>JACBWV010000610.1:147248424-147661788 GCA_013435795.1 Chlamydomonas sp. ICE-L | reverse complement strand
ACACTATGCACACTAAGCGCACTTTAGCATTGGAGGTGGGAAACCAGAGGAAGCACACTAAGCGCACTAAGCAAGGGTGGGAAACCAGGGAGCACACTAAGCACACTAAGCGCACTAAGCAAGGGTGGGAAACCAGGGAGCACACTAAGCACACTAAGCAAGGGTGGGAAACCAGGGAGCACACTAAGCACACTAAGCAAGGGTGGGAAACCAGGGAGCACACTAAGCACACTAAGCAAGGGTGGGAAACCAGGGAGCACACTAAGCACACTAAGGGCGCTCACGAAGAAAGCGGGGCGAACCAGGAGGAGAGCACACTACGCGCACTCAGCCAAGGGTGGAGACGCGAAACCATGGCGCCACACTAAGCACACTAAGCGCACTAAGCAAGGGTGGGAAACCAGGGAGCACACTAAGCGCACTAAGCAAGGGTGGGAAACCAGGGAGCACACTAAGCGCACTAAGCAAGGGTGGGAAACCAGGGAGCACACTAAGCACACTAAGCAAGGGTGGGAAACCAGGGAGCACACTAAGCCGCACTCTAAGCGATGGCGGGGGAAACAGGGAGCGCACTAAGCGCACTACGCCAATGGGTGGGCACCGGGAGCCACACTCTAAGCCACACTAAGCAAGGGGGGAACCAGGAGAGCACACTAGCACAAAGGCCACTAAGCGCAAGGGTGGCGAACACCAGTAGCACACTAAGCCGCACTAAGCGCACGGCTAGCAAGGGTGTGGAAACCAGGGAGGGCAAACTAGCACACTAAGCAAGTGAGTGTGGAAGCGGAAGCGAAGGGAAGAAACCAGGCGGAGCAACACTAAGCCCACTACGCAAGGTGCGCGAAACCTAGGGAGCACACTAAGCCGCACTTAGCAGGGTGGAGAAACCAGGGAAGCCACACTAAGCCACACTAAGCGTTAAGGGTGGAGAAACTCAGAGGGAGCACCTAGCGCACTAGCCAAGGGTGGGGAAACCAGGGCAGCCTACACTAAAGCCCACACTAAGCGCCATTATAAGCCTAAGCGGTAGGGAACCAGGGAGCCTACACTAAGCGCCACTAAGACGCATAAGCAGGGTGGGAACACCAGGGGAAGCACACTAAGCCACACTAAGCCGCACTAAGCAAGGGTAGGAGAAACCAGCGAGAGCACACTAAGCACACTAAGCAAGCGGCGCGGGAAACCAGGGAGCACATAAGCCACACTAAGCACGGGTGCGGAACCATGGGAGCACATAGCCGCCACTTAGAAGGCGGGGGAAACCAGGAGCACATACGCCACACTAAGCAAGGGGTGGGGAAACCAGGAGCACACTAAGACCACACTAAGAGCACTAAGCAAGGGTGGGGAAACCAGGAGCCACTAAGCGACACACTAAGCACGGGGTAGGAAACCAGGAGCACACTAAAGCCACACTAAGCGCAGAAGCAACGGTACGGGATAACCAGGAGCACACTAAGCCGCCACTAAAGCAAGGGGGGGAAGCCGAACCAGGCCGAAGCACAATAAGCCCACACTAAGCGCCTAGCAAGGGTAGCGAACAGGAGGAGCTACACTAAGCACACTAAGCGCACTAAGCAAGGGTGGGAAACCAGGGAGCACACCAAGCGCACTAGCGCATAAGCAAGGTGAGGAGGAAACCAAGGGAGCACACTAAGCACAACTAAGCGCACTAAAGCCCAATGGTGCGGAGGAAACCAGGGAGCACACTAAGCTCACTAAGCAAGGGTGGGGAACCAGGAAGACACATCTAAGAAGCCCACAAGCAAGGTGGGAAACCAGGAGCACACTAAGCCGCATAAGCAAGGGATGTGCGAACCAGGGAGCACATAGCACACTAAGCCATGAGGCGTGGGAAACAGCGCTGGGTGCCACACTAGCACACAGAGCAAGGTGGGAGAGGAAACCAGGAAGACACTAAGCGCACTAAGCCAAGGTGGGAAACATGGGAGCACACTAACACCACAACGCAAGCGGTGGGAACATGGGAGCCACACTAAGCACACAGCGCACTAAGCAAGGGTGGGAAACCAGGGAGCACACTAAGCGCACTAAGCAAGGGTGGGAAACCAGGGAGCACACTAAGCACACTAAGCGCACTAAGCAAGGGTGGGAAACCAGGGAGCACACTAAGCGCACTAAGCAAGGGTGGGAAACCAGGGAGCACACTAAGCACACTAAGCGCACTAAGCAAGGGTGGGAAACCAGGGAGCACACTAAGCACACTAAGCGCACTAAGCAAGGGTGGGAAACCAGGGAGCACACTAAGCGCACTAAGAAGCGAAGTGGGAGACCAGGCGTGAGGACACATAAGCGACAAAGCAAGCCGGTGCGGAAACCAGGGAGCACACGAAGCACACTAAGCGCACTAAGCAAGGGTGGGAAACCAGGGAGCACACTAAGGCACTAAGCGCACTAAGCAAGGGTGGAAACCAGGGAGCACACTAAGCACACTAAGCGCACTAAGCAAGGGTGCGAACACCAGGAGAGGGAGGGCCACTAGCCGCACTAGCAAGGGCATGCCGAACCAGGAGACACACTAAGAGCAATAAGCTAAGCGCGTGGGAAACCAGGGAGCACACTAAGCGCACTAAGCAAGGGTGGGAAACCAGGGAGCACACTAAGCACACTAAGCAAGGGTGGGAAACCAGGGAGCACACTAAGCACACTAAGCGCACTAAGCAAGGGTGGGAAACCAGGGAGCACACTAAGCGGATTAGACAGTCTGAAGACTAGTCCAGGTCAAGGATCCTTTCTTTGTCTGTTAACTTGCACGCACAAGTAAGTGAATGAAAGAAAAACCTACCGCCAGGGCTTTGATGAACGCCAGAGGATTATAAGGTCAAGGGTTTTTCAGGACAATGAAAGTATTAATCTTACGGTCTGTTAACTTGCACGACAAGTACAGTGAATTGAATAGTACTGCAAGGGCTATGATGCGCCCTAGGTAAGAGTTATAGGTTTCGCGTATTTAGCCTAAATATTCATCGTACTTCTGTTGGCTGTTAGAGATGTAGATGGTAGTCAGTGACGTGAATAGTACCGCAAGGGCTTTGTGGCCAGGGTTTAGGGTTAAGGTTTTTTTTTATGCCACACCACAACACACCACACATGCATCACAGCAAGCCACACCACACCTACACTACAGCACGCCCCAACACTGCATGCCAAACCACACCTTATCTACACCACAGCATGCCCCAACACACCACACATGCACCACAGCACGCCACACCACAGCACACCACATCTGCACCACAGCACGCCACGCACTACCTTGCATCAGTGGACGGCCAACGCGTTATCACATACTTAAGAGAGGCTCAACATTGCAGACACCCGCATGACTTTAATAAGGAGGAGCGCGGAGGCACCCGATACCCAAGGGGTTTTTTAGACGTCAACCAAGCCTTCTACCTCTCCAATCGGAAAATCGACAGAGCGCATTCGACACTCAAAGCAAATGCATGCGGCATGAACCTGGGCCGGTCACTTTGAGTTTTTTTCGCATTTCCACAGCGCCAATCATCCCCCCCTACGTTATCCCAACATCCATACACAGCTCAATAGCCATATACATAATACACTTCACCACCTTCCTCTATCCATACATACAAGCGAATCCATCATACACAGCCGATTATCCATCATACACAGCCATTATCATATACTCAGCCGCATCTCATCATACACAGCCGATTATCCATCATACACAGCCGATTATCCATCATACACAGCCGATTATCCATCATACACAGCCAATTATCCATCATACACAGCCGATTAGCCATTCCATCATACACAGCCGATATCACAATTCCATAATACACAGCCGTATTTTAGCTAGTCCAGCATACACAGCGATATCCATCTATAGCTACAGCCGATTATCCATCATACACGGCCGATTGCCTATTCCATGCATTACACAGCCGAATTATCCATCTACACGCCGATAGACCATTCCATCAGTACACGAGTCCGTATCCAACATACACAGGCACGATTAGCCATTCCATCATACACAGAACCGCATTATCCATCAGTACAAGCCGATAGCATTAAGCCAATTCATCAATACAACAGCCCTGCCGGATTAAGCCATCATACACAGCCCGGATTAAGGCCATCCCATCATAACAGCGATATCCATAACAAGAGACGATAGCCATTCCCATCATACAAAGCCGAGTATCATCATACACCAGCCAATTAGCCATATCATCATACAAGCCGATTATCCATTCATACACAGCGATTAGCCATCCATACACAGTCCGCTATCAGCATACACAGCCAATTAGCTATTCCATCATACACAGCCGATTATCCATCATACACAGCCGATTAGCCATCATACACAGCCGATTAGCCATTCCATCATACACAGCCGATTAGCTATTCCATCATACACAGCCGATTATCCATCATACACAGCGATTCGCCCTTCATCAATACACAGACGATTAGCCTATCCTACACAGCCAAAATTAGCATTCCAGCATACACAGCGATTATGATCCATCACTACACAGCCCGCTGCATTCCATCATACACAGCCGATATAGCTATCCATCATACACAGCCGATTATCCATCATACACAGCGATTATCCATAAATACACAGCGATAGCCATTCCATCATACACAGACCGATTATCATATTATCCATCATACACAGCCAAAGTATCCCATAGCACAGCCGATAGCCATTTCCTCATACACAGCCGCTTATCCATATACACAGCCGGAGTTTTATCCATATCCATCATACACAGGCGAATTGAGCTATTATCCATCATACAAGCGATTAGCCATTCCATCATACACAAGACGTTATTAGTAATACATCAAAACACAGTCCGATTTATACAATATACACAAGGTCGTAGCCATTCCATGCATACTACAGACCGATATTCCATAAGACACAGCCGATGATCCATCATAACCATCAGTCCGATTTTTCAGCATAGTCATTAATACAAAGCAGCCGATTAGCCTATTTCATATACACAGCCGATATGCAATTCATCACAGCGATTACCATTCCATCATACACAGCCGATTAGCTATTCCAGTCATAGCACAGCGCGATTATCCATCTTATACAACAGCGAGTAGCATTCCATCATACACAGCCGATTAGCCATTCCATCATACACAGCCGATTAGCCATTCCATCATACACAGCCGATTATCCATCATACACAGCCGATTAGCCATTCCATCATACACAGCCGATTAGCTATTCCATCATACACAGCCGATTATCCATCATACACAGCCGATTATCCATTCCATCATACACAGCCGATTATGCCAAGTCCGATACGATACACAGCGCCGATTAGATATTCCATCATCACAGGCCGATATCCATCAACCAGCCGATATCCATCATACACAGCCGATTAGCCATTCCATCATACACAGCCGATTAGGACGAATACCATCATTACACAAGCCAAGATAGCATCGATACACAGCGAAGCATTCCATCATTACACGGCCGCATAGCTAATACCATCATACACAGACCGCAGATTATCCATCATACACAGCGATTAGCCATTCCATCATACACAGAGCCGATTATCCATCATACACAGCCGACCCGATTAGCCATACATCATACACAGCGATTATCATCATACACAGCCGATTTAGCCATTCCATCATGACACAGCACCGATTAGCTATTCCATCATAACAATAGACCGATTATCCATCATACACAGCCGATATCCATTCCATAAACAGTCCCGATTAGCTATTCCATCATACACAGCCGATTATCCATCATACACAGCCGGATTATCAACAAACACAGCCGATATGCCTTCCATCATAACAAGCGATTAGCCATTCCATCATACACAGCAGATTAGCCATCATACACAGCCGATTAGCCATTCCATCATACACAGCCGATTAGCCGCATCTGGGCTACGTCAAGGGTTTAGGGTTTGGAATTGGGGTTTGGGGATTGTGGGGTTTTTGCTCTTACCGTGTTTAAGCCTCCTTTGTTAATTCTGGAAATCATGGATGCCTCAGGTGTTGCATACAATGCTTTCCAGTTGTACTGCTCCAGATGTACTGGAAAGTGACACCAGCCGGTGTTCCTGTTTAGGCAACAGCTGGCGCTACACGCAGGTATCTCAGTAGGACAACAGTCAAGGTTGGTAGCAGAACTACTGCTGCTGCTGCTGCTGCAGCTGCTGCTCCCATTGATGCCGCTGCTGCTTGTGCTCTCATTGATGGTGATGCTGCTGCTGCTGCTCCCATTGATGCCGCTGCTGCGCGTGCTCTTATTGATGATGATGATGCTGCTGCTGCTCCCATTGATGCCGCTGCTGCTCGTGCTCTCATTGATAGACCTCTGACCTGCCTCGTCCCCCATTGAAATGCTTCTGCACTGCTCTTGCTCTACATGGATGCGCTGCTGCACTGCATCGTGGCTGGCTTCCATGATGCCGCGATGCCTCGTGCACCCATTGATGATCGACACTGCTCGCTCGTGCTACCATATGATGCTAGCCTATTGCTGACCTGCTGCTGCTGCTAGCTTTCTTGTGCTCTCCACTGATCCTGATGCGCGGGGAGCCTGATGCCTGCCTGCGGCTTCTTGATGAACTCACAATGCCTTCTGCTGACTGCCCTGCCCTGCCCTTCTTGAGCTAAACCACCTACGCCCAGCCTCCTAGCGCATTAGCCTGCAGACCACTGTTGCAATCATGCGACTGATATGCCAGTCTACCACCTTGACCTACTGCTAACATGATGTCCTATGCCTCCTGACAAGTTATGCATGAAAAACACTGCCTGCCTGCTGCTGATGTTGATGCATGTGAGCACGTAGCATGGATATACCACCGCCTGCATCATTGCCTTGCGGCGACCACTCGTTACTAGACATGCATTCGGCACCTGCGATGCTGACTGCGCCCATGCGCCTGAGACCAATGTACTAGAATGCCTACTCCGTAGCATACTACTGCTGATGTGAGCTAGCGATCATCACGAGCAGCTGGCATCCGAACCAAATTGTGGGAGCTGTCGCTCTTAGGAGGTAGTTGTCTGTGTATGATAGATGGGCTGCCTTGTCCTAGGACACCAAGATGCATGGACACGGGCAGACCTGCATGGGACATGGGGGCGCGTGGAGGGTCCGTCGGAACAGCGAGGAGCCTGGGCAAAGTCGTAACCAGTGCGATGCCTGGGTTCGACTGCTGCGGGAAGCGCCATCGACTGCCACCCCCTGGCATACCGAGGCAAGGGTAGTCGGTTGGAGCATCTGCGCAGGGCGAAAGGCGCATTTGAGAGGCATAGGACTAGGGAACGGTCACGTTATAGGCAATAATCGAATCTGACAGCGCGCCATCATCGATGAAGTGGATTGTACGCACATCATCATCGTCGCCGAGTACCCTGCGGGTCAACCCTGCCGCCTTATCGCGCCTTGTCGCGCCTTATCCCCTTTTACGCCGATAAGTCTCGGACCAACGAATTACGGCATGGGCTTCGATTTGATTGTTGGAAACTTGAGGGAGGCCAGGGCCGGCGATAGCGTTTTGTAATCAACTACCTGGCGACCTGTCGCGTTGTTTATCTTTCCTGGGCCCCTGCGGGGGTCCCAATCACAAATGGCGTGGTCCTGGGCCAGCTGTGGCCAGCCCCCCCCGTAGTACTCTTCACTCCTCCTCTTATAACAGTCGCTACCTCGCTATCCGCGGGAGTAATGCCCCCGGATCCATCGCGCATCGCCTATTTCTATTTTCGGGGGCGGTATCAACGCCGCACATAAATACTTGGAAATACTTGACTAGGAGTCGAGGACGCATATGTATGTACGGCATGTCGAAGGTCCAAGGGTAGCCTACCGGGCTGAAGGGACTTGCCCAACCTCAAATAATTAAGGACATTTATATCAATAACATATACAATTGATGAGAACGAATTGAAGCAAGCGACTGACCGTGTAGAGCACGAAGCATGTCAGAGTGCTGAGGCCAGTACAGTACAGAACAGTAGTCAGCACGCGAATGACTCAGCCGATCGCTGTCATCTACCGGTAGTAGAGGGTGAAGTTCACGTCCTCCTCGATTCCCCTTTTATACAACACTGTATACAAAGCACTGCTTAATTTTGGGGCTAAGCAAGGCAGCGTCTAGCCTGCTCCATTCGCTGGTGGCCCAAGGCAGTGGCAAGGGTTGACGAAATTCCCTCCAGAGCAAACTTGCTGAATTTAATTGGATTGTTACATGTTTTTTTCAGCCAACTCTGGGCTTCTCCCAGTCAATTCCAAGCCCCCCCCCCCCCCCCCACCCCCACCCACCCACCCACCCGTTCTATACCCACGGAAACCAGGGATCATATTAAGCAAAAATGTTGCTCGGGCATACTGGTACCACGTAATTTTGTTTGTACTCTGAAAGTCGGCGAGCAGCTGGCCCAGCTGGAACCATGTAACAGAGTTTAAATTTCTGGGCATATCTGTTATAGTCCGACTTATATGTCGGCACTCGAGTAGGAAAAGTCCTCACAGAACTCAATTCCCATCAGGTCCCGTGTTGTCTGCCACCAGGTGTCAAGGCTAGCTATGGCCTGCACGCCAGGGTAATACAGGATGCAGCGTCCTGCGCCGCAGGACGCAGACGCAGGTTCAGGATGTTGGTTGCGTCTCACCTGTCTACTGAATTTTGAATGTCTGGCGAGTCTGCGAGGCAAATCTTGGAATTCGGTGCGTCCTAGTATGCAGATCTTGGAGTATCGCTAAACAACCCTGATTTTCACCCAAGAAGGCCGATGTAGCAGTATGTAGCAGTATGTCTACCACCCATGGATAGGTCGTCGTCAACCGCGATGGTAGCTTGTCCATTTGAGGTAGGAGACCGCTCCCCACCCGCGTACGACGGGCTCCCTTAACACCACGCCCCACCAGGCGTTATCATTACCACCCATGGATATGGACAAGTCTTTAAATTGTATAATCTGCTTCGTCTGGTCCCTGGTTTCTGTGGGTATCGCACGGGGGGGACCTAAAATTGGAAGACAGTTGCAAGGAATACGTTTAAACTCTTTACCCTATTGTCAGCATCTCGTCCAAGCTCAAGGCGAGATGGTAGGTATTATACAAAACACCAGTGATTTCTAAATTTGTCAACCAGAAAACCTGCTAGCTCCGGCTTTCGCAGTGGTGTCCTTACTTTCACGTCTTGTGAGTGACTGCATTACACGGATGTAACAATTTCAATTTCAATTTCAACCAGAAAACATCTGAACAATATCTAGATACAGTATTATATACTAATGTTTCTGGTTGTAGCTCCATGTAGCAGTTTCTAGGCAGCTTCCGTCCCTTCTCCATTACGGGGCTCAAACTGAAGTTAGGTAGGAAAACCCTGTGTCTGAGAGCTGGCCTAACGGGTATTCAATTGCAGTAGCAAATGCAGTGCTTGACCCAGTGCTTTCCACCTGGAGCTGCTTTGCATAGCCAAAAAATAAGCAACCTTGAATACCAGCAGGGTACAACTTGCCAAATTGGTCAGCGCTTAAAGCGCACAAGCGTCAAATTGGTCAGCGCCTTGTAGTGCAAAAAGCGCAAAACTGCGCGCTGCGCCCACAGGGAGGTGAAAAAACTGCACGAAACGCGCAGTGGGGCTCAAAAAGCGCGCGCTTTGTGGTACCCTGCTGAATACCAGTAGAATGACTACAATAAGCGTCTCCTCAAGCTTTGCATGGATGTACGTTTGGGCACCCTACTCCCCCCCCCCCCCCCCCCCCCCCCCCACACGCACACCACACACACACCACCCCACACCACCACCAGACACACACCACGCCTGTCCCTTGCTATGTAGGGCATTGCACATGTTTCTTTCTCTTGCAAATTTGATTTGTTCACCTTATCGGTCAACCCTCAGTCGGTCCTTACGCAGCAGTGGTGGGTGACATGGATGGCCCGTGCGCGGTGGTGACGGGTGATGTAGTTGGCTGCGGAGGGGCACTTCCCAAAATTGCCTCTCTAATGCCAAGTGGACTTAGAAATGGGCTTGGCCCGTTCCCCTGAAAACCATGAGAAGCCCAAGATTGACAGCAAGTCCAGGCAGTAGGCTGCATCGTCTGCGTATCTCAGCAGTCGGCGCTCGATGCTGTTCATCTGCTCTAAATCGGTGCCCTGTTCGCTGAGTTGAGACATGGGGGTGCCCGCCATCCAGGTAAGGAATGAGCGGCGACACTTGGCGAAGGTGCCTGCTTCAGCCAGGCCTTGCTGCACTGCTGATGTATGCGCTAGCCGGACAGCCTGCACAGAGAAGGTGAGGTGGACAAGGTCCGCAGTGAGTGATGAAAGCCCTAAACCCTAATGATGCATTCGCTAGCTTGACATGTAACACATGGGAGGGGAGGTGGACAAGGTGTGTAGTGAGCGATGTATGCCCTAAACCCGGCCGATACATGAGATACATTGGTCTCCCAAACAGTGCAGGTGAGGTGGACAAGGGTCACGGTGAGCTATGTATGCCCTATTCCCTGCTGAGGCATGCGCCAGCTTATATGTACCCTAAACCCTGGCGACACAATAGACACTCAATCTGCACCCACCAGGGTACTTCAAATGACCAAATTGGCCAGCGCTTTATCGCACTTGAAAACAAAAAAACTGCGCTTTGTAGCGCAAAAAGCGCAAAAAGCGCAAAAAATGCTTGCTGCGCCCACAGGGGGTTGCAAAAACCTGCGCTTAAAGCACAGAGGGGATCAAAAATTCAGCGCTCAAAAGCTCAAAAGCGCGCGCTTTGAATTACCCTGCCACCCACCCATCTACTCTCCCGCCCACAAGAATAACACCCACCTTCAACAGCATGAACGCCAGATCGTTGTCATCCCCAATGTAGCAAATAGCCCCCGCAGTAGAGCATCTATGGTTGGTGCTACGTGGCGAGACAGAAGCTAGGGGTAAGGAGTATGAAGGGACCAGAGCCAGGGACCCCATGTCCATCATCCTGCCCTCCACTGCCATGTCCTCTGATTGACGGGGACCCCCCACTGCCCTGCCCCCCACTACCCTGCCCTCTGATTGACGGGGACCCCCCACTGCCCTGCCCTCTGATTGACGGGGACCCTCCACTGCCATGTCCTCTGATTGACGATCCAAAGGCGACACCTTGCCGCTTTGCGCCTCCTCCTTGTAGCTAGCACGAACATCCAAGGGTAGTAATCCAACATGTGCCGCTGCCTGCGGATGGGTGGGAGTGGAGAGAGAGAGGGAGTGGGAGCAAGGAAGAGTGAGAGAGAGTGGGATTAAGTGAGCTTGAAGGACAGTGGGGTAGAGAGAGGGAAGGCTTGAGGGAGCTACCCTAAGACTGTAATTAAACACTTAGAACATCCCCCCTCCCCCCCCCCCTCCCCCCCCTTCCTCACCACCACCACCATCCTAGCTAGCAAGTATTTTAGCAACCAAATCATTGTGAACACCGCACCAAACCGCACCAAACTCACCCCTACCTGCATCGACTCCTCATGAGCCCATGCGAGAGACACCGCCATCACAATCTGGACACTACACCCACCCGACCAGACACCCCAGCAACTAAATAATTAAATACTGTAACTAAATAACTAAATACATATACAACTACCAAAATAAATATGACTCATACGCATAAATAAATGAGTCACACATGATGAATATGATACATGAATGAATAAATGAAAAAACACGCCCCACAGCCGAAAGCTCACCTCTCCCATCTTATCTTGCCTCAAGCGCTTCATGTCAGCGCTAGGTGTCATGTGCCCTCCCTCATCAGCCTGCCTGGCATGGCTATCTACCCTAGATGACAAGTGCTTCTGGCCAGAGACCATGGCCAAGGGCCCCCCTGGACCCTCCCCCCCAGGGGTGGGCGAATAATAGCCCCCCTTCCGGTTCCTCTTAATCCCCTGTTGTTGGGTGTTGGAACCTGCTGGTGGCGGCTTGCCACCTGTCTCCACTCCGTTGTAAGTGGGCATTTGTATGAACATGTTGGGCAGCCCGGGGATGGAGGATTGGGGGGCGTGTGGCACAGCGTAGGGGCGGGGCACTTGCTGGGAGCTCTGAAGGAGAGTTACAAGGGGAGGGAGGGGGATCAGTGGTGTGGTATAGTATGGTGTTCTGTGATTTGTGATGTGATTGGGCTAGTGGGGGGCAGTTGGGGGGGAGGGAGGGGGGGGTAGGAGCTCTGAAGGAGAGTTGCAAGGAGATGGGTTTGGGGTTGGGCAAGATGGACGGTCTGTGGTGTGTTATGTTATGGTGTAGTGTGGCATGCGATTCAGTGTGGGGGTGAGGCACTTGCTCGGACAGAGCTCTGAAGGACAGTTGCATGGGGATGAGGGGGCGGTATGTGGTCTGGTGTGTGGAGGTTAGTGGAGGGCATGTGCATGAACATGTTGCAGGTGGGCACAGGGTAGTACCCCCCCCCCCCCCCCACACACACACCCCACCCCACCCCACCACCACCACCACACACACACACATACACAATCCCCACCCCACCACACATACACCCATCACCAGCTGGCAACCAACTCACCCTGTCCCAAATCATTGCCTCTTTCTGCATGTAGGCTTGTTCCATCTCCTCTATCTCCACCAAACTCTGCTGCTGTTGCTGCTGTTGCCCCAGCTGGATCACCTGCACCCGCTCCGCTTCTGTCAAGGGCTTCATACCCTGGGCCCCTGGACCACCCTTGTGCTGTGCCACTTGCTGCATCCCCCCCGCTGGCCTTTCTAGAGCTGCCCCCGAGAGGTCTACCTCGTCAGAAGCTCCCATCTGCTGTTGCCTGCACCAGGACAGGGTACTACATTTTGTCAAACTGGCCAGTGCTTAAAGCGCACAAACGTCAAATTTGTCAGCGCTTTCTAGTCCGAAAAGCGCAAAAACTGCGGGCTGCGCCCATAGGGAGTCGAAAAAACTGCGCGAAACGCGCAGTGGGGCTCAAAAAGCGTGCACGCAATCGAGCTGCCGCGCGCGCTTTGTAGTACCCTGCACCAGGACACCATGATAAGCACTTGTTCACAGCTGAATTCTGGCACAAGGCTTATACAAAGAACATAAATGACAACACTGACCTGCTGCTGTCATGTATTGCGTGCTGGCCAGCACTTGTTCACTGCTGAATTATGGCACAGAGCTTATAAAGGTAATGATAACGCCTGATGGGGCGTGGTGTTAAGGGAGCCCGTCGTACGCGGGTGGAGAGCGGTTTCCTACCTCAACTGGACAAGCTACCATTGCGGTTGATGGCGACCTGCAACGCCAAGAGCGACCAAAGGGGGAGTCGAACCCCCGACTCTTCATTCTCAAAGTGACTCAGTCTACCACTAGACCAATGTATACCACTGAAAGATAGATTACAGAGCTTATACAAAGAACATAAATGACAACCCTGACCTGCTGCTGTCATGTATTGCGTGCTGGCCCCCACTTGGCCTCGGACATACGGTGCTGGGCTGGGATGGTCCGAGAGGGCTTGTCTCTTGTTTCCTTTGTGTTTGAATAGCCTGAAAGGGCAAGACATGTCTTGACATTTTCATGAACAAATAAAAAACAGGAAATAATAAAGAAAGGGGGTGGAATTTACACAGCATGCAAGTGAAAATACAATTTGGGCAGCTACTAAACCTGACAAGCATAGAACTTTCCAACAAGCTGATGGAATAAGTGAAAAGACGACATATATTTGACAAAAGGACAAGGGTGGACATGCGAGGGAATTGTCTTGCGAGGGAATGTATGGGGAATTTCCATGAACAAATCAAACACAGGAATTATTATTAAGAAAGGAGATAACTTATAACCAGCAAGCATGGAAAGATGCTGTCAAGGAATTAAGGCAGCGATTGAACCTTGCCAGAAAGTACGTTTCCAACAAGCTGATGAAACAAGTGATAGCACATGGATGTTACCTGAAATATTCAGACTCCCTGACAAGGAGACTCTTTTATGGTGACTACTGCTAGCTCCGGCTTACGCAGTGGTGTCCTTAACTTCACGTCCTGAGAGTGGCGCATTACTCGGATGTAACAATTTCAATTTCAATGTTACCTGAAAGGACTAGGCACCCCTATCCTTATTACCGTATCCTAACCTCCAGTGGGATGTGATGCAGCAGTTTTTTCATATCAACATGATATCAACATGACCGTGACAAGTCCTATGCAGCGTCGCAAGCGACACTGAAAATTGGCGGAGTGAGTTGGCAACGGAACGAAAGGTGACATTGATGGAGCTGACTGAAGCGAGTTAGTTACGCGACCGTTGGATGACGTGTCAGGCTTCAAGCTATTTTTCGGTCGGACGAACGGACAAATGGGTAGAAATGGGGGCTCCCGCCCCCTTGAAGAGGGAACTCCGCCAAAAATGAAAGCCTTGCTACCAAGCACTTGTGTACAACTTAATGCAAAATATCCTTCCAAATGCTCACATGCACAATTAAAGGTAACGATAACGCCTGGTGGGGCGTGGTGTTAAGGGAGCCCGTGGTACGCGGGTAGGGAGCGGTCTTCTACCTCAACTGGACAAGCTACCATCACGGTTGACAACGACCTGCATCGCCAAGAGCGACCATAGGGGGGATCGAACCCCCTACTCTTCATCCTCAAGCGATTTGGTCTACCACTAGACCAATGTACATCACAGAAAGGGGCTAAATGCACAATTAGTATATACTGCATGTAGGAAAGCTAAGGGCCAGTCAAACGTACCTGGAAAATCTTATTCCAACCTTTTACTCTGTTGCTCCCCTGTCGATGCTGCTGATCTTGAAGTACCAAGGCCTGGATCTGATCCTTGTCAGTGGTGCCAAATAATTTCATCAACAGCTTGTCGTCAATAAGGGACTCGGATTCAGGCCTCCTGTCCGGAAAGTTGAGCTCAGATTCCGGCCTCCTGTCGTCAGGATCCAATGTAGATATGTATAAAATAATAGTATGCTTGAAGTTCACATAAAATTCAGTTTAATAGTACCCAGGTTTAGAGCTTCCAGGATTTCAGCGATGGACTCAAAAGGTAACTGGTATCATTATAGTTGTGTTTTGGGGAGCCGTGGCATGTATTCATTAAGGGCGCCTGGAGGCGCGTCCTGAATGAAATGAAATTACTTATGAACTGTTTTTTTTATTTTTTTATGTTGTGTTATTCAAGTCGATTTTATTCCATTCAATTTAATTTTTGAGGAGCCGTGGCATTTATTCACCTCTGTACAATTATCCATGCAGAAAACACATTTCTTTTATACATGTTCTCCAGATGTTCTCAATTGTTTGAGATCGGTTGGACAAGTCCCTTTAGCCCACTATTATAGCCCTGGACGGTGGCATACATACATTATATGGCACTAATGCACCTAATAAACTGGGGCATCCTAGTTCTGCGGTATTGCAAGGACAACAATGCATATAAATGGGTGTCAAAGTCGAGGGGGATCCAGATAGGCTACATGGACTTGCCCATTTTCTGATAAACATATTAATGCAAGCTCATAATGCGTTTTTGGGTACCCAATCGCCTACCCATGCTCATAATGCGTTTTTGGGTACCCATGCTCATAATGCGTTTTGGGGTACCCATGCTCATAATGCGTTTTTGGGTACCCATCGCCTACCTAGGCGAATCCAAGCTTGTTCCAAAATGTATCAAAATGTACCAGATACATAATGATAACGCCTGGTAATGATAACGCCTGGTGGGGCGTGGTGTTAAGGAAGCCTGTCGTACGCGGGTGGGGCGCGGTCTCCTACCTCAACTGGACAAGCTACCATCGAGGTTGACGACGACCTGCAACGCCAAGAGCGACCGAGGGGGGAGTCGAACCCCCGACTCTTCATTCTCAGGCGATCTGGTCTACCACTAGACCATTGAACATCACTGATAGGGATATCAGATACATATTATCATGCCGATGGCACCACCGACCATCCACGTATCTGCATAGGGAATTCTAGTTAATTTATAAATGGTTCCAAATCTTGATGAAAGTCAGATCCCTTCAGCCAAGATACCACAATAGTATTGGTCAAAATTATCCATTAGCCAGTTTGGATGCACCACACTTTGGCTATTGTGATTGTTTCAGCCACGTCATAGGGTTTGGTAGCCAGAACTGACATGAACAACCATGTATTGAGGTTTCCAGACGGATGTTGTGTCAATAGCTCAGTTTGCATTGGCCTGCATGCAGCATTTTTAATTCCAGCACACTCTATTTTTTTTTTTAAAAGCGACCTACCCAAGGGCAATGGCGGCTCTGTCATACGACAACGCAGCCTCGCTTTCTTCTACGACGTATGGAAGATTTATATTACCACGTATTGAACCTATGCTTGGGATCCACTTATTCCCGGTTCGTTGTAATGAAACTCCCCTGCAAGTATTGACATCGCAATTTGAAGTGATGTGATGTGATGCGGTGCTGTTTAATCTAGTTTTGTTTTGTTTTGTTTGGTATGGTTTGGTTTGGTAAGGTTTGGTGTTGAATGCACGAGATGAGTGGTGTAAGTGTGGTGTGAGAGATGTGTGCGGTATGTAAGTTGTGTGTGGTGCGGGTTTTCTGTGTGTGGTGGGGTATGTAAGGTGTGTGTGCTGTACAGAATTGTACTAAATATGTATCCTCCACATATTTTGGTTTCATTCGTAAGCGACTCCCCTGCGAGTATTGATATTGCAAATTTGTGAGAGTCTGTGCTTGTGCGTGCATGTTTGTGTGGGGGTGGGGGAGGGGTGGGCTACAAGGCTATTTGAATACGGGGTAGAATGTATTTGTTCAGTGTTTGGAAGGGATCATCTGGTGAGTGGTGACTGATGCAGATAAATGGATGCACATGCCAGTTAATGTGATTTATGTTAGGATACAAGGGCAAAAACGATGACAGCCATGTGATGTGTTGACGATGGGAAAATACCTGTATGCACTTGTCTTTTTAGACCGATGTGATGTGTTGGCCCTCACTTGTTCCATAAACTCTTCTATTCCTATGCTGTCCAACTCGTTTTCAGCATCCTTAGATAAGCTGAAGTTCATGGCTGAATAACGTCCCAACTTGTACAAAATCCTTGCAAGCACAACACATAGTTTTTGTTTTTATTTGTGTGGGCACCAGACGCAAGCACATTTGTGTGGGCACCACACGCAAGCACAACACATAGTTTTTGTTTTTATTTGTGTGGGCACCAGCTCTAGCTCTCGTGTACTGAGTAACTGTCAAGTACCGAGGACTGAGTAAATACAAGCAGATTTTCTGGTTTTTTGTTTGTGTTTGTGTGTTTGTGTGTTTGTGTGTTTGTGTGGGGGTGGGGGTGGGGGGTAGAGAGCATGCATTCACAGGACAACATTTTAGGTTTGTCTCTAAGCGGAGAGAGCGGCCTTGGCATACACATGTATGAATCCCAATGTATGATATGTCATTAAATGGGAGTAGGTGTGTGTGGGTTTGCATACACATGCATATAATGGTGTATTGACGTGAGTTTGAGTGAGCGAGTGAGAGTCAGTAGGAGTTTGTATGTGGCTGGGTGAATTTGCCAGTCCACCCAAAGACGAACACAGACTGATGCAGTATAGCTAACACACTCATGACATCAAAATGCTGAATGGGTGTATCTGTTTATATATATATATACATGTATATTACATATACTGATATACACCCATATTTTATATATATGTTTCACTGCCTCAGACTGGGGGTATAACTTTGTTGATACAGTCTGGTATGCTTTATATTTATGGAACCCCAGGGAAGGTGGCTGGGGCCACATCAATATTACATCGTTTTGAATATGATCTAAATACATTGAGTTAGTCTTACTTTTCGATGTTGGGCAAGTTCCTCTCCATTTCTATTTGGATAAACATGAAACACACATGCATTGTGAGGACCAAACCGTACCTGTCTACTGCTCTAGCAGCCTCCTCTGGTGTGGAGTAAGTGGATGTACAGAGCCTAGCCCCAAGGCTCGCAGGGAGCTCAAGTTGAGTCACTTTGTTGAGCATCACCTGTCCCACCCATTTATTGCCGCGCGCTACAACAAGTCTGAACCTATGCGGCCCCATGTTCAAAATTATCTGCGGGGGAGATAATTATGCACTAGCATATACAGGCTGCGTACAAATAGCTGCCGGGATTCATCAGTACGGCGGTATGCCTGCAATTGTCACAGAGTTTCAGAGTTAGGGAGTGCTGGCGAACATTTGCTGCTATGGATGCTCTTTTCTGTGTACCGCTTGTACCGATTAGCACTACCCAGTCTTCATGGCACAAGGACAAAGCGTCAGTTTGCAAAACATATAGTGGACCGCCCATGCATGTAGGCTGTAGGGTGTGAATTGAGACTTTGGAGTCAGGAGGCCGGTTAGTGCTGGTGAAACGTTGGGTAGTGTTGGACACGAGAGTGGGATAGCAATTACCAAGCAACAGAATCGGAGTTTGGTGTGGTCCATTTTTCAGGTGGGGTGCAAGTCAGCTTGTGGCGTCCTAGGCTCGCAGACCTGGTGGTCATCGAACTCTCTGGGCTAAGTGGTCTCCCTCCTCCTGCACCATGCCATATATGATATATACCATACCCATATGCCGTGCTATGCTACACCTTGCCATACCACATCGTCCTACTAAATTACCATGCATGTAGGTATAAACCATAGCATGCCATGCTACGCTGCGCCATGCCATACCAATATATCATGCATGTAGGTACAAATCATACCATGCTATCATGCTACACCATGCCATACCACACCATTCTACCATTGTACCATGCATGTAGGTATAAACCATTTAACCTCCTCGTCCTCCAGCGGTACGCCTGTCGTACTAAGATATTGTATTATCGGCTTGTACCGACAGCTTCTAGACAGCTCCCTGAGCCAGCCACTGTGCTACACCCCAATATGTCAGCAGTTCTGGACAGCTAATTGCTTCAGCTTCTAGGTGCACTAGGTTGCGTAATCTTTGGCTGAACAGCCAGTCAGGGGAGCTGCCTAGCATATATTTCTTGTAGCCGGAAAAAAAGCGATATTATGTGCGTTAAAAACATTCTCAAATGGTGCCAAGAAAATTTAGGAGAGTTACATAACTGCATATAATTGTGATTTTTGGGGTTCAAAAATAAAACTGTGACGAGCAGCCTACTGAATAATAAAACGTGTGCCGCCTTATACAAAGTAATGAGTTGCATGTTAAGCGTAGTGTGTTGCGTTCTGAAGCGTAGTGTATTGCATGATAAGCATTGTGTGCTGCGTTCTGAAGCGTAGTGTATTGCATTATAAGTGTAGTGTGCTGCGTTCTGAAGCGTAGTGTATTGCATTACAAATGCCCCAAGGGGATTCTAGGCCATATACTTGCTGTATCTACGCCAAGCCTGAGCTGTATGCCAATCCTGAGCTGACCTTGATTGCTTGGGGCTGGGCATGTCCCTAAGCCGTTTCTGCTACCCCTGGACTGTAACACACGTACAAACACAATCGATGTTGGACAAGTGTATTAAGCATTTTAAGTGACCCCTGGACTGTAACACACACACGCAGTTGATGTTGGACTAGTTTATTGGGCCTATTACAAGAGCTGTAAACCTATTTGGCTACCCCCCCACACTGAGCCCAACAGCATCTAGTGTATTTGTCTCCCCCTACAATATGCTGCCACCCCAAACACTCAGTTCAATAGCCTCTAGTATGTTTGGCTAACCCTGGACTGAAACACACATTGACGCGTACATGCCGCCACCCCACACACTCGGTGCAACAGCCTTTAAAGCCCCGCACCTGTACACCTGATCGCACAGCCTGCTCTCTGGTTTGTCGTTACCGTCTGTCCTGCCACTTTGGCGACTTACAGCTGGAAATCGTGCCGTTGCCACGGTGCAATACCTTGACAATTCGCTTGTCAAAAAAGCTACCACTGCGAATATAGGCTATCTCTGCGAATTGAAAGCTAATACTGCGAAACAGCTGGATGCAGGGTGTGAAATATGAGTACGCTGCCAGGAACGCTGTGAGCTTGTGAGTTGGGACGCACTGCGAGCGGATGGCTACGAGCTGGAAGCTGTCACTGTCGAGCGCAGCTTTCCTGCCAAGTTAGATAACTACGAGAGATAACTATGTGAGAAGGGTTTACAGCAGAAGGGCCCTCTGGTTTACAGCCTGTGCACAAGGAATGCCAGGTCACTCTCCAGCATCGAAGACGTCACTCGCCCCGATTCGAGATTCGAGCGGGTTATACATCTACGTAGTGTCAAGGTAATCGGTCGTTGGTCGGCCCGTAGGCGGCTGACCTATGCGATGGGAACTGAGACAAGTTCTATGCAGCGTCGCATGCGACGCTAAAAATTGGCGGAGAGTGATCGCGACGGAGCGACAGGTGGCAACGGAAGCGAGTTAGTTACGAGACCGTTGGCTGACGTGTCAGGCTTCATCGCGGTCAGACGGATGGATGCTTGGATGGTCGCGGGATGGTCGGTCGGTCGGTCGGTCGGTCGGTCGGACGGACTAATGTATCTTGCAACAACGTGCTAACCCGAGACACCTCTGGTGCTAACTAGTGACACCAGGGCCCCCTGTCCTAAGTGTATAATTATCTATGAAAAACACGCCCTGAGTCTCAAAAAACGGAATCAAGGTTCCAAGCAAGCGAGCAAGCCACATTGCCTGATCTTAAGTCCAAATCCAATTTTGGAATTACGAAACTGCATGCAATAATTGCAGCCAGGTGAGGGCACTTCAGGAGGACCCCCGGGAGGACCCCCGGCTCTGCTGCCTGAGACGCAACCAATTTCATAGCCTGCGTCCTGCGCCGCAACGGAACCTTCCTTCTGGTCAACAGGCCCTCTCCACGTTGCGTCCTGCGACGCATCGTTCTCTTCGAAGTTGCGTCTGCGACGGAGGACGCAGCGTCCTGAACAACCCTGATTGCAGCCTCCCCGTTTTCAGTGTCCGTCGGTACCCCAAGAGTTCGGCCCTAGTTGGTTGGTAGCGCAGCGCAGCCTTATCGAATCATTGCAATCGCGAGTTTGAATTGCGCCATAAGTACAGCAAGATATTATGGCGCAAGAATGGCTTCGCTGGTAATCAACAGTGTGCCAAGCATGTCCGTGACGATTGGTCGTGTAGTCATTTCTCCTTGTTCGATACCTGGAATCCCAGCCCGCAAATTAATCACTGCTTTAAGACTGTATGGAGCAGACAGTCAGGCATATGATGCCCAGGAGGAGGAGAAGCAGTCTTTCTACAAGTTCAAGAGTTACAAGCAGACCTGTTGCATGCTGTCTGAAGCCGCACATGTCCAGATCGTACTAACACCAGCTGGGCCAGTCCCTCTGCTAAGAACTGCCAAGGCGTTCAACCTCATCTTCGACTTGAATCGGAGCATGTCTGCCCAAAATAGTGAGCAAAGCTAGGATAGTGGTAGAGTTGAATCCATATCGATCTGTAGCACATGATCAGCTCATTAGTCAGGTCTTGGGTTTATGCGTCCATCATCGCGACGCTGACCCTGATGACCTGGGCCTAGCAGAGCAGTGTTAGGTGTTAGGTGTATGCGTGTGGTGGGTGCATGTAGGCAATACTGAAGGTAATACAGGCTGTCACATAACTAATCATGGGGTGATAAGCACAATAAAAATGACTCTTCCTGGCGATCTAGTCTCACTTTTGTACAGACACACCTGCATGAGGGAATGGCTTGAAAAATCTTGCTAAAGGATACGGCCGATAAAACGATTTTCATTTTTTTACAAGTCACAGAAATGTAAGAATATTTATAAACGTCAGGAACAATACCAGAAAAACAAAAGTATTGCTGTTTAATCACCCCTGGAAGTGGGACCCCGTACATAAAACAGCGCCCGCATTGCCCCATTACCCCTCCCCCCCTTCTAAAGCTTTCTGAGTCTAAGCCCATGATTTGTAACATGACAACCAGGGTAACTCAAAGCGCGCGCCTTGGCGCTTTTGAGCGCTGACTTTTTGACCCCCTCTGCGCTTTAAGCGCAGTTTTTTGCAACCCCTGTGGGCGCAGCAAGCAATTTTTGCGCTTTTTGCACTACAAAGCGCAGTTTTGTTTTCAAGTGCGCTAAAGCGCTGGCCAATTTGGCAATTTGAAGTACCCTGATGACAACGTCTCTACTCACTCAATTCCTTGCTAGAAGATTTGTTGCACCATACCTCCAACAACAATACGGGAGGAGGGAAGTTACTGCGATGCTGGGGGCCAAGGATCGAAATACACCATGATTTTGATTATTAAGATGTGTTGCACCCCCCCCCCCCAACATCAATACGAGGGCTGCAAAATAACTGCGATGCTGGGGGCCTAGGAACGGGAAGAAAAAAAAATCCACCACATGCCTCACACCAATCTGTCCGAGTTGAAACACGAAAATCATTATTTCTGTACAGCCTAGCCTGTGTACTTTGCAGATACGCATAAGGGAATGACGGCTGCAAAAATGCCGCTGTAGAATCCTGCAGTCTGATATCATTCTGTCTGGTGTGATGCATACGTTATACATAAATCATTCTTCTGTCTAGCCTCGTCTCTGGACAAACACAAGTTTTTTTAAAATATGTGGGTAGCTGCAAAACGCCTGCTGTAAACGCCAATTGTCTGGCTTCGTTACGACCGGGGTGATATTTACAGACCCGATGGATGATTAGACCAGCTGTGTTGTTAGCGGAGCCCCTCCTGGGATGTGAGCCCCCAGATTCACCCCGTTGTCAATCTGTGTGTCCGTCCGACCGACCGACCGACCGACCGACCGACCGACCGACCGACCGACCGGCAGACCGACCGAAATGTTGAAGCTTTACCCGTCAGCCAACCGTCTCATAAGTAAATGGCTTCAGTCAGCTCCATTTCGGTTGCCACCTGTCGTTTCAATGCCTACACCCTGCGCCAATTTTTCGTGTCACTTGCGACGCTGCGTAGGACTCCGAAAATGAGGAGCTAGCTGTCACTGTGGTGTTCAGCCCCATGCCCAAGCTAACTTTTGGTTTCTCATGTCTTTACACATGATATGCTCTGTTTCATTTTTTGACGACGCGTCGCCATTCTGTCGTTGCATGGCGACGCATAAACCCCCAGGACGCCCCGGGCTCCGCGCTCATCCATGCGATGGCTACGCAACAACCCTGAACTCAGGCAGTGATTTTGTTTTCAAATCTGAAAGTGGGTTTCGCCTAGCTTTAAGGTTTTAAGCCTCTTCCTGGGACAGCGTTTTTGTGCTTTCTGTAGCTTTTCATAGCTTTTTAGGGCCATTTAGGGCCATTTAGGGCCATTTAGGGCAAAAACAAACAAAACACTTTTTTGTTTACTTTTTTATAGCGATAATTTCGATAAAACGGGGTCAAAACTAACGATCGCTATATATAGCAGAATCGAAAATCCCTGAGCTTCAGTATCCCAAGTAGATCCTCAACCTGGGCTAGCATAAATCTGAATACAAAACACTGTTGATATGAATTTAAAACACTGTAAATATGAATAAAAAACACCGAGGTATGAATTAAAAGACACTGTATATATGAATTTTAAAACACTGTAAATTTGAAATTTGAATTGCTTGATTCCTTTCTTAGTTGAGTACTTGTGTTTCATTTCAATAGAAGGTGTATGTTCCCTGGGCACATGATTTAATGGTGCGATAAGAATCGCAATTTATTACTGGCCATTTACAATGTACAGTATCACTGTAGAATGAACTCGGGTCCCCTATCTGTAAAACGATTGTTTGGGTTCAGTTCATCAGTGCTTTTTCTGTGTAGCCCCTCCTGATATTATAGTTGGGCGAGTCCCTTTAGCATTTTTGGTATCTACCTTTGGACTGTAACAACATAAAAATTGCTCGTTTTTGTAATGACATACATGGTGGACTGGCTGTACATTTAGTGTGACCACATTTCTTCAGAGCCAATTTTTTAGGCTTTACCCTCACAGTGAACATGCATCGTGTGTGTGTGGGGGGGTGGGGGGTGGGGGGAGTTTTGTGAATGTGTGGGTTTTTGTGTGTGTGGTTTTGTGTGTGTGAGTTTGTGTGTGTGGGTGTTTGTGTGGGTGTGTGGGTGTGGGTGTGGGTGTGGGTGTGTGGGGGGGGGGGGGGGGCAGGCATCCCTCTTTGCCATGCTGCCTGACAGTGAACATGCATGTTTGAAGCCGTGCACCCTTCACCTCACCAAGCTTGGCAGGGATGTTTTGACAGTGAACATGCATCGTGTGTGTGTGTGTGTGTCGTGAGTTAGTGTGCGTGTGTGGGTGGGGGCGTGTGAATGTGTGTGTGGGGGGGTGGGGGGGCAGGCATCCCTCTTTGCTATGCTGCCTGACAGTGAACATGCATGTTTGAAGCCGTGCACCCTTCACCTCACCAAGCTTGGCAGGGATGTTTTGACAGTGAACATGCATCGTGTGTGTGTGTGTCGTGAGTTAGTGTGCGTGTGTGGGTGGGGGCGTGTGAATGTGTGTGTGTGGGTGTGTGTGGGTGCGTGGGGGGGTGGGGGGGGCAGGCATCCCTCTTTGCTATGCTGCCTGACAGTGAACATGCATCGTGTGTGTGTGTGTGTGTGTCGTGAGTTTGTGTGTATGTGTGGGTGGGGGCGTGTGAATGTGTGTGTGTGTGGGGAGGGGGGGGGGGGGGGGGGGGGAGGCAGGCATCCCTCTTTGCTATGCTGCCTGACAGTGAACATGCATCGTTGAAGCAGTGCACCCTTCACCTCACCAAGCTTGGCAGGGATTTGTTTGATAGTGAACATGCATTGTGTGTGTGTGTGTGTGTGTGTGTGTGGTGAGTTTGTGTGTGTGTGTGGGTGGGTGTGTGTGTGTGTGGGGGGGGGGGGGGGATCAGGCACCTCAGCAAGCTTGGCAGGGATTCATTTCCTGCTCTACATAGTGATCGCTACTTTTGACCCCGTTTCGCCCAAATTATGGAAATACAAATGTAAACAGAAGTGTGTTTGCGTTCTCTGAATGGCCCTAAAAGGCTATGAAAGCTCTAAAAACGCTGTCCCTGGAGGAAGCCTAAAAGCATAGAAAAAACATCACTTTTGTGGCTATGTTTTTGTGGTTCTTTCGGAAAATAGAAAAAACACTTTCAGCTTTGAAGAAACAAGTCCTATGTAGCGTCGCAAGCGACGCGGAAAATTGGCGGAGTGGGTTGGCAACGGAGCGAAAGGTGGCAACGATGGAGCTGATTGAAGCGAGTTAGTTACGCGACCGGTGGCTGACGTGTCAGGCTTCAATTTTCATTTTTTGCGGTCGGACAGACAAACGGACAAATGGTTAAACATGGGGGCTCCCGCTCCCTTGAAGAGGGGGGTCCGCCAAAAATCCCTCAAGCTTGAGTCCATACCACCTGTTCTATGTAAAGAGGGTTCATACGTTGGGTTTGTAAAGCACTACCCAGGAATACCCATCCACTACCCAGCCAAGCACTACCTAGCACTTCCCAGCCATGCAATAATTCATGAGCACCTCGAAGTCCATCACACCTGATATGTGTAAAGCAGGTTCATACGTTGGGTTCGTAAAGCACTACCCAGTAAAGCTTTTTTTACCGCTGTATATAGCGATCGCTAGTTCTGACCCCGTGTGGCAAAATTATCGCTATATAAATGTAAACAAAAGTCTGTTTTTTGCCCTAAATAGCTATAAAAGGCTGTGAAAGCTGTGAAAGCTATAAAAAGCTATAAAAAACACTAAAACGCCGGCCCTGGAGGAGGCCTAAAACCATTAAGGTAGAAGCAAACCACATTCATATTTGAACAAACAAGAACTGCTACCCAGCCATGCAATAATTCACCAGCACCTTGAACATTGCCACACCTAGTTGCACATGTACTTGGTAATTACGCTCACTCCCAATTACCCAGCACTACCCATGCACTACCCAGCACTGCCTAGCACTGCCCAGCACTACCCAGCCATGCAATAATTCACCAGCACCTTGAACATTGCCACAGCTAGTTGCACATGTACTTGGTAATTACGCTCACTCCCAATTACCCAGCACTACCCATGCACTACCCAGCACTGCCCAGCACTGCCCAGCACTACCCAGCCATGCAATAATTCACCAGCACCTTGAACATTGCCACAGCTAGTTGCACATGTACTTGGTAATTACGCTCACTCCCAATTACCCAGCACTACCCATGCACTACCTGGCACTGTCCAGCACTGCCCAGCACTACCCAGCCATGCAATAATTCACCAGCACCTTGAACATTGCCACAGCTAGTTGCACATGTACTTGGTAATTACGCTCACTCCCAATTACCCAGCACTACCCATGCACTACCTGGCACTGTCCAGCACTGCCCAGCACTACCCAGCCAAGCACTACCCAGCCAAGTATGCCCAGCACTACCCAGCCAAGCACTACTCAGCACTACCCAGCCATGCAATAATTCATGCGCACACCTTGAAGCTTGCCTCTGTTAGTTGCACATCAACTTGGTAATGCAGGGGCTACTGGATATTTACAACTACCAATGTAATGATAACGCCTGATGGGGCGTGGTGTTAAGGGAGCCCGTCGTACGCGGGTGGGGAGCGGTCTCCTACCTCAACTGGACAAGCTACCATCGCGGTTGACGACGACATTTACAACTACCACTTACCACAATAAAACACGCAAAAGATAAGGAGAAACACATGCTTACCACAATAAAAATCGAAAAGATAAGAAGAAACACAACACAAATACACGAAGTGCTGAAATTTGCTTTAATTTGCCACAGCTAGTTTCTCATATACTGTATTTTTGCCATACAAAGCTATAAAAGGCTATAAAAGCTATAAAATCTATACAAAGCACTTATACGCTGTCCCTGGAGGAGACCTAAAACCATGAAGGTAGAAAATACCCACTTTCAGATTTGAAAAAACCCTGCTACCCAGCCATGCAAGAATTCACCAGCACCTTGAAGCTTGCCACAGCTAGTTGCACATGTACTTGGTAATTACGCACACTCACAATTACGCTCACTCACAAATACCCAGCACTACCCATGCACTACCCAGCACTGCCCAGCACTACCCAGCCATGCAATAATTCACCAGCACCTTGACGGTTGCCACAGCTAGTTGCACATGTACTGGTGATGCAGGGGCTACAATATTGGACATGTGCAACTACCACTTACCAGAGTAAAACACGCAAAAGATAAGGAGAAACACAACACCTATACACAAAGTGCCGAAATTAGATTAATTTTGCCACAGCTAGTTGCACATGTACTGGTGATGCAGGGGCTACAATATTGGACATGTGCAACTACCACTTATCACAATCAAACACGCAAAAGATAAGGAGAAACACAACACATGTGCACAAAGTGCCAAAATTAGATTAAATTTGCCACAGCTAGTTGCACATGTTCTTGGTGATGCAGGGGCTACATTTTTGGAGCATTACCAGACCTCACTCTTTGCGATGTTGAGTAAGAGTGAGCATGCACCAGTGTCGGGCACGCCCCCCCTTCCCTCCTACCTAACCAAGCTAGAGTCCATCGCGCCCGTGTTGGGTAAAGATGGCTCCTACGTGGGGTCTGCGAAAGACTACGAAGCCTTCCAAGAATTCAAGAGTGACTTGGAGGTCGCCACAGCGACCAATTGGTTTGTGGCCAGCAATTGCACTCACCCAGTGCCTGGTGGGCGGCGGCTCAAAATTAAATACACATGCAGCCGGGGAGGCAAGCCATCACGGGAAACGCGCTCTAATCGGGAGGCGGAGACGCCTGCCCTTACAGGTAGGAAACGGCAACATGATATCATACTCGCCTTCGATCAACATCATAAGATTTGCCGGTCCCTACATACAGGTGGCAGAGCTTCCCTGGTCCACTTGAGTGAGCCGCTGCCCCTCCCCACCCACGCCTCCCCTCCTCGTCCTGCTCGTCCCCCCACCCTCACCCCCATGCCTCCCCCCCCTCCCCACCCACGCCTCCCCTCCTCGTCCTGCTCGTCCCCCCACCCTCACCCCCATGCCTCCACCCCACCCCACCCCACCCACGCCTCCCCTCCTCGTCCTGCTCGTCCCCCCACCCTCACCCCCATGCCTCCCCCCCCCCCCCCCCCGTGTTTCATTTCTGCATTCTCCCTTCACCCACACGCGCCTGCCCATAACTCCCCATAACGCCTCCCCTTACCGGTAGGACACGGCAACATGATATCATATGATATCGTGCCATAGAATGATATTATATGATGCCGGCAGTCTGACCAGGCCAAAGTTACCATTTAAATACAATATCATATGATGCAATTTGTATGATATTATATGATATCAAACTCACCTTTGGCCAAAATCATATGATAAGCCGATCCTTACTTGCAGGCGATCCTCAGAAGGTAGACTGCTCTGCACGGATAACCGTGGAGATGTGTGGTAGCTATGCTCACTCACTAGGCCTGTTGGGAAGGACGGGCTTGGAGCCGACCACCTCATCGGCGCCCGCCATCATGGACACGACCATCCAGCTCTGCTTGGACCTAGCTCACTGTGGCCACACCCTGGGTAGTGCTAGTGACCTGATGCTTCTACGCATCCATCCCCGGTGAGCAGTGCATTACCAGGCTGTGTGTGTATCTTACAGTCCAAGGGTATGTGTGTTAGTGTGTGTGTATGTGTGTGTCTGTTAGGGAGGACAGGCTTGGATCCAACCACCTCATCGGCGCCCGCCAACCATGGACACGATCATCCAACTCTGCTTGGACGTAGCTCATTGTGGCCACACACTCAGTAGTGCTAGTGACCTGATGCTTCTACGCATCCATCCTCAGTGAGTAGTGAATTGCGAGGCTGTGTACGTATGTTACAGCCTGGGGGTAGACCAAGTAGGCCAAAGGGACCTGGTCAACCGTTGCAGGAAGGGCTGAATGGCTCACTGTGGCCACACACTTGGTAGTGCTACTGAT
This sequence comes from Chlamydomonas sp. ICE-L, assembly GCA_013435795.1. Lineage (NCBI taxonomy): Eukaryota > Viridiplantae > Chlorophyta > Chlorophyceae > Chlamydomonadales > Chlamydomonadaceae > Chlamydomonas > Chlamydomonas sp. ICE-L. Next base: position 147,632,849 of record JACBWV010000610.1, on the reverse strand, counting down.
CTGGATGCTTAAACTAGACCTGGTCAAAGTAAACTAGGGTGGGGGGAAGCTAGTACCCACAAAGCCAGTACCCACAAGCCAGATCTCCTCGGTTTTAGGGTTATGGGTTTAGGTTATAGGGTTTAGGGTATGGGAGATCTGGCTTGTTGGTACTGGCTTTGTGGGTACTAGTGTCCCCCCTCCATAAACTAGGCCTGGTCCAAGTCAAGGGCTAGTGCTAGAGCATTTTCAAGAGTTCGACACCAAGCACATCTGATGAACTCCATGCATAATACATCTTGCAGGGTTGAGAAGAAGATCCAGCAATTGGCCTTGCTAGGCCTGGTCCAAGTCAAGGGCTAGTGCTAGAGCTTGTTCAAGAGTTTGTCACCTTACACATCTGATGAACTCCATACATCATCATATATCTTGCAGGGTTTGCAAACAGACTGGCCCCCTCAACCTCACGCCTCATTATAAGGCGTACTACTTATATATATATATATATATATATAACTTGCAGGGTTGAGAAGAAGACCCAGCAACTGGCCTTGCTAGGCCTGGGCTGAGTCATGGCTAGTGCTTGAGTTTGTTCAAGAGTTCGACACCCAAGTACATATAATGAACTCCATACATCTTGCAGGTTTAGCAAGCGGGCTGGCCCCCTCAACCTCAAGCCTCGTGATATTGCGTACTATTTATTTATTAATTTATTTTGCAGGGTTGAGAAGAGTATCCAGCAAATGGCCTTGATAGGCCTGGGCCGAGTCAAGGCTAATGCTTGAGTTGTTTTTAGTTGTTTTTGAGTTTTCTTTGTTCAAGAGTTCGACACCCAAGTGCATCTGATGAACTCCATACATCATCATATCTTCCAGGGTTGGTAAACGGGTTGGCCCCCTCAATCTCACGCCTCATCATAAGGTGTTCTATTTTTTTTTAATCTTGCAGGGTTAAGAAGAAGACCCAGCAATTGGCCTTGCTAGGCCTAGCCCAAGGACACTTGCTTGAGCTTGTTGAAGAGTTTGGCAACCAGATACATCTGATGAACTCCATACGTCATCATCATCATCATCATCATCATCATATCTTGCAGGGTTGAAAAGAATATTCATCCAGTGGCCCTGCTAGGCCTAGCCCAAGGACACTTGCTTGAGGCTGTTGAAGAGTTTGGCAACCAGATACATCTCATGAACTCCACACATCATCATATTTCTTGCAGGGCTAGCAAATGGGCTGGCCTCCTCAACCTGTTGCCTCGTAATAAGGCGTACCGTTTTTTGTAATCTTGCAGGGTTCAGAAGAATCTCCAGCAAGTGGCCTTGCTATGCCTGGGCCAAGTCAAGGGCTAGTGCTTGAGCTTTTGTTTTTACCCTTTTCGAGCTTTCAAAAGCTTTTTTTTAGTTTTGTTTTTAGAGGTCCACACCCAAGCACATCTGATGAACTCCATGCATCATCATATCTCTTGCAGGGTTGAGAAGCATATCCAGCAAGTGGCCTAGTTAGGCCTAGCCTAAGGGCACTTGCTGGAGGTTGTCGAAGAGGTCGGCAACAAGATACATATCAAGAACTCCACACATCATCATCATATATCTTGCAGTGTTAGCAGGCGGGCTGGCCCCCTTAACCTCATGCCTCGTAATAAGGCATATCTAGAGATACAATTTATTTGTTTATGTATTTATTTATTTATTTATTTATTTGTTTATTTATTTATTTATTTATTTATTTATTTATTTATGTAATTATTTATTTATTTATGTATTTATCCATCTTGCAGGGTTGAGAAGAATATCCAGCAAGTGGCCTTGCTAGGCCTATCCCAAGGACACTTGCTTGAGGTTGTCGAAGAGTTCGGCAACCAGATCCGTGCCGAGCTCGGGATCGACACCGACGCAATGGTAGACACCAGATTCCACCCCACAGAAGACACAATAAGCAGCATCAAGTACCGAGCGTTGCAAAAGCAGCGCCTGCACAAGAATGGCCTAGACAGACAAAATGTGCTCGAGTACAAAGATGTGGTGGCAGGCAGGAAGGGTGAGAATTCTGTTATTGTGTCAATCATGATTTGGGTTTGTTAATAACTGAATTTTTGCCACAATAAGCAGCATTAAGTATCAAGCTGTGCAAAAGCAGCGCCTGCACAAGAACGACCTTGGCAAGCAACACAAAGAAGATGTGTTTGAGTACACAGATGTGGTGACATGCTGGAAGGGTGATCTCACTGTTTTTGTCTGTCAATCATGATTTGTGGTTGTCAATCACTGTTTTTGTCTGTCAATCATGATTTGTGGTTGTCAATCACTCTTTTTGTCTGTCAATCATGATTTGTGGTTGTCAATCACTGTTTTTGTCTGTCAATCATGATTTGTAGTTGTCAATCACTGTTTTTGTGTGTCAATCATGATTTGTGGTTGTCAGTCACTGTTTTTTTGCCACAATAAGCAGCATCAAGTACCGAGCGTTGCAAAAGCAGCGCCTGCACAAGAATGGCCTAGACAAGCAAGACAGACAAGATGTGTTTGAGTACAAAGATGTGGTGGCAGGCAGGAAGGGTGAGCTCACTGTTTTTGTGTGTCAATCATGATTTGTGGTTGTCAATCACTGTTTTTGTGCCGCAATAAGCAGCATCAAGTATCAAGCTGTGCAAAAGCAGCCCCTGCACAAGAACGGCCTTGGCAAGCGACACAAAGAAGATGTGTTTGAGTACTCAGATGTGGTGGCAGAGACCTTGGCATGCAAAACATACAAGATGTGTTTGAGTACAGAGATGTGGTGGCAGAGACCTTGGCACGCAAAACATACAAGATGTGTTTCTATAGTTATAGTTAGAGTTCTAGTACCGAATGCCTAAAAGAATATAAACACAAGTGCCGGATACTGTGCCCATACTGTGTCCAGACTGAAGGGAAAGAAGTGCCCAATGAGTACAGAGATGTGGTGGCAGGCAGGAAGTGAGCTCGGAGTTGTTGTGTCATTTGGGGTTGCCAATCATGATTTTGGGTTGTCAATCACTGTGTTTTATGTCAATCATGATTTGGGGTTGTCGATCATGATTTGGGGTTGTCAATCACTGTGTTTTATGTCAATCATGATTTGGGGTCGTCGATCATGATTTGGGGTTGTCAATCACTGTGTTTTATGTCAATCATGATTTGGGGTTGTCGATCATGATTTGGGGTTGTCAAACACTGTCTTTGTGTCAATCATGATTTGGGGTTTTCAAGCGTTTTACAGCTTTTTATAGCTTTTAGGGCCACTTAGGGCCAACACTTTTTGTATCACGCCAATTTGGGTCAAAACGGGGTCAAAAGTAGTGATCGCTACATATAACAGAGAAAACAATCCCTGAATCCAACAGCATGCGCACTACATCAAAGTGGCCACCTTCTGATGCTTGCAAAAGTGCCTCTCGATGTTGAGAATAATGACTTTGGTGCTGACAAAATTGCTTGCCTGTTGCAAATGCTTACTTGTTCTGCAAATGCTTGCTTGCTTGCTTGCTAATCTAATTTTGAGGATAAGTTGGAAGACCCCTCCCGGATGTTGTGGAGCGGGCTTGTCTTGGGTCAACAATGGCCTGTAACAGTAACCAAACCTCCCTACGACCCCACTGAAATAACTTCTCCTCCTCTCCTGCCCCTGCCCCCCCCCCCCCCCCCCTTTCTCTCTAGTTCAGTTTTTGATGATGCACTTCAAGCAAGCTCCACTGCTGTGACAATCCCTCTTTGCTCAAACCACCACCAACCAATCCTCCCCACGACCCCACTGAAATACTTTCTCCTTCTCTACTGCACCTGCCCTCCCCCCTCTCTCTAATTCAGTTTTTTATGCTGCCCTTAAAGCAAGCTCCACTGCTGTGACTATCCCTGTTTGCTCAAGCAACCACCAACCAAACCTCCCCACGAACCCACTGAAATCACTTTTCCTTCCATCCTGCGCCCCCACCACCCTCCCCTCACACACCCACTGCCCCCCCCCGCACAAACACACACACACTCGTGCAGTTTTTGATGCTGCCTTTCAAGCAAGCTCTACTGCTGTGACAATCCCTGTTTGGCTTTCCCTTTTTGTATGAAATAAATTTCAATTTGTGTGATAACACCAATCTACCATCACCTATATCACCACTGATTAGCTAATACATGACGTGGTAAGCTGTAGTGCATATTTTAACTGATCTAGTTAAATGCACATCAAATATATGTAGTATATATTTTAACTGATCTAGTTGAATGCACATCAAATATACGTTTTATATTTTAACTGATCTAGTTAAATGCACATCAAATATATGTTTTATATTTTAACTGATCTAGTTAAATGCACATCAAATATATGTTTTATATTTTAACTGATCTAGTTAAATGCACATCAAATATATGTTTTATATTTTAACTGATCTAGTTAAATGCACATCAAATATATGTTTTATATTTTAACTTATCTAGTTAAATGCACATCAAATGTATGTTTTATATTTTAACTGATCTAGTTAAATGCACATCAAATATATGTTTTATATTTTAACTGATCTAGTTAAATGCACATCAAATATATGTTTTACATTTTAACTGATCTAGTTAAATGCACATCAAATATATGTTTTACATTTTAACTGATCTAGTTAGATGCACATCAAATATATGTTTTATATTTTAACTGATCTAGTTAAATGCACATCAAATATATGTTTTATATTTTAACTGATCTAGTTAAATGCGCATCAAATATATGTTTGATATTTTAACTGATCTAGTTAAATGCGCATCAAATATGTGTTTTACATTTTAACTGATCTAGTTAAATGCACATCAAATATATGTTTTTTATTTTAACTGATCTAGTTAAATGCACATCAAATATATGTTTGATATTTTAACTGATCTAGTTAAATGCACATCAAATATATGTTTTACATTTTAACTGATCTAGTTAAATGCACATCAAATATATGTTTTATATTTTAACTGATCTAGTTCAGTGCACTTCAAATATATATTTAATGTTAAAACTGATATAATTCAATAAACTTCAAAATTGAAGAATTACTAGAGAGATACTCTCACATTAGTGCACCTTTGGTTTGTGGCTGTAGCGCGTGGTAATACATTTTAAAGTTAGTTAATACACTTGTTATACATTTTAAAGTTAGTTAATACACTTGTTATACATTTTAAAGTTAGTTAATACACTTGTAATACATTGTAAAGTTAGTTAATACACTTGTTATACATTATAAAGTTAGTTAATACACTTGTTATACATTTTAAAGTTAGTTAATACACTTGTTATATATTGTAAAGTTAGTTAATACACTTGTAATACATTGTAAAGTTAGTTAATACACTTGTGATACATTTTAAAGTTAGTTAATACACTTGTTATACATTTTAAAGTTAGTTAATACACTTGTAATACATTGTAAAGTTAGTTAATACACTTGTTATACATTGTAAAGTTAGTTAATACACTTGTTATACATTGTAAAGTTAGTTAATACACTTGTCATACATCGTAAAGTTAGTTAATACACTTGTAATACATTGTAAAGTTAGTTAATACACTTGTAATACATTGTAAAGTTAGTTAATACTCTTGTTATACATTGTAAAGTTAGTTAATACACTTGTAATACATTGTAAAGTTAGTTAATACACTTGTTATATATTGTAAAGTTAGTTAATACACTTGTAATACATTGTAAAGTTAGTTAATACACTTGTAATACATTGTAAAGTTAGTTAATACACTTGTAATACATTGTAAAGTTAGTTAATACATTTGTAATACATTTTAAAGTTAGTTCATACACTTGTTATACATTGTAAAGTTAGTTAATACACTTGTAATACATTGTAAAGTTAGTTAATACACTTGTTATACATTGTAAAGTTAGTTAATACACTTGTAATACATTGTAAAGTTAGTTAATACACTTGTAATACATTGTAAAGTTAGTTAATACACTTGTTATACATTGTAAAGTTAGTTAATACACTTGTTATCACTTCTCCTTCTCTCCCAGACCGCCCCCCCCCCCCCCCCCCCCCCCCCTCTCTTGTGAAGTATAAAAGTAAGTCAATACTCTTTTTATCACTTCTCCTGCTCTCCCCTCCCTGCCCCCCCCCCCCCCCCCCCCCCCTCTCTTGTGAAGTATAAAAGTAAGTCAATACTCTTTTTATCACTTCTCCTTCTCCCACCCCCACCCCCCCCCCCCCACCCCACCCCTCTGTTGTGAAGTTTATAAGTTAGTCAACAATATTTTTATCACTTCTCCTTCTCTCTCCCCCCTGCCCCCTCCCCCTCTGTTGTGAAGATTCAAAGCAATTCAATACTATTTGTATCACTTCTCCTGCCCCCCACCCACCCCCCTCACTCGTGAAGTTTTCGATGCTGCCCTTCGAGAATTCCCCAACATCAAAATGCTGTGGGAGTTTGCAGTGCTCTTTGAGCAGGCTGTTGGCGGGAATGAAGCCATGACTCGCGCCCTGCACTTGCTCGACACCTGCACTGCAGATCCAGACCCAACTCAACCCGAGGCAGACAAAGCTGTTCACGCGTCCACAGGCACAGCTCCTGGCGCTTATGGACATGCCGAGGCAAAAAGCAAGACCAAGCATCTGAGTCTTCAGGAGAGGGAGGAACTGTCCATCCGAGCCGTCGAAATGGCAGGTCTGCACGGCACGCCGAGGCAGTTGCTGGCAGCTGAACGCAACCACTTCACCCGGTTCAACACGCAGGCTTGCGGCGTCCTTCCGCAAGAGGCTCGGAAGCGTGCCCAAGAGCTCAGCCATGCAGCTTACCAAGAACCAATCAAGATACCTCGGACAGAAGGGTTCGCCTCTGTTCACTCAGCCCAGCAGTGGCTGGCGGCTGCCTCTGGACCAGTCCCTCCAGCAGTTGCAGGCCAGGCTGGCTACCCAGGTGCAGCAGGTGCTGGCCAGGCTGGCTACCCAAGTGCAGCAGGTGCAGGCCAGGCTGGCTACCCAGGTGCAGCAGGTGCTGGCCAGGCTGGCTACCCAGGTGCAGCAGGTGCTGGCCAGGCTGGCTACCCAGGTGCAGCAGGTGCTGGCCAGGCTGGCTACCCAAGTGCAGCAGGTGCAGGCCAGGCTGGCTACCCAGGTGCAGCAGGTGCTGGCCAGGCTGGCTACCCAGGTTTAGGCCAGGCTGGCTACCCAGGTGCAGGCCAGGCTAGCTACCCAGGTGTAGCAGGTGCAGGCCAGGCTGGCTACTTAGGTGCAGCAGGTGCAGGCCAGGCTGGCTACCCAGGCGCAGGCCAAGCTAGCTACCCAGGTGCAGCAGGTGCTGGCCAGGCTGGCTACCCAGGTGCAGCAGCTGCCGGCCAGGCTGGCAACCCAGGTGCAGCAGCAGCAGGCCAGGCTGCATATTATGGTGCTGCTGCGGCTTATCAGTACGCCGGCTATGGCGTGCAAGCTTATCCATGGACAGAAGGGTCCACCTCTGCTCCCACAGCATGAGCTCCAGGGCACAATCACTGCGCATTTGGGGCCGTCAATCACTGTTTTTGAGTGTCAATCATGATTTGGGGTTGTCAATCACTGTTTTTGTGTGTCCATCATGATTTGCGGTTGTCGATCACTGTTTTTTTGCCACAATAAGCAGCATCAAGTATCAAGCTGGGCAAAAGCAGCGCCTGCACAAGAACGGCCTTGGCAAGCAACACAAAGAAGATGTGTTTGAGTGCGAAGATGTGACAGCACAATCACTGCACTTTTGGGGGGTCTTCGGCAGCCCTTTGGAACCCTTGTATTAAAATTGAATAAAGGGTGTATTCTGGGTGGGAGGGTGCTGTAGAGGTGCAGAAGGGGTGTTTAAAGGGTGTATTCTGCGTGTGATGGTGCCGTAGAGGTGCAGAAGGGTGTATTATGGGTGTAATGGGGGGCGTAGAGGTGCAGAGGGGGTGTAGAAAGGGTGTAAGGGTGCCGTAGAGGTGCAGAAAGGATGCAGAAGGCGTGTTTAAAGGGTGTATTCTGCGTGTGTAAGGGAGCCGTAGAGGTGCAGAAGGGGTGCAGAAGTGGTGTTAAAAGGGTGTATTCTGCGTGTGAGGGTGCCGTAGAGGTGCAGAAGGGTGTAGTATGGGTGTAATGGGGGGCGTAGAGGTGCAGAGGGGGTGTAGAAAGGGTGTAAGGGTGCCGTAGAGGTGCAGAAAGGATGCAGAAGGCGTGTTTAAAGGGTGTATTCTGCGTGTGTAAGGGAGCCGTAGAGGTGCAGAAGGGGTGCAGAAGTGGTGTTAAAAGGGTGTATTCTGCGTGTGAGGGTGCCGTAGAGGTGCAGAAGGGTGTAGTATGGGTGTAATGGGGGGCGTAGAGGTGCAGAGGGGGTGTAGAAAGGGTGTAAGGGTGCCGTAGAGGTGCAGAAAGGATGCAGAAGGCGTGTTTAAAGGGTGTATTCTGCGTGTGTAAGGGAGCCGTAGAGGTGCAGAAGGGGTGCAGAAGTGCAGTTAAAAGGGTGTATTCTGCGTGTGAGGGTGCCGTAGAGGTGCAGAAGGGTGTAGTATGGGTGTAATGGGGGGCGTAGAGGTGCAGAGGGGGTGTAGAAAGGGTGTAAGGGTGCAGTAGAGGTGCAGAAAAGCTGCAGAAGGGTGTGTTCTGGGTCTAAGGGTGACGTATAGGTGCAGAAAGGGTGTTGAAAGGGTGTATTTTGGGTGTAAGGGTGCCGTAGAGGTGCAGAAAGGGTGCAGAAGGGGTGTTGAAAGGGTGTATTTTGGGTGTAAGGGTGCCGTAGAGGTGCAGAAAGGGTGTTGAAAGGGTGTATTTTGGGTGTAAGGGTGCCGTAGAGGTGCAGAAAGGGTGCAGAAGGGGTGTTGCAAGGGTGCAGAAAGGGGAATTGCAGAAGGGTGTTGATAGGGTGCAGAAGGGGTGGTCTGGGTGTAAGGGTGCCGTAGAGGTGCAGAAAGGGTGTTGAAAGGGTGTATTTTGGGTGTAAGGGTGCCGTAGAGGTGCAGAAAGGGTGCAGAAAGGGGAATTGCAGAAGGGTGTTGATAGGGTGCAGAAGGGATGGTCTGGGTGTAAGGGTGCCGTAGAGGTGCAGAAGGCGTGAAGAAAGGGGAATTGCAGAAGGAGTGTTGTAAGGGTGCAGAAGGGGAGATGAAAGGGTGCAGAAGGGGGGCTGAAAGGTGGATTTTAAGTAACTGGCTCCAGTCCGCTCCATTCCGTTGCCACCTGTCGTTCCCATAGCCAACACTCTCCGCCAATTTCCCGCGCCGCAAGCCTCCCCAAGCCTTGTTTCGTGTTTACCAGGCGCTCAATGTCCTGCTGAGAAAGCTGCCGCTCAATAAGCACTACTGAGACACCAGACGAAGGCCAATTCATGAGGTCGTATTCACCTGGTGAACTGCATTGCGTTACATGTGTTCCATTGCGTTTCCATGCCCCCTATCTGCCCAACATCCTGCAGAGAAAGCTGCTGCTTGTATACCTGAATGTTTGTTTGGTTGAGGATCGGTATCTCCCTAAGTGCGCCTACTCTTTTGTAGGAGTGGCAATGCCATTCAAACTGAATCCTCGGTGTTGTTGGTTCGTGTCGGGAGACCCACTTCCTGGGGTGAAATTCCTTTCACAACTAAAAAAACTGAGACAGGTGGTGGGATGCCATCTCCCTAAGTAGAAATTGTGAGAACGCCTGGTGCTACTTTACTTGGACAGCTGGAGGTTGACAGCGACCGCGAACACTAAAGCGCACCAGGAGGGTTTCAAAGAGTGGTATCTCAAAATGTAGAAATGCCTTGATCAGTCGAGCGTGGGGATATTTTATATTTGTTCACGTTGACATTTTCCCTGGGTTTTTTTACTCCTGATTTGTACCAAAGACGGCGAGCAGCCGAATTGCTGGATGGATCCATGGACCGTATGCATCTGCATTGATGGCGATTTATTTGTAGAGACCGGCAATACACTTGATACAAAACAAAGGCGAGTATGATATCATATCAAGTCTTCAGATACACGCCCTAGAGATGAAAGCTCGGGATCACAAGGAAGGAAGAATGCTGTGTACCAGACCTGGATGTCCTCCTCATGGGATGAGAGTGGGAATCCTGAGATTCCCAATTATCTCATCCGAGACCTACCTCACAAGGTTGTAAGTATAGATTTAGAACTTCCTCCCACTACCTAAAAGTGGAAACTGATGGATAGAAACGCCCAATTGTTCCTTGGAAGGATCGAGTCTACCACCTGTGTGATCATGGAACAGTTGAACAAGATGAACACCCTGTGGTATTTAAATGTCCTGACGAAGCCTTGCTGAATTCGAGAAGAAAGGATCAGAGCCTGCTTTCCGAGTCGAAGAGCAAAATGATTCCTCTACATTACCTGATGTGCAATCCAGAAGTTGAAGGGCGGGAGAAGCTTCCTTTGTTCATCCATGAATGTGTGAAGAGACTGGATCAAGCATTTTTTGAAAGGTATGAATATTTGTTTTTGCACTGGTTAATAGTTCAGAAGAAGAGGAGAAAAAAAACGGAAATTGAAAAAGGAAAAAAATGATTTGTTCGAGTTTTTTACATTTTCCTGGTATTTTATTTTACTGTGAAGACGGCGAGCAGCCAAATTGCTGGCTGGAGCTATGTAAACAAGTTCAAGTTACTGCCGGAGACGGAGAGCAGCCAAATTGCTGGCTGGAACTATGTAACCAAGTTCAAGTTATACCAGGCATACAATTGCACGCACCACTTACTGCCCTTATCTTGACTCCCTGATCGGCACGCCTGGCGAACACCCAGCTTTTTATCGCATGCTTTTTAACTTTCCGGAGTAATATGTCTTGGGCACTCTCACAGGGAAGGGACTAGAGCGTGGGCTTTACAATCGTGATAGCATGTCAGGCGACATGGCGGGTATAAGAAGGGAAAGGCGACAGTACCTCAGGGTACTGCCGCGGATAGGTGCCGGCCCTAACGGGCAGAGGCACTAGTATGGAAGCTTCCAGGCAGAAGGCCTGGCGCCCCAAGACACTCTAGCTGGACCGGGAGAACCGGTCTATAACATGCTTTGCGTGCGCCCATGAGCAGAGCCATATGCTTTTTGCATGCACTGGGATTTGTATTCTTTGAAGTGTATTATACGACATAGCACAACATGTATTGGTTTCTGTTATGTCCCTGTCTTCCAACCCAATTATAAGGAGATTATAATGTCTTTTCGCACACATGTATTACATTTGATAAATCCTGCCCAATCCGACCTAACAAAAATGGCAATGCTTCAGCAAAAGCTTTTTTTTAAATAGCTCCTGGACACTCTTTTGAACTGCCTAATCCGCTTGGTCTGCTCCTAGTTTCCGTGGCTATCGCAAGGGGGTACTTAGAAGACTGGGAGCAGCCCAGAGGTGGCTGAAGAACCATGTAACAATTCAAATTCAAACGGTATGTGGGCGCACGCTCAGCCGAATCAACAGCTCAGGATGGCTGTCCACCAGCACCTCAGAATCTGCGTTAAGCTTACACAGATAAACACACCATCATCTACAACAGAGGAATACACCGACATGTGGGGAAGGAATACGGCAAGCAATCACAGATAAAACATCATCTATAGCAGAGGAATACACCGGCATGTGGTGAAGGAATACGGCAAGCAGACACAGATACAAGCATCCTTGACAATAAATAACAGAGAAATAGTTGTGGTAGGAGACCGCTCCCCACCGGCGTATGACGGGCTCCCTTAACACCACGCCCCACCAGGCGTTATCATTACCTTTTTTAACAGAGAAATGCACCGGTAGTAAAATAGTGGCAAAATAAGCGGTGCAAAATTGATGGACTCAGCAAACATAGGGTATGCCGTATGCAGGCACAAGCTCATTCACAGCAGATTTTGTTTTTAGTTGTGAAAGGACTTTCACCCCAGGAGGTGGGTCTCCCGACACAAACCAGCGACATGGAGGATTCAGTTCGATTCAGATCACCGTTTCCATGCCCACCTGAAGGACTACGGACAGCTAACACAGCTAACATGTAACAATTAATCACGTCCAAACCTGTCCTCATTCCTGCTAAAACCCTAAACACTTAACCCCAAAATTCATGGACTCAGGAACAGCCGGAAACAAAAACAACAAAAAGCATAAACAATAAGTAGGGCTGTCAATATCGTACGGTATTTTCAATTACCGTGCGATATATCTTGATATATCGTACGGTATCGACAAAGCTTGACAGCCCTAACAATAAGCTAACAACCACCAAAATTAATGCTGGGATCCCTTCTTGACCCCCGAATGCTGCCTGGCCCCAAATGCTACCGGACCCCTGCTTAGCCCTAAATGCTGCCCGGCCCCTGCTTGGCCCCCAATTCTGCCTGGCCCCTGCTTGACTCCCGAATGCTGCTTGGCCCCAAATGCTACCGGACCCCTGCTTAGCCCTAAATGCTGCCCGGCCCCTGCTTGGCACCAAATGCAGCTTGGCCCCAAATGCTGACTGGCCCCTGCTTGACCCTAAATGCTGCTTGGCCCCCAATGCTGCCCGACCCCTGCCTAGCCCCCAATGCTGCCTGGCCCTTGCTTGGCACCAAATGCAGCTTGGCCCCAAATGCTGCCTGGCCCCTGCTTGACCCTAAATGCTGCTTGGCCCCCAATGCTGCCCGACCCCTGCCTTGCCCCCAATGCTGCCTGGCCCTTGCTTGGCACCAAATGCAGCTTGGCCCCAAATGCTGCCTGGCCCCTGCTTGACCCTAAATGCTGCTTGGCCCCAAATGCTGCCCGACCCCTGCCTAGCCCCAACTGCTGCCTGACCCTTGCTTGGCACCAAATGCAGCTTGGCCCCAAATGCTGGTTGGCACCCCTCCTCTCTAGAGCACCTCCCTTATAGCCGTTACTCTCAACCTCTTTGCTGCTGGCCCTCTCGAGAATGAATCGACCAGGGTCAGTAACAGCAGTTAGTACCTGTTCATACCCCTACTCTCTAGAACACCTCCCTTGTAACCGGCACTCCCAACCGCCTTGCTACTCTCTAGCACACCTCCCGTGTTACGGTTACTCTCAACCCCACTGCTGCTGGCCCTCTTGAGAATGAATCAACCAGGGTCGGCAACGACAGTTAGGACCTACCCATACCCCTCCTCTCTAGCACACCTCCCGTGTTACGGTCACTCTCAACCCCACTGCAGCTGGCCCTCTTGATAATGAATTGACCAGGGTTGGTGACTACAGTCAGGACCTGCTCAAACTCCTCCTCTCAAAAACACCTCCCTTGTTACTGGCACCCTCAACCGCTTTGCTGCTAGCCTTCTCCACCACAAAAGAATAGCAGAACTTGCAGTGCTGCCTGCTGGCGCCGGATGCCATGAGACTCAAGGTAGAGGTTACAGTGTTTACATCGGCGACCAGTACACCTCCTGCTTGCTCACAGGTCCTCTGCGGTGTGGTTGTGGTCGTGGGTGTGGAGTTGTGGGTTGTGTGGTGTGGAGTGTGTGGAGCGGGTGGTGTGTTGTGGGTGTGGGTGTGGGGAGTGGGTGGTGGGGTGTGGAGTTGTGAGTTGTGGGTTGCTGCTTGCATTCTCCACCACAAACGAATAGCAGAACTTGCAGTGCTGCCCGCTGGTGCCGGATGCCATGAGACTCAAGGTAGAGGTTACAGTGTTAACATCGGCGACCATGACGCCTCCTGCTTGATCACAGGTCCTCTGCGGGTGATGATAAGTGGTGTAACTTTGTGAGGGATGACGAGTAAGTAATGATGAATGAGACTTAGGTCCTCTGCGGTGTGGTTGTGGTTATGGGTGTGGAGTTGTGGGAGTGGGGTTGTGGGTTGTGGAGTTGTGGGTTACGGGGTGTGGAGTTGTGTGGAGTGGAGTTGTGGGTTGTGGGTGTTGTGTTGTGGGTTACGGGGTGTTGAGTTGTGGGGAGTTGAGTTGTGGGTTGTGGGTGTTGAGTTGTGGGGAGTTGAGTTGTGGGTTGTGGATGTTGAGTTGTGGGTTGTGGGTGTTGAGTTGTGGGTTACGGGGTGTGGAGTTGTGGGGAGTTGAGTTGTGGGTGTTGAGTTGTGGGTTGTGGGTGTTGAGTTGTGGGGAGTTGAGTTGTGGGTTGAGGATGTTGAGTTGTGGGTTGTGGGTGTTGAGTTGTGGGTTACGGGGTGTGGAGTTGTGGGGAGTTGAGCTGTGGGTGTTGAGTTGTGGGTTGTGGGTGTTGAGTTGTGGGTTGTGGGTGTTGAGTTGTGGGGAGTTGAGTTGTGGGTTGTGGGTGTTGAGTTGTGGGTTGTGGGTGTGGGTTACGGGGTGTTGAGTTGTGGGGAGTTGAGTTGTGGGTTGTGGGTGTTGAGCTGTGGGGAGTTGAGTTGAGGGTTGTGGGTGTAGAGTTGTGGGTTGCTGCTAGCATTATCCGCCACAAAGGAATAGCAGAACTCGCAGTGCTGCCCGCTGGTGCCGGATACCATGAGACTCAAGGTAGATGACACAGTGTTTACATCCTCGACCATGACGCCTCCTGCTTGCTCACAGGTCCTCTGCGGTGTGGTTGTGGTTGTGGGTTGCTGTGGGTGAGGCCATGTCTTCAAACAGGGTGATGAGTCAGCAGACGTAAATTTTAGTGATGATGAGTGTCCAGTGAGTAATGTGAGTGAGTGATGATGAGTGAGTTATGATTAGGGGTCGGCTATGTTATATAATACTAGTGAATAAATAATATTATATAATATTAGTCGGACGAGCCGTCTCACCAGAATTTCGAATTTATTTGAAAAACTAATATTATTGTGGAACTATAATACTATTTGTTAATTATAGTTATCAAACATTAATATTAGTTGCCGTTCCCTAGTAATGATGCGTAACAGTATCTATCCGCAACCAGGACTCCTCCTGCTTGATTGTAGGTACTTTGTGGGGTGATGATTAGTGGTGTAGCTGTGTGAGGGATGGTGAGTAAGTAATGATGAGTGAGTGATGATGCGTGACAGTATCTATCCGCAACCAGGACTCCTCCTGCTTGATCACAGGTACTATGTGGGGTGATGATTAGAGGTGTAGCTTTGTGAGGGATGATGAGTAAGTAATGATGAGTGAGTGATGATCTGTAACAGTATCTATCAGCAACCAGACAGGACTCCTCCTGATTGCTCACGGGTACTATGTGGGGTGGTGATTAGTAGGGAACGGCAACTAATATTAGTGTTTGAAAAACTAATATTATTATTTTAGTGTCACAATAATATTAGTTATTTAAATAAATTCGAAATTCTGGTGAGACGGCTCGTCCGACTAATATTATATAATATTATTTATTCACTAATGTTATATAACATAGCCGACCCCTGATAATTAGTGGTGTAGCTTTGTGAGGGATGATGAGTAAGTAATGATGAGTGAGTGATGATCTGTAACAGAGTCTATCCGCAACCAGGACTCTTCCTGCTTGATCGTAGGTACTAGTTATGCCTCCTTGATTCCGCCTCTAACGACCATGGCAGGGAGCTTGTCTACCGTGGTCAACAGGGGTAGTGGTGAATATTCGTTCATGATCATAGGTACTATGTGGATCCAGTGACCAGTGTGTGATGATGAGTGGTGTAGCTTTGTGAGGGATGACATGCTAGGGATGCTGAGTGACCAGTGTGTGATGATAAGCTGGTAGTGAGCGATGAGTAATCAGTGTGTGATGATGAGTGGTGTAACTTCGTGAGTGATGACAAGTGAGGGATGATGAGTAACCAGTGTGTGATGATAAGTTGGTCGTGAGCGATCCGTGTTAATGAGCGATGAGTAATCAGTGTGTGATGATGAGTGGTGTAACTTCGTGAGTGATGACGAGTGAGGGATGAGGAGCAAGCAGTGAGTGGTGATAAGTTGGCCATGAGCGATCCATGTTAAATGTTAATGAGAGATGAGTAATCAGTGTGTGATGATGAGTGGTGTAACTTCGTAAGTGATGACGAGTGAGGGATGAGGAGCAAGCAGTAAGTGATGATAAGTTGGTCGTGAGCGATGCGTGTTAATGAGAGATGAGTAATCAGTGTGTGATGATGAGTGGTGTAACTTCGTGAGGGATGACGAGTGAGGGATGATGAGTAACCAGTGAGCGATGATAAGTTGGTCGTGAGCGATGAGTGTTAATGAGAGATGAGTAACCAGTGTGTGATGATAAGTTGGTCATGAGAGATGAGTGTTAATAATAGATGAGTATGAGATGAGTGTATGAGATGAGTGTATGAGATGAGTATGAATAAGAGATGAGTATGAGATGAGACGAGTGTTAATAAGAGATGAGTATGAGATGAGATGAGTGTATGAGATGAGTGTTAATAAGAGATGAGTATGAGATGAGATGAGTGTATGAGATGAGTATGAATAAGAGATGAGTATGAGATGAGATGAGTGTATGAGATGAGTGTTAATAAGAGATGAGTATGAGATGAGTGTTAATAAGAGATGAGATGACGCGAACCCTTTAGGGTTAAGTGGCACTTCCAGTGTGACCGGTGTGACCGTCGAGTCTCTCCTACATTGAGGGCGGTAACCAGCGCTACCACACCGTCATTCTCAAGAATCGGGGATTCTAGCCATGTCTGAGAATTCTCGGAAATTGGGCCTGAAAAAGTTGAGGTACGAACCAGGGTACTTCAAATGGCCAAATTGGCCAGCGCTTTAGCGCACTTGAAAACAAAAAAACGGCGCTTTGTAGTGCAAAAAGCGCACAAATTGCTTGCAGCGCCCATAAGGGGTTGCATAAAACTGCGCTTAAAGCGCAGAGGGGGTCAAAAAGTCAGCGCTCAAAAGCGCAAAAGCTCGCGCTTTGAATTACCCTGGTACGAACTACAAACAAAGATATTCCAATCCAAATCATCCGCTGAATTGCTATAAACCCAATTGGAGCAAGGCAAGTGAAGGCGTCCCTCCATCTGAATCAGATAAAGACAAGCCCACACAGAATAGGATTCAAAATCTGAATCGGAAGCCCACACAGAATCAGAATTTGAATCAGACACAGACAAACCCACACAGAATCAGACGCAGACAAACCCAAATAGAATCAGAATCTGAATCAGATGCAGACAAGCACACACAGAATCTGAATCAGAATCCCACACAGAATCAGAATCTGAATCAGACGCAGACAAGCACACACAGAATCTGAATCAGAAGCCCACACAGAATCAGAATCTGAATCAGATGCAGACAAGCACACACAGAATCTGAATCAGAAGCCCACACAGAATCAGAATCTGAATCAGATGCAGACAAGCACACACAGAATCTGAATCAGAAGCCCACACAGACTCAGACGCAGAAAAAACCATACAGAATCTGAATCAGAAGCCCACACAGGATCCGAATATGAATCAGAAGCCGACACAGAATCAGAATCTGAATGAGACAAAGACCAAACCACCCAAGGCAAGGGAAGGCGTCCCTCCATCTGAATCAGACACAGACAAGCCCACACAGAATCAGAATCAGACACAGACCAACCCGCCTGGATCAAGGCATGGGAAGGCGTTCTCCTAACTAAATCAGATATAGACAAGCCCACACAGAATCAGAATCTGAATCAGAAGCCCACACAGAATCAAAATCAGACACAGACCAACCCACACAGGATCTGAATCTGAATCAGAAGCCGAAACAGAATCAGAATTAGACACAGACCAACCCACCTGGATCAAGGCAAGGGAAGGCGTCCCTCCATCTGAATCAGACACAGACAAGCCGAGCGTGATGCTGTTGCTCCTGTACATCACATCTGCCCTGTTGGAGCAAATATGAGCAGGGGAGTATATTTACAAATTTAATTTCAATTTGTACTTGCCGTTGTACTTCACGTCTGCCCTGTTGGAGCAAATATGCGCAGGGGAGGATATTTCTATTTTGAATTTGAACTCGTACTTGCCGCTGTACTTCACATCTGCCCTGTTGGAGCGAACGCGGCAGGGACGGATATTTACAATTTGAATTTGAACTCGTACATGCCTCTGTGCTTCACATCTGCCCTGTTGGAGCAAATACGAGCAGGAGAGTATATTTAAAATTTGAATTTCAACTTGTACTTGCCGCTGTACTTCACATCTGCCCTGTTGGAGGAAACACGAACAGGGGAGGAGATTTAACATCTTCACATAAGACGTTTCACAAACTTGGATTACAATTTTAAATCGTACTTGCAACAGTACTTCGCATCCGCCCTGTTTCAAACGTGACTCATTGAAGTAATGATAACGCCTGGCGGGGTGTTCTGACAATATACCACGCACGCACGCACACACACACACAAATACTCCATACAATAAACCCCCATCAAAACAAGGCCATGATCTTGGTACAGCGCGCTCCCTTTGTCAACTCATCACGGGTACCCTTGAAAAATTGCCATTGTAATTATAATGCCTGGTGGGGTGTTCAGACAATAACTGTGTGTGGTATGTGTGTGTGCTACTGTGTGTGGTGTGTGTTTGGTGTGTGTGTGGTGTGTGTGTGGTACAGTGTGGTGTGTGTGTGGTGGTGGTGTGTGTGTGGTGGTGGTGTGTGTGTGTGGTGTGGTGTGGTGTGTGGAGATGGTATGTGTGTGTGGTACAATGTGGTGTGTGTGTGTGCGGTACAGTGTGGATTGGTGTGTGGTGGTGGTGTGTGTGTGTGTGGTACAGTGTGGTGTGGTGTGGTGTGTGTGTGGTGTGTGGTGGTGGTGTGTGTGTGTGGTACAGTGTGGAGTGGTGTGGGGTGGTGGTGTGTGTGTGGTGTGTGGTGGTGGTGTGTGTGTGTGTGTGTTACAGTGTGGTGTGGTGTGGTGTGTGTGTGGTGTGTGGTGGGTGGTGTGTGTGTTTGTTACAGTGTGGGTGGTGTGTGTTGTTTGTGTTGTGTTTGTTTTGTGGTAGTTTTGGTGTGTTGGTGTGTTGTTACAAGTTTGTGTTGGTTGTGGTGTGTGTGTGTTGTGTGTTGGTTGTTTGTTTTTTTTTGTTCGCATCTTGTGGTTTGTTTGGTGTGGTTTTTTTTACGATTGTTTTTTTGTTGTACATGTTTGTTGTTGTGTGTGTGTTGTTTTTGTTATGTTACAGTTTTTTTTTGTTTGTTTGTGTAATGTGTGTGGTGTTGGTGTTAATGTGTTTTTGTTTGTTATGTTTTTTTATCCGTTTTGTACATTTGTTGGTTGTTTTGTCAGTATTGTTTTGTTTTTGTTTTTTTGTGTTTTTGTGTGTTTTTTTTTGGTGTTTTTGTGATGATTTTTTTTTTTCATTTTTTGTTTTTTTGTTGCTGTCAACAGAGTTTTGTTTTGTGTTTTTTTTGTTTTTTTGTTTTTTTTTTTGTACACTTTTTTTTTTTTTTTTTGTGTGTTTTTTGTTTGCTTGTTTAGCCGTTTTTTGTTTTTTTGTTTGTTGTGTTGTGTGGTGCGTGGTGTGTGGTACAGTGAGGGGCTGGTTGGGGGGGGGAGGTGTCTGTGTGGCGGGGAAGGTGGAAAAGTTATAAAACGTCTGGTGGGCGGTGGTCTTAAGTGCCCCATCTTACGGCTGTAGTGATCAGGCTGCTACTTTACCTGGACAGTGCTACCACGGCGGTTGACAGCAACTGCCAATACTAAAGCACACTTGTGGGGATCCGAACCCCATACCTTGTTTCAAATAGCTCTACCATTGAGCCATTCGTCAAAACGGAATACTCAGTGAATATACTTCAGATCTTATTAATCCAGGACCAGCGCCAACCTGTTAAAAGAGAATCCAGGACCAGCATCAACCTGTTAATCCAGTACCAGTACCAACCTCTTAAAAAGGAATCCAGGACCAGTATCAACCTGTTAATCCAGGACCAGGACCAACCTGTTGAAGAGAATCCAGGACCAGTACCAACCTGTTAATCCGGGACCAGTACCAACCTGTTAATCCAGGACCAGTACCAACCTATTAATCCAGGACCAGTACCAACCTGTTAAAAGATAATCCAAGACGGCCAATGGAGAGTAATGTGTCGATCACCGTGCCTTGGTCCCACGTCTTGATTCGCAGCTTCAAGCCTACAGGGTAGCGCCGTAAGACAGCGCTCTCCAACATGTACTTCAGCTTGTCAGCCTCGCCATCGTCCCAAGCACACTCTCTCTCCGTATCTGGGTGTATGGGGTGGGTGGGGTGGGGGAGGTGTGGGAGGGGTGGTGTGGGAGGTGGGGGTGAGGTGTGTTTGGTGTGGGGGGGTGGATGGTGTATTGGTGGGTGGGTTGGGAGGTGGGGTGAGGTGTGTGGTGTGTTGTGTGGAGGGGTATGGGTGGGTGGGGTGTGTGGGGGGTGGGGTGGGGGTGTATGGTTGGTTGTGGGGTGCGGTTGGGGTTTGGGGTTGTGTGGGGGTGAGGTGTTGGTTTTGTGTGGTGGGGGTTGGGGTGTATTGGTGTTGGTGTTGTTATTGCTTGTTATTGTGTGGGAGTTGTTTTAGTTTGGTTTGTGTTTGTTTGGGGTGGTGTGGGTGGGGGGGTGGTTAGGGGGGTTGAGGGGTTTGATTGTGATGGTTATGTGTTTTTGAGTTGAGTTTAGTGCTTCTCGCTTCTCTGCTTCGCTGGTGGGGATGTGTAGGGTGCTCCATCCACCCATCCGCCCCTCCCTCTATCCCTCTACACACCCGGTCATCATCTCTTCCATCCCTCCCCCTAATCCCTCCTACCCTCCATCATCATTCACCATCTCCCCCCCCCCCCCCCCACCCCCCCCCCCCCCTTCCCCCTCCGACCATAGCATCCATCCACATACCTGGGTCAATATTGGAACACAGAAAGCTGGTCCTCCACACCATGGTATTAGTAGTAGCAATACTGATGGAGTAGGATGATAATGATGCTCGGCAGGATAGATACTCATCCACCCATCCATCCATACTTGGGTTGAACATAGAAAAACAGAGATGTCTGGTCCCCATCCATATATCCATCCACAAACTCATCCATCCATCCATCCATCATCATCCTACCTACTCATACCCCATTCCATCCGTAGGCTGGGTAAACTAAGAAAACAGAAAGGCTTGTCTCATCCATCCTTTCTCCCAAACTCATCCATCCATCCATCCATCATCCATCCACCTACTCATCCACCCATCCATCCGTAGCTGGGTCAAACATAGAAAAACAGAAAAGCCTGGTTTCCATCCATCCTTCCATCCATCATCTACCCATCCCTCCCACCATCCCACCTACTCCATGCCACCCATCCACCATAGCTGGTCACATAGAAAACAGAAAGCCTGGTCTCATCCATCCTTCCATCCATCCATCATCCATCCACCCATCCATCCACCTACTCATCCACCCATCCATCCGTAGCTGGGTCAAACATAGAAAAACAGAAAAGCCTGGTCTCCATCCATCCTTCCATCCATCATCTACCCATCCATCATCCAACCATCCACCTACTCATCCACCCATCCATCCATAGCTGGGTCAAACATAGAAAAACAGAAAGGCCTGGTCTCCATCCATCCTTCCATCCATCATCTACCAATCCATCATCCAACCATCCACCTTCTCATCCATCCATCCATACCAGGGTCGAACATAGAAAAACAGAAAGGCCTAGTACACATCCATCCGCCTGTCCATCATCCATCCATCCATCCATCTACTCATCCATCCATCGATACCTGGGTCAAACATAGAAAAACAGAAAGGCCTGGTACCCATCCATCCACCTACTCATCCACCCATCCATCCATACCTGGGTCGAACATAGAAAAACAGAAAGGCCTGGTCCACATCCACCCGCCCATCCATCATCCATCCAACCATCCATCCATCTACCTACTCACCCATCCATCCATCCATACCTGGGTCAAACATAGAAAAACAGAGATACTTGATCCCCATCCATCATCCATCCATCCATCCGACTATCCATCCATCCTCCGACTCATCCATCCATCCGACTACTCATCCATCATCCATCCATCCATCCGACTATCCATCCATCCTCCTACTCATCCATCCATCCGACTACTCATCCATCCATCCATCCGACTATCCATCCATCCTCCGACTCATCCATCCATCCATCCATACCTGGGTCAAACATAGAAAAACACAGATACTTGATCCCCACACATCATCCATCCATCCATCTGCTCATTCATCCATCCATCCATACCTGGGTCGAACATAGAAAAACAGAGATACTTGATCCCCACCCATCATCCATCCATCCATCTACTCATCCATCCATCCATCCATACCTGGGTCAAACATAGAAAAACAGAGATACTTGATCCCCATCCATCATCCATCCATCCATCCGACTATCCATCCATCCTCCGACTCATCCATCCATCCATCCATACCTGGGTCGAACATAGAAAAACAGAGATACTTGATCCCCATCCATCCATCCGACTATCCATCCATCCTCCGACTCATCCATCCATCCATCCATACCTGGGTCAACTAGAAAAACAGAGATACTTAATCCCATCCATCATCCATCCATCCATCCGACATCCATCTCCATCCCGCTCATCCAATGCATCCATCCATGCCTGGGTCGAACATAGAACAACGAGTACTTGATCCCATCCAGCCATCTGATCTACCATCCATCCTCCGACTCATCCATCCATACTGGTCGCAACATAGAAAACAGAGATACTTTGACCCATCCATCATCCGCTATCATCCATCTCCTACTCATCCATCCATCCATCCACCTGCGCATCCATCCATCCATCCATCCACCTACTCATCCACCCATCCATAAATGGGTATAACATGGAAGAACAGGAAGGCCTGGCCCACATCCATCCACCTACGCATACATAAATCCATTCCTGGGTGAAACATGGAATAACAGAAAGGCCTGGTCCATATCCATCCACCTACGCATACAATAAATCCCTTCCCTGGGTGAAACCTGGACGAACAGGAAGGCTGGTCCACATCCATCCCCCTCCCTCAAAATCTTCCTGGGGAAACATGGAATAACAGGAGGCCTGGCCACATCCATCCACCTACGCATACATAAATCCATTCCTGGTGAAACATGGAAGACAGGAAGGCCTGGTTCCCACATCCATCCCCTACGCATACATAATCCATTCCTGGTGAAACATGGTAAGAACAGGAATGCCTGGCCCACAATCCATCCACTACTCATACATACATCCATTCCTGTGTGAAACATGGAAGAACAGAAGGCCTGGCCCACATCACATCCACCTACGCTACATAAATCCTTCCTGGGTGAAACATGGGAAGAACAGAAGGCCCTGGCCCCCATCCATCCCCCCTACACATCAAAATCCATTCCTGGGTGAAACTGGAACAGAAGGTCCTGCCCTCCATCCACCATACGCAACATAAATCCCATTCCTGGGTGAACTGGAAGAAGAAGGCCTGGTCCAATCCTCCACCTACGTCATACATAATCCATACCTGGTGAAACATGGAATACCATGAAGGCCTGTCAACATCCATCCACCTCCGCAACATAACTCCATTCCTGGTGGAAACATGGAAAACAGGAAGGCCTGGCCCACAATCCATCCACCTACGCATACATCCATCCATGTCCTGGTATAACATGGAAAACAGGAAGGCCTGGCCACATCTCCACCACGCATACATAAATCCATTCCTGGGTATAACATGGAGAACGGAAGGCCTGCCCACACACCACCTACGCATACATAAATCCATTCCTGGGTGAAACATGGAAGAACAGGAAGGCCTGGCCCACATCCATCCACCTACGCATACATAAATCCATTCCTGGGTGAAACATGGAAGAACAGGAAGGCCTGGCCCACATCCATCCACCTACGCATACATAAATCCATTCCTGGGTGAACTGGAAGAACAAGAATGCCTGTCCCCCATCCTCCACCTACGCATAACAAAATCCATGTCCGGGTATCACATGGAAGAACAGGAATGCCTGGCCCACATCCAATCCAGTCCTACCTATACATAAATCCATTCCTGGGTGAAACATGGAATAACAGAATCTGGCCCACATCCATCCCTACTCATACTAAATCCCTTCCTGGGTGAAACAGAAGAACAGGAAGGCTGGTCCACATCCATCGCACCTACGCAACATAAATCCATTCCTGGGTAACAGAGAAAACAGGAAGGCCTGGCACACATCACCACCTACTACGCATACATACACTCCATTCCTGGGTGAAACATGGAAGAACAAAGGCCCTGGCAACATCCTCCACCTACGCATACATAAATCCATTCCTGGGTGAAACATGGAAGAACCCGGGAGGCCTGGCCCACTCCATACCACCTACACACATACATAATCCATTCCTGGGAAACATGGAAGAACAGAAGGCCCTGGCCCCATCCATCCACCTACGCATACATAAATCCATTCCTGGGTGAAACATGGAAGAACAGGAAGGCCTGCTCCACATCCATCCACCTACGCATACATAAATCCATTCCTGGGTGAAACATGGTGTAACAGGAAGGCCTGGCCCACATCCATTCCACTACGCATTACTAAATCATTCCTGGGTGAAACATGAAGAACAGGAAGGCCTGGCCTACATCCATCCACCTACGCTACATAACATCCATTTCTTTCGGGGTGAAACATGGAAGAACATGAAGGCTCTGGCCCACATCCATCCACCTCGCAAATAAATCCATTCCTTGGGTGAAACATGGAAGAACAGGAATGCCTGGCCCACTCCATCCCCCTGCCGCATACGATAAATCCATTCCGGTGAAAACATGGAGAACGAAGGCCTGGCCCACATCCATCCACCTCGCTCATAAATCCATTCCTGGGTGAACTGGAAGAACAGGAGGCCTGGCCCACCATCCATCCACCTCGCATACTAACCATTCCTGGGTGAAACAGGGAAGACACAGGAAGGCCTGGGCCCACATCCATCACCTACGCATCATAATCCAATTCCTGGGTGAAACTGGAAGAACAGAAGGCCCTGGCCCCATCCATCCACCTACGCTACATAATCCTTCCCTCCTGGGTGAAACATGAATAACAGGAAGCCTGGCCCCATCCATCCCACCACCTACGCATACTAAATTCATTCCCTGGGTGAAACATGAAAACCAGGAAGGCCTGGCCCACATCCTCCACCTACGCATACAAAATCCAATTCCTGGGTGAAACATGGAATGAACAGGAAGGCCTGGCCCACTCCATCCACCTCACGCATCATAACTCCATCTAGGTGAAAACCTGGAAAACAGGAAGTGGCCTGGCCCCATCCTCCACCTACCTCATAATCCATTCCTGGGTGAAACATGGAAGAACAGGAAGGCCTGGCCCACATCCATCCACCTACGCATACATAAATCCATTCCTGGGTGAAACATGGAAGAACAGGAAGGCCTGGCCCACATCCATCCACCTACGCATACATAAATCCATTCCTGGGTGAAACATGGAAGAACAGGAAGGCCTGGTCCACATCCACCTACGCATACATAAATCCATTCCTGGGTGAAACATGGAAGAACAGGAAGGCCTGGCCCACATCCATCCGCCCATCCATCCATCCATCCACCAGCTCATCCATTCATCCATACCTGGGTCGAGCATAGAAAAATAGAGATGCTTGATCCCCATTCATCCACCTACTCATCCATCCATCCATCCTTCCATCCACCTACTCATCCATCCATCCGCCTACTCATCCATCTATCCATCCACCTACTCATCCATCCATCCATCCACCTACTTATCCATCCATCCATCCACCTACTCATCCATCCAACCATACCTGGGTCGAGCATAGAAAAACAGAGATGCTTGATCCCCGTCACAATCTAGTGCTCCATGGAAGATATCAAAATCCATGTCGTGCAGCACGCTGACCTGGCAGATGGAGAGTGGGGAGGAAAGTGGCATTAGAGGTGGTTGTGTGTGTGTGTGTGCATGGGTGAGTGGGTGTGTATGTGTGTGTATGTGTGCGTGCATGGGTGAGTGTGTGTGTGTATGGGTGTGTATGTGTGTGTGTGCATGGGTGAGTGTGTGTGTGTATGTGTGTGTATGTGTGTGTGCATGGGTGAGTGTGTGTGTGTGTGTGTGTGTATGTGTGTGGGTGCATGGGTGAGTGTGTGTGTATGTGTGTGTATGTGTGTGTGCATGGGTGAGTGAGTGTGTGTGTATGTGTGGTATGTGTGTGTGCATGGGTGAGTGTGTGTGTTTGTGGTGTATGTGTGTGTGCATGGGTTGAGTGTGTGTGTGCTATGGTGTGTGCAGGTGAGTGTGTGTGTAGTGTGTGTAGTGGTGTGCATGGGGTGAGTGTGTGTGTGTATGTGTGTATATGTGTGTGCATGGGTGAGTGTGTGTGTGTCATGTGGTGTGTATGTGTGTGTGCATGGGTGAGTGTGTGTGTATGTGTGTGTGCATGGGTGAGTGTGTGTGTTGTGTGTATGTGTGAGTGCATGGGTGAGTGTGTGTGTGTGTATGTGTGGTGTGCCTGGGTGAGTGTGTGTGGTTGTGGTGTGGCATGGGTGCGTGTGTGTGTATGTGTAAGTGTTGTGCATTGGTGAGTGTGTGTAATAAACAGCGTCCAGTTGCGAAGCACGCTGACCTGGCAGATGGCGAGTGGGGAGGAAAGTGGCATAATAGTTGTATGTTTCTGTGTGTGTATGGTTTGTTTTGTATGTGTGTGTATGTATGTCTGATTGTAAGTGTATGGTGTGATGTGTGTGTATTGTGGTGTAATGTGTGTGTATGTGTCTGTGTGTATGTGTGTGTATGTATGTGTGTGTGTGTATGTGTGTGTATGTGTGTGTATGTGTATGTGTGTGTATGTGTATGTGTATGTCTGTGTATGTGTATGTGTGTGTGTGTGTATGTATGTGTATGTGTGTGTATGTGTGTATGTATGTGTATGTGCATGTGTATGTGTATGCATGTGTATGTATGTGTATATGCATGTGCATGTGTTTGTGTATGCGTGTATGTGTATGTGTGTGTATGTGTATGTATGTGTATGTATGTGTATGTGCGTGTATGTGTATGTGTGTGTGTATGAGTATGTGTGTGTGCATGGGTGAGTGTGTGTGAAGTCAAAGCGGTCCATGTCGTTAAGCACGCTGACCTGGCAGATGGCGAGTGGGGAGGAAAGTGGCATAAGAGGCGTGTGTGTATGTGGATGGGTGGGTGAGTGTACGTGTGTGAGAGCATGTGTGTGTATGTGTGTGCATGGGTGAGAGTGCCAGTGAGTGAGCAAGTGTGTGTATGTGGGTGGGTGGGTGAGTGTACGTGTGTGAGAGCATGTGTGTGTATGTGTGTGCATGGGTGAGAGTGCCAGTGAGTGAGCAAGTGTGAGTATGTGGGTGGGTGGGTGAGTGTACGTGTGCGAGAGCATGTGTGTGTATGTGTGTGCATGGGTGAGAGTGCCAGTGAGTGAGCAAGTGTGTGTATGTGGGTGGGTGGGTGAGTGTACGTGTGTGAGAGCATGTGTGTGTATGTGTGTGCATGGGTGAGAGTGCCAGTGAGTGAGCAAGTGTGCATGTGTGTACATTTGAAGACATCGTAATCCATGGTGACGAGTGGGGAGGGAAGAGGCATAAGAGGTGTGTGTGTGTGTGTGTGTGTGTGTGTTAATGAGCGTGGGTGTGAGTGTGGGTGTGTGTGTTTATGAGTGTGGGTGTGTGAGAATGTGTGTGTGTGTGTTAATGAGTGTGGGTGTGAAGACATCGCAGGCCATGTCAAGCAGCACACTGACCAGGTAGATGGCGAGTGGGGAGGGAAGTGGCACATGAGGTGTATGTGTGTGTGTGTGTGTGTGTGCGTATGTGCGTGAATGTGCGCATGTGTGTGTGTGAGTATGTGTCAGCGTGTGTGCATGTGTGTGAAGACATCGCAATCGATACATACTAATGTGCATGTGTGTGAAGACATCGCAATCAATACAGCTATACATAATATATAGCTGAAAGCTGTCCTGGCAGATAGCGAGTTGGCAGAGATGCGTGTGTGCATGTGTGTGTGAGCGTGTGTGTATGTGTGTGTATGTGTGAGTGTGATCAATCAATACCGAGCTGAAAGCTGTCCTGGCAGATAGCGAGTGGGCAGAGATGCGTGTGTGCATGTGTGTGTGAGCGTGTGTGTATGTGTGTGTATGTGTGAGTGTGATCAATCAATACCGAGCTGAGAGCTGTCCTGGCAGATAGCGAGTGGGCAGAGATGCGACAGAACAGACAGATGTGAGTGTGTGAGTATGTCTGCATGTGTGTGTGAGAGTATGTATGTGTGTTTATGTGTGTGTGTGTAGACTTCGCAATCCATACCAAGCAGAAAGCTGTCCTGGTATATGGCAAGTGGGGAGAGATGCGACATAAGTAGGGGTCGGCAATATGATATCATATGATATCATGTCATCATATGATATCATATGATGCCGGCGGTCTGACTAGGTAACTTTGGCCTGGGGCATCACATCATATGATATTAAATCATATGATTTTTGTACGATATCGTATGATATCATACTCGCCTTTGGTCAACATCATATGATTTGCCGTTCCCTAGACATTAGTGGTGTGTGAATGTGTGTGTTTAGGTTTGATTCTCTTGTTTCTTTAACTTTCTCTGCCTGTCGTGCGTTTGCTGCAAGGAAGAAAGAAAAGCGAAAAATGTAAAATCGTAAAAAAAAGACCTGCGATAACATAGTAATATAATGGGGTTTCTGGCCATTCATCTGTCCCTTTCTCAAGCTGAAAAATGGTTACAAGCAAAAACAATCTTCCAAATGACTAATAGGAGCCCTTCCATTAAACAGCTATAAAATCAGGGAACGGCAATATGATATCATGTCATCATTTGATATCAGACGATGCCGGCGGCCTGGCTAGGCTTTATTTACATATAATAGCATATGATGCATTTGTATGATATCATATGATACCATACTCGCCTTAGGTCAACATCAGATGATATGCCGGTCCCTAAATATATTAGTGCACACCGTGCCGATAAAGGGCTTGTGCCGATCCTTGTGTGTGTTAGTGTGTGTGTGCATGGGTGAGTGTATGTGTGTGTGCCGAAAATAAAAACAAACCGCTGTTCGCACCGTGTCGACAAAGGGCTTGTGCCCATCCTTGTGTGTGTATGTGTGTGTGTGCATGGGTCAGTGTATGTGTGTGCCCAAGACAAAACAAATCCCTGTGCACACCGTGTCGATAAAGGGCTTGTGCCAATCCGTGTGTGTGTATGTGTGTGTGTGTGCATGGGTGAGTGTATGTGTGTGTGCCCAAGACACACACAAGAACCGGTGCGCACCGTGTCGATAAAGGGCTTGTGCCAATCCTTGTGCGTGTATGAGTGCATGGGTGAGTATATGTGTGTGTGCCCAAGACAAAAACGAATCCCTGTGCACACCGTGTCGATCAAGAGCTTGTGCCGATTCTTGTGTGCGAATGTGTGTGTGTGTGTGCATGGGTGAGTATATGTGTGTGTGCCCAAGACAAAAACAAAACCTTGTTCACACCGTGTCCATAAAAGGCTTGTTCCGATCCTTGTGCGTGTATGTGTGCATGGGTGAGTGTATGTGTGTGTGCCCAAGACACACACAAAAACCGGTGCGCACCATGTCGATAAAGGGCTTGTGCCAATCCGTGTGTGTGTATGTGTGTGAGTGTGTGTGTGTGTGCATGTGTTAGCGTATGTGTGTGTGCCCAAGATACCCACAAAACCCGGCGCGCGCCGTGTCGATAAAGGGCTTGTGACGATCCTTGCAGATGATTGTGACAAGCCAGTAATTGAGCGATTAGGTGCGGCGCTTGTAGCTGGAAAGAATAACTTTTGCCCATGCCCAATACAAAACAATCCCTGATGCCCTCATGCAACCCATGCCCATGCCCAAGACCCAAACAAATCCCTGTGCGCACCGTTTCGATAAAGAGCTTGTGACGATCCTTGCAGATGATTGTGACAAGCCAGTAATTGAGCGAGCCAGTAGGTGCGGCGCTTGTAGCTGGAAAGAATAACTATTGCACATGCCCAATACAAAACAATCCCTGATGCCCTCATGCAACCCATGCCCATGCCCAAGACCCAAACAAATCCCTGTGCGCACCGTGTCGATAAAGAGCTTGTGACGATCCTTGCAGATGATTGTGACAAGCCAGTAATTGAGCGATTAGGTGCGGCGCTTGTAGCTGGAAAGAATAACTATTGCCCATGCCCAATACAAAACAATCCCTGATGCCCTCATGCAACCCATGCCCATGCCCAAGACCCAAACAAATCCCTGTGCGCACCGTGTCGATAAAGAGCTTGTGACGATCCTTGCAGATGATTGTGACAAGCCAGTAATTGCGGACGACTGCGTGCTTGATATCCACCTGATAGAAATAACACAAAAGTAGTTGCTCAAATGAATGAATGAATGAATGAATGAATGAATGAATGAATGAATGAATGGCTGAAATTCAATCAAATGAAACAATGACCACCAGCCAGTAATTGCGGATGACTGAGTGCTTGATATCCACCTGATAGAAATAATACACAAGTAATAGATACATTTAATTAATGAAATAAATTTAAAGAATGAAATCAATTTCATGAAGTAAACTGATTGTGACCAGCCGGTAATTGTGGCTGACTGAGTGCTTGGTATCCACCTGATAGTAATAGCACTCCAGTAGTAGCTAAATTTAATGAATGAATGAATGAAATCAATTCAATGCAGTGAAACGATGGTCACCAGCCGGTAATTGAGGCAGACTAAGTGCTTGGTATCCACCTGATAGTAATAGCACTCCAGTAGTAGATCAATTTAATGAATGAATGAAATCAATTCAATGCAGTGAAACGATGGTCCCCAGCCGGTAATTGAGATAGACTAAGTGCTTGATATCCACTTGATAGAAATAGCACTCCAGTAGTAGATAAAGTTAATGAATGAAGTCAATTCAATGAAGTAAAACGTTGCCACATTGGTCACCAGCAGGCTGATGAGACTGACTGAGAGCTGGATACCCACCTGATAGAAATAACACAACACACAACTACACAAGAAGTAGCCTGTTTTATTAAATGTACTACCTTTTATGAAGTGAAACAATGGCTACCAGCCAGGGTACTTCCAAGCGCGCACTTCTTGAGTTTTGAGAATTTTTGAGTTTCGCGCAGTTATTAGCACCCCCCTGTGGGCGCAGCAAGCAATTTTTGCGCTTTTTGCACTGCAAAGCGCAGTTTTTATTTTTTGAAGTGCGCTAAAGCGCTGGCCAATTTGGTCAATGGAAGTACCCTGCTACCAGCATTAGTGGCTAACCAAGTAATGGTGACTTTCCCCAGCTGCGGCGTACGGGAGGGTCCCCTTCACACCACGCCCCTCGAGGCGTTATCTTTTTTTTTTTTTTTTTGCTAACCAAGTTTAGATCACTGAAGTAAAACCATGGCCGCCAGGTTTAGGTCACTGAAGTGAAACCATGGCCACCAGCATGTGTGGCTGACCAAGTTTAGATCACTGAAGTAAAACCATGGCCGCCAGCCGGTAATCGAGGCTGTATGAGTGCTTGATATCCACCTGATAAAAATAACACACAACTACACTAGCAGTAGCTCGATTTAATAAACGAATCCAATATAACGAAGTGATGAAACGAGGCCACAGAGTTGTGGCCTGACCAGGTTTAGGTCACTGAAGTGAAACGATGGCCCACCAGCATGTGTGGCATGACCAGGTTTAGCCGTCACTGAAGTGAAACGATGGGCCACAAGCATGTGGCCTGAAGGTTAGGTCATGAAGTGAAACGATGGCACCGCATGTGTGGCTGACAGGTTTAGGTCACTGAGTGAAACGGATGGCCACCAAGCATGTGTGGCTGACCAGGTTTAGGTCACTGAAGTGTGACAACGATGGCCACCAGCCTGTGTGGCTGACGGTTAGGTCACTGGAAGTGAAACGATGGCCACAGATGTGTGGCGGACCAGTTTAGGTCACTGAAGTGAAACGATGGCCACAGCATGTGTGGCTGACCGGTTTCGGTATGAAGTGAACAGATGGCCACCAGCAGGTGTGGCTGAACAGGTTTAGGTCACTGAATGTGAACGATGGCCACCAGCATGTGTTGGCTGTAACAGGTTTAGGTCACTGAAGTGGAACACGATGGCCACCAGCATGTGTGGCTACCAGGTTTAGGTCACTGAGTGAAACGATGGCCACAGACATGGTGGCAGACCAGTAGAGTCACTGAAGTTAAACGATGGCCACAGCATGTGTGGATGACCAGGTTAAGGTTTAGCGTCAATGATAGTGAAACGATGGCCACCAGCATGTGGGGCTGACCCAGGTTTAGGTCCTGAAGTGAAACGATGGCCACCAGCATGTGTGGAGACAGGTTAGGTCACATGAAGTGAAACGATGGCCCCAGATGTGTGGATGACCAGGTTTAGGTCACTTGAAGTGAAACGCTGGCCACCAGCATGGTGGCTGACAAGTTTAGGTCACTGAAGTGAAACGATGGCACCAGCATGTGTGGTGACCAGGTTTAGGTCAATGAAGTGAAACGATGGCACCACGAATGTGTGGGGAACAGGTTTAGGTCAATGAAGTGAAACGCTGGCCACCGCATGTGGGCTGACAAGGTTAGGTCAATGAAGTGAAACGATGGCCACCAGCATGTGGGCTGACCAGGTTTTTAGTCATCTGAAGTGAAAACGATGGCCACCAGATGTGTGGATGACCAGGTTTAGGCACTGAAGTGAAACGATGGCCACCAGATGTGTGGCGACCAGGTTTGTCACTGAAGTGAAAGATGGCCACCAGCATGTGTGGCTGACCAGGTTTAGGTCAACTGAAGTGAAACGATGGCCACCAGCATTTGTGGCGACCAGGTTTAGGTCACTGAAGTGAAACCGAGGCCACCAGCATGTGTGGTGACCAAGGGTTTATGGTCATGAAGTGAAACGATGGCCACCAGCATGTGGGCTGACCAGGTTTAGGTCACTGAAGTGAAACGATGGCCACCAGCATGTGTGGCTGACCAGGTAGGCACTGAAGTGAAACGATGGCCACAGCATGTGTGGCGACCAGGTTTAGGTCATGAAGTGAAACGATGGCCACCAGCATGTGGGGCTGACCAGGTTTAGGTCACTGAGTGAAACGATGGCCCACCAGCATGTGTGGCTCGACCAGGTTTAGGCATGAAGTGAAACGAGGACCACCAGCAGTGTGGCTGACCAGGTTTAGGTCACTGAAGTGAAACGATGGCCCCAACATGGTGGCTGACCAGGTTAGGTCATGAAAGTAAACGATGGCCACCGCATGTGTGGCTGACAGGTTTAGGTCACTGACGTGAAACGATGGCCACCAGCATGTGTGGTGACCAGGTTAGGTCATGAAGTGAAAGATCGGCCACAGCAATGTGTGGCTGACCAGGTTTAGGTCACTGAAGTGAACGATGGCACCAGGCATGTGTGGTGAACCAGGTTAGTCACTGAAGTGAAACGATGGCCACCGGCATGTGTGGCGGACCAGGTTTAGGTCACTGAAGTGAAACGATGGCCACCAGCATGTGTGGCTGACCAGGTTTAGGTCACTGAAGTGAAACGATTGGCCACCAGAATGTGTGGTGACCAGGTTTAGGTCACTGAAGTGAAACGATGGCCACAGCCTGTGTGGCTCTGACCAGGGGTTAGGTCATGAGTGAAACGAGGCACCACATGTGTGGACGACCAGTTTAGGTCTGACTGAAGTGAAACGATGGCCACAGTATGTGTGGCGGGACCAGGTTTAGGTCACTGAAGGAATGAAACGATGGCACCAGCAGTGTGGCGACAGGTTTAGGTCACTGAAGTGAAACGCTGGCCACCAGATGTGTGGTGACAAGGTTTAGGTCACTGAAGTGAAACGATGGCCACCAGCATGTGTGGCTGACCAGGTTTAGGTCACTGAAGTGAAACGATGGCCACAAGCATGTGGGCTGACCAGGTGTAGGTCACTGAAGTGAAACGATGGCCACCAGCATGTGTGGCTGACCAGGTTTAGGTCACTGAAGTGAAACGATGGCCACCAGCATGTGTGGCTGACCAGGTTTAGGTCACTGAAGTGAAACGATGGCCACCAGCATGTGTGGCTGACCAGGTTAGGGTTCACTGAAAGTGAACGATGGGCCACCAGCATGTGTGGCCTGACCAGGTTAGGTCACTGTGAAGTGAAACGATGGCCACCAGCATGTGTGGCTGACAGGTTTTAGGTCATGAAGTGAAACGATGGCCACCAGCACATGTGTGGTGACCGGTTTAGGTCATGAAAGTGAAACGATGGCCACCAGCATGTGTGGCCTGACCAGGTTTAGTCACTGAAGTGAAACGATGGCCACCAGCATGGTGGCTGACAAGGTTTAGGTCACTGAAGTGAAACGATGGAAACCAGCATGTGGGCTGGACCAGGTTTAGGTCACTGAAAGTGGAAACGATGGACACCAGCATTGTGGCTGACCAGGTTTAGGTCACTGGTGAAACGATGGCCACCAGAAGGTGTGGCTGACCAGGTTTAGGTCACTGGAAGTGAAACGATGGCCACCAGCAGTGTGGCTGACCAGGTTTAGGTCACTGAAGTGAAACGATGGCAAAAGAAGTGGGCGGACCAGGTTTTAGGTCACTGAAGTGAAACGATGGGCCACCAGCATGTTTGTGGCTGACCAGGGTTAGGTCACTGAAGTGAAACGATGGCCACCAGAATGTGTGGCCTGACCAGGGTTAGGTCACTGAAGTGAAACGATGGCAACCAGCATGTGGCTGACCAGGTTTAGGTCACTGAAGTGAAAAGAGGCCACCAGCATGTTGTGGCCATGACCAGAGTTTAGGCACTGAAGTGAAACGATGGCCACCAGCATGTGTGGCGACCAGGTTAGGGCACTGAGTGAAACGATGGCCACCAGCATGTGTGGCCTGAACAGGTAGGTCACTGAAGGGAAAACGAGGCCACCAGAATGTTGGCTGGACCAGGTTAGGTCACTGAAGTGAAACGATGGCCACCAGCATGTGTGGCTGACCAGGTTTAGGTCACTGAAGTGAAACGATGGCCACCAGCATGTGTGGCTGACCAGGTTTAGGTCACTGAAGTGAAACGATGGCCACCAGCATGTGTGGCTGACCAGGTTTAGGTCACTGAAGTGAAACGATGGCCACCAGCATGTTGGACCAGGTTTAGGTCACTGAAGTGAACCGAGGCCCCAGAATGTTGGCTGACCGGTTTAGTCAATGAAGTGAAACGATGGCCACCAGCAGGTGTGGCTTGACCAGGTTTAGGTCACTGAAGTGAAAACGATCGATGGCCACCCAGCAGGTGTGGCTGAACCAGCAGGTTTAGCGTCACTTGAAAGTGAAACGATGGCCACCAGCATGTGTGGCTGACCAGGTTTAGGTCACTGAAGTGAAACGATGGCCACCAGCATGTGTGGCTGACCAGGTTTAGGTCACTGAAGTGAAACGATGGCCACCAGCATGTGTGGCTGACCAGGTTTAGGTCAATGAGTGAAACGATGGCCACCAGCAGTGTGGTGACCAGGTTTAGGTCACTGAAGTGAAACGATGGCCACCAGCATGTGTGGGCTGACCAGGTTAGGTCACTGAAGTGAACGTGGCCACCAGAAGTGTGGGATGACCAGTTTAGGTCACTGAGTGGAAACGATGGCCACCAGCAGTGGGCTGACCAGGTTTAGGTCAATGAAGTGAAACGATGGCCACCAGCAGTTGTGCTGACCAGGTTAGGTTCACTGAAGTGAAAAACGATGGGCCACCAGGCATGTGTGGCTGACCAGGTTTAGGTCACTGAAGTGAAAACGATGGCCACCAGGGCATGTGTGGCTGACCAGGGTTTAGGTCATGAAAGTTGAAACGATGGCCACCAGGCATGTGTTGGTGACCAGGTTTAGGGTCACAAGTGAAACGATGGCCACCAGAAGGTGGGCCTGACCGGTTTAGGTCATGAAGGGAAACGATGGCCACCAGCATGTGTGGCTGACCAGGTTAGGTCACTGAAGATGAACGATGGCACCAGCATGTTGTGGTGACCAGGTTTAGGTCACTGAAGTGAAACGATGGCCACCAGCATGTGTGGCTGACCAGGTTTAGGTCACTGAAGGGAAACGATGCCACCAGCATGTGTGGCTGAACCAGGTTTTTAGGTCAAGAAGAATGAAGTGAAACGATTGCCACCAAGCTGTGTGGCTGACCAGGTTTAGGTCACTGAAGGTGAAACTATGGCCACCAGCATGGGTGGATGACAGTTAGGTCAATGAAGTGAAACGATGGCCACAGCAGTGTGGCTGACAGGTTAGGTCACTTGAACGTGAAACCGATGGCCACCAGCATGTGGGAGGACCAGGTTTAGGGTCACGCAGTGCAAACGATGGCCAACAGCATGGGCTGGAACCAGGTTTTTAGTCATGGAAGTAAACGATGCCACAGCATGTGTGGCTGACCCAGGTTTTAGGTCACTGAGTGAAACGATGGCCACCAGCATGGTGGCTGACAAGGTTTAGGTCACTGGAAGTGAAACCGATGGGCCACCAGCATGTGGGGCTGACCAGGTTAGTCACTGAAGTGAAAGATGGCCACCAGCATTGTGTGGCTGACCAGGTTTAGGTCAATGAAGTGAAACGATGGCCACCAGAATGTGTGGCTTGACCAGGGTTAGGTCACTGAAGTGTAAACGATGGCACCAGCATGTGGGGTGACCAGGTTTAGGTCACTGATGTAAACGATGGCCAACAGCATGTGTGGCTGACCAGGTTTGTCACTGAAGTGATGAAACGATGGCCACCAAGCATGATGGGGCTGACCAGGTTTAGGTCACTGAAGTGAAACGATGGCACCCGCCTGTGTGATATGACCAGTTTAGGTCACTGAAGTG
The DNA here is from genome assembly GCA_013435795.1 of Chlamydomonas sp. ICE-L. Lineage (NCBI taxonomy): Eukaryota > Viridiplantae > Chlorophyta > Chlorophyceae > Chlamydomonadales > Chlamydomonadaceae > Chlamydomonas > Chlamydomonas sp. ICE-L. The sequence goes on along the minus strand of JACBWV010000610.1, from coordinate 147,596,092 downwards.
AGTGAAACGATTGGCCACCAGCATGTGTGGCTGACCAGGTTTAGGTCACTGAAAGTGAAACGATGGCACCAGCATTGTGGGACCAGGTTTAGGTCACTGAAGTGAAAACGATGGCCACCAGCATGTGTGGCTGACCAGGTTTAGGTCACTGAAGTGAAACGATGGCCACCAGCATGTGTGGCTGACCAGGTTTAGGTCACTGAAGTGAAACGATGGCCACCAGCATGTGTGGCTGACCAGGTTTAGGTCACTGAAGTGAAACGATGGCCACCAGCATGTGTGGCTGACCAGGTTTAGGTCACTAAAGTAAAAGGATGGCCTCCATACAGTAATTCAGGCTGTCTACGGTGCACATTTTTGTAGACACGACTCCCAAAGTTTGCATATGGCGGGCCAATTGGCTATGAACGACTGGAAACCTGGCAATCGTTGTGTACGTTTGTGTTGACTCACCTCGACTTGACCAGTGATTCCATGCAACAGCTCAGTGCGCAGAGGGATTTTTTTTGTCTTGAGCACACACACATACTCTCACCCATGCACACACACACATATACCCTGCATATGTTCGTGGTGACTCACCTCGACTTGACCCGTGATTTCCATGTAACAGCTCGTGGGCACAGGCTGCGTGAGGGCATCAGAGCATGGGTTTAGGCAGAGTAAAAACGAAAAAAAACAAGAATTGTATAGGTAGATACAAATATAATTTAAGGGCGCAGTGCAATAAGTTTGTTAAAAATAATTGTTCCTTTGAAGGGTGCGCTACGGGCTCAGGCAAGGATACGGACACGGGCACAGGCTGCATGAGGGCAATAGTGCATGGGTTCAGGTAGAGTAAAAACGAAACAAAAAACAAGAATTGCATAGGCTTTGAAGATGAACAAATCGATTGAATGGCGCAGTAAAGGCTCGAATACGGACACGGGCACAGGCTGCCTCAGTGCATCAGTGCACAAGATCAGGCGGAGTAAAAAGGAAAAAAAAACAAGACTTTTATAGGTTTTACAGATACAAATATAATTCAAGGGCGCAGTAAGGGCACGGGTGAGGACACGGGCACAGGCTGCCTCAGTGCATCAGTGCATGGGTTCAGGCTGAGTACAAAACAAAGCAAAAAACAAGACTTTTCTAAGTTTTCCAGATTTCATTAGAGGGTGGGTAAGAACCCCCCATGCCCCACCAACAATACTCACCAGGCCCAGTTGCTGATAGTCGGCCGCTCTCTCAGCACCACTCTGTCCCTGCCCATTGGACGGTTGCGTAGAACCCCCCATGCCCCACCAACAATACTCACCAAGCCCAGTTGCTGATAGTCGGCCGCTCTCTCAGCACCACTCTGTCCCTGCCCAGTAGACAGCAGCGTAGAACCCCCCATGCCCCACCAACAATACTCACCAGGACCAGTTGCTGATAGTCGGCTGATCTCTCTGCTCCACTCTGTCCCTGCCCATTGGACGGCGGCGTTGAACCCCCCACGCCCCACCAACAATACTCACCAGGCCCAGTTAGTGATAGTCGGCCGCTCTCTCAGCACCACTCTGTTCCGGACCATTACAGGGCGGGGTAGAACCCCCCATGCCCCAACAACAATACTCACCAGGCCCAGTTGCTGATAATCAGCCGCTCTCTCAGCACCACTCTGTCCCTGCCCATAAGACGACGACGTAGAACCCCCCCAGCTTCACCAACAATACTCACCAGGCCCAGTTGCTGATAATCAGCCGCTCTCTAAGCACCACTCTGCCCCTGCCCATTGGACGGCAGCGTTGAACCCCCCATGCCCCACCAACAATACTCACCAGGCCCAGTTAGTGATAGTCAGCTGATCTCTCAGCACCACTCTATTCCGACCCATTAGAGGGCGGGGTAGAACCCCCCATGCCCCAACAACAATATTCACCAGGCCCAGTTAGTGATAGTCGGCCGCTCTCTCAGCACCACTCTGTCCCTGCCCATTAGACGGCGGCGTAGAACCCCCCAAGCTCCACCAACAATACTCATCAGGCCCAGTTAGTGATAGTCGGCCGCTCTCTCAGCACCACTCTGTTCCGGACCATTAGACGGCGGGGTAGAACCCCCGATGCCCCACCAACAATACTCATCAGGCCCAGTTAGTGATAGTCGGCCGCTCTCGCAGCACCAATCTGTTCCGAACCATTAGAGGGCGGGGTAGAACCCCCCAAGCTCCACCAACAATACTCACCAGGCCCAGTTGCTGATAGTCGGCCGCTCTCTCAGCACCACTCTGTCCCTGCCCATTAGACGGCGGCGTAGAATTGCTGCGACCTAGGTTGCCCAAGTCGACCTGCGAAACCGCTTGGTCCAAGAAATCGGCAGAGGCTGAAAGGACCTTCGCTAGGCCAATGCCCTGGGAGTCTGCAGTCATCCCAGCCGGGGCACCGTCCAAAGCCCCCTGTCCAGCATCACTGGGGCCTATTGCTGGCATTGCCAGCCCACTGTTCAAGGCCCCCTGCTCCATGCACCACTGTTCAAGTTTGCTGCCCTGGACATCCCCTAGCTTGGTTAATGCAGAGGCGGCTGTAGGGTCATCGGCGGAGGAGCAGGAGGAGGCTGGTGGCGTTCGCATTCTCTGCACAAGGGGTGCAGGCAGTTTAGTCAGAAGTTGACATATGCACAAAATGCTAACAGTATACGGATGTGCAAATATACGGCGAGGAAGAGGGGATGTAATAATATACAGTGATGCACAGGGGGATGATAAGTAGTAGTAGTAGTAGTAGTAGTAGTAGTAGTAGTAGTAGTAGTAGTAGTAGTAGTAGTAGTAGGAGTAGGAGGCTGGTGGCGTTCCCAGTCTCTGCACAAGGGGTGCAAGCACTTTAGTCAGAAATTGGCCAGATATAGATGGGCTGTTAACATATGATGTAATCATGTACAGTAATGAAGTGGGGGAGGATGAGGATGAGGAGGAGGAGGAGGAGGAGCAGGAGGAGGCTGATGGCGTTCGCATTCTCTGCAAAAGGGGTGCAAGCATTTTAGTCAGAAGTTGGCCAGATACAGATGGGCTGATAAACAGATGTACTGCAACCACTTTACAGATACACATAAACAAATGTATTGCTACCAGTATACAGATTTACAAATAAACAGTTGTACTGCTACCAAGTTACAGATGTACAAATAAACATATGCACTGATACCAGTATACTGATTTACAGATATACAGTGATGAAGAGGAAATGTCATGATATACAGTGATGAAGAGGAAATGTCATGATATACAGTGATGAAGAGGAAATGTCATGATATACAGTGATGAAGAGGAAATGTCATGATATACAGTGATGAAGAGGAAATGTCATGATATACAGTGATGAAGAGGAAATGTCATGATATACAGTGATGAAGAGGAAATGTCATGATATACAGTGATGAAGAGGAAATGTAATGATATACAGTGATGAAGAGGAAATGTAATGATATACAGTGATGAAGAGGAAATGTCATGATATACAGTGATGAAGAGGAAATGTCATGATATACAGTGATGAAGAGGAAATTTCATGATATACAGTGATGAAGAGGAAATGTCACGATATACAGTGATGAAGAGGAAATGTCATGATATACAGTGATGAAGAGGAAATGTAATGATATACAGTGATGAAGAGGAAATGTAATGATATACAGCGAGGAAGAGGAACTATAATGATATACAGTGATGAAGAGGAAATGTAATGATATACAGTGATGAAGAGGAAATGTAATGATATACAGTGATGAAGAGGAAATGTAATGATATACAGTGATGAAGAGGAAATGTAATGATATAAAGCGAGGAAGAGGAACTGTAATGATATACAGTGATGAACAGGAAATGTAATGATATACAGTGATGAAGAGGGGGGAGATATGGAGGAGGTGGCGGAGGAGTAGCAGGAGGCTTATGGCGTTCGCATTCTCTGTACAAAGGGTGCAAGCAGTTCAGTCAGAAGTCGGCCAGATACAGATGGGCTGATAAACATATGTACTGCTACCAGTACACAGATGTACAAATGTATAATATATGTACTGCTAGCAGTATACAGATGTACAAATAAACTGCGAGGAAGAGGAATTGTAATGATATACAGTGATGAAGAGGGGGGAGATATGGAGGAGGAGGAGGAGGAGGAGGAGGAGGAGGAGGAGCAGCAGCAGGAGGAGGCTGATGGCCTTCGCATTCTCTGCACAAGGGGTGCAAGCAGTTCAGTCAGAAGTCGGCCAGATACAGATGGGCTGATAAACATATGTACTGCTACCAGTATATAGATGTACAAATATATAATATATGTATTGCTACCAGTATACAGATCCGTGCCAACTCCTGTTGGTTTCAATCAGGCCTCTCCTCTTGCAAGATTTAATCATGCAGTCAACGATAAACATGTGTAACATAATGTAATCAATGACGAGACTATGTACCACTATGCAGTCATAGACAAGAATGTTTGCTCACCTTCCATACCAACCCCCATTGGTTCTAATTACGCTTCTTCTCTTGCAAGATGCAATCATGCAGTCAAAGACTAGAATATGTACCATTATGCAGTCGTAGACAAAACTGTGTGCGCACCTTCCATACCAACCCCCGTTGGTTTCAATTACGCATCTCCTCTTGCAAGGTTCAATCATGCAGTCAAAGATAAACATGTGCATATTTATGCAATCACAGACAAGCATGCCATGAAAGACTAGACAATGTACCATTATGCAGTCATAGGCAAAACTGTGTGCTCACCTCCGTACCAACACCCATTGGTTCCCATTCCGCCTCACCTCTTGCAAGGTTCAACAATGCAGTCAAAGATAAGACTGTGTCCCATTATGCAAATAAAGACAAGCATGCAATGAAAGACAAGACTATGCACCATTATGCAGGCATAGACAATAATGCAGCCATAGACAAGACTATGTGCCCACCTTCCGTATCAACTCTTGTTGGTCCCAATTACGCTTCTCCTCTTGCAAAATTAAGTAATGCATACGTCGCTCGCCATGCACAGCCCCTTGAACCTGATAGCAAGGAAAGTAATATAGTGGCTCATAGTTAAGTAATGCATACGTCGCTAAGGCTCATAGTTAGCATAGCACTGCATGAGCATGAGTCATAGCATAGCATAGCATAGCATAGCATAGCATAGCATAGCATAGCATAGCATAGCACCACCGTAGCATAGCATAGCATAGCATAGCTTAGCATAGCACCACCGTCGCATAGCATAGCATAGCACCACCGTAGCATAGCATAGCATATCATAGCACCACCGTAGCATAGCATAGCATAGCATAGCACCACCGTAGCATAGCATAGCTTAGCATAGCATAGCATAGCATAGCATAGCATAGCATAGCATAGCATAGCACAACCTGAGCATGAGTCATAGTATAGCATAGCATAGCATAGCACAACCTGAGCATGAGTCATAGCATAGCATAGCATAGCATAGCATAGCATAGCATAGCATAGCATAGCATAGCATAGCATAGCATAGCATAGCACAACCTGAGCATGAGTCATAGCATAGCATAGCATAGCATAGCATAGCATAGCATAACCTGAGCATGAGTCATAGCATAGCATAGCACCACCTGACCATAGCATAGCATAGCATAGCATAGCATAGCATAGCATAGCATAGCATAGCATAGCATAGCATAGCATAGCATAGCATAGCATAGCATAGCATAGCATAGCATAGCATAGCATAGCATTGCATAGCACAACCTGAGCATGAGTCATAGCATAGCATAGCATGAGTCATAGCATAGCATAGCATAGCATAGCATAACCTAAGCATGAGTCATAGCATAGCATAGCATAGCATAGCACCACCATAGCATAGCATAGCACCACCATAGCATATCATAGCATAGCATAGCATAGCATAGCATAGCATAGCATAGCATAGCATAGCATAGCATAGCATAGCATAGCATAGCATAGCATAGCACCACCTGGGCATAGACTCACCACCTCGTACTTCACCACGGTATCCACATGGCCCAAGATGTTGAACAGAGTTTGCTGAAGGCGCTGGACCTTGTCGTCGTCTTCAATGGCTCCGCCAGCAGCATCTCGCGCCCCGAAGACAAGCACCACACGCCCAAGGAGTGCCCACGCCTGCAGCATCATGTAATTGACAAACCAAAATCAATCGCAGTCGTTTGAGGTTGAGGGATCTAGCGCCCAAAGATAACAACCACACGCTCATGGAGTGCCCACACCTGCAGCATCACAGAATTGACAAACCAAAATCAATCGCAGTCGTTTGAGTCTGAGGGATCTAGCGCCCAAAGATAACAACCACACGCTCATGGAGTGCCCACGCCTGCAGCATCATAGAATTGACAAACCAAAATCAATCGCGGTTGTTTGAGGTTGAGGGAACTAGCGCCCAAAGATAAAAACCACACGCTCATGGAGTGCCCACGCCTGCAGCATCATAGAATTGACAAACCTAAATCAATCACGATCATCTGGGGGTGAGGGATCTCGCACATCAAAGTTGAGCACCACACGCTCATGGAGTGCGCACGCCCGCAGGATCATAGAATTGACAAATCAAAATAAGTCGAGGTCATTTTTGAGGTTGAGGGATCATACGCCCAAAGATAATGACCACACGCCCAAGGAGTGCCCACGCCTGCAGCATCATAGAATTGACGAACCAAAATCAATCAGTCATTTGAAGTTGAGAGATCTCACGCCCGAAGACAAGCATCACAGTTCCAAGGAGTGTCCACGCCCGCAGCATCATAGAATTGACGAATCAAAATCAATCAATCAGTCATTTGAGGTTAAGGAATCTTGCGCCCCCCCAAACAAACCAAATGGGGGAAGAAAACAAGTTGAGACAAACAAGACGAACCGAAATCAATGTTGATTGTTTATTATTTGTTTCGGGCAGACAAGACAAACCGTAACCAATCATGAACATTTGGGGTTGGGCAAGTCCCATTTGCCTGATTCAATACCGCTAAACTGGAATATCAGGTCAGTTAGACAGACAGACAGACAGACAGACAGACAGACAGACAGGCAGGCAGGCAGGCAGACGGACGGACAGACGGACGGACGGACGGATGGACGGACGGACTGACTGACAGAGACAGAGACAGAGACAGAGACAGAGACAGAGACAGAGACAGAGACAGAGACAGAGACAGAGACAGAGACAGAGACAGAGACAGAGACAGAGACAGAGACAGACAGACAGACAGACAGACAGACAGACAGACAGACAGACAGAGACAGACAGACAGACAGACAGACAGACAGACAGACAGACAAACCAGCTGGCTTATTCTTAATGTAGACTAAAGGTCTTTATCTTTACTATGCGGCTGGGCCGCAACTGAGTTGTTTGACACCGTTCATGGTTCACCAGAGACAGACAGACAGACAGACAGACAGACAGACAGACAGACAGACAGACAGACAGACAGGCAGACGGACAGGCAGATGCACATACATACCGAGGCAAATGCTATGTCACATCCATTGGCCGCAAGTAGCTGGATGACAGCGACGAGGAGACCATCATGGTCTGTGCCAGCAACCTCAAACACGGTGCAAGTGGGGATGCTGTCTGCTGCGCGCACAGGGGTAGGGTGCGTACAGGTAGGTGCTTGTAGGTATGGGGTAGGGTGCTTATAGGTAGGTGTAGGTGTGGGTGCAGTTGACTTCAGTGCCATATGGAAATACACGGTGCAAGTAGGGATGGTGTCTGATGCGCACACAGGGGCGGGGTGCGTACAGGTAGGTGTAGGTGCTTATAGGTATGGGGTAGGGTGCTTACAGTTAGGTGTAGGTTTAGGTGACGTCAGTGCAATATGGAAATAAACAATGCACGTAGGGATAGTGTCTGCTGTGCGCACAGAGGTAGGTAGCTTACAGGGGGGGGGGGGGGGGGGGGGCGTTTGCTTCCACTGGGGCTAACCACATGATGAATTTGTACAATTAAAAAGTGTCTGATATCAATAGGCTGAGGGGGAGATGTCAGTGCTTAAAGAGTATTAGGTGATGAATTTGGGCAATAAAAAAGTGTGTTATGTCAATAGGCTGAGTAGGATGTGTCAGTGCGTGCAGAGTATTAGGTGATGAACTTGTGCAATTAAAAAGGTGTGCTATATTAATAGGCTGTGGAGGAGATGTCAGTGCGTGCAATGTATTAGGTGATGAATTTGTGCAATTAAAAAAATGTGTTATGTTAATAGGCTTAGGAGGATATGTCAGTGCGTGCAGAGTATTAGGTGGTGAACTTGTGCAATTAAAAAAGTGTGCTCTGTTAATCGGCTGAGGAGGATATGTCAGTGCGTGCAATGTACTAGGTGGTGAATGTGTGCAATTAAAAAAGTGTGTTATGTCAATAGGCTGTGGAGGATATGTCAGTGCGTGCAATGTACTAGGTGATGAATTTGTGCAATTAAAAAAGTGTGTTATGTCAATAGGCTGTGGAGGATATGTCAGTGCGTGCAATGTACTAGGTGATGAATTTGTGCAATTAAAAAAGTGTGCTATGTCAATAGGCTGAGGAGGATATGTCAGCGTGTGCAGATTATTAGGTGATGAGTTTGTTCAATTAAAAAAGTGTGATATAATAATAGGCTGTGGAGGAGATGTCAGTGCTTGCTGAGTTGTAAGGTGATGAATTTAAATAAATATATAAATAAATAAATATTTCCATAGGTGCCTAATTATTGGCCTTTTGGGACAGACGGTTTTAACCCATGGACTCCAGTCCAGTGAAAACAAAAAAATGCTACAAATTGCTTAACCGCATCACCTCAACATATTAATACTTGGATTTGGGTATGCTCAGGGTTTGTGAACCAGATGAAGTAAAACCTTTTATTTTTGTAACTATGGGGTTCCCTAATTCAGGACAGATTTTACACAAATGTGGGACGGAGCCAAACGCAGTCAATTTTTATTTTTTTGAAAATTGAATCAGGTGGGCCTGTTTTTTACATCTCCCCTTTCAAGTCATTGCCACAGCAGGTTATGGAAGATACTGTGCAGGCAGTACGGGCTGTACAAAGCCAAAAATCACTGAGTATTTGCACATTTTGGGCCAATTTAGGAGTCCCTAATTATGTTGCAGGCTGCACAGCCGTAACTGCATCGTTTTGTGTCTTCGTCTTTTCAGCGAAGGGAACGGATTCGTTTTTCGATTTTTTTTGAAATTTCAAATTTCTAATCCCAAATTCAAAAAATATTCAAAAAACAATTTTGTTTTCTTTTCTCATCAAACATCCACATCTGAAGTTAGATTTTGATTTGGGAATTTCCCACGTATGACCGAACTGGCAGGTGGAACGCTGGTATCGGCCGAAATGGCAGATGGAATTGCTATTGCAGTTCACTCAGAAGCCGAGGCTGAAGCGCAGCCTCCGACCTTGCGGTAGGGGCTAGATATGCCTTTCGTCCCGTGGAAACTTGATTCGCGATATCTCACGCGACCTCGTATTTGACGCGGATTGAATTTGTCCCAAAATATTTCATACATCTCATGTACTGCCAACTGCCTACCGGCCTGGGCTGCTCGCGACCGAATGCCCATCGGAACAAAAAATAGCTGCGCATCTAGCTGAAACACTGACGAGAAACGCTATCTACTCAGAATTCGATTCCGAGCATTTTGGGGTGTGTACGGCTCTGTCCCACATTCTTGTCCCGAATTAGGGCATTTGGGGGATTAGGCACCATTGGAGATATATAAATAAATAAATATATAAATAAATAAATAAAATAAAAAATAGTACACCTTATTACGAGGCGTGGGGTTGAGGGGGCCAGCCTATTGGCTTGCACTGGGACCAACCACAAGGTATGAATAAATACATGGTGGGCCTTATCATGAGGTGTGAGGTTGAGGGGGCCAGCCTGTTTGCTTGTACTTGGGCCAACCACCAATACACATAATCAATCGTAGTAAAGAATTGGTTGTCAAAAAGCTGCAACCACAGCTGTTAAACTAGCATTACCTTTTGTTGTTCCGGGAAGAGGGGCGTCAATGTCAAGCATCTGTGTGAGGGTTTGGAGGGGCGTGGTTGATTAGCTATGAGAGGCTCTAGTGGCAGTAGCTATGAGCTGATAGTGGCTGGAGTGGAGGTAGCTCTAAGTAGATGATAGTGGCTCAAGTGGCAGTAGCTATGAGCTGATAGTGGCTGGAGTGGAGGTAGCTTTAAGTAGCTGATAGTGGCTCAAGTGGCAGTAGCTATGAGCTGATAGTGGCTGGAGTGGAGGTAGCTTTAAGTAGCTGATAGTGGCTCAAGTGGCAGTAGCTATGAGCTGATAATGGCCCAATAAGGCAGTAGCTTTAAGTAGCTGATAGTGGCCCAAGTGGCAGTAGCTATGAGCTGATAATGGCCCAATAAGGCAGTAGCTATAAGTAGATGGTAGTGGCTCAAGTGGCAGTAGCTATGAGCTGATAATGGCCCAATAAGGCAGTAGCTATAAATAGCTGATAGTGGCTCAAGTGGCAGTAGCTATGAGCTGAAAATGGCCCAATAAGGCAGTAGCTATAATTAGCTGATAGTGGCTCAAGTGGCAGTAGCTATGAGCTGATAATGGCCCAATAAGGCGATAGCTATAAGTAGATGATAGTAGCCCAAGTGGCAGTAGCTATGAGCTGACAAGCATCCAGCCTCAGCATTCACACTAAGTCTTCAGAGCAAGCATCCAGCCTCACACGCACCTTCTTCATGCTTGAGATTTTCAAAGGATCGGTGACCTTGCCCCTTGGGGTCTCCGTGACATAGAACTCTGTCCAAAGGAACATGTGATTGAGTGAGCGTGAGGGGAAGGGAGGAGAGGGGAGGGAGGGGAGGGGAGGGAGGAGAAGGGAGGGGAGGGGAAGGGAGGGGAAGGGAGGGGGGAGGAGGGGAGGGGAGGGGAGGGGAGGGGAGGGGAGGGGAGGGGAGGGGAGGGGAGGGGAGGGGGGGGGAAGGGGGGGGAGGGGGGGGGGAAGCGAGGGTGGAGGAGGGGAAGGGGAGGGAGGGGAGGGGAGGGGAAAGGAGGGGAAAGGAGGGGAAAGGAGGGAGGGGGAGGGGAAAGGAGGAAGGGGGAGGGGAAAGGAAAGGGGCGGGAAAGGGCAGGGAAGGGGAAAGGGGAGGGTAGGGTAGGGGACATTGGGAATACTTCTGAAGCAGACCCTACTCACCATCTTCTTCTGAACCACAGTCACTTGCTCACATGCCCATCCATTTCAAATCAACAGCTTTTCACTACCAACTTCTATACCACAGCCACTTCGTCATATAGCTATCCATTTTCAATCCACAGCCCTTCACCATCCAATTATAAACCAAAGTCACTTTGTCACACATCCATCCATTTTGAATCCACGGCCCTTCACTATCCTATCATAAGCCACAATCACGTTGTCACATGCCCATCCTCTTTGAACCCACGGTGCTAAACAGCGCTAACTATCCACAAAATGTCCACAAACTAGCTGGGAAGCAAGCTCTATTTATTCCTGCACCCACACACCATCCACAAACCAGCTGTGAAGCAGCCTTTACTTATTCCCCCAGTCACCCACCATTCACAAACCAGCTGGGAAGCAGCCTCTACTTCTCCCCACACCTACCCACCATACACAAACCAGTATCCATTCAAACCCACAAGTCCACAACCACTCACCATCCACAAACCATCCACCATCCGAGCTGATTCTTGCCCTCGTAATCGACAGGCCCAGCTCAGCTAGGCACATGACCACCTCAACCAAAGTCCCGGAACGATTTGCTGAGTCAATTGTCAGGACGGTTACATCATCATACATGTTGTTCTCGATCTCGATCTGGGGAGGATTGAGTCTCAATTCCAATGTTTCGTACTCCACGAGGGATCCGTCCCATGATGTCACCCTACAATTCTCGGTACGCCGATAGTCGGAAAAGGCTAGAAGACTATTGACTTTAGGCGCGCCGGTGATATGACGGAGCAGCATGACGCAGGGATGGAGGAAATCTAAATGGTGACTGGCTTCGAATTTCTAAGGCAGGCTGTCGTGGGTCAACAATGGTCTATGTGTGCCAATGTAATGATACGGCTATATAGGCTGGTCAGAGGGGTGGACGGGGTTCCTTATTAGTCAGCTGCGTGCCCTGAAGATGGTGCTAGGATAAGTCCAAGGCTCGGCAGATAGAAAGATAGGTCGATGCCGTGGGTGAAGGGAAAGCTAGCGATAAAAGTACGGAATATAGCGAATATTGTGCAGGCAGATGCTTTTCCACACGCGATGCTCGACGGATAAGTAGGATTGGTAGTGTGACAGGCCGTTGATGGGATCATCTAGCGAGGCAGTAGAGTGTCGAGAGGGAAATGAAGGCTGGAAACGTGAAAATGCGGAACTGCTAACATCGAGGGGTGGTCCGGGTTGGTTAGAAGCAGTTTTAGAAGCTACCGGATAGATCCCCGTGTTACCGGTTGAGTGGAAGGACGAGATAGTTTGAAGTGACCGGCAAACGGACGGTCAGGAGTGTGGTGTAGCATGGTAGCAGGGGGGCAGGGGGTAGTATAGCATAGCACGATATGCTTTGTTTTCTTTGTCATACACCCAGCTTCCATGGACCTCTGAGATGCTACTTTTTGAAAGCATACACCGGTACAACGTGCTTTGGTTTCTTAAAAGGACGATGTTTTGAATACCTATTGAATAATGCCGATTGCTTAGTGGGTTAAAAATCATAGTTAAAAATGTGTCCAGGTCCAGGCCCATATGTGATTCGGCCAAGCCTCCCTTCAGTGGGGTAGGGAGCCGTGTTCACCCGTATGTATATTATTCTGTATCTCGCTCTGGCCGTAGCTCCAAGACAATGGAGAGTTGCATGTAGAAAGATTGCTGACTCGCCGAGGCCTTGTTTCAAATGAATTGGAGCGGTTGGAGTTATCTAATTTTCCAGTGACATGTTTTGTTTAGATTTGAAGTGAGGCGGTATTTTGAACACTGAACTACTGAAGCGCACCCGCAGGGAGTCGAAACCCGCACCTTCATCATTTCACAATCTTGCTAGACTATCCAATACCTGCCAATCTAACTTGTGTCCAGGGATTTGTATATGTAGCCATCACTAGTTATGACCCCGTTTGAACGAAATAATCGCTATGAAAAGTAAACAAATGGCCCAAATGGCCCCCAAAATCTACAAAATCACTAAACCGCTGTCCCTGGAGGAGGCCCAACGCCAAAAATCTAGAAAGCCCCCATTTTAAGATTCAGATTTGAAACAACAAAACTGCTTGTGTCTGATGAATCTTCAATCATATTATGTTCTGGTTCACTTTCCCTATATTTTGTAGTCGTAGTTGTTTACACGATAGAGGAATGGGGTGAAGAACAGGGACCGGTGTGTACTTTGCCTACTCAGGTGCCGAACTGCCGACATATAAGTTGGACAATAACGATATTGTCTTCAGCATGCTCCCTCCATGTTATAGAATTGGATGGTTGGCAGGCTGTGCTGCTGTCCTGCCCCAGCAATAATTTACTGAGTTTATGTAACGAACACTCTCTCGCATGGCTGCATGAAGAATTAAAGTTGAACATGTTTTGGTTATGTTACTTTGTAATGCCCTCCCTTGCTGTTCAGCATGGCTGGACGATCATGAACATTGGCACGTTTGTTCCAGGCATTTACATTACTGTATCTATTGGGGCAGCAGATCAATAGTTGCATTAAAGTGAGCGTTGAGTCGTTGACATCTTTGTTCCAGAATTTACATTAGCTATGTGGGCAGAAGATCCTGAGTTGCATTAAAATTAGGTCAGTAGTCATTAGTCGTTACTAGATTAAAACTAGGAAATCATTGGTTCAGAGCTCAACAAGTCACATCAGAAAAAGGGATTCACAACCAGCAACAATTACTTCTTCTTTTCAATTTTGTGGGGATATTCTATGCATGTTTACTCGACCTCCCACAATTCAATACAAATATCGGTATCCAGTGGCTCAACCTCCAGATAACATAATTAAGCAGACTTGTGGAAATGGTACAAGAAACAGCATAGCTGATTAAGCAACACAAGCGACACAAGACGCAGCGTCCTGAACAACCCTGCCCTGTAGCCTATTTTCCTAAAAGACTATTCCTGAACTGTAACGGAAATATTAACATATACTCCTTCATACAAATATAACGGAGGAGATTAATAAACACAATTACGGAATCTGGCTCCTACCTGTCCAGACAGGTGGACGTGCAGCTATACATACATCATAACTAAAACAGAGTAGATTGGTGACCACGTGACAAGTACGGCAGTATGACACAAATATGTAGATAACACAATGAAGTCTTAACAAGACGACATACAGGGACCAAGCCTTCCAGAGTTCCAGATATGATCAGTGAAACCATCCGACCGGCGGTTTCAGTTCGGTTGCGATTTTTTCTGGATTCGATTCGACACAGACATCGTTGAAAATAAGTCCCCCGGTAGTGAAACCCTGCCACTCAGTCACCTGCGCGATTTTTGAATTTGAGCCAGCTAGCAGTATCACTCTTGGCGCACCTGCTTAGGTCTGTCGACTGTCAACGATCTGAACTTGCTGGGCTGCGACTTCGTTCGAACTGCGACTCCAATTTCACACCAACGCAGCAACTGATCGTCTGTCCTCGCGCACCTCAGTTTCCGGGTTTGAGCATGACCAGCGCAGCATGACCGGCAGCATGGTTCAGGGCACTGCCATATGGCCATGAAGCATTTCTGACCCTCCCTCCCACCCCCACCCACCCACCCAGCCCCATCCCCAACCTCTCAACTACTCCCGCACCCAGGTACATACACATACTCCTCAGCCTTGTGACCACTGCCACGGTCCCCCCATCCCTCGCCTGCCCACGTGAACCCAGGCACAAGCTCATCTGAACCATGAATTTCAGTGTTGCATGTGAAACTCAGGCCTGAAATCTCAGCCACACAACCCCGCCCGCAGCAACACAGCCATATAGCCACGCATCCAGACAGCCACACAGCTGCACAGCCACACAGCTACACAGCCACACAGCTACACAACCACACAGCCACATAGACACACAGCCACACAGCCACACAGCTACACAGCCACACAGCCACACAGCCACACAGCCACACAGCCACACAGCCACACACCACACCACACAACCACACAGCCACACAGCTACACAGCCACGCAGCCACACCCGCAGCCTAAGAAGCAAGTGAGCAGCATGCAGCTCTCTCAAGATGGGCAGGTCAGCCAGGAGTACATGGATGAGCTAGACAGGGTGATGGCGTCCATAGAGAACTCAACAGGTAAATGTAGGGAACGGCAACTAATATAAGTGTTTGAAAAACTAATATAAACTAATATTATTATAGTGTCACAATGTGGACGCCATCTGTGATGTCTGTGATGTCTGTGATGTCTGTGATGGCGTCCATAGAGAACTCAGCAGGTAAATATGGTTGATCAAGCTGAGTACTCCTGACGAACCAGTATATACACAGACTTACCGACTAGACCTACTACACAGCCATGTACACACTGTCTATGGCGTTTACACCAACCAAACCAAACATATACCGCTATGAAAGACTATCGACTTATACAACGTCTGTAGCCGTAATACACAACTATAACCGGACGCCGTACCACCGACTTATACAAAGGACTTTGACCAGAAACTTATTACCGACGCTATACAACAGACTCTATACCAACTATGCACCGATTATACACAGACTTTGACCAGAAATATACCGACTATACCAACTATGCACCGATTATACACAGACGTTGACCAGAAATATACCGACTATACCAACTATGCACCGATTATACACAGACTTTGACCAGAAATATACCGACTATACCAACATATGCCACAGATTATAAACGACTTGACAGAAAATACCGACTATACCAATATGCACCGATTACACAGACTTTGACCGAAAATTATACCAACCTCCCCCCCCCCCAACTAGCTACCGATTATACACAGACGTTGACCAGAAATATACCGACTATACCAACTATGCACCGATTATACACAGACTTTGACCAGAAATATACCGACTATACCAACTATGCACCGATTATACACAGACGTTGACCAGAAATATATTGACTATACCAACTATGCACCGATATACACAGACGTTGACCAGAAATTACCGACTTATACAATATGCACCGATATACAAAGATATTTACTCTTTAAGGGACCTCTTTACTGACTTTGACCAGAAATATACGACATACCAAATCACTATGCACCGATTATACACAGACTTTGACCAGAAATATACCGACTATACCAACTATGCACCGATTATACACAGACTTTGACCAGAAATATACCGACTATACCAACTATGCACCGATTATACACAGACTTTGACCAGAAATATACCGACTATACCAACTATGCACCGATTATTACAAAGACTTTGACCAGAAAATATACCACTATACCAACTATGCACCATTATCAAAGGACTTTAGATCAGAATATACCGACTATACCAAATAGGCACGAATTCTACACAGACTGAGACCAAAGAAATATACTGACTATACCACTATTTGCACCGATTATATGGACAGACTTGACCAGAAATATATTGACATATACAAGCACGATTGTACAAGACTTGACCAGAAAATTAACAGACTCCTATACCAAACTAGCACCGATGTTATACACAGACTTTGACCAAGAAAATAAGATATACCAACTATGCACGATTATACACGACTTTGACCCAGAAATATAGACTATATCAACTATGCAGAGTAACAAAGGACTTTGAACCAGAAATATACACGAATATACAATATGCACCGATATACACAGACTTTGACCAGAAAATACCGGAATATACCAAATATGAACCGATTAACACAGGACGTTGACCCAGAAATATACCGACTATCCCAACCTATGCACCGATATACACAGACTCTGAACAAAAATATACCGACTATTACCCAAAATATGCACCGATATACACAGACTTGACCAGAAAATACCGACTGTACCAACTTGCACTTGATTATCAAGGCCGTTGACAGAAATTTAACACGACTCTACAATACTATGCACCGATTTATACACAAGCGTGGACCAAGAAATATACCCGACTATATCAACTATGCACGATTATACAGGACAGTTGACTCAGAAATTACCGACTTACAAACGATGCACTCGATTATAACCAGACTTGACCAGAAATATACCGAATAAAACCAACTATGCACGATTATAAAAGACTTGACCCAGAAAATACCGATATACAAACTATGCACAGATTATCACACAGACTTTGACCCAGAAATTATACCGACTATACCAACCATGCACTGATTATACACAGACGTTGACCAGAAATCTACCGACCTATACCAATATGCACGATTAGACACAGACTTTGACCAGAAAATATACGACATACAACTATGCACCGATTATACACAGACTTTGACCAGAAATATACCGACTATACCAACTATGCACCGATTATACACAGACGTTGACCAGAAATATACCGACTATACCAACTATGCACCGATTATACACAGACTTTGACCAGAAATATACCGACCACACCGACTATACCTAGTTCTGCAGGTACCAGAACTCAACAGGTAACTATGGTTGATCCAGCCGAGTACTCACTGACTATAACCAGTTATACATCGACTGACGACTTATACTGACTATATACACGTCTTGGCAGTTATTACCACTATACCAACGTATACCTACTATACACTGTCTATGGCCAGTTATATACCAACTATACCAACTATACCAACTATACACTGTCTATGGCCAGTTATATACCAACTATACCAACTATACCAACTATACACTGTCTATGGCCAGTTATATACCAACTATACCAACTATACAAAACTATTACACGTCTATGGCCAGTATATAACAAAACTATAACAATCTACCAAAAACTATGACACTGTCTATTGCGCCATTTTAATACCAATATTACAACTATACACACTATACACTGTTCTATGGCCAGTTATACCAACTATACTGAAACTATACCACGATACAACATACATCTTACCGATGACACTGATTATAAACAGACTTTGCCCCAAAATATACCTACCACACCGACTACACCTAGTTCTACAGGTACCAGAACTCAGCAGGTCAATGATAATGAGGCCACATAATGCGCAGAGGGGGCTGGCGAAACCAAATAAACCCAAAATGGTAGCATCCTCCAGTATGTTACACGGCATTGCCAACGGGAGGTCCCGCAATCTCACGCAGTGTGGGAATGGCGTACTATGTTTCATTGTTTAGGCAACATAAATTGACTGGTACTCTGGGATGTAGAGAGATAAACATGGGTCGTGTGCCAGCTACACATGGCAGCTATCCAGCAGCTACAGAGCCAGGCACTTCCCCCCCACCCCCCCCACCCCCCACCCCCCCCCCCCCCCCACCCACCAGCCCGACCCCCCCCTACCCCCCCCACCCCACACCAACCCCCCCCCCACACCACACCACACAAAAACCACAACACAACCCCCCCCCCCCCCCCCCCCCCCCTCCCCCCCCCCACCCCCCCCCCCCCCCCCCACCCCCCCCCCCCCCCCCCCCCCCCCCCCCCCCCCCCCACCCCCCCCCCCCCCCCCCCCCCCCCCCCCCCTCCCCCCCCCCCCCCCCCCCCCCCCCCCCCCCGCCCACCCCCCCACCCCCCCCCCCCCCCCCCCCCGCCCCCCCCACCCCCCCCCCCCCCCCCCCCCCACGCCCACACCCCACCCCCCCCCCACTCCCCCCCCCCACGACCCCTCCAAACAGCAACCCCCCCCCCACGCCCCCCCCCCCCCCCCCACGACCCCCACCCCGCCCCCCCCACCCCCCCCCGCCCCCCCGATCCCCCGCCCCCCCACGCCCCCCCCACCCCCACCCCCCCCCCCCCCCCCCCCCCGCCCCCCCCCCCCCGCCAACACACACAACACCAGTACAAGACCGGACAACAGACCCAGACACATACACATACACAGACACACACACACAACACACACACAGCAGACACAGACAGAGAAGACACATACACACACAGACACAACACATACACCCAACAGACACATACACAGTACACAGGGCACAGACACAGACACAACATACATACCGGACACCCAAATAAACCACCCATAAAACATTACAATACCCATAACACACTACATACACAGACACATACCCCCCCCCCCCCCCCCCCACACACACACACCCTACACGGACATCTGTTACTCACACCACAACCACCCAATCAAACTTGCACGGTGTGGCAGGTGTCAGAGCTCCAGCATGTATGCCAGCCTCCCTGAAGTCACCCAGAGTAAGTACACCAGGCAGTACATAGTGTGTGCCAGCCTCCCTGAAGGCACCCAGAGAAAGCACACTAGGCAGTACAGAGTGTGTGCCAGCTCTCATGAAAGCACCCAGAGTAAGTACGCTGGGCAGTACAGAGTGTGTGCTAGCCTCCCTAAAGTCACCCAGAGTAAGTACACTGGGCAGTACAGAGTGTGTGCCAGCCTCCCTAAAGTCACCCAGAGTAACAAGTTACAATGGGCAGGACAGAGTGGTTGCCCACAGCTATCAAGAAAGCCACCCAGAAGTAAAGTACGTTGGGCAGTGAGAGTGTTGTTGCCAGCCTCTAAAGTACCCAGAGTACGTACATGGGCAGTACATTAAGCGGAAAAGGTGTGGCAGCCTCTGAAGGCACCCAGCGAAGTACACTGGGCAGGACAGAGTGTGTGCAGCATCCTGAAGGCACCCAGGGTAAGTTACATAGGCAGAGTACAATGTGGTGCCAGCTCCCTTGAAGGCACCCAGAGGAAGAGTACACCCAAAGGCACAGTAACATAAAAGTATAGACACAAGTCCTGGGGTTGCTTAGAACTGTATGGTCCATCTACACTGTTTATTTGGAAAAAATCAACAAACACATTGAGGCCTACTGCATGGAACAGCTAAATTTGATAGTAGCTCCATTAGCCAGCCCCTGTGTCAAGTGCAAAGCTATCAGCTGCATCGGAATACTCATTATGTCAGCTTCAAGATATACTGGCTAGCTTCAGGTTGGCCCAAGGGCGGGGGAAAAGAGCTAACTGGAAGCTCCACCCTCCACACTTCACACTTCAAACTATATGTCACTAGACACTCCACACTACATGGCACTCAACACTCTATACCATATTTCACGCCACATCACAATCCAACGACATGGCACTCGCAATGCGATACATATTTCACGCCACCATCCACACTCCACACTACATGGCACTCTACACTCTATACCATATTTCACTCCACCATCCACACTCAACACTACATGCACTCTCACTCTAACATATCACTCCACATCCACACTCCACACTACATGGTACCCTATACACGCTATGCCATATTTCACCTCCACAAGCCACATGCCACATACATGGAAACTGTACCACTCTAATACTCATATTACGCCACCATCACCACTCCCACCACGACATGGACATCTACACCTCTATTAACATATCACGCCACCAATCCACACTCACCACTACATGGCACTCTACACTCTATACCATATTTCACGCCACCATCCACACTCCACACTACATGGCACTCTACACTCTATACCATATTTCACTCCACCATCCACACTCCACACTACATGGCACTCTACACTCTATACCATATTTCACTCCACCATCCACACTCCACACTACATGGCACTATACATCTATTAACATATTTCACTCCACATCAACTCCACACTAATGGCAATATACACTCTTATACATTATTTTCAGCCACCACCACACTCCACACTACATTGGCACGCTACACTCTATACCATATGCACTCCACATCCACACTCCACACTACATGGCACTCTACACTCATACCTAGTTCCACTCCACCATCCGACACTCCACCACTACTGGGCACCTCTACACTCTAGACCATATTTTCACGCCAACCCATCCCAATCCTCACGATATGTCACTACCACAACTCACACTACATGGCACTAGACACTCCACACTATATGTACTCTAACACTCCACGGTACACCACTCCACACTTCCGCACTATATGTCACTACACACTCCACACTACATGGCACTGTACACTCCACACTATATTTCTCTCCACCCTCCACACTCCACACTACATGGCACTCTACACTCCACACTTAATTTCACCCCACCCTCCACACTCCACATAGGTCACTACCCACTCCACAACGGCATGGACTCGTACATTCCAAATTCCACTCTTCCACACTCACACTACATGGACTCTACCTCCACACTCACACACCACTCTCCACATCCACCTACTCCTCACTATATGTCACTCCACATCAAACTCCCCAATCTACCACTTCAACATCCACACGCCACACGCCACACGTCTACACTCCACACGCCGCACTCCACACTGCCCACATCCACACTGCCACACTATATTGTCCACTCACACCTCCACACTCCACACTCACACTCCATCACTTCACACTCCACACTCCTCACCTATATGTCCCTCACACTCCACACTACACACTTCCTCACTGTATGTACTCCACATCCATTACTCCACACTCCTCCACTATATGTCATCCACACTCCACACTCCACACGCACACATATGTCACTGTGCGACTCCACACTCCAACTCTAAATTAACCAATATTCCACACTCCACACTCCTCACCTATGTCACTGCCACACTCCACAATCCACACTCCACACTCCAACTCCACACTAGATGGCACTCCCACACTCACACGCCCCACCCTCAACAACTTCACACTCCACACTACAACTCCTCAATATGTCACTCCACACTACCACACTCCACACTCCACACTCCTCACTACAAGTCACTCCACACTCCATACTCCACACTCCTCACTATATGTCACTCCCCACTCCACACTCCACACTCCACACTCCACACTCCTCACTATGTGTCACTCCACACTCCACACTCCACACTACAAACTCCACACTACACACTACACACTACATGGCACTCTACACTTCACACTCCCCACTCCACACTACACACTCCACACTCCACACTACACACTCCCACACGAAGAACGCCACATACAAACTACATGGCACTCACCTTCCACCACTATATTTCACTCCCACCCTCCACCCTCACAGTTCACACGATATGTCACTCACCACTCCACAAGTATATTTTCACTCAACCCACACTATCGCTATAGGTACACTACAACACTCACACTACATGTCACTCTACACTCCAGACTCCACACTATATGTCACTCCACACTCCACACTCCACACTCCACACTACACACTACACACTCCACACTCCTCACTATATGTCACTCTACACTCCACACTCCACACTCCACACTCCACACCCCACACTCCACACTCCACTCTCCACACTCACAAGCCTTACTATATGTCACTCCACCACTCCCACAACTCCACATCCAACAAGCCACAAGATAACGAGTAGGTCACTCTACCATCCACATCCACAATCACACCCCACACTCCACACGCCACTCCACACTCCCCACCCTCAAGATGTATGTCATCCACTCCACACGGCCAAAGCCTAACTATAGTCAACGCCACACTCCACACTCAAACTGCCACACTATTTACACTCCACACTCCACACTCAACCACTCACACTCCACATTCACCATCACACGCCACAAGTCAAACGCCAACACTCCCCACTCCACACTCCACACGAGAGCACGCCACACGCCACACTCCAACACGTCACCAATCCACACTCACACTCCACACACACACTCCACAAATACATTAGCACTCCACATCGCCACACTAAATGGCACTCCCACTCAATCCTTCCACACTCCGACATCTCCACCACTTCTCCCCCCAGAAACCGCCACATCTAACTCCTGCCACACGCCACACTCCACGACTCCACACTCCACACTCCACACTCCTCACATAGTCACGCCACACTCACACTGCCACATCTTCCACACTCCACAATCCACAATATAGGTTCACTCAACACTCCCAGTCCACAACGCCACACGATACGAGCACATCCACACTCAACCAGCGCACACGTCAACTCCACACTCCAACTAGATGTGCAAGCACACTCCACACGCCCACACCCCAACACTCACACGGCCCACGCCACCACTACCAGTGCACGGACACGCCACCCTGCAACATAGACACGGCACCCGCCACACTCCACCACACCACACGCCAACTCCGGCGCACAATGCCACACTGCCACACTCCCACACTGCTACCAGCTCAATATAGGTCACTCCATTTACGCCAACCTCCACACGTCACACTCCACACTATGATGTCACTCCACACGTCCACAACTCCGACTCCACCACTCCACCACGAGCAGGGCACGACACACACCACACGGACATCTGGCACGCGACACTCCCCACGAGAGGCCACGGCCCAGCCCGCACCCTACACACTTCACACGATATGTCACGACACACGCCAACTAGAGGGCAATCACCACTCCACACTCCACACTCCACACTCCACACTCCACACTCCACACTCCTCACTATATGTCACTCCACACTCCACACTCCACACTCCACACTCCACACTACATGGCACTCCACACACCACACTACATGGCACTCAACACTCCACACTATATTTCACTCCACCCTCCACCCTCCACACTTCACACTATATGTCACTACACACTCCACACTATATTTCGCTCCACCCTCTACACTCCTCGCTACATGTCACTCTACACTCCACACTCCTCACTATATGTCACTCCACACTCCACACTCCACACTATATTTCACTCCACACTCCACACTCCACTGTCCACACTCCACACTCCTCACTATATGTCACTCCACACTCCACACTACATGCTATATTTCACTCCGCACTCCACACTCCACACTTTATGTCACTCCACACTCCACACTCCACACTACATTTCACTCCACACTCCACACTCCACACTCCACACTCCTCACTATATGTCACTCAACACATTTTCACGTTCAGAAACAGGCATTCTGGAGTCGTCGCAAAGAGGAGGTTCCCCTACTGCCTGCCGCTTCTTGCATGGCACAACATCACCAGCCTCAACTCGGCTCCTCCACAGCACAGCAGCATCCGCTCACCCACAGCCTAGTACACCACCGCCTAAGGACCACGCCCGTGACTGAGCCTAGTATACCGCCGTCGACAGACTACGCCCACAGTCTAGTAGACCACCGCCTACGGACCACGCCCATGACTGAGCCTAGTATACCACCGTCGACAGACTACGCCCACAGCCTCTTAGACCACCGCCCACAGCCTAGTAGACCACCGATGGCGAGAGTAGAGCATGATTTAGTAGTCGACCACCGACAGCTTCCACGCCATTCCTCCACCGCGAACCCGGCTTGGCTGGCAGGTCAGCAACAGCGTCCACCTCCTTCCTCCACACTCCTCTCCCCACCACCACTGCCCCCCCCTTCCTCCACCACGAACCCGGCTTGGGTGGCAGATCAGCAGCAGCGTCCACCTCCTTCCTCCCCACTCCTCTCCCCACCACCACTGCCCTGCCCTTCCTCCTCCACGAACCCGGCTTGGGTGGCATGTCAGCAGCAGCCTCCACCCCTTTCCTCCACACTCCTCTCCCCACCACCACTGCCCTGCCCTTCGTCCACCACGAACCCAGCTCGGCTGGCATGTCAGCAACAGCGTCCACCTCCTTCCTCCACACTCCTCTCCCCACCACCACTGCCCTGCCCTTCCTCCACCGCGAACCCGGCTTGGGTGGCAGGTCAGCAGCAGCGTCCACCTCCTTCCTCCACACTCCTCTCCCCACCACCACTGCCCTGCCCTTCCTCCACCACGAACCCGGCTTGGGTGGCATGTCAGCAGCAGCCTCCACCCCTTTCCTCGACAAAAATACCCTTCCCTTCACTGCGCCCCCCTTCTTCCCCACTCCTCTCCCCACCCCCACTGCCTCCACGCCCTTCCTCAACAGCGAACGCGGCCTGGGTGGCAGATCAGCAGCAGAATCCACCCCCTTCCTCCACACTGATACCCTTCCCTTCACTGCGTCCTCCTTCCTTCACAGCAAACCCGTCTTGCGTAGCCGACCCTCGACATCCTCCACTCCCTTCACCCAAACTGCTCCGCCCCCCTTCACTGCCTCCCCCTTCCTCCACAGCAAACTCAGCTTGGGTAGCAGACCATCGACATTCTCCACTCCCTTCACCCACACTGCTCCGCCCCCCTTCACAGCCTCCCCTGTCCTCCGCAGCACACCATTCACCACTCCCTCCATCCACACTGCTCCGCCCCCCTTCACAGCCCCCCCTGTCTTCCACAGCACATCATCATTGGGTAGCAGACCATCGACACTCTCCACTCCCATCCTCCACATTACTCTGCACCCCTTCAGTGCTGCCTCCCCCGCATATCTCATCTGCACCCCAGGGAAACCCTTTGCCACACAGTGACATGACAGTTCGCAACTCAGTCTGGCAACGGCGACATCACCACCAGCACCACCAGGACCAGCACCACCAGCACCAGCACCAACAGCAACAACAACAAGAGCACCAGCACCAGCAACCACCACCTCCACAGCAACAACAACAACAACAACAACAACAACAACAACAGCAGCAGCAGCACCACAACCACCAGCAAGAACCGCAGTACCACCAGCAACAACCACAGTACCACCAGCAGCAGCGCCAGCACCAATATCAGCAGCAGTACCACAACCCCCAGCAAGAGGCGCAGCAACATCAGTGTCAACAACAACAACAACAAGAGCCCCAGCACCACCACCACCACCACCAACACCACCACCAACAACAACAACAACAACAACAACAACAAAAACAACAGCAACAACAGCAGCAGCAACAGACACAGCGACACCAATGTCAAGAACATGCATCCGAGGACATCCTAGATGATGCCCCTGGGAGCCACACAGGAGCTTACAGTAGCTGTATGGAAGTTGATTCTGTTGAAACAGTTGATACTGTTGAGACAGTAAATACAGTTGATACAGTTGGTACCGTTGAGACAGTTAATAAAGTTGAAACAGCTGAGAATGTTGACCAGAGTTTTTTTTCAGGAGCAGATCGCTCATATACAGCAGTACTGCCTATCGCTTATTCAGTACCCTCTGCTGCTCCTGCAGTACCTACCGCCTCTGAATTACGGTTTACTGCCCCTCCAGTACCTGCCACCTCTGACGTACCTTACCCCACATCCGGGCATGCCACCTCTGACGTTCCTTATCCCACATCCGGGCTTGCCACCCCTGACGTGCCTTGTACCACATCTGGGCCTGCACTTGCAACTGCAGACGAAACTGAGGCTACAGGCACAGGCACAGACTTGGGCACAGGCACAGGAACAGGCACAGACATAGGCACAGGCACCTGCACAACACGCAAGCGCAAGCTACCCGCAAGTATGCTCCTACGTGCGCAGCAGCAGCAGCAGCAGCAAAGGCCTTCAGGCAACCCCTTCCTCAAGTTTGAACTGCACTCTAACAGCCTAGCCTCAACTACCTCAGCCAACGGTGACCTAGGTAGATCAGGGCAGGAGGGGGTGCCCAAATATTTGAGGTCTGTGGCTGCCTGCCACCTGCCTGATCACACCACCATCGCCGCAGCCGCCACAACTACCTTCCCCACTGGAGTCCGCCCATCGTTGGGGCGATCTAACGCCAATGTGCCTGCGGGTAATCTAGCTCATCTAGCCGCGAACATCACCGCCACAGCCAACAACAACACGCATGTGAGAGCACCCTTTAGGAAGACTGCCCCGCCTGCCTCCTATCCCTTGGGTGCTGGTCATCAAAAGGGCAGTACACTGAAGGACTTGGAGTACCGCGGAAGTGTGCGATACGCAATGACTGAGATGGAGTGTAGCTGGGTGGTGGGACAGCTGATGACGGCCAAGCCTGATGTAATTGGCTTTGACATTGAGTGGCGACCATCGTTTAAAGCAGGTAATGGTTTGGGGGGGAGGATAAAAGCAGGTTAGGCTGTGATTTCAGCTCTGGTGTTTCTGTGGCGGCAGTGGTGGTGGTGGTGGTAGGACAGCTGATGACGGCCAAGGCTTATGTAATTGGCTTTGACATTGAGTGGCGACCATCGTTTAAAGCAGGTAATGGTTTGGGGGGGGCGGATAAAAGCAGGTCAGGCTGTGATTTCAGCTCTGGTGTTTCTGTGGCGGCAGTGGTGGAGTGGTGTGGTGGTGGTAGGACAGCTGATGACGGCCAAGGCTTATGTAATTGGCTTTGACATTGAGTGGCGACCATCGTTTAAAGCAGGTAATGGTCTGGGGGTGGGGATAAAAGCAGGTTAGGCAGTACTTTCAGCTCTGATGTTTCTGTGGCAGCGGTGTGGTGGTGGAGTGGTGTGGTGGTAGTGGGACAGCTGATGATGGCCAAGGCTGATTAAATTGGCTTTGACATTGAGTGGCGACCAATATTTAAAGCAGGTAATGGTTTGGGGGGACTGAATAAAGCAGTGTTGGTGTGGGTCGTGTTGGTGGTGGTCGTGTTGGTGGTGGTCGTGGTGGTGTTGCTTGTGATGGTGTTGGTTGTTGGGGTGTTGGTTGTCGGGGTGTTGGACTTGGTGGTGTTGATCGTGGTGGTGCAGGTCGTGTTTGTGCTGGCTGCAAAATGACTGGCGTGGTTGTATCGTTGTGGTGTTCGCGTTGGTTGTTTTTATTGTTAATATTGATGGTGGTGATGGTGTTCGAGCAGAGCAGAAGACAACAGCTCTTCCTCACTTGTTTGTTTTGAATAATATTCATATATGTATTTATATACATGATACGAATCAATCAATCAATCAATCAACCAATCAATCAATCAATCAATCAATCAATCAATCAATCAATCAATCAATCCATCCATCCATCCATCCATCCATCCATCCATCCATCCATCCATCCATCCATCCATCCATCCATCCATCCATCCAATCCATTATTTGTGTTTGATGATGTAGGGGAGAAGCAGAACAGGACAGCTCTGATCCAATTGTGCTATAGCACCGCCTCTTCTGGACCCCAGGGAGCTGCTGCATGTCAGCCCCTGGCACCTCAACTGTCTGCCAACCAACTGCCAGCCAGGCAACTGTCAGCCAACCAACTGTCTTCCAACCCGCAGCCAGGCAACCAACTGTCTGCCAACCAACTGCCAGCCAGGCAACTGTCTTCCAACCCGCAGCCAGGCAACCAACTGTCTGCCAACGAACTGCCAGCCAGGCAACTGTCAGCCAACCAACTTTCTGCCAACCAACAGACAGCCAACCAACTGCCCGCCAACCAACTGCCAGCCAGGCAACTGTCAGCCAACCAACTTCCTGCCAACCAACAGACAGCCAACCAAATGACAGCCAACCAACTGACAGCCAACCAACACTTAGACAACCAACTGTTAATAAGTGCTGCCATCTCGCACTCAGACACAGCAATGGACGATGGGGGCAGGCCCAGGCTTGGAAAGCCATATCTAGAGACAAGCCAGGCCTTCAGTGGAGCTCAGGTGTGTATCACATCTACACACACACACACACACACACACACACACACACACACACACACACACACACACAAACACACACACACATCTGGATCCAAGCCAGGCATTCAGTGGAGCTCAGGTGTGTATCACACCTACACATAAGTACACACACACATCTGGATCCAAGCCAGGCATTCAGTGGAGCTCAAGTGTGTATCACACCTACACATAAGTACACACACACATCTAGATCCAAGCCAGGCATTCAGTGGAGCTCAGGTGTGTATCACACCTACACATAGGTACACACACACATCTAGATCCAAGCCAGGCATTCAGTGGAGCTCAAGTGTGTATCACACCTACACATAGGTACACACACACATCTAGATCCAAGCCAGGCATTCAGTGGAGCTCAAGTGTGTATCACACCTACACATAGGTACACACACACATCTAGATCCAAGCCAGGCATTCAGTGGAGCTCAAGTGTGTATGAAACCTACACATACGTACACACACACATCTAGATCCAAGCCAGGCATTCAGTGGAGCTCAGGTGTGTATCACACCTACACATAAGTACACACACACATCTGGATCCAAGCCAGGCATTCAGTGGAGCTCAGGTGTGTATCACACCTACACATAAGTACACACACACATCTAGATCCAAGCCAGGCATTCAGTGGAGCTCAAGTGTGTATCACACCTACACATAAGAAAACACACACATCTAGATCCAAGCCAGGCCATACCATTCAACCACTATACCAATCGCCACCATACCATTCACCACCATACCATTCACTGACATACCAATCACCACCATACCATTCACCACCATACCATTCATCACCATGCCATTCACCACCACACCAATCACAACCATACCATTCATCACCATGCCATTCACCACCATACCAATCACCACCATACCATTCATCACCATGCCATTCACCACCATACCAATCACCACCATACCATTTGCCACTGTACCAATCACCACCATACCATTCACCACCACCGGTACCAGCACCAGCACCACCACCACCACCACCACCACCACCGCCATGCCATGTTCTCAGGTGTGGGCATCCAGCCAGGATGCCTCAGGGCGCTCATGCTGCTGCCTTCTCTTGCATGTGGCGCTTTACGCAAGCAGCAGTGAAGATGATGACGTTTCCAAGCACCAGTCAGCAACAGATGCACATGCGAGTACTGCCACCCCCATTGGTACTGCTAACCCACGCAGTACTGCCAACCCAAGCAGCACTACCATCTTGAACAGTACTGCCAACCCAAGCAGCACTACCATCCCAAACAGTACTGCCAGCCCGAGCGGGATTGTCTGCCCAAGCATTAGAAACAATCCATGCAGTGGCAGAGCTGCAAATCATTTTGGAGGAGATGGTCGAGGGAGCGGGGGGGTGAGTGGAGACGAGGCAGGGTGCAGGAGTGGGGGTGGGGTAGGGTATATGAGTGGGAGTGAGGGAGGGCGCAGGAGTGGAGGTGAGGGAGGGTATACGGGTGGGAGCGAGACAGGACGCAGGAGTGGGGGCGAGCTAGGGTATATGAGTGGGAGCGAGACAGGACGCAGGAGTGGAGGTGAGGGAGGTTATATGAGTGGGAGCGAGAGAGGACGCAGGAGTGGGGGTGAAGTAGGGTATATGAGTGGGAGCGAGGGAGGGCGCAGGAGTGGGGGCGAGGAAGGACATAAGGGGGGGGGCGAGCCAGCACCACATAGTGATGCACCGGAGCGTCGTTACCAGACTTGTATCATGGAAACAGCTGCTATCCCTTCTGCTGCGACCGCCTCTGCTCCTGATTCTACACCTGCTCCTACCTCTGCGTCCACCTCTGTCTCTGCCCATGCCTACGTCTCTGCCCATGCCTCTGCCTCCGCCCACGCCTCTGCTCCTACCTCTGCCTCAGCCCAAGCTACTGCCCACACCTCTGTCTCTGCCCACGCCTCTGCCCATGCCTCTGCCCATGCCTCTGCCTCTGCTTCTGCTTCTGCTGCGGTGGTAGGGGACACGAGATCGACAGTCACCAACTTTCCTGGGGGCACCAAATCATCGGATCTTCCCAAATCATCAGATCTTCCCAAATCATCGGATCTTCCCAAGTTCAGGCTTCCTCACATTCTTGAGAAGCTGCTGGCTTCGCCTGATTTGCTCAAGGTTGGCGTGGGCATTCGAGGAGATGTTGACAAGATTAAGAGAGACTTTGGGGTGAGTTTGTTTCTAGGGGGAGAGGAGGTGGTGGTGGTGGCGGCGGTGGCGGTGGACATGGCGCGGGCATTCGAGGAGATGTCGACAAGATTAAGATAGACCTTGGGGGTGAGTTGTTTTCTAGGGAGGGAGGGAGGGGAGGTGGCGGTGGTGGCGGCGGTGGCGGTGTGGCGGTGGACATGGTGTGGGCGCCCGAGTAGATGTCGACAAGATTAAGAGAGACTTCGGGTGGTTTTTTTTCTAGGGGATGAGGGGGAGGAGGTGGTGGTGGTGGCGGCGGTGGCGGTGGACATGGCGTGGGCGCCCGAAGAGATATGGACTAGATTAAGAGAGAATTTTGAGTGAGATTTGTTTTTGCTATTACAATCTAGCCGGGAAAGGCGTTGCCAAACAGGTAAACAGAAGTATCTAGGTAAGTTGGGTGGGTGGGTGGGGTGGGGTGGGGTGTGGGGGGGGGGGCAGAGTTTGTTGGAGAAGGGGAGAGGGGGGAGGTGGTGATGGTGGCGGTGGAAGTCAACATGAACAGCATCAGCTGGTGGTAAACGGAACTATCTACGTAGGGGGGGGGGGGGGGGGGGGGGGGGGGGCAGAGTTCGTTGGAGGAGGGGAGAGGGAGGAGGTGGTGATGGTGGCAGTGTAGGTCAACAGGAACAGCATCAGCTGGTTGTAAACGGAACTATCTACGTAGGGGGGGGGGGGGGGGGGGGGGGGGGGTGGGGAGGGGGGGGTCAGAGTTCGTTGGAGGAGGGGAGAGGGAGGAGGTGGTGATGGTGGCGGTGGAGGTCAACAGGAACAGCATCAGCATCAGCTGGGTGTAAACGGAACTATCTAGGGGGAGGGACTGAGGGAGGATGGGGGGGAGATGGAGGGAGGAGGGGAGTGTACGTGTTTATTTATGGGTGCGGCAGGCAAGCCAGGTAGGGGTAGAGGGGGAGGGAGGGAGGGTATCGACCGAGGGAGGTGGTGTTTGTGTGTGGGGGTGTGTGGGGGGGTCGTCGTTTTTGCTGGGTACATCCTGGCAGGTGTGGCCAACGGCCACACGAGTAATGTACTAGCCGTTGGTGCATTTATACAAATTTTATAATATAATCATGTATAATTATGTTTAATTGCATCCTCTGCAGGCTGTTTAGGGTTCAGTTCATCAATGTTATTTCTTTTTAGCCCTTTCTGTCATGGTTGGGCAAGTCCCTTCATCCTATTTTACTTACCCCTGGATTGGAACATACACACATACATGCATACATGCATATATGCATACACACATACAGACAGACAGACAGACAGACAGACAGACAGACAGACAGACAGACACACATACATACATACATACATACATACATACATACATACATACATACATACATACATACACACATACATACATACACACATACATACATACATACATACATACATACATACATACATACATACATACATACATACATACACACATGCATACATACATACATACATACATACATACATACATACATACATACATACATACATACATACATACATACATACATACATACATACATACATACATACAAAAATACACACACACAAACATGCATACATGCAGGTTGTCATGGGTGGAGTGGTGGACCTATCCACTATGGCCAACGCTCGGGTGCTGAGCCACACGCCCCTGGTGACCACAGACTTGCAGTACCGTAACTGGAGCCTTTCTGGTGAGCTGCTTATGCAATGATCGTGGTGGTAATTGTGGTGGTGGTGATGTTGGTGGCGATTTGCAGTACCGCAACTGGAGCCTATCCGGTGAGCATTGAATTCCTTTTCTGCTATATATTACGCTGCATATATTACGCTGCATATATTATATATTACGTTATATATTACACTATATATATTACGCTACATATGTTACGCTATATATATTACGTTACTTATGTTATGCTATATATATTACACTGTATATGTTACGCTATATATATTAGGCTCTATATATTACGCTATGTATATTACGCTATACATGTTACGCTCTATATGTTGCGCTATATATATCAGGCTCTATATATTACGCAATGTATATTACGCTACATATATTACGCTATATATATTACTCTATGTATATTACGCTACATATATTACGCTATATATATTACACTGTATATATTAGGCTCTATATATTACGCAATGTATATTACGCTACATATATTACGCTATATATATTACGCAAAGTATATTACGCTCTATATGTTACGCTATATATATTAGGCTCTATATATTACGCTATGTATATTACGCTACATATGTTACGCTATATATATTACTCTATGTATATTACGCTACATATATTACGCTATATATATTACTCTATGTATATTACGCTGCATATATTACGCTATGTATAGTACGCTACATATATTACGCTTTGTATGCATGTTACAGTCCAGGGGAAGGCCAAATAGGCTAAAGGGACTTGCCCAACCGTGATAGGAAGGGCTTAATGAGAAAAAGCACTGATGAAGTAAACCTCAAACAATCGTTCTACCAACGGGGGCCCTGAGCTTATGCTACAGTGATCATTTAATTCTACAATATAATGTATATTATATCATTTAATTCTACAATATAATGTATATTATATCATTTAATTCTACAATATAATGTATATTATATCATTTAATTCTACAATATAATGTATATTATATCATTTAATTCTACAATATAATGTATATTATACCAACGGGTGCCCTGAGCTTTGCTACAGTGATCATTTAATTCTACAATATAATGTATATTACACTAGGCATGGTGACATACGTACGTCCCCCAGCCTGGATGCCTACGTACGGGGGATGTACGTACGTAGGCAACTAGGCATGGTGACATACGTACGTCCCCCAGCCTGGATGCCTATGTACGGGGGATGTACGTACGTAGGCAACTAGGCATGGTGACACACGTATGTCCCCCAGCCTGGATGCCTACGTACGGGGGATGTACGTACGTAGGCAACTAGGCATGGTGACATACGTACGTCCCCCAGCCTGGATGCCTACGTACGGGGGATGTACGTACGTAGGCAACTAGGCATGGTGACAACCTCTTTCAAAAACATTCCTGTGAACCTGCTCTGGGGTGTAACGCAGAGGGTTATATGGCACTATATATTACGCTCCATATATGGCGTTATATATTACGCTAGGCAAGGTGACTCTCTCTTTCGAAATTCTGTTAATAGCAGAGCTCCTTGAACGAAGAAGGTGCTGCTTTCGAACCCCCACGGGTGCGCTTTAGTGTTTGCAGTCGCTGTCAACCGCCATGGTAGCTTTGTCCAGGTAATTTAGCAGCCCGTTCCCTACCGCCGAAAGACGGGGCTCCCTTCATACCATGCCTCACCAGGCGTTATCATTACATTATCATGGATTACGCCTCACTGCTTTTCTTTTTGGCTTCGAGCAGCAGCTTCTAGGTAGCTCCCCCAACCAGCCAGTGGACTACACCCAATGATTTCAGCAGCTTCTAGGTAGCTCCCCCAACCAGCCAGTGGACTACACCCAATGATTTCAGCAGCTTCTAGGTAGCTCCCCCAACCAGCCAGTGGACTACACCCAATGATTTCAGCAGCTTCTAGGTAGCTCCCCCAACCAGCCAGTGGACTACACCCAATTATTTCAGCAGCTTCTAGGTAGCTCCCCCAACCAGCCAGTGGACTACACCCAATGATTTCAGCAGTGCTAGAAAACTGAGAATGGCAGCCTCAAGGTGTGCTAGGTTGCGTACGGGTTGGCTAGGTAGCCAGGAAGGGGAGTACTTTTTTCAGCCCACCCTATCGCAATACTTCCATACTCGTTTTCTACTCTTGTCCTCTTGGCCACAGCTTAGTTTGTTTCACGAGCAGCAGCTTCTAGGTAGCTCCCTTGACTAGCCAGTGGGCTACACCCACGCCCCACCAGGCGTTATCATTATTTTTGTCAGCCCACCCTGTCCCTGTACTTCCATACTCGTTTTCTACTCTTGTCCTCTTGGCCACAGCTTGGTTTGTATCAACTGGAGCCTTTCTGGTTCTTTTGCAATGGTGGTGGTGATGGTGGTGATGGTGATGATGATGAATTGAAGATTGTGGTGGTGGTGATGTTGTCGTTGGTAGTCATATTGGTGGTGATGGTGGTGATGATGATGATAAATTGATGATGGTGGTGGAAGTGGTGGTGGTGGTGGTGATGAAGATAAATTGATGATGGTGATGATGATGATGATGATGATGGCTACATTATTATGTTGCCCTATTGGACTCCAAGTTTCACTTCACGTTTCATGTCAACATTTTTGCCAATTCGTCTTCCACATATGAACAATTAAGGAACAGAAGCACATGTTTGGAGATCCAGGGCCTCTATTGCTGATCATGTAACACATGTATTCTTTATATTTGTAACTCATATATTTATGATTTGTACTGCAGTTTTCCACTAGGAACAGAACAAGACAATACAAACTAATACAGTGCTATACCATACAGTATAATGCAATGCAATACAAGACAAGACACTGGCAATACAATACAATACAATACACTGGCAATACAATACAATACAATACAATACAGTCCAAAGGTCTCTAATCGAAGGCCATCGTTGTCCCCTTGAAAAAAGACTTGAATACTTGTTTATGATGTATAATATGTAGTATGTATGTATGTGTATATCTATTTATAATATTTCACCTTCAAGATAGACTTGAATACTTGTTTACTATATATAAAATATCAAATGTATATATCTATATATATTTATGATATTTCCCCTTCAAGATAGACTTAATCTTTTGTCATGATATAAGATCCATCATTGTCCCCTTCATGAAAGAACTGAATACTTGTCCCCCTACCCATGCACCCTCCATCATCTCTGCCGTCAGGTCTAGTAGAGTCGCTTCTGCAGAGTAAACTGCCCAAACTTAACCACATCACCATGCACCCTCCAACATCTGCCTTCAGGTCTGGTAGAGTCGCTTCTGGAGAGTAACCTGCCCAAACCCAACCACGTCACCTTGCATCCTCCAATATCTGCCTTCAGGTCTGGTAGAGTCGCTTCTGGAGAGTAACCTACCCAAACCCAACCACATCCGCTGTGGCAACTGGGAGAAGTTCCCTTTGGATATTGGGCAACGCCGCTATGCTGCCTTGGTGCGTTTCATTAGCTTATTCATTATTTTATTTTTTGTTTAAACTATTGGCAACTGGGGGACGTTCCGGAGCAATGCTGCCTTGGCACGCTTTCATTAGCATTGTATAAATTTAATTTGTTTTACACTGCAATTTAATTTGTTTATGTGTTAATACTATAATTTAATTTGTTTTACACTGCAATTTATCGTGTATGTGTTAATACTAAAATTAAATTTGTTTTACACTGCAATTTAATTTGTTTATGTGTTAATACTATAATTTAATTTGTTTTACACTGCAATTTAATTTGTTTATGTGTTAATACTATAATTCAATTTGTTTTACACTGCAATTTATCGTTTATGTGTTAATACTATAATTTAATTTGTTTTACACTGCAATTTATCGTTTATATGTTAATACTATACTTTAATTTGTTTTACACTGCAATTTATCGTGTATGTGTTAATACTATAATTTAATTTGTTTTACACTGCAATTTATCGTTTATGTATTAATACTATAATTTAATTTGTTTTACACTGCAATTTATCGTTTATGTGTTAATACTATAATTTAATTTGTTTTACACTGCAATTTATCGTTTATGTGTTACGCTATACGTTAATAAATTTGTTTTTACCTGCCAATTTATCGTTATGTGTTAATACTATAATTAATTTGTTTTTTACACTGCAATTTCTCGTTATTATGTTTTTTAATAACTATAATTTAAATTGTTTTACCACTGTCAATTTATCGTGTTATGTGTTAATACTATACTTTTAATTTGTTTTAAACACTGCAATTTATGGTTTATGTGTTAATCTATAATTTATAATTTGTTTTACACTACAACTGCAATTTATCGTTTATGTGTTAATTACCATACTTTAATTGTTTTACACTGCACTTTAATCGTTATGTGGTTAATACTATAATTTAATTGTTTTACACTGCAATTTATCGTTTATTAATCTATTAATGATACTACTTTAATTTGTTTTTAACACTGCACTTTATCGTTTAAGTTTTTAATACTATAATTTAATTTGTTTTACACTGCAATTTAATTTACTAGTTTATGTGTTAATACTATACTTTAATTTGTTTTACACTGCAATTTATCGTTTATGTGTTAATACTATAATTTAATTTGTTTTACACTGCAATTTATCGTTTATGTGTTAATACTACAAGTGGCAACTGGGAGAAGTTCCCATTGGATATCGGGCAACGTCGCTATGCTGCCCTGGTGCGTTTATAATCGTTTTATGATTTGAAGTGCTTTTGTTGTGTTGTATTGGTTATGTGTTATACAAGTGGTAACTGGGAGAAGTTCCCTTTGGATATTGGGCAACGTCGCTATGCTGCCCTGGTGCGTTTTCTTTGGCTTTTCATCCATTTCTTTGTTTTGTTTTATTGTATTCTTTAATTGCTGAAAACTATTGGCAACTGGGAGATGTTCCCATTGGATGTGGAGCAACGCTACTATGGTGCGTTTTCGTCAGCATTGTATTTATTTTGATTTTTTTTAATTGCATTTTATTGTTTATGTGTTCATACCACTAGTGGCAACTGGGAGAATTTCCCTTTGGATATCCGGCAACGTCGCTATGCTGACCTGTTGTGTTTTCATTAATTTTTTATTTATTTGTTTGTTAAAACTATTCGCAACTTAGAGAAGTTCCCATTGGACGTGGAGCAACGCAGCTACGCTGCCTTGGTGCGTTTTCATTAGCATTCTATTAATTTAATTTGTTTTAATTGTAGACAAGACAAGTGGTAACTGGGAGAAGTTCTTTATGGATATCCGGCAACGTCGCTATCCTGCCCTGGTGCCTTTTCATTAGCATAGTATCAAATTAATTTGTTTCAATTGTATTGTTTGTGCGTTCATACTACAAGTGGCAACTGGGAGAAGTTCCCATTAGATGTGGAGCAACGCCGCTATGATGCCCTGGTCCGCTTTTATAATCGTTTTATGATTTGAAGTGCTTTTGTTGTGTTGTATTGTTTATGTGTTAAGACAAGTGGTAACTGGGAGAAGTTCTCTTTGGATATCGGGCAACGCCGCTTTGCTGCCCTGGTGCCTTGGAAAAATACTGCTACGCTGCCCTGATGCATTTTCGTTTCTCGTTTGTTACAAGAGGGAGAAGTACCAAATCGAAGTGTAGCAACGTCCCCACACTGCTATGCTACCCTGATACATTTTCTGTATTATTATTTTTTATCGTGTGTTACAAGTAGGAGAAGTACCAAATCGACGTATAGCAACGATCCCACACTGCTATACTACCCTAATGCATTATATTTGTTATTATTGTTTATATTTTGTTACAACTGGAAGAAGAACCAAATGGACGTGTACCAACGCCCTCACTCTGCTGTGCTGCCCTGATACATTTTATTGCGTAGCAGAAAAGAAATTTAATGGCACGGCTGGGCACGACCAAAAAAATGGTATGCTGCATGCAGGCTCGGTATAAACCCTACATCGACCCCCCTAATTATAATTTCTGAAGGAGATATGGGCCTTTAGGGTGGGGGGGGGGGGGGGGGGGGGGGGGAAGGC
This sequence comes from Chlamydomonas sp. ICE-L, assembly GCA_013435795.1. Lineage (NCBI taxonomy): Eukaryota > Viridiplantae > Chlorophyta > Chlorophyceae > Chlamydomonadales > Chlamydomonadaceae > Chlamydomonas > Chlamydomonas sp. ICE-L. The sequence goes on along the minus strand of JACBWV010000610.1, from coordinate 147,557,567 downwards.
AGAGGGGGAAGACAAAAACTTCTTCCTAGGTATACGAAAAAAACTTCCTCACTACCCCCCGCATGCAGGATGCATATGCTGGGCTTGCTCTGTACCGCGTGCTCTCCGTGTTACCCTTGAGGTCTGAGCTAGGCCGAGGTACAGGTGGCCGTACGCTTACTGTAGCGCCTTTGGAGACGGAGGGGGGGCAAGTCCAAGAGACACTGCCAACGCAGTGAAATTGAAATTGAAATTGTTACATCCGTGTAATACAGTTACTCACAGGACGTGCTGTGAAAGACACCACAGCGTAAGCCGGAGCTAGCTATAGTCACCGTTACTGATTGTTTATATATATGACAGGCTGGTGCACGTACGTATTACCCCACCAGGCAATATGGCAGGGATGCCCCCTAGCTGCGGCAGAGCTTTCTTTTTCAGCCCCGAACAGTGGCTTCTGGTAACCTCCTTGAGCCAGTCTCTGCTATAGTCACCGTGCCAACGCAGTGATTGAAATGTAGGTGGACTACACTGTTTCCACCAGCTACGAGCAGCAGCTTCTAGGCAGGTCCCCTGAGCAAGCCCAAGACAGCGTCAGCAGCTTCTAGGCAGGTCCCCCGAGCAAGCCCAAGACAGCGTCAGCAGCTTCTAGGCAGGTCCCCTGAGCAAGCCCAAGACAGCGTCAGCAGCTTCTAGGCAGATCCCCCGAGCAAGCCCAAGACAGCGTCAGCAGCTTCTTGGCAGGTCCCCCGAGCAAGCCCAAGACAGCGATAGCAGCTTCTTGGCAGGTCCCCCAGCACGCCCAAAACAGCGACAGCAGATTCTAGGCAGGTACTCCGAGCAAGCCCAAGACAGCGACATCAGAAATGAAAGAACCAAGTTCAGGCAGGTTCAAGTACACATTTGGGACTGAGGCCAATATAATTCCCCACCACACCACACCACACACCATACACCACACCACAAATGTTTATTTCCAGTTCAAGAAGCTTCAAGTACACATTTGGGGCTTTTTAAGCCCTTCCTATCATGATTGGGCAAGTCCCTTTATACTCTTTGGCCTACCCCTGGACTGTAACATTCATATATACATGGGGCTGAGGTCCCCGAAGACCTTCCTCCCCTGAGCCCCTTGAAAAGCTGTGGTCTAGAGGGACTGCGAGCCTGTAGTACTGCAGTACACAAGCGGAGGTCCCCGAAAAGCTTCCTCCCATGAGCCCCTTGAAAGGCATATTGATCTAGAGGGACTGTGGGCCTGGAGTGCTGCAGTGCACAACCGGAGGTCCCCGAGGAGCTTCCTTCCCTGAGCCCCTTTAAAGGCATTGATCTAGAGGGACTGCAGACCTGTAGTGCTGCAGCACACAAGCAGAGGTCCCCGAAGCTCCGGACGAACTCAAGTGTTTTAGAAGCTTCGACAGCTGTTATCACGTTTCCCCTTAATGATGATACCTTGAAGAATCTCTTGCGTAAATCTTTTCGACCCACTTCGTTGACGGCCAGCCTGTACCTTTGTCGCGTGCTTGGCCGGCAACGAAGTGGGTCAAAGAGGTTTACGCAAACCCTGGTTTCGCTTTCCTTTTTTCTTCAAGATATCATCATTACATTACATTTCATGTTAAAGTCTACTTGACACCGCGAGGGTGTATGAGACTCTGTGCTTTAAACAAAAAGAAAAGCACCCACAAAGCAAAAAAAACCATTACATCAGGGGTGTGTCGAGGACAAACGATCCAAACTCCCAACCACCGTTTTGGTGGCGTAGGTATTAAACCCCCTAGAGCAGGACCCAGATCTCAACCACTTACAGTGGCGGAGGTAAGAAGCAATCAATCGTGAAGGGAAAACGTGATAAATGGTATAACTTGATAACTAGTAGAAGCCAAGCGAGGCTTCTAGTACGCAGATGGAGACCCTACAGATCCTACTGTAGGTTATCCACCACTACACCGTATAAAGTGAGTCATTCCGTGGGATGACACCAGTCATCTCATAACAAGTTTGGTCAAACTCAAACCCTCAAACCTGCTGCTGCTGCTGATATGATATTTTCCTGGTGCCCTACTGGACTCTTTCAATTCTATAGTTGTTACACGGTAGATGACTGAATAGAAGATGATTAAAGGACGCAGCGAGTGCGCTTATATCGAAGAGGAGAGCGGGCTGCAAGATCTTGCAGACACATGTAGGCCACAGCTAGCCTGTGGCCTAGCGGCAGGCAACACGGGTCCTGGAGGGAACAGGAACCGGTGTGCATTATGCCACTTCAGTTACCGACGTATGTCGGATTATAACAGACTCCAAACGAGCCCGCGGCTTGATGGAGTCAAGGGAAGTCAAACCCTAAACCCTGAATCCTCCGTGTCGCTGGTTTGTGTCGGGAGACCCACCTCTGGGGTGAAAGTCTTTTCCCACAAAAAAAGGGTGGCTTATGAACGTCAATGGTACACCCCAACTGCCTGGTGCAAGCCTCCTCGGATGCCAAGAGCATACATCCAGACAGAATCGTAATCTAGGCACCCTTGTACTCTACTAGCTCCTGCTGGACCCCCCCTACCTGGAAATGTGTGGGTGTGGGTGTGGTGTGTGTGTGGGGGGTGGGGGGGGTGGGGTGTGTGGGGGTGTGTGTGTGGGGGGGGGTACTTGGGCCACATCTGGTTACACGTTTTGGCATGTCTCAAGCCGATTTAGAAACAACCGAGACGCGGGCTTTGTTTAGTTTATCGTCAGTTGGCACCCTCCCAGGAGGTCAAGGCTAGCAAAACAAAAGTTCGCGTTATAATTAGGGATCGGCATATCATCTGATTTTGACAAAAGGCGAGTATGATATCATACAAGTTGCATCATATGATATCGTATATAAATGGTAACTTTAGCCTAGTCAGACTGCCGGCATCATGTGATATCGTATGATGACATGATATCATATGACATCATATTGCCTATCCCTAGTTCTATTGCCATATTGTGATCAGTGTGTGTTGAATCCATCAATATATTAATCCGGGGCCAAGTATGCACGATAAGGTGTACTGCGGCTTGGTACTTAATCTTATTTCCGCCTTTGTTCTTTACTCAATTGCCAACTGGCAAAGAGTCCCACCCCGCAGCAGTCCACTGTGTAAGTTGTAACTCTCTTTCTCTGCCTCTCGCCACGACTGCTAGCATCCAATAATCATCAGTGCGGCCATCTATTGGCCCTACTTGACAAAAAGGGCCGCAAATCGGGCGAAACAGTTATTCTTTTCCCAGCCAAACTTTTAATCTCGACTTCAAAACACCTATCGCCTAGGTGTCCAACGCTGTTATAGTACGACTTAGAGGTCGTGTCTAGACTCTACAGTGGCAAAGAGCGCACATGTTCGAGTCCCTACTGGGCTCTGTACCGTCTGCTGCAGAGTGCAGATGCCTGCTATGGCTGCGTGCACTACTATGCAGTGCTAGCTGTACTGCTTGCCATCTCCTTTCTTCATTGCACTGCGCCGATATGCTATCTTCATCATAATCGTGTAACAACGTGAGTCTTTTTTCCCTTTTTTAAGCTGTGAAATGACTTTCACCCCGGGAGGCGGATGTCCCAACACAGACCAGCAACCCAGACGATTCAGTTCAAATGGCGTTGCCCCTCCTACAATGTGCAAAGTAGACGCCCTTAATCTACTGACTAATTAATGCCTGTAGTATCTGCTTCCATTTTAAAAAACGCTGGTATGACATGACAGATGGCTCTGGAATTAAAGTAGTGGTGGTGGTGGTGGTGGTGGTGGTGGTAGGGTGGGGTGGGTGGGGTGGGGTGGTGGTGGGGGGGGGGGGGGGGGTGGGGGGGGGCGGGGGGGGGGGGGTCTAAAAAAGGCAAGTTCTAAGATCGTGTCGCAAGCGACACGGAAAATCGCTTTAGCAGTCACCGTCAGGGAGTTTCGAAAATAATGGAGAAAGTAGCCACTCGTAGCCGGAGAAGGAGCCGAGGGGTTCCAGGTTTCACCTGTACGTGCCCAGGTTTAACCTAGACGCGCCTGGACCCTGTGACCCAAACCTGGACCTGTTGACCCAAACCTGGACCCTTTGACCCAAACCTGGACCCTTTGACCCAAACCTGGAAGGAAAAAAAAAGTGTCCAGGCACGTCCAGGTTTAAGAATTACGGTATAGTCCAGTTTTGGGCCAAAGTGTCCAGCCACGTCCAGGTTTGGAAACGTAGTCTATGTTTGGGGCAAAGTGTCCAGGCACGTCCAGGTTTGGGAAACGTAAACAAGGATTGGGGCAAAGTGTCCAGGCACGTCCAGGTTTGGGAAACGTAGTCCAGGTTTGGGGAAAGGGTCCAGGCACGTCCAGGTTTGGGAAACGTAGTCCAGGATTGGGGCAAAGTGTCCAGGCACGTCCAGGTTTGGGAATTATAGTCCAGGTTTGGGGCAAACTGTCCAGGCACGTCCAGGTTTGGGAAACGTAGACAAGGATTGGGGCAAAGTGTCCAGGCACGTCCAGGTTTGGTAAACGTAGTCCAGGTTTGGTAAACGTAGTCCAGGTTTGGGGCAAAGTGTCCAGGCACGTCCAGGTTTTAATTAGAGTTAGGTTTGAAACCTGGACATAAACCTGGACGTAAACCTAGACCCCTATAGGTTAGAACTAGACCCCCTCGGCAGGCTCTCGAGAAATGTACGAACAACCGACGATCCATCCAGGCCTGACAAACAGCCTGTTTCCATAAGACCAGGTTACGGTTATGGATAACCCCGCAAACTGTAGTGCGGCAGTACTCGTAACCCGTGTTCTAGCCAGCTTCCTGTCGCGTATCCCCGCTGTACAATTTAGTGTTTCCGATTGTCCCTGAAATCTGGGTTATGGGAAGATCTGGGTTATGTGATCGTTAAATCAGTTGTTCGACAGCTTGGAAGCGTTTGAATTATTTACTCGCCGGCTTGACTTTCTTTCGTGCAGCTGTCTCGCAATTCGAGTTCATGTTCTGACTCCAAGACGTTGGCCCTGTCCTTTTCCATTTCGTTACCATATCCCAGAAGCTTCTAGGGTGCTCGTTGATGCCCCAATGCTGGTTCTGCTTGAAAAACAAACCTTGACCAGACGAATCCATAGCGGTGAGCGTCAGAGTTTCTAGGAAATTGAATGGATCGCGCGTGACCGCGCGATCTACACGATTGCAGCGCTCGCGCTCACCACATTATGGCCGCAAGTGACCGCTGCTGCGGTCAAAGTGCCAGCGTGGAACCAAGGCGGATCGGGGTTACGCTTAACCGTGGGGGGGGGGCACGGTTCAGGGTAACCCCGATCCGCACCGGCACGTCATCAAATTTGCCGGAAACTGGTGTACAAGTCGGTCGAGCGAAGTACAATTTTTTGAGTGTTTCCGATTGCCGAGGACGGTTATGCTCCATAACCCGGCCTAACCCTCAATTGGAAACAGGCTGTGAAAGGGGTTTTACTATGGCCACTTCCACAGAGCCCCTACCGACGAAACACCCATCCACGAGACCCATCCAGATGGCAAAAATCCATCCCTGCCATCGACCGAGGGGTGGATTGGAAGAGTCTGGATGAGTCGCAAACTTTCCGGTGCAGCCCGGCGCCGGTCTCTCTAGCGACCTGCCTCTACCAGTTTCAATTCCCTCTCGTTCCCTCTGCTAATTTGACCTCCCGAAATCTGCGACCTTCCTCAGTTTGACCCCCCCCCCCCCCCCCCCCCCCGCGGAATCTGCGACCTCCCCCTGCTAGTTTCAATTCCATCTGCTAGTTTGTCCTCACGAAATCTGTGACCTCCCTCTGCCAGTGTTTTTCCTAAGGATTTGGCCATAAACATTAAGTATATGGCAGCCCGATGCCCAGGAGTAGACTTTGGTGGGACAGAAACATTAAGTATACGGCAGCCCGATGCCTAGGTGTAAATTTGGAAAAGCATAAACATAAAGTATCTGGCACGCCCGATATTGCTTACAAGTGGTTACATACAAATCGGGACACACACTGCGCACGGAGCTGCGTACCTGCTGGGAGCGAGTTGGCTGCCTTTGGCAGCGTTACACCAGCGTTCACTGAATCTGCGAATGCGCGAGGGGAGAGGGTAACGTAGCAAACGAGCGAAGAGGGGGGGGGGGGGGGGGGGGGGGGGGGGGGGGGGGGAGGCAAACGATGAAATGAGCAACGATCAAACGAGCTGCGAGCAAAGGAAATAAGATAATCTTCCAATTGCCAATTGCTACTGAAAGCGAGGCAAGAGAGAGCAAAGTTCCAAATTGCTGTGAAGAGACTAATATGAAGCAAGCATCTAGCGATTGCGAACCTGCTGGATTCAAGTTGACGAGGGGCGAGGGTCGCCATCTTGTTTTCAGGCCCTTGGCTGAAACCGCATCTCTACAGACCAGGGCCGTTACATGTTTTGAAATTCGTGGACGCTCTGCCTGGCAGCTCTTCACCTGTCAATAGGTCGATAAGTCGAAGAGCTGCCAAGTCACTAAGGGCCCACGTGGGACCTGCGCGATGCTCCTGCCAGGTACCCACAATCCACTAACATTAAGTATCTGGCAGCGCGATGCTCCACTCAAGCATCCGCAAGCCATAAACATTAAGTATAGGGCACGCGCGATGCTCCAGCCAGGCATCTGACAGACGGAAACAATAAGTATATGGCACGCGCGATGCTCCACCCAGAGATCTGAAATCCGAAAACATTACCCACACCTGGGAGCGCGATGGACCAAAACGGAAATAAACATTAATAATCGGCTTTGCGCGATAAATCGTTCTTAGGAAAAACACTGCCCTCTGCTAGTTTCACTTCCCGAAATTTCGAATCGCGCCAGATCTGATTCGAGGAACGGAAATCCGAGACATTCTGCATCTTCAGATTCATCGGCATTTAAAGCTACAGTGGATGCCTAGGCGATCATTCCCCAGCGGACAAGTTTTCGTGCAGCAATAGCTCCAGCGCAAGGTATGGCGCCCGGCCCACCCGGCCATTGCGGAACGTTTATCTATTAATACTATAATTTAATTTGTTTTACACTGCAATTTATCGTTTATGTGTTAATACTATAATTTAATTTGTTTTACACTGCAATTTATCGTTTATGTGTTAATACTATACTTTAATTTGTTTTACACTGCAATTTATCGTTTATGTGTTAATACTATAATTTAATTTGTTTTACACTGCAATTTATCGTTTATGTGTTAATACTACAAGTGGCAACTGGGAGAAGTTCCCATTGGATATCGGGCAACGTCGCTATGCTGCCCTGGTGCGTTTATAATCGTTTTATGATTTGAAGTGCTTTTGTTGTGTTGTATTGGTTATGTGTTATACAAGTGGTAACTGGGAGAAGTTCCCTTTGGATATTGGGCAACGTCGCTATGCTGCCCTGGTGCGTTTTCTTTGGCTTTTCATCCATTTCTTTGTTTTGTTTTATTGTATTCTTTAATTGCTGAAAACTATTGGCAACTGGGAGATGTTCCCATTGGATGTGGAGCAACGCTACTATGGTGCGTTTTCGTCAGCATTGTATTTATTTTGATTTTTTTTAATTGCATTTTATTGTTTATGTGTTCATACCACTAGTGGCAACTGGGAGAATTTCCCTTTGGATATCCGGCAACGTCGCTATGCTGACCTGTTGTGTTTTCATTAATTTTTTATTTATTTGTTTGTTAAAACTATTCGCAACTTAGAGAAGTTCCCATTGGACGTGGAGCAACGCAGCTACGCTGCCTTGGTGCGTTTTCATTAGCATTCTATTAATTTAATTTGTTTTAATTGTAGACAAGACAAGTGGTAACTGGGAGAAGTTCTTTATGGATATCCGGCAACGTCGCTATCCTGCCCTGGTGCCTTTTCATTAGCATAGTATCAAATTAATTTGTTTCAATTGTATTGTTTGTGCGTTCATACTACAAGTGGCAACTGGGAGAAGTTCCCATTAGATGTGGAGCAACGCCGCTATGATGCCCTGGTCCGCTTTTATAATCGTTTTATGATTTGAAGTGCTTTTGTTGTGTTGTATTGTTTATGTGTTAAGACAAGTGGTAACTGGGAGAAGTTCTCTTTGGATATCGGGCAACGCCGCTTTGCTGCCCTGGTGCCTTGGAAAAATACTGCTACGCTGCCCTGATGCATTTTCGTTTCTCGTTTGTTACAAGAGGGAGAAGTACCAAATCGAAGTGTAGCAACGTCCCCACACTGCTATGCTACCCTGATACATTTTCTGTATTATTATTTTTTATCGTGTGTTACAAGTAGGAGAAGTACCAAATCGACGTATAGCAACGATCCCACACTGCTATACTACCCTAATGCATTATATTTGTTATTATTGTTTATATTTTGTTACAACTGGAAGAAGAACCAAATGGACGTGTACCAACGCCCTCACTCTGCTGTGCTGCCCTGATACATTTTATTGCGTAGCAGAAAAGAAATTTAATGGCACGGCTGGGCACGACCAAAAAAATGGTATGCTGCATGCAGGCTCGGTATAAACCCTACATCGACCCCCCTAATTATAATTTCTGAAGGAGATATGGGCCTTTAGGGTGGGGGGGTGGGGGTGGGGGGGGGAAGGCAGAGGGGGAAGACAAAAACTTCTTCCTAGGTATACGAAAAAAACTTCCTCACTACCCCCCGCATGCAGGATGCATATGCTGGGCTTGCTCTGTACCGCGTGCTCTCCGTGTTACCCTTGAGGTCTGAGCTAGGCCGAGGTACAGGTGGCCGTACGCTTACTGTAGCGCCTTTGGAGACGGAGGGGGGGCAAGTCCAAGAGACACTGCCAACGCAGTGAAATTGAAATTGAAATTGTTACATCCGTGTAATACAGTTACTCACAGGACGTGCTGTGAAAGACACCACAGCGTAAGCCGGAGCTAGCTATAGTCACCGTTACTGATTGTTTATATATATGACAGGCTGGTGCACGTACGTATTACCCCACCAGGCAATATGGCAGGGATGCCCCCTAGCTGCGGCAGAGCTTTCTTTTTCAGCCCCGAACAGTGGCTTCTGGTAACCTCCTTGAGCCAGTCTCTGCTATAGTCACCGTGCCAACGCAGTGATTGAAATGTAGGTGGACTACACTGTTTCCACCAGCTACGAGCAGCAGCTTCTAGGCAGGTCCCCTGAGCAAGCCCAAGACAGCGTCAGCAGCTTCTAGGCAGGTCCCCCGAGCAAGCCCAAGACAGCGTCAGCAGCTTCTAGGCAGGTCCCCTGAGCAAGCCCAAGACAGCGTCAGCAGCTTCTAGGCAGATCCCCCGAGCAAGCCCAAGACAGCGTCAGCAGCTTCTTGGCAGGTCCCCCGAGCAAGCCCAAGACAGCGATAGCAGCTTCTTGGCAGGTCCCCCAGCACGCCCAAAACAGCGACAGCAGATTCTAGGCAGGTACTCCGAGCAAGCCCAAGACAGCGACATCAGAAATGAAAGAACCAAGTTCAGGCAGGTTCAAGTACACATTTGGGACTGAGGCCAATATAATTCCCCACCACACCACACCACACACCATACACCACACCACAAATGTTTATTTCCAGTTCAAGAAGCTTCAAGTACACATTTGGGGCTTTTTAAGCCCTTCCTATCATGATTGGGCAAGTCCCTTTATACTCTTTGGCCTACCCCTGGACTGTAACATTCATATATACATGGGGCTGAGGTCCCCGAAGACCTTCCTCCCCTGAGCCCCTTGAAAAGCTGTGGTCTAGAGGGACTGCGAGCCTGTAGTACTGCAGTACACAAGCGGAGGTCCCCGAAAAGCTTCCTCCCATGAGCCCCTTGAAAGGCATATTGATCTAGAGGGACTGTGGGCCTGGAGTGCTGCAGTGCACAACCGGAGGTCCCCGAGGAGCTTCCTTCCCTGAGCCCCTTTAAAGGCATTGATCTAGAGGGACTGCAGACCTGTAGTGCTGCAGCACACAAGCAGAGGTCCCCGAAGCTCCGGACGAACTCAAGTGTTTTAGAAGCTTCGACAGCTGTTATCACGTTTCCCCTTAATGATGATACCTTGAAGAATCTCTTGCGTAAATCTTTTCGACCCACTTCGTTGACGGCCAGCCTGTACCTTTGTCGCGTGCTTGGCCGGCAACGAAGTGGGTCAAAGAGGTTTACGCAAACCCTGGTTTCGCTTTCCTTTTTTTCTTCAAGATATCATCATTACATTACATTTCATGTTAAAGTCTACTTGACACCGCGAGGGTGTATGAGACTCTGTGCTTTAAACAAAAAGAAAAAGCACCCACAAAGCAAAAAAAACCATTACATCAGGGGTGTGTCGAGGACAAACGATCCAAACTCCCAACCACCGTTTTGGTGGCGTAGGTATTAAACCCCCTAGAGCAGGACCCAGATCTCAACCACTTACAGTGGCGGAGGTAAGAAGCAATCAATCGTGAAGGGAAAACGTGATAAATGGTATAACTTGATAACTAGTAGAAGCCAAGCGAGGCTTCTAGTACGCAGATGGAGACCCTACAGATCCTACTGTAGGTTATCCACCACTACACCGTATAAAGTGAGTCATTCCGTGGGATGACACCAGTCATCTCATAACAAGTTTGGTCAAACTCAAACCCTCAAACCTGCTGCTGCTGCTGATATGATATTTTCCTGGTGCCCTACTGGACTCTTTCAATTCTATAGTTGTTACACGGTAGATGACTGAATAGAAGATGATTAAAGGACGCAGCGAGTGCGCTTATATCGAAGAGGAGAGCGGGCTGCAAGATCTTGCAGACACATGTAGGCCACAGCTAGCCTGTGGCCTAGCGGCAGGCAACACGGGTCCTGGAGGGAACAGGAACCGGTGTGCATTATGCCACTTCAGTTACCGACGTATGTCGGATTATAACAGACTCCAAACGAGCCCGCGGCTTGATGGAGTCAAGGGAAGTCAAACCCTAAACCCTGAATCCTCCGTGTCGCTGGTTTGTGTCGGGAGACCCACCTCTGGGGTGAAAGTCTTTTCCCACAAAAAAAGGGTGGCTTATGAACGTCAATGGTACACCCCAACTGCCTGGTGCAAGCCTCCTCGGATGCCAAGAGCATACATCCAGACAGAATCGTAATCTAGGCACCCTTGTACTCTACTAGCTCCTGCTGGACCCCCCCTACCTGGAAATGTGTGGGTGTGGGTGTGGTGTGTGTGTGGGGGGTGGGGGGGGTGGGGTGTGTGGGGGTGTGTGTGTGGGGGGGGGTACTTGGGCCACATCTGGTTACACGTTTTGGCATGTCTCAAGCCGATTTAGAAACAACCGAGACGCGGGCTTTGTTTAGTTTATCGTCAGTTGGCACCCTCCCAGGAGGTCAAGGCTAGCAAAACAAAAGTTCGCGTTATAATTAGGGATCGGCATATCATCTGATTTTGACAAAAGGCGAGTATGATATCATACAAGTTGCATCATATGATATCGTATATAAATGGTAACTTTAGCCTAGTCAGACTGCCGGCATCATGTGATATCGTATGATGACATGATATCATATGACATCATATTGCCTATCCCTAGTTCTATTGCCATATTGTGATCAGTGTGTGTTGAATCCATCAATATATTAATCCGGGGCCAAGTATGCACGATAAGGTGTACTGCGGCTTGGTACTTAATCTTATTTCCGCCTTTGTTCTTTACTCAATTGCCAACTGGCAAAGAGTCCCACCCCGCAGCAGTCCACTGTGTAAGTTGTAACTCTCTTTCTCTGCCTCTCGCCACGACTGCTAGCATCCAATAATCATCAGTGCGGCCATCTATTGGCCCTACTTGACAAAAAGGGCCGCAAATCGGGCGAAACAGTTATTCTTTTCCCAGCCAAACTTTTAATCTCGACTTCAAAACACCTATCGCCTAGGTGTCCAACGCTGTTATAGTACGACTTAGAGGTCGTGTCTAGACTCTACAGTGGCAAAGAGCGCACATGTTCGAGTCCCTACTGGGCTCTGTACCGTCTGCTGCAGAGTGCAGATGCCTGCTATGGCTGCGTGCACTACTATGCAGTGCTAGCTGTACTGCTTGCCATCTCCTTTCTTCATTGCACTGCGCCGATATGCTATCTTCATCATAATCGTGTAACAACGTGAGTCTTTTTTCCCTTTTTTAAGCTGTGAAATGACTTTCACCCCGGGAGGCGGATGTCCCAACACAGACCAGCAACCCAGACGATTCAGTTCAAATGGCGTTGCCCCTCCTACAATGTGCAAAGTAGACGCCCTTAATCTACTGACTAATTAATGCCTGTAGTATCTGCTTCCATTTTAAAAAACGCTGGTATGACATGACAGATGGCTCTGGAATTAAAGTAGTGGTGGTGGTGGTGGTGGTGGTGGTGGTAGGGTGGGGTGGGTGGGGTGGGGTGGTGGTGGGGGGGTGGGGGGGGGTGGGGGGGGCGGGGGGTGGGGGGTCTAAAAAAGGCAAGTTCTAAGATCGTGTCGCAAGCGACACGGAAAATCGCTTTAGCAGTCACCGTCAGGGAGTTTCGAAAATAATGGAGAAAGTAGCCACTCGTAGCCGGAGAAGGAGCCGAGGGGTTCCAGGTTTCACCTGTACGTGCCCAGGTTTAACCTAGACGCGCCTGGACCCTGTGACCCAAACCTGGACCTGTTGACCCAAACCTGGACCCTTTGACCCAAACCTGGACCCTTTGACCCAAACCTGGAAGGAAAAAAAAAGTGTCCAGGCACGTCCAGGTTTAAGAATTACGGTATAGTCCAGTTTTGGGCCAAAGTGTCCAGCCACGTCCAGGTTTGGAAACGTAGTCTATGTTTGGGGCAAAGTGTCCAGGCACGTCCAGGTTTGGGAAACGTAAACAAGGATTGGGGCAAAGTGTCCAGGCACGTCCAGGTTTGGGAAACGTAGTCCAGGTTTGGGGAAAGGGTCCAGGCACGTCCAGGTTTGGGAAACGTAGTCCAGGATTGGGGCAAAGTGTCCAGGCACGTCCAGGTTTGGGAATTATAGTCCAGGTTTGGGGCAAACTGTCCAGGCACGTCCAGGTTTGGGAAACGTAGACAAGGATTGGGGCAAAGTGTCCAGGCACGTCCAGGTTTGGTAAACGTAGTCCAGGTTTGGTAAACGTAGTCCAGGTTTGGGGGCAAAGTGTCCAGGCACGTCCAGGTTTTAATTAGAGTTAGGTTTGAAACCTGGACATAAACCTGGACGTAAACCTAGACCCCTATAGGTTAGAACTAGACCCCCTCGGCAGGCTCTCGAGAAATGTACGAACAACCGACGATCCATCCAGGCCTGACAAACAGCCTGTTTCCATAAGACCAGGTTACGGTTATGGATAACCCCGCAAACTGTAGTGCGGCAGTACTCGTAACCCGTGTTCTAGCCAGCTTCCTGTCGCGTATCCCCGCTGTACAATTTAGTGTTTCCGATTGTCCCTGAAATCTGGGTTATGGGAAGATCTGGGTTATGTGATCGTTAAATCAGTTGTTCGACAGCTTGGAAGCGTTTGAATTATTTACTCGCCGGCTTGACTTTCTTTCGTGCAGCTGTCTCGCAATTCGAGTTCATGTTCTGACTCCAAGACGTTGGCCCTGTCCTTTTCCATTTCGTTACCATATCCCAGAAGCTTCTAGGGTGCTCGTTGATGCCCCAATGCTGGTTCTGCTTGAAAAACAAACCTTGACCAGACGAATCCATAGCGGTGAGCGTCAGAGTTTCTAGGAAATTGAATGGATCGCGCGTGACCGCGCGATCTACACGATTGCAGCGCTCGCGCTCACCACATTATGGCCGCAAGTGACCGCTGCTGCGGTCAAAGTGCCAGCGTGGAACCAAGGCGGATCGGGGTTACGCTTAACCGTGGGGGGGGGGCACGGTTCAGGGTAACCCCGATCCGCACCGGCACGTCATCAAATTTGCCGGAAACTGGTGTACAAGTCGGTCGAGCGAAGTACAATTTTTTGAGTGTTTCCGATTGCCGAGGACGGTTATGCTCCATAACCCGGCCTAACCCTCAATTGGAAACAGGCTGTGAAAGGGGTTTTACTATGGCCACTTCCACAGAGCCCCTACCGACGAAACACCCATCCACGAGACCCATCCAGATGGCAAAATCCATCCCTGCCATCGACCGAGGGGTGGATTGGAAGAGTCTGGATGAGTCGCAAACTTTCCGGTGCAGCCCGGCGCCGGTCTCTCTAGCGACCTGCCTCTACCAGTTTCAATTCCCTCTCGTTCCCTCTGCTAATTTGACCTCCCGAAATCTGCGACCTTCCTCAGTTTGACCCCCCCCCCCCCCCCCCCCCCCGCGGAATCTGCGACCTCCCCCTGCTAGTTTCAATTCCATCTGCTAGTTTGTCCTCACGAAATCTGTGACCTCCCTCTGCCAGTGTTTTTCCTAAGGATTTGGCCATAAACATTAAGTATATGGCAGCCCGATGCCCAGGAGTAGACTTTGGTGGGACAGAAACATTAAGTATACGGCAGCCCGATGCCTAGGTGTAAATTTGGAAAAGCATAAACATAAAGTATCTGGCACGCCCGATATTGCTTACAAGTGGTTACATACAAATCGGGACACACACTGCGCACGGAGCTGCGTACCTGCTGGGAGCGAGTTGGCTGCCTTTGGCAGCGTTACACCAGCGTTCACTGAATCTGCGAATGCGCGAGGGGAGAGGGTAACGTAGCAAACGAGCGAAGAGGGGGGGGGGGGGGGGGGGGGGGGGGGGGGGGGGAGGCAAACGATGAAATGAGCAACGATCAAACGAGCTGCGAGCAAAGGAAATAAGATAATCTTCCAATTGCCAATTGCTACTGAAAGCGAGGCAAGAGAGAGCAAAGTTCCAAATTGCTGTGAAGAGACTAATATGAAGCAAGCATCTAGCGATTGCGAACCTGCTGGATTCAAGTTGACGAGGGGCGAGGGTCGCCATCTTGTTTTCAGGCCCTTGGCTGAAACCGCATCTCTACAGACCAGGGCCGTTACATGTTTTGAAATTCGTGGACGCTCTGCCTGGCAGCTCTTCACCTGTCAATAGGTCGATAAGTCGAAGAGCTGCCAAGTCACTAAGGGCCCACGTGGGACCTGCGCGATGCTCCTGCCAGGTACCCACAATCCACTAACATTAAGTATCTGGCAGCGCGATGCTCCACTCAAGCATCCGCAAGCCATAAACATTAAGTATAGGGCACGCGCGATGCTCCAGCCAGGCATCTGACAGACGGAAACAATAAGTATATGGCACGCGCGATGCTCCACCCAGAGATCTGAAATCCGAAAACATTACCCACACCTGGGAGCGCGATGGACAAAAACGGAAATAAACATTAATAATCGGCTTTGCGCGATAAATCGTTCTTAGGAAAAACACTGCCCTCTGCTAGTTTCACTTCCCGAAATTTCGAATCGCGCCAGATCTGATTCGAGGAACGGAAATCCGAGACATTCTGCATCTTCAGATTCATCGGCATTTAAAGCTACAGTGGATGCCTAGGCGATCATTCCCCAGCGGACAAGTTTTCGTGCAGCAATAGCTCCAGCGCAAGGTATGGCGCCCGGCCCACCCGGCCATTGCGGAACGTTTATCTATTAATACTATAATTTAATTTGTTTTACACTGCAATTTATCGTTTATGTGTTAATACTATAATTTAATTTGTTTTACACTGCAATTGATCGTTTATGTGTTAATACTATACTTTAATTTGTTTTACACTGCAATTTATCGTTTATGTGTTAATACTATAATTTAATTTGTTTTACACTGCAATTTATCGTTTATGTGTTAATACTACAAGTGGCAACTGGGAGAAGTTCCCATTGGATATCGGGCAACGTCGCTATGCTGCCCTGGTGCGTTTATAATCGTTTTATGATTTGAAGTGCTTTTGTTGTGTTGTATTGGTTATGTGTTATACAAGTGGTAACTGGGAGAAGTTCCCTTTGGATATTGGGCAACGTCGCTATGCTGCCCTGGTGCGTTTTCTTTGGCTTTTCATCCATTTCTTTGTTTTGTTTTATTGTATTCTTTAATTGCTGAAAACTATTGGCAACTGGGAGATGTTCCCATTGGATGTGGAGCAACGCTACTATGGTGCGTTTTCGTCAGCATTGTATTTATTTTGATTTTTTTTAATTGCATTTTATTGTTTATGTGTTCATACCACTAGTGGCAACTGGGAGAATTTCCCTTTGGATATCCGGCAACGTCGCTATGCTGACCTGTTGTGTTTTCATTAATTTTTTATTTATTTGTTTGTTAAAACTATTCGCAACTTAGAGAAGTTCCCATTGGACGTGGAGCAACGCAGCTACGCTGCCTTGGTGCGTTTTCATTAGCATTCTATTAATTTAATTTGTTTTAATTGTAGACAAGACAAGTGGTAACTGGGAGAAGTTCTTTATGGATATCCGGCAACGTCGCTATCCTGCCCTGGTGCCTTTTCATTAGCATAGTATCAAATTAATTTGTTTCAATTGTATTGTTTGTGCGTTCATACTACAAGTGGCAACTGGGAGAAGTTCCCATTAGATGTGGAGCAACGCCGCTATGATGCCCTGGTCCGCTTTTATAATCGTTTTATGATTTGAAGTGCTTTTGTTGTGTTGTATTGTTTATGTGTTAAGACAAGTGGTAACTGGGAGAAGTTCTCTTTGGATATCGGGCAACGCCGCTTTGCTGCCCTGGTGCCTTGGAAAAATACTGCTACGCTGCCCTGATGCATTTTCGTTTCTCGTTTGTTACAAGAGGGAGAAGTACCAAATCGAAGTGTAGCAACGTCCCCACACTGCTATGCTACCCTGATACATTTTCTGTATTATTATTTTTTATCGTGTGTTACAAGTAGGAGAAGTACCAAATCGACGTATAGCAACGATCCCACACTGCTATACTACCCTAATGCATTATATTTGTTATTATTGTTTATATTTTGTTACAACTGGAAGAAGAACCAAATGGACGTGTACCAACGCCCTCACTCTGCTGTGCTGCCCTGATACATTTTATTGCGTAGCAGAAAAGAAATTTAATGGCACGGCTGGGCACGACCAAAAAAATGGTATGCTGCATGCAGGCTCGGTATAAACCCTACATCGACCCCCCTAATTATAATTTCTGAAGGAGATATGGGCCTTTAGGGTGGGGGGGTGGGGGTGGGGGGGGGAAGGCAGAGGGGGAAGACAAAAACTTCTTCCTAGGTATACGAAAAAAACTTCCTCACTACCCCCCGCATGCAGGATGCATATGCTGGGCTTGCTCTGTACCGCGTGCTCTCCGTGTTACCCTTGAGGTCTGAGCTAGGCCGAGGTACAGGTGGCCGTACGCTTACTGTAGCGCCTTTGGAGACGGAGGGGGGGCAAGTCCAAGAGACACTGCCAACGCAGTGAAATTGAAATTGAAATTGTTACATCCGTGTAATACAGTTACTCACAGGACGTGCTGTGAAAGACACCACAGCGTAAGCCGGAGCTAGCTATAGTCACCGTTACTGATTGTTTATATATATGACAGGCTGGTGCACGTACGTATTACCCCACCAGGCAATATGGCAGGGATGCCCCCTAGCTGCGGCAGAGCTTTCTTTTTCAGCCCCGAACAGTGGCTTCTGGTAACCTCCTTGAGCCAGTCTCTGCTATAGTCACCGTGCCAACGCAGTGATTGAAATGTAGGTGGACTACACTGTTTCCACCAGCTACGAGCAGCAGCTTCTAGGCAGGTCCCCTGAGCAAGCCCAAGACAGCGTCAGCAGCTTCTAGGCAGGTCCCCCGAGCAAGCCCAAGACAGCGTCAGCAGCTTCTAGGCAGGTCCCCTGAGCAAGCCCAAGACAGCGTCAGCAGCTTCTAGGCAGATCCCCCGAGCAAGCCCAAGACAGCGTCAGCAGCTTCTTGGCAGGTCCCCCGAGCAAGCCCAAGACAGCGATAGCAGCTTCTTGGCAGGTCCCCCAGCACGCCCAAAACAGCGACAGCAGATTCTAGGCAGGTACTCCGAGCAAGCCCAAGACAGCGACATCAGAAATGAAAGAACCAAGTTCAGGCAGGTTCAAGTACACATTTGGGACTGAGGCCAATATAATTCCCCACCACACCACACCACACACCATACACCACACCACAAATGTTTATTTCCAGTTCAAGAAGCTTCAAGTACACATTTGGGGCTTTTTAAGCCCTTCCTATCATGATTGGGCAAGTCCCTTTATACTCTTTGGCCTACCCCTGGACTGTAACATTCATATATACATGGGGCTGAGGTCCCCGAAGACCTTCCTCCCCTGAGCCCCTTGAAAAGCTGTGGTCTAGAGGGACTGCGAGCCTGTAGTACTGCAGTACACAAGCGGAGGTCCCCGAAAAGCTTCCTCCCATGAGCCCCTTGAAAGGCATATTGATCTAGAGGGACTGTGGGCCTGGAGTGCTGCAGTGCACAACCGGAGGTCCCCGAGGAGCTTCCTTCCCTGAGCCCCTTTAAAGGCATTGATCTAGAGGGACTGCAGACCTGTAGTGCTGCAGCACACAAGCAGAGGTCCCCGAAGCTCCGGACGAACTCAAGTGTTTTAGAAGCTTCGACAGCTGTTATCACGTTTCCCCTTAATGATGATACCTTGAAGAATCTCTTGCGTAAATCTTTTCGACCCACTTCGTTGACGGCCAGCCTGTACCTTTGTCGCGTGCTTGGCCGGCAACGAAGTGGGTCAAAGAGGTTTACGCAAACCCTGGTTTCGCTTTCCTTTTTTTCTTCAAGATATCATCATTACATTACATTTCATGTTAAAGTCTACTTGACACCGCGAGGGTGTATGAGACTCTGTGCTTTAAACAAAAAGAAAAAGCACCCACAAAGCAAAAAAAACCATTACATCAGGGGTGTGTCGAGGACAAACGATCCAAACTCCCAACCACCGTTTTGGTGGCGTAGGTATTAAACCCCCTAGAGCAGGACCCAGATCTCAACCACTTACAGTGGCGGAGGTAAGAAGCAATCAATCGTGAAGGGAAAACGTGATAAATGGTATAACTTGATAACTAGTAGAAGCCAAGCGAGGCTTCTAGTACGCAGATGGAGACCCTACAGATCCTACTGTAGGTTATCCACCACTACACCGTATAAAGTGAGTCATTCCGTGGGATGACACCAGTCATCTCATAACAAGTTTGGTCAAACTCAAACCCTCAAACCTGCTGCTGCTGCTGATATGATATTTTCCTGGTGCCCTACTGGACTCTTTCAATTCTATAGTTGTTACACGGTAGATGACTGAATAGAAGATGATTAAAGGACGCAGCGAGTGCGCTTATATCGAAGAGGAGAGCGGGCTGCAAGATCTTGCAGACACATGTAGGCCACAGCTAGCCTGTGGCCTAGCGGCAGGCAACACGGGTCCTGGAGGGAACAGGAACCGGTGTGCATTATGCCACTTCAGTTACCGACGTATGTCGGATTATAACAGACTCCAAACGAGCCCGCGGCTTGATGGAGTCAAGGGAAGTCAAACCCTAAACCCTGAATCCTCCGTGTCGCTGGTTTGTGTCGGGAGACCCACCTCTGGGGTGAAAGTCTTTTCCCACAAAAAAAGGGTGGCTTATGAACGTCAATGGTACACCCCAACTGCCTGGTGCAAGCCTCCTCGGATGCCAAGAGCATACATCCAGACAGAATCGTAATCTAGGCACCCTTGTACTCTACTAGCTCCTGCTGGACCCCCCCTACCTGGAAATGTGTGGGTGTGGGTGTGGTGTGTGTGTGGGGGGTGGGGGGGGTGGGGTGTGTGGGGGTGTGTGTGTGTGGGGGGGTACTTGGGCCACATCTGGTTACACGTTTTGGCATGTCTCAAGCCGATTTAGAAACAACCGAGACGCGGGCTTTGTTTAGTTTATCGTCAGTTGGCACCCTCCCAGGAGGTCAAGGCTAGCAAAACAAAAGTTCGCGTTATAATTAGGGATCGGCATATCATCTGATTTTGACAAAAGGCGAGTATGATATCATACAAGTTGCATCATATGATATCGTATATAAATGGTAACTTTAGCCTAGTCAGACTGCCGGCATCATGTGATATCGTATGATGACATGATATCATATGACATCATATTGCCTATCCCTAGTTCTATTGCCATATTGTGATCAGTGTGTGTTGAATCCATCAATATATTAATCCGGGGCCAAGTATGCACGATAAGGTGTACTGCGGCTTGGTACTTAATCTTATTTCCGCCTTTGTTCTTTACTCAATTGCCAACTGGCAAAGAGTCCCACCCCGCAGCAGTCCACTGTGTAAGTTGTAACTCTCTTTCTCTGCCTCTCGCCACGACTGCTAGCATCCAATAATCATCAGTGCGGCCATCTATTGGCCCTACTTGACAAAAAGGGCCGCAAATCGGGCGAAACAGTTATTCTTTTCCCAGCCAAACTTTTAATCTCGACTTCAAAACACCTATCGCCTAGGTGTCCAACGCTGTTATAGTACGACTTAGAGGTCGTGTCTAGACTCTACAGTGGCAAAGAGCGCACATGTTCGAGTCCCTACTGGGCTCTGTACCGTCTGCTGCAGAGTGCAGATGCCTGCTATGGCTGCGTGCACTACTATGCAGTGCTAGCTGTACTGCTTGCCATCTCCTTTCTTCATTGCACTGCGCCGATATGCTATCTTCATCATAATCGTGTAACAACGTGAGTCTTTTTTCCCTTTTTTAAGCTGTGAAATGACTTTCACCCCGGGAGGCGGATGTCCCAACACAGACCAGCAACCCAGACGATTCAGTTCAAATGGCGTTGCCCCTCCTACAATGTGCAAAGTAGACGCCCTTAATCTACTGACTAATTAATGCCTGTAGTATCTGCTTCCATTTTAAAAAACGCTGGTATGACATGACAGATGGCTCTGGAATTAAAGTAGTGGTGGTGGTGGTGGTGGTGGTGGTGGTAGGGTGGGGTGGGTGGGGTGGGGTGGGGTGGGGTGGTGGTGGGGGGGTGGGGGGGGTGGGGGGGGCGGGGGGGGGGGGGTCTAAAAAAGGCAAGTTCTAAGATCGTGTCGCAAGCGACACGGAAAATCGCTTTAGCAGTCACCGTCAGGGAGTTTCGAAAATAATGGAGAAAGTAGCCACTCGTAGCCGGAGAAGGAGCCGAGGGGTTCCAGGTTTCACCTGTACGTGCCCAGGTTTAACCTAGACGCGCCTGGACCCTGTGACCCAAACCTGGACCTGTTGACCCAAACCTGGACCCTTTGACCCAAACCTGGACCCTTTGACCCAAACCTGGAAGGAAAAAAAAAGTGTCCAGGCACGTCCAGGTTTAAGAATTACGGTATAGTCCAGTTTTGGGCCAAAGTGTCCAGCCACGTCCAGGTTTGGAAACGTAGTCTATGTTTGGGGCAAAGTGTCCAGGCACGTCCAGGTTTGGGAAACGTAAACAAGGATTGGGGCAAAGTGTCCAGGCACGTCCAGGTTTGGGAAACGTAGTCCAGGTTTGGGGAAAGGGTCCAGGCACGTCCAGGTTTGGGAAACGTAGTCCAGGATTGGGGCAAAGTGTCCAGGCACGTCCAGGTTTGGGAATTATAGTCCAGGTTTGGGGCAAACTGTCCAGGCACGTCCAGGTTTGGGAAACGTAGACAAGGATTGGGGCAAAGTGTCCAGGCACGTCCAGGTTTGGTAAACGTAGTCCAGGTTTGGTAAACGTAGTCCAGGTTTGGGGCAAAGTGTCCAGGCACGTCCAGGTTTTAATTAGAGTTAGGTTTGAAACCTGGACATAAACCTGGACGTAAACCTAGACCCCTATAGGTTAGAACTAGACCCCCTCGGCAGGCTCTCGAGAAATGTACAAACAACCGACGATCCATCCAGGCCTGACAAACAGCCTGTTTCCATAAGACCAGGTTACGGTTATGGATAACCCCGCAAACTGTAGTGCGGCAGTACTCGTAACCCGTGTTCTAGCCAGCTTCCTGTCGCGTAACCCCGCTGTACAATTTAGTGTTTCCGATTGTCCCTGAAATCTGGGTTATGGGAAGATCTGGGTTATGTGATCGTTAAATCAGTTGTTCGACAGCTTGGAAGCGTTTGAATTATTTACTCGCCGGCTTGACTTTCTTTCGTGCAGCTGTCTCGCAATTCGAGTTCATGTTCTGACTCCAAGACGTTGGCCCTGTCCTTTTCCATTTCGTTACCATATCCCAGAAGCTTCTAGGGTGCTCGTTGATGCCCCAATGCTGGTTCTGCTTGAAAAACAAACCTTGACCAGACGAATCCATAGCGGTGAGCGTCAGAGTTTCTAGGGAATTGAATGGATCGCGCGTGACCGCGCGATCTACACGATTGCAGCGCTCGCGCTCACCACATTATGGCCGCAAGTGACCGCTGCTGCGGTCAAAGTGCCAGCGTGGAACCAAGGCGGATCGGGGTTACGCTTAACCGTGGGGGGGGGGCACGGTTCAGGGTAACCCCGATCCGCACCGGCACGTCATCAAATTTGCCGGAAACTGGTGTACAAGTCGGTCGAGCGAAGTACAATTTTTTGAGTGTTTCCGATTGCCGAGGACGGTTATGCTCCATAACCCGGCCTAACCCTCAATTGGAAACAGGCTGTGAAAGGGGTTTTACTATGGCCACTTCCACAGAGCCCCTACCGACGAAACACCCATCCACGAGACCCATCCAGATGGCAAAATCCATCCCTGCCATCGACCGAGGGGTGGATTGGAAGAGTCTGGATGAGTCGCAAACTTTCCGGTGCAGCCCGGCGCCGGTCTCTCTAGCGACCTGCCTCTACCAGTTTCAATTCCCTCTCGTTCCCTCTGCTAATTTGACCTCCCGAAATCTGCGACCTTCCTCAGTTTGACCCCCCCCCCCCCCCCCCCCCCCCGCGGAATCTGCGACCTCCCCCTGCTAGTTTCAATTCCATCTGCTAGTTTGTCCTCACGAAATCTGTGACCTCCCTCTGCCAGTGTTTTTCCTAAGGATTTGGCCATAAACATTAAGTATATGGCAGCCCGATGCCCAGGAGTAGACTTTGGTGGGACAGAAACATTAAGTATACGGCAGCCCGATGCCTAGGTGTAAATTTGGAAAAGCATAAACATAAAGTATCTGGCACGCCCGATATTGCTTACAAGTGGTTACATACAAATCGGGACACACACTGCGCACGGAGCTGCGTACCTGCTGGGAGCGAGTTGGCTGCCTTTGGCAGCGTTACACCAGCGTTCACTGAATCTGCGAATGCGCGAGGGGAGAGGGTAACGTAGCAAACGAGCGAAGAGGGGGGGGGGGGGGGGGGGGGGGGGGGGGGGGGGGGGGGAGGCAAACGATGAAATGAGCAACGATCAAACGAGCTGCGAGCAAAGGAAATAAGATAATCTTCCAATTGCCAATTGCTACTGAAAGCGAGGCAAGAGAGAGCAAAGTTCCAAATTGCTGTGAAGAGACTAATATGAAGCAAGCATCTAGCGATTGCGAACCTGCTGGATTCAAGTTGACGAGGGGCGAGGGTCGCCATCTTGTTTTCAGGCCCTTGGCTGAAACCGCATCTCTACAGACCAGGGCCGTTACATGTTTTGAAATTCGTGGACGCTCTGCCTGGCAGCTCTTCACCTGTCAATAGGTCGATAAGTCGAAGAGCTGCCAAGTCACTAAGGGCCCACGTGGGACCTGCGCGATGCTCCTGCCAGGTACCCACAATCCACTAACATTAAGTATCTGGCAGCGCGATGCTCCACTCAAGCATCCGCAAGCCATAAACATTAAGTATAGGGCACGCGCGATGCTCCAGCCAGGCATCTGACAGACGGAAACAATAAGTATATGGCACGCGCGATGCTCCACCCAGAGATCTGAAATCCGAAAACATTACCCACACCTGGGAGCGCGATGGACAAAAACGGAAATAAACATTAATAATCGGCTTTGCGCGATAAATCGTTCTTAGGAAAAACACTGCCCTCTGCTAGTTTCACTTCCCGAAATTTCGAATCGCGCCAGATCTGATTCGAGGAACGGAAATCCGAGACATTCTGCATCTTCAGATTCATCGGCATTTAAAGCTACAGTGGATGCCTAGGCGATAATTCCCCAGCGGACAAGTTTTCGTGCAGCAATAGCTCCAGCGCAAGGTATGGCGCCCGGCCCACCCGGCCATTGCGGAACCATCCATGCCGCATTTCCACAGAAGGGGAACTGCATGATCGACTGCGTACGGATGCACGAATCATCCATGACCCATCCACGAGACGTGACCGAAAGTAAACCGATTTAGCGACCCATCGAGTACTACACCCATCCACGGCCTATGGAAATCCACCCTTAGGGTGGATTCCCATTGGACTGGATGGGTAAAGTCGGTTGTAGTACTGGATGGGTCGGTATTTGTCGGTTGGGCCCTTTGGATGGGTCGTTGAGCTCTTTGGATGGTTCGTGCATCCGTACACGGCCACCCATCCAAAACGCACTCCCATTGCAAGCGACTGGATGGGTGCAGCAATACACGCATGTACCACCGGGAACCTTCGCAGGTACTTTCAATCAATAGTCGCAAGAAAAGACGGATCGATCGTTGACAGTTCAATTTCTTGCGCTGATCCATCCTAGATCCATCTATTCCTCTTCTCAAGACCGCACTCCGCGACCTGAAGTCATACCTCGCGGCGTCCATTTCTTTCTTTCAATCTTTCCACGCGATGAGCATGTCAGCCATGGAGCTATTCCGATCTGCTGCTGCCTCGCCTGCTCCCTTGCCTGCTGCCTTGCCTCCTGCCTTGCCTGCTGCCTTGCCTACTCCTTCGGAGCTTAGGGGGTTGTCGTGCTGCTGCTGTTGCACAAACTGATGTTGAGTCTGACTGTACAATCCTGACTTGGGTGTGCTCGTATGGGCATGGGAAACAGCTGAGGGAGCTGGAGAAGTTTGCGTCGAATGGAGAAGAAATGGTTAGAATGTCCCAGATTCTGTCTTGCTCGAAGATGATCTGTGATCCAAAAGTTCGGAAACTCCTGGCTAATGAAACTAGCAGGTCGGTTGAAGAAAGCAATACGCGTCAGTTGCGCGACCGTCGCCGGATCAATGCTGGACTGTGCCGGAAGGAGCCGGATATTTTGCGACCCATCCAGAGCCATCCAACCCACACCTCGGTCGAGGGCCTGGATGGATTTTGGCTTTTGGATGGGTCGTCTGGATGGGTATTTCGTCAGTACATCCGTACAAATACGAACCATCCAAAACCCCTATGGGAAGGTAAACACTGGATGGGTCGTCGGTTATCCGTACTAACGACCCATCCAGACCCATCCTGCCCCAATGGGAATCCACCCTTAGTAAGGTCGTACACACCGGGCACCAGCCGCAGCCGGTGCACCGGGTCTACACAACAGACACGACCAACGTACTGCTTTCTTTCTAAATCTTCATCAATATCTCCAAGATATCCTGATCTTTTTTCATCCCCTGTTCTTGGTGTGTCCTGACTGTTCACCGCATAGTTTCTTCTGCCATCCCCGACACCAGATTACCTCTCGACCCGCAGCTCCTGCAGCTCCATCGTAAACAAAGCAGTGCTGGTCTGCTTTCGAGCTTGCCACGCGGACTCTGCGGATTGCTTTTCTTCTTCTTCTCAAACGGCGCTATTCGTTTGTTATCTGGCCGCCCTCTGCCTTTTGTGGCTCATTTTGTCTGCTGAACTTAACAGAGGACATTCGGCTGAAGCTTGAAGCACCTGCGGGTATGTTAGCTGCCCGCTCGCTCGTTTGTCGATTAGGCTGTGGCGAATTCTTTACAATAGCTTATTTTCGCACTCGGCACTCAGCACCTAGCCTTGACACTGTCAATACCCATCGCTCTTTCACCTCGGGACGACATTTGCTAGACGAAGCGTTCTCCTTAGACATCCCCGTCCTGCATTATCTGGGGCTGGCTTTGATAAAGCTTTGGATGTGGATTGCCAGTCTAGTTCGTGATTCTCGAAATCCGATTCCCAAAGTGGAATTCACAAGCAAGAGTTTTGAAACTGCTGCTCTGGATGAGAGAAAGAAGAAGGAGAATAATTGTCAATCGGTTCCTTGTGCCTTCAAGCGTCTATTCATCAGCACAATGCAATTTGTCCCCCGCACCAAACCCTCCCAGAAAGTAGGGAGAGTGACAACCGAAAGTCGATGCTCTAGACAAATCGTGTGGTCGTTTGCACATGCCCAGCAGACGCATTTAATAATGGCAGGCAATACGAGCGCAAACCTAGCCTGCCTTATCGGCCTCTCGAGGCCATCGAGCGCGCGGAATCTGAACGCTCGAACTCAGTTGGCACGCTTGCATATTAGCATTAGCAGCAAGTTTTCGTCATACATGCGAAAACTTGCTGCTTATGCTCAGTCGCTTGCATATTGGAACACCCACCTGTGGGCCTTACCTGATGTGACATTTCCTGTTCATCAGTCGTGTCTTGTTCTCTTCCGCTGCCGGCCGCCCCCTTACTGTCCGTCCATTGCATCCAGTGGGAGAAAGAAATACTGAAATGGAACAGCCCCAATGCCCACCTAAAAATGATTCAACAGTGTTGATATCATCCTGATATGAACAACTCTGTAGATAACAACCTGATCACATCAAACCTACAGAAAACAACCTGATCAAAACAATCATATCCCGACAGCTGTCTGCACCTAGTTATACATGTTTAACATCTCTTTAAAGGGTGTAAACTAGATGCAGACTTGTGTACAAGGTGTTACGGTGTTTACCCCCCCCCCCCCCCCCCCGCCCCCCCCCCCCCCCCACCACCACCACCACCCTTCCACCCACCCACCCACCCACCCACCACCAACCTTGCATGCATGCATGAACATCCCTAGGGTGTTAACTAGTTGCAGACATGTGTAAGAGGTGTTGGTGTGTTTACCCACCCACCCACCCACCACCAACCTCGCATGCATGCATGAACACCCCTAGGGTGTTAACCAGGTTTGGGCAGCCGTAGGGTATCATGAGGTCACACCAAACTGAATTAATGTAAGCATTTTTTCTTGGACCAACATTGGCCTGCCTATGTCAATGTAATTTAATGAAGTTACTCCCTTGGCTTGGAACTTCAAGTGTGACACTCTGATCTTCCCACAAACAAACACACACGCATCACACACACACACACACACACACACACGTACACACACAAACACACACACACACTCACACCAACATGCTGCAGGTTTTCATACGGCAACGAGCAGCAACTTTCGTATGGATTGATGAAGCTGCCACTAGACAGACTATCTCTGGGGGACCCTGTTGATCATTCACACACACACACACACACACACATGCATCACGCGCATCGTACTCCTCACACCCACACGCATCACACACATCGCACCGACACCCACACCCACACACTCACACTCACACCAACACACTGCAGGCTTTCATCCGTCAACAAGCAGTAACTTTCGTTTGAAATGATGAAGCTGCCACTAGACAGACCATCTGTAGATGATCCCGCCGATCCAGAAAAGTTAATTTCCCTTCTGAAAGACCTTGGGAGCATGAAAAGGGATTTGGGATCCCCCGATGATCCTTTCAAGTCCGATAATCTGATGAAGTGCAGCAGTTTTAGCTCAGTAATGGATTCAACCCTGACTGACGCTAGCTCCTCGTATGCTCGCTCCTCTTTTTCCCGCTGGTCGTCAAACACCCGCGGGGATGATGAGAGCGATGAAGATGATATGTACTTTGATGCTGCCAAACACTTTACTGTTGACGAGGATCACTACGCGGACTCGGGGCGTGTGCCTCTCCCTGCACATGCCACTGCCACGATGGAACAGGATATTGAAACAGTAATGATGAGCACCTTGAGCGCATTAAGCGCGCACCGCATGGACGGCGTGACTGGAGCCATTGCAAGATCGGTAAACAGCATCGGTGTTTCTCGGGGCGACATCACCAGGGTGAGGTTGCAAGGGTTGTATGATTACCACATATATGTATATATGTATATAGAGAGAGACCAGGGTGAGGTTGCAAGAGTTGTATGAATACCACATATATGATGTACATATACATATATGTATATACAGACCAGGGTGAGGTTGCAAGTGTTGTATGATTACCACATATATGATGTACATATACATATATGTATATACAGACCAGGGTGAGGTTGCAAGGGTTGTATGATTACAACATATATATATACATATATGTATATATATAGACCAGGGTGAGGTTGCAAGGGTTGTATGAATACCACATATATATATATATATATATATATATATATATATATATATATATATACTAGTACGGTAGCCCGTGTGGCCGGTGGCCACACCTGCTCTCACGAAGACCTCCCCCCCCCCCCCCCCCCCCCCCCCCCCCCCCCCCAAATCATAGTACGGTGCCCGTTTGGCCTTTGGCCACACCTATTTGGGGCTGGTTACATTATGGTTTACACTTGAAGCCCCCCCCCCCCCCCCCCCCCCATTCACACACCACCACCACCAAACCATTATTCGCCCCCTCCCCCCTTCCCTCCGTTGGCCACACCTGTTTAGGGCTGGGTTGCAAAACGGTTTTCTCTGCAGTGCATGCAACTTAAACATTGACGGACGCATATCCCTTGCGATTGTCTCCCTTGTGCACCCACAAGCACACTAACACCACCGTACTCCCCCCCCCCCCCCCCCCCCCCCCCCCCCTAGTTATCTCCACCCCTATCCCCACCCAACCATGTACCCCCGCCCACAAACATACTCCCTTACTCTTCCTGACATATTTCCTGACTCCATCCCTTCTCCCACCCCAGCCATTCCACCAGCCCCCACCCTCTCCCCACTCTCATCCCTCCCCTCCCTCCTACACGCACCCACCAGCACACACATACTCCATATCTGCCTCCCTCCACTTCAGCTGTGGGCTTTGCCATAGCTGAAAGGCAAACGGGACGAAGAGCATGGACAACGTTTGCGCATCATCCGACTCCGCTAAAAGCATCGGTCTTGCTTCCCTGCCACCTTAGCTGTGATCGGTAGTCGACCCCACTGAAAAAGCTGAACCTGCGCAATGGCAACTGTACATAACTAAAGCTTCTTCTTAGCGAGCATGTATTCAGTTCGGCCGAAGAACAATCCTGTTCACCGCAACTGCTCCCGAAGTCAACTCGATCTGAGACTTGGAAACATCGCTAGGTTCATCCATTCAACTTTGCCGCGTGCTCGCTATAGCACAATGCACAGCGACGACATGTTTATCGATGCAGTGGGAAGAAGTTGCAGTCAAGTTGCTGATTTTAGATGTTCGGTCAAGTTAGGGCGAGAATGCTCAGCGAGATTTTTCATTCTGTCAACTTTGATGCGTACTTGCAAAGGCACAATGCGGAGCGACATGTTTCTCAATGCAGTGGTAAGAATTTGCTATCAAGTTAGTGAAATGGGATGGATGCGATTCGGACATTTCTGACAGGTCAGCTGACTCACCACGTCACCTCCCGTTGTGCGCAGCGACAGGTCTCTTGACGCAAGGGGAAGGCCTTGCAGAGATGCAGGGGAAAAAGCTTGTAGGAAGACGAACTGTAGCGCTACCGAAATCAGGTGGATGAACTCAGGCGGGAAAAGGAGAAATCGGGCGGGATGCGCAACAGGTAGAATACGCAGGAGGCGAAGGTTGCATAAGGCAGAATTTGCAGGAGGCCAATCAGGCAGAAGTTGAAGCAGGAGGGATTAAAAGCGGGAATTGGCTGGGCGGGAAGTCGGTTAAGTCGGTTACGCGATGACACCACCACGACCACGACCACGACCACGACCATGATTTCTTTATATATATATATATATATATATATATATATATATATTTTTTTTTTTTTTTTTTTTTATATATATATATAGAGAGACCAGGGTGTGTTAGCAAGAGTTGTATGAATACCATATATATATGTTTATACTTGTATTGCCATAATTATCTCCATAATTGTCTAAGTCCTAAAACGCCCTAAGATGAAACGCTATTGTGACCCAAGGTCCCACATGACCCCAACTGCTCGGAATTGAATTCTGAATAGATCATATTGTCTGTGAATGCGTCAGCTAGGCGTGCAGCCAATTTCTGTTTGCATTCGCATCTGGCTGCGAGCAGCCCAGCTCGGTAGGCTGATGGCAGTACACGAGATGTACTCAAAAGCTTGGGTCGACTTCAACCAGATCGCTGTGCGGGATCGCGCGAGTTACTGCGAATGAAGTTTCCGCGGGACGAAAGGCTTATTGAACCCCTACAACAAGGTCGGAGGCTGCGCTTCAGCCTTGGCCTCGGAATTTACTGGAATAGCAGTACAACATTATTTGATGGCGAGCGCGGGTTGAATGATGTCACAATTCGCGATCCGGAGCTGTCAACGAGGCCAGGCGTGTAGCCAGGGCTGCCATACCCGATGAGGAACGTCTGGCTGCTATCGTCCCATGTCTGCAACCACTTTCCATTGCATCGAGAGAAGCATGTCACTGCACATCGTTTGATAGCGAACGCGGGTTGAATGAATTAACCAATTCATGTACCGAAGTGAAGTTCCAGTTGACTGGATTGTTTCCGTCAACACCCCACCTTCGGTAAATGCGCGCGAAGAAGAAGCTTCGGGTGTGAGCTTTGCGACTGCGCAAGTCCGGTTTTCTCAGCAGGGAAGCCGTGGGGAGAGGTAGGGGAGCATGTGTGTTTTGTTGATGCTGGGGGGAAGGAGAGGGGGTCGAGACGGGGGGGGTGGGGGGGTGGGAGGATGGGGGGTGATGGAGAGAGGAAGGACGTGTCATGTGGTGCGGTAGGCAAGCAGGGGGAACAGGGAGGGAGGGGATCGACTGAGGGTGGTGAGAGGTGGGGGGTCATGTGAGTATTCATTTTTAATGTGTTAGATGGGGAGGGGGCGGGTGGGTTGGGCATCATTCTTTGCTGGGTACATCCTGACAGGTGTGGCCACCGGCCACATGGGCTACCGTACTATATATATATATATAGATATATATATAGATATATATATAGAGAGAGAGACCAGGGTGTGTTAGCAATAGTTGTATGAATACCATATATATATTTATTACCAAATGTATATCATGTGTTTACCATTTGGTTGGGTGTGTGTCTTGAGTGCTTAGGTGGGTGGGACAGTTGGTGGGTGGGGGAGCAGGTGGGAAGTATGAAGGTGGGAACATGCGACATGGCGCTACTCAACCAACAGGGTTATACAACTTTATTGTAGCTGTTTAATTGCTATTGACTGAACTCATGAGTCTATTAGTCTCTGACTTGGGCGGGCTTGTGCAGGTTCATATCGCAGTACCATGGTCAGAACCTGGGGAGCTGGCCCCCGATGCCATAGCCAATCTGAAGTCCAAGCTGGCTGCCAAGTTTTCCTCAACAGCCATCGTGGGCCACACGATTCGAAGGGGATCCTTGTTGATTGCCTTTGACATCCTCACTGCTGGTGCCCTGTGGGTAGGAGAAGCCCGGGAGACCTCTGTGCAGCCCAGCCCAAAGGACTGGCTGAAGTGGATGCAGTTGCCTTGGCCAAAGGACGGAAACACGTTGTTCGTCCAGGTGGGTGTTGATTTGTTGGGTGGTTCTAAGGGATCGTTGTTGATTGCCTTTGACATCCTCACTGCTGGTGCCCTGTGGGTAGGAGAAGCCCGGGAGACCTCTGTGCAGCCCAGCCCAAAGGACTGGCTGAAGTGGATGCAGTTGCCTTGGCCAAAGGACGGAAACACGTTGTTCGTCCAGGTGGGTGTTGATTTGTTGGGTGGTTCTAAGGGATCGTTGTTGATTGCCTTTGACATCCTCACTGCTGGTGCCCTGTGGGTAGGAGAAGCCCGGGAGACCTCTGTGCAGCCCAGCCCAAAGGACTGGCTGAAGTGGATGCAGTTGCCTTGGCCAAAGGACGGAAACACGTTGTTCGTCCAGGTGGGTGTTGATTTGTTGGGTGGTTCTAAGGGATCGTTGTTGATTGCCTTTGACATCCTCACTGCTGGTGCCCTGTGGGTAGGAGAAGCCCGGGAGACCTCTGTGCAGCCCAGCCCAAAGGACTGGCTGAAGTGGATGCAGTTGCCTTGGCCAAAGGACGGAAACACGTTGTTCGTCCAGGTGGGTGTTGATTTGTTGGGTGGTTCTAAGGGATCGTTGTTGATTGCCTTTGACATCCTCACTGCTGGTGCCCTGTGGGTAGGAGAAGCCCGGGAGACCTCTGTGCAGCCCAGCCCAAAGGACTGGCTGAAGTGGATGCAGTTGCCTTGGCCAAAGGACGGAAACACGTTGTTCGTCCAGGTGGGTGTTGATTTGTTGGGTGGTTCTAAGGGATCGTTGTTGATTGCCTTTGACATCCTCACTGCTGGTGCCCTGTGGGTAGGAGAAGCCCGGGAGACCTCTGTGCAGCCCAGCCCAAAGGACTGGCTGAAGTGGATGCAGTTGCCTTGGCCAAAGGACGGAAACACGTTGTTCGTCCAGGTGGGTGTTGATTTGTTGGGTGGTTCTAAGGGATCGTTGTTGATTGCCTTTGACATCCTCACTGCTGGTGCCCTGTGGGTAGGAGAAGCCCGGGAGACCTCTGTGCAGCCCAGCCCAAAGGACTGGCTGAAGTGGATGCAGTTGCCTTGGCCAAAGGACGGAAACACGTTGTTCGTCCAGGTGGGTGTTGATTTGTTGGGTGGTTCTAAGGGATCGTTGTTGATTGCCTTTGACATCCTCACTGCTGGTGCCCTGTGGGTAGGAGAAGCCCGGGAGACCTCTGTGCAGCCCAGCCCAAAGGACTGGCTGAAGTGGATGCAGTTGCCTTGGCCAAAGGACGGAAACACGTTGTTCGTCCAGGTGGGTGTTGATTTGTTGGGTGGTTCTAAGGGATCGTTGTTGATTGCCTTTGACATCCTCACTGCTGGTGCCCTGTGGGTAGGAGAAGCCCGGGAGACCTCTGTGCAGCCCAGCCCAAAGGACTGGCTGAAGTGGATGCAGTTGCCTTGGCCAAAGGACGGAAACACGTTGTTCGTCCAGGTGGGTGTTGATTTGTTGGGTGGTTCTAAGGGATCGTTGTTGATTGCCTTTGACATCCTCACTGCTGGTGCCCTGTGGGTAGGAGAAGCCCGGGAGACCTCTGTGCAGCCCAGCCCAAAGGACTGGCTGAAGTGGATGCAGTTGCCTTGGCCAAAGGACGGAAACACGTTGTTCGTCCAGGTGGGTGTTGATTTGTTGGGTGGTTCTAAGGGATCGTTGTTGATTGCCTTTGACATCCTCACTGCTGGTGCCCTGTGGGTAGGAGAAGCCCGGGAGACCTCTGTGCAGCCCAGCCCAAAGGACTGGCTGAAGTGGATGCAGTTGCCTTGGCCAAAGGACGGAAACACGTTGTTCGTCCAGGTGGGTGTTGATTTGTTGGGTGGTTCTAAGGGATCGTTGTTGATTGCCTTTGACATCCTCACTGCTGGTGCCCTGTGGGTAGGAGAAGCCCGGGAGACCTCTGTGCAGCCCAGCCCAAAGGACTGGCTGAAGTGGATGCAGTTGCCTTGGCCAAAGGACGGAAACACGTTGTTCGTCCAGGTGGGTGTTGATTTGTTGGGTGGTTCTAAGGGATCGTTGTTGATTGCCTTTGACATCCTCACTGCTGGTGCCCTGTGGGTAGGAGAAGCCCGGGAGACCTCTGTGCAGCCCAGCCCAAAGGACTGGCTGAAGTGGATGCAGTTGCCTTGGCCAAAGGACGGAAACACGTTGTTCGTCCAGGTGGGTGTTGATTTGTTGGGTGGTTCTAAGGGATCGTTGTTGATTGCCTTTGACATCCTCACTGCTGGTGCCCTGTGGGTAGGAGAAGCCCGGGAGACCTCTGTGCAGCCCAGCCCAAAGGACTGGCTGAAGTGGATGCAGTTGCCTTGGCCAAAGGACGGAAACACGTTGTTCGTCCAGGTGGGTGTTGATTTGTTGGGTGGTTCTAAGGGATCGTTGTTGATTGCCTTTGACATCCTCACTGCTGGTGCCCTGTGGGTAGGAGAAGCCCGGGAGACCTCTGTGCAGCCCAGCCCAAAGGACTGGCTGAAGTGGATGCAGTTGCCTTGGCCAAAGGACGGAAACACGTTGTTCGTCCAGGTGGGTGTTGATTTGTTGGGTGGTTCTAAGGGATCGTTGTTGATTGCCTTTGACATCCTCACTGCTGGTGCCCTGTGGGTAGGAGAAGCCCGGGAGACCTCTGTGCAGCCCAGCCCAAAGGACTGGCTGAAGTGGATGCAGTTGCCTTGGCCAAAGGACGGAAACACGTTGTTCGTCCAGGTGGGTGTTGATTTGTTGGGTGGTTCTAAGGGATCGTTGTTGATTGCCTTTGACATCCTCACTGCTGGTGCCCTGTGGGTAGGAGAAGCCCGGGAGACCTCTGTGCAGCCCAGCCCAAAGGACTGGCTGAAGTGGATGCAGTTGCCTTGGCCAAAGGACGGAAACACGTTGTTCGTCCAGGTGGGTGTTGATTTGTTGGGTGGTTCTAAGGGATCGTTGTTGATTGCCTTTGACATCCTCACTGCTGGTGCCCTGTGGGTAGGAGAAGCCCGGGAGACCTCTGTGCAGCCCAGCCCAAAGGACTGGCTGAAGTGGATGCAGTTGCCTTGGCCAAAGGACGGAAACACGTTGTTCGTCCAGGTGGGTGTTGATTTGTTGGGTGGTTCTAAGGGATCGTTGTTGATTGCCTTTGACATCCTCACTGCTGGTGCCCTGTGGGTAGGAGAAGCCCGGGAGACCTCTGTGCAGCCCAGCCCAAAGGACTGGCTGAAGTGGATGCAGTTGCCTTGGCCAAAGGACGGAAACACGTTGTTCGTCCAGGTGGGTGTTGATTTGTTGGGTGGTTCTAAGGGATCGTTGTTGATTGCCTTTGACATCCTCACTGCTGGTGCCCTGTGGGTAGGAGAAGCCCGGGAGACCTCTGTGCAGCCCAGCCCAAAGGACTGGCTGAAGTGGATGCAGTTGCCTTGGCCAAAGGACGGAAACACGTTGTTCGTCCAGGTGGGTGTTGATTTGTTGGGTGGTTCTAAGGGATCGTTGTTGATTGCCTTTGACATCCTCACTGCTGGTGCCCTGTGGGTAGGAGAAGCCCGGGAGACCTCTGTGCAGCCCAGCCCAAAGGACTGGCTGAAGTGGATGCAGTTGCCTTGGCCAAAGGACGGAAACACGTTGTTCGTCCAGGTGGGTGTTGATTTGTTGGGTGGTTCTAAGGGATCGTTGTTGATTGCCTTTGACATCCTCACTGCTGGTGCCCTGTGGGTAGGAGAAGCCCGGGAGACCTCTGTGCAGCCCAGCCCAAAGGACTGGCTGAAGTGGATGCAGTTGCCTTGGCCAAAGGACGGAAACACGTTGTTCGTCCAGGTGGGTGTTGATTTGTTGGGTGGTTCTAAGGGATCGTTGTTGATTGCCTTTGACATCCTCACTGCTGGTGCCCTGTGGGTAGGAGAAGCCCGGGAGACCTCTGTGCAGCCCAGCCCAAAGGACTGGCTGAAGTGGATGCAGTTGCCTTGGCCAAAGGACGGAAACACGTTGTTCGTCCAGGTGGGTGTTGATTTGTTGGGTGGTTCTAAGGGATCGTTGTTGATTGCCTTTGACATCCTCACTGCTGGTGCCCTGTGGGTAGGAGAAGCCCGGGAGACCTCTGTGCAGCCCAGCCCAAAGGACTGGCTGAAGTGGATGCAGTTGCCTTGGCCAAAGGACGGAAACACGTTGTTCGTCCAGGTGGGTGTTGATTTGTTGGGTGGTTCTAAGGGATCGTTGTTGATTGCCTTTGACATCCTCACTGCTGGTGCCCTGTGGGTAGGAGAAGCCCGGGAGACCTCTGTGCAGCCCAGCCCAAAGGACTGGCTGAAGTGGATGCAGTTGCCTTGGCCAAAGGACGGAAACACGTTGTTCGTCCAGGTGGGTGTTGATTTGTTGGGTGGTTCTAAGGGATCGTTGTTGATTGCCTTTGACATCCTCACTGCTGGTGCCCTGTGGGTAGGAGAAGCCCGGGAGACCTCTGTGCAGCCCAGCCCAAAGGACTGGCTGAAGTGGATGCAGTTGCCTTGGCCAAAGGACGGAAACACGTTGTTCGTCCAGGTGGGTGTTGATTTGTTGGGTGGTTCTAAGGGATCGTTGTTGATTGCCTTTGACATCCTCACTGCTGGTGCCCTGTGGGTAGGAGAAGCCCGGGAGACCTCTGTGCAGCCCAGCCCAAAGGACTGGCTGAAGTGGATGCAGTTGCCTTGGCCAAAGGACGGAAAACACGTTGTTCGTCCAGGTGGGTGTTGATTTGTTGGGTGGTTCTAAGGGATCGTTGTTGATTGCCTTTGACATCCTCACTGCTGGTGCCCTGTGGTAGGAGAAGCCCGGGAGACCTCTGTGCAGCCCAGCCCAAAGGACTGGCTGAAGTGGATTGCAGTTGCCTTGGCCAAAGGACGGAAACACGTTGTTCGTCCAGGTGGGTGTTGATTTGTTGGGTGGTTCTAAGGGATCGTTGTTGATTGCCTTTGACATCCTCACTGCTGGTGCCCTGTGGGTAGGAGAAGCCCGGGAGACCTCTGTGCAGCCCAGCCCAAAGGACTGGCTGAAGTGGATGCAGTTGCCTTGGCCAAAGGACGGAAACACGTTGTTCGTCCAGGTGGTGTTGATTTGTTGGGTGGTTCTAAGGGATCGTTGTTGATTGCCTTTGACATCCTCACTGCTGGTGCCCTGTGGGTAGGAGAAGCCCGGGAGACCTCTGTGCAGCCCAGCCCAAAGGACTGGCTGAAGTGGATGCAGTTGCCTTGGCCAAAGGACGGAAACACGTTGTTCGTCCAGGTGGGTGTTGATTTGTTGGGTGGTTCTAAGGGATCGTTGTTGATTGCCTTTGACATCCTCACTGCTGGTGCCCTGTGGGTAGGAGAAGCCCGGGAGACCTCTGTGCAGCCCAGCCCAAAGGACTGGCTGAAGTGGATGCAGTTGCCTTGGCCAAAGGACGGAAACACGTTGTTCGTCCAGGTGGGTGTTGATTTGTTGGGTGGTTCTAAGGGATCGTTGTTGATTGCCTTTGACATCCTCACTGCTGGTGCCCTGTGGGTAGGAGAAGCCCGGGAGAGACCTCTGTGCAGCCCAGCCCAAAGGACTGGCTGAAGTGGATGCAGTTTCGCCTTGGCCAAATTGGACGGGGAAGGAAACACGTGGTGTTCGGGGGGTGTGGAAAGGGGAGAGAAGGGGAGAGGGGGGGCCGATGTGGGGTGGGTGTGATTATTTGTTGGGTGGGGTTCTAAATGGATCGCTTTGGATTGCCTGTGGGACATCCCACTTGCTGTGCCTCTGTGGGTAGGAAAGCCCAGCCCGGGAGCCCCTTGTCTGTGCAGCCCCTCCAAGGACTTGGCTGAAGTGGTCAGTTGCATTGGCCAAGGACGGAATCACGTTGTTCGTGGCCAGGTGGGTTGATAGATTTGTTGGGTGGTTTCTAAGGATCGTTTGTTTGATTGTGCCTTTGAACATCCTCACTGAAATCGCTTCAACGTGGGGCTGGGTGCTGGTGTGGAGTGGCCAGCGCACTGTGGGTCGAGAAAGCCCGTGGAGACGCCTCTGGCAGCCCCAAGCCCAAAGGACTGTGAGGCTGAATTGGGATGCAGGTTGCCTTGGCTCAAAGGACGGAAAACACGTTGTTCGCTCAGGTGGGTGTTGATTTGTTGGGGTGGTTCTAAGGGATCGTTTGTTGATGCCTTTGACATCCTCCACTGCTGGTGCCCTGTGGGGTAGGAGAAGCCCCGGGAAGACCTCTGTGCAGCCCAGCCAAAGGACTGGCTTGAAGTGATGCAGCTTGCCTTGGCCAAAGGACGGGAAACACGGTTGTTCGTCAAGGTGGGTGTTGATTTGTTGGGTGGTTCTAGGATCGTTGTTGATTTGCCTTTGACATCCTCACTGCTGGTGCCCCTGTGGGGTAGGAGAGATAAGAAGCCCGGGAGACCTCTGTGCAGCCAGCCCCCAAAAGGACTGGCTGCAGGTGGATTGCAGTTGCCTGGCCAAAGGACGGGAAACACGTTGTTCGTCCAGTGGGTGTTGATATTGGTTGGGTGTGGTTCTAAGGGATCGTTGTTGATTGCCTTTGACATCCTCACTGCTGGTGCCCTGTGGGTAGGAGAAGCCCGGGAGACCTCTGTGCAGCCCAGCCCAAAGGACTGGCTGAAGTGGATGCAGTGCCTTGGCCAAAGGACGGAAACACGTTGTTCGTCCAGGTGGGTGTTGATTTGTTGG
This sequence comes from Chlamydomonas sp. ICE-L, assembly GCA_013435795.1. Classification (NCBI taxonomy): domain Eukaryota; kingdom Viridiplantae; phylum Chlorophyta; class Chlorophyceae; order Chlamydomonadales; family Chlamydomonadaceae; genus Chlamydomonas; species Chlamydomonas sp. ICE-L. Next base: position 147,519,470 of record JACBWV010000610.1, on the reverse strand, counting down.
GTGGTTCTAAGGGATCGTTGTTGATTGCCTTTGACATCCTCACTGCTGGTGCCCTGTGGGTAGGAGAGGCCCGGGAAGACCTCTGTGCAGCCCAGCCAAAGGACTGGCTGAAGTGGATGCAGTTGCCTTGGCCAAAGGACGGAAACACGTTTTTCGTCCAGGGTGGGTGTTGATTTGTTGGGTGTTCTAGGGATCGTTGTTGATTGCCTTTGACATCCTAACTGCTGGTGCCCTGTGGGTAGGAGAAGCCCGGGAGACCTCTGTGCAGCCCAGCCCAAAGGACTGGCTGAAGTGGATGCAGTTGCCTTGGCCTAAGGACGGCAACACATTGTTTGTACAGGTGGGTGTTAACCGGTTTGGTGATTTTATCAAAATGTAGGCGTGTGGCAAAGGCCTTGTCGCCAAACCCTTATGTACTAGTGGGACCGCACCTGGTGTAAGCAGTGTAACCAGTGTAGCAGTGTAGTCTAGACTACATTCCAGGTGGGGGTTGACCACCTGCCCTGGCCTAAGGACGGCAACACATTGTTTGTACAGGTGGGTGTTAACCGGTTTGGTGATTTTATCAAAATGTAGGCGTGTGGCGAAGGCCTTGCCGCCAAACCCTTATGTACTAGTGGGACCGCACCTGGTGTAAGCAGTGTAACCAGTGTAGCAGTGTAGTCTAGACTACATTCCAGGTGGGGGTTGACCTCCTGCCCTGGCCTAAGGACGGCAACACATTGTTTGTACAGGTGGGTGTTAACCGGTTTGTGATTTTAATCAAAATGTAGGGCGTGTGGCAAAGGCCTTGTCGCCAAACCCTTATGTACTAGTGGGACCGCACATGGTGTAGCCGTGTAACCAGTGTAGCAGTGTAGTCTAGGACTACATTCCAGGTGGGGGGGTTGACCACCTGCCCTGGCCTAAGGACGGCACACATTGTTTGTACAGGTGGGTGGTTAACCGGTTTGGTGATTTTATCAAAATGTAGGCGTGTGGCGAAGGCCTTGCCGCCAAACCCTTATGTACTAGTGGACCGCACCTGGTGTAAGCATGTAACCAGTGGTAGCAGTGTAGTCTAGACCTACATTCCAGGTGGGGGGTTGACCTCCTGCCCTGGCCTAAGGACGGCAACACATTGTTGTACAGGTGGGTGTTAACCGTTTGGTGATTTTAATCAAAATGGTAGGCGTGTGGCAAAGGCCTTGTCGCCAAACCCTTATGTACTAGTGGGACCGCACCTGGTGTAAGCAGTGTAACCAGTGTAGCAGTGTAGTCTAGACTACATTCCAGGTGGGGGTTGACCACCTGCCCTGGCCTAAGGACGGCAGCACATTGTCCGTACAGGTGGGTGTTAACCGGTTTGGTGATTTTATCAAAATGTAGGCGTGTGGCGAAGGCCTTGCCGCCAAACCCTTATGTACTAGTGGGACCGCACCTGGTGTAAGCAGTGTAGCAGTGTAGTCTAGACTACATTCCAAGAGGGGGTTGACCACCTGCCCTGGCCTAAGGGCGGCAGCAGGTTGTTTGTCCAGGTGGGTGATGACGGATGCTCATGAGATTTAGTCAGTGATGAATCCAGGGCCTTCATACCTCGCAGCACTGCCGTAGCTGGCCGTGGGCTTGATGGAGTACCTCGTACATCAGAAGTATAAAATCGTACGCAGTTGCCTTGGCTTCAGAATAGCAACATGTTGTTCGTCCAGGTGGGTGTTGACCGGTGGTCATGACTGGAACAACCGCAGGTGGCGTGTGACGAAGGCCAGGACGCTGAACCCTTAGGTATAAGTGGGACCGCACCCGGTGTAACCAGTGTAACCAGTGTAGTCTATGATACATTGTGGTTGGCCCCAGTGAAAGCAAACAGGCTGGCCCCCTCAGCCTCACGCCCTGTAATAAGGCGTACTATTGATTTATCTATTTATTTATTTATGCTACATTCCAGGTGGGGGTTGACCACCTGCCCTGGACAAAGGGCGGCAGCAGCCAGCTGGTTGTTTGTCCAGGTTTGTGGTGACAGGTTTGGTTCTTGGCCCCAGAGCGAGAAAATGGGCTGCCCCCCTAAACTTCACGCCTTGTAGTAAGGCGTACTATTTATTTATGAATGTTGAACGGTGTTCATGACGGAGCATGGGGGGTTCAGGCGGCCATTTCTGGCTAGTTTAGCCAGACCCGGGCATTGCCATGCAGCAACATAATTACAATGGAATGGAGGCGCATCGCAAAAACTAACATGACTGCAATCACTTAACCATCCGGAGGATCGAATCAATCACTCATCCATCCCGAGAATGAATCTAAAGGATCAAGGACCCATCCATCCCGAGAATGAATCTTAAGGATCAAATCACTCATCCGTCCCGAGAATGAATCCTAAGGATCAAGAACTCATCCATCCAGATAATGAATCACTCATCCACGCTGAGGATCAATTACTAATTCATCCAGAGAATGGATCACTAATCCACCCTGAGGATCCATTAATAATTCATCCAGAGAAAGGATCACTAATCCACCCTGAGGATCCATTACTAATTCATCCAGAGAATGGATCACTAACCCACCCTGAGGATCCATTACTAATTCATCCAGAGAATGGATCACTAATCCACCCTGAGGATCCATGACTAATTCATCCAGAGAATGGATCACTAATCCACCCTGAGGATCCATTACTAATTCATCCAGAGAATGGATCACTAATCCACCCTGAGGATCCATGACTAAATCATCCAGAGAATGGATCACTAATCCACCCTGAGGATCCATGACTAAATCATCCAGAGAATGGATCACTAATCCACGCTGAGGATCCATTACTAATTCATCCAGAGAATGGATCACTAATCCACGCTGAGGATCCATTACTAATTCATCCAGAGAATGGATCACTAATCCACGCTGAGGATCCATGACTAAATCATACAGAGAATGGATCACTAATCCACCCTGAGGATCCATGACTAAATCATCCAGAGAATGGATCACTAATCCACCCTGAGGATCCATTACTAATTCATCCAGAGAATGGATCACTAATCCACCCTGAGGATCCATGACTAAATCATCCAGAGAATGGATCACTAGTCCACCCTGAGGATCCATGACTAATTCATCCAAAGAATGGATCACTAATCCAACATGAGGATCCATTGCTAATTCATCCAGAGAATGGATCACTTATCCACCCTGAGGATCCATTACTAATCCATCCTGGAAATAAATCCCGAGAATCAACAACTAATCCATCCGGAGAAACAATCCAAAGAATCAATTCCAATGACTGATCACTAATCAATCCCGAGAATAAATCCCTATGATCAATCACTCATCCAACCTGAGAATATTCAGCTAGTACCCAAAAGACTGGACCACCTCCTAGAAGTTGAAGTTGGCTCCCCCTCCCCCCCCCCACCCCCCCTCCCTCCCTCTCTCTCTCTCCCTTACCTCATCTCGCCCTACCCTCTCTCCCTCCCTCTCATCCCCCACACATACTTCCCTCTTCCCTTGCCACTCTCTCCCTCCCTCCCTCTCTCCCTCTCCCCCTCACTTACTCCCTCTTCCCCTCCCTCTCTCCCTCCCTCCCTCTCTCTCTCTCCTCCCTCCCCTTACTCTCCCTCCTGACCACACCTCCCCCCCCTCTCGTCCCTCCCTCCCTCTCTTCCCTGCTCTCCCTCTCCCCCTCACCTTTACTCCGTCATTTTCTCCCCCCGTCTCTATCCCTCCTCCCTCTCTCTCTCTCCCCCTCAACCTACTTACTCTCCGATTCTGTACACACCTCCCCTCGCTCCCTCCCTGCCACCTCACTTTACTCCCTCTTCCTTTCCCCTCCCTCTCGCCCTCCCCGCCCTCTGCGTCTCTCTCCACCCTCACGTTACTGGCCCTCGTCCCCTCCCTCTTCCCGTGGCTCCCCTCTCTCCTCCCCCTCACTGTCCTCCCTCTTTTCCCCTCCTCTCTTTTCCGCCTCCTACCCTCTCTACCCCTCCTCACTTACCTCCCTCTTCCCCTCCCTCTTCCCCTCCCTCTCGTCCCCTCCCTCTCCCCCTCACATAACTCTCTCTCCCTCCCGTCCCTCTCCACCCTCACTCTCCCTCTTCCCCCCCCTCTTCCCTCCCCTCCCGTCTCATCTCCTCGTCCCCCCATTCTCTTACTCCCCTCTTCTCTCCTCCCTCTTCCCCTCCCTCTCTCTCTCTCCTCTCCCCTTCCTCCCTCCCTCCCTCTCCCCCCCCTCTCTCCCTCCCTCCCTCTCTTCCCGAGTGATCGCCTCACATGATCCTCTCCCTCCCTCCCTCTGACTTCTTGTGCTTTCCCCCCCCTCAACTAACTCCTCTTCACCCTCTCTCTCTCCCTCCCTCCCCTCCCTTCCTATCGGGACGACAGCCATTGCCTTCAGTGTCCGTACTCCCCCCCTCTGCTACTCCCTCTTCCCTGTGCCATGCCCCCCCCTGAAACTTTTTTGTTCACCCCCTCCTCTTTTCTCCCCAAAAGTCCCATCCCCCTACACGATAACCGCCCCCACCCCCGCCCTTCGATTGCCCAACACACTAACCCCTCCTAACCCGAGCCCCCCCCCCCCCCCCCCCTGCCCCGCCCACACCCCCCTACTAGAATTATACTCAAACCCTAGGATTTCACCCGTCACCCTAAAAACAATCCCCCCGCCCCATCCCATCAGTTCAGTACACAGCCCATCCTTCATCTGGGATGATTACAGCCTGTCGTGGGTTGGAGAACCAGGAGGTGACTGGTCCAGAAAATGTGTGACTCGTGACTGATGGTTGCTCCCATGGGTCCTTATGAAACTGGCCCCCTGAAGAAGATGACGCTTCTCTTCCTCAGGTGATGTGTTTGTCCAGGGGGGGGGGTGGGGTGGGGGGGGGGGGCGCATTTCTCTGCCTCAGAGTGTTGTGTTTGTCCAGGATGGGGGGGCGGAGGTGGGTGCGGCAGTTCTCTAGCTCCTCGATATTATATATGTTTTTGTCCAGGGGGGGGGTCGAGTTCAGTCATCTCTCAGGTATGTGGTTTAGTCCAGGGGGGGCCGGGGGGGGGGGGGGGGGGGGGCTCGCAGTTCTCATCCTCAGTTTTATTTTTCCAGGGGGGGGGGGTGGGGGGGGAGTGGGGGGGTGTACGGTCAGTTCTCTCTCGTCTACAGGTTATGTGTTTGTCCATCCAGGGGGGGGGGGGGGTGCAGAGTTTCCGGGGGGGGGGGCCCCGGGGGGGTTTTTTTTTTTCTCTCCTCAGGTAGTTTTTGTCCAGGGGGGGGGCGGGGGGGGGGGGGGGGGGGGGGGGGGCAGTTCTCTCCTCAGGTGTGTGTTGTCAGGGGGGGGGGGGGGGGGGGGGGGGGGGGGGCAAGTTCTCTCCTCAGGTATGTGTTTGTCCAGGGGGGGGCGGGGGGGGGTGGGGGCGCAGTTCTTCTCCTCAGGTATGTGTTTGTCCAGGGGGGGGGGGGGGGGGGGGGGGCAGTTCTCTCCTCCTGTGTGTGTTTGTCCAGAGGGGGGGCCAAGTAGGCCAGTGGGTCAAGTCAGGGTACGCCGCTTGAATGCTGATGCTAAAGGGAATGAACAACATGCGTACTCATATGTGGTAGATGGTGTAGGTTACTGTGTGTTACAGTAGCTTACTGTGGGTTGGTTGGTTACTGTGGGTGACTGCATGTTGGTGGGTTACTTTAGGAGGGTTACTATAGGTCACTGTGTGGTTGCTGTAGGTTACTGTGTGTTTATTGCAGTCCAGGGGTGTTCATCTTGGCACTCATTCTCTCTTGAACTTTGAAGTTTGCATATTTGCACTCATGCACCATGTGTGTGTGTTACAGTCCAGGGGTCTTCACCTTTGCACTCATTCTCTCTTGAACTTTGAAGTTTGCATATTTGCACTCGTGCACCATGCACCATGTGTGTGTTTGTTACAGTCCAGGTATATCCAAATAGGCTAAAGGGGCATGCCCAATCTAGGTTCAGGAGGGCCCCATACGAAAACATAAAGTCAATCGATGAACTGGTGCTCTAGTAATGATAACGCCTGGTGGGGCGTGGTATTAAGGGAACCCGTCGTACTCAGGCAGGGAACGGTCAACCACCTCGACTGGACAAGCTACCATCGCAGTTGACAACGACCTGCAACGCTCAGGGTGACTGAAGGGGGAATCGAACCCCAGACCCTGCTTCGTTTAAGCAATATGGTGTACCACTAGACCAATGGTATCACTGAAACGGTCTAACTGGTGCTCTATGCAGTCTGTGTACAAGTGGAATAGGCCACTGGGAAGGGAGATATTTCATCACATTTCACCACATTTCATCACATTTATCACATATTCTCTCGGTGTTTCCGCCACAGGTGTACCCCCAGTCCTCCAAGCTGATATCTACAGTCTCCGGACGAGTGGAATAGTCCACTGGGAGGGGAGATATTTCATCACATTTATCACCTTTCACCACATTTCACCACATTTCATCACATTTCATCACATTTATCACATATTCTCTCGGTGTTTCCGCCACAGGTGTACCTCCAGTCCTCCAAGCCGCTATCTACAGTCTCTGGACGAGTGGAATATGTCACTGGGAAGGATGAATATTTCATCACATTTCATCGCATTGATCACATTTATCACATTTCATCACATTTATTACATTTCATCACATTTATCACATTTCATCACATTGCTTCCGCCACAGGTGTACCTCCAGTCCTCCAAGCCACTATCTACCGTACCTGTGGCTCTGTTCTTCCCGCCCATGTCACCAAAGTTGACTTTCAGAATCCCCTCTCGAAGAATCCTCCTCCCTCAACGGCGACGTACTCTGCGTCACCCCAACCCACCCTAACCCACCCCAACCCAACCACCCCCAACCCCATCTGACCCACCCCAACCACCTCACCCACCCCACCCAAATTACCCCAACCACATCACCCACCCCACCCCAGGTGTACCTCCAGTCCTCTAAGGCACTATCTACAGTCCCCGGCCAGGGTGACTACGTGTTAAAGGCCAGGTGTCGTGGCTCCGTCCTTCCCGTCCATGTCACCAAAGTCGACTTTTCAGAATCCCCTCTCGAAGGATTCTCCTCCCTCAATGACGATGTTCTCTGCGTCACCCTGGACCTTGGCGATGCAAAGGGCCCTGCTGTCGCGATGCTTGAGGTGTGGGTGGGTCGCATAGTGGTCCAGTCCATCCCCCTGCTGGTGTTACCAGAGAGGATGTCCGCCATTGCAACAGAAATGGACACCCTCAGCTTTTCGAGTGAGGCGGACATCGGCAAGTCCAACGGTGTGTGAAACAATAAACTACAATAATAATGATCACTATAATAATAATAATAATAATAATAATAATAGTGATAATAATAGTAGTAATAATAATAATAGCAGTAATAATAATAATACTAATAATACTAATAATAATAAAAAAAAAAAAAAAAAAAAATTATAACTGGTAATAAGGATAATAATAATAATAATAATAATAACTGGTAATAAGGATAATAATAATGATCATTATAATAATAAACATACAAATGACAATGATTTTGTAATGATAATTATGATGATGATCATCATCATCATCATCATCATTATCATCATCTTCGCCATCATTATCATCTTCGTCATCATCATCATCTTCGTCATCATCATCATCTTAGTCGTCGTCATCATCATCTTCGTCATCATCGTCATCTTCGTCGTCATCATCATCATCATCATCATCATCATCATCATCATCACCATCATCATCATCATCATCATCAACATCATCATCATCGTCATCATCATTATAATAATAATAAACGCACAAATGATAATGCTTTTTTTTTAATGTAAAAACAATAGTTTTTTTGCCCTTTATAAAATGGGCCTCAAAAGCTGTAAAAGGCTGTAAAAGCTACAAAAGCCATAAAGCCATAAAAGCTTTTATTAAGCTTTTATTTTTATAGCTTTATAAGCCTTAAGCTTAAGCTTAACAAGCTTAAGCCATAAGCTTTTTTATAGCTTTAAAAGCCATAAAAGCCATAAAAGCTATAAAAGCCATAAAGCTATAAAAGCCATAAAAGCCATAAAGCCATAAAAGCCATATAAGCCATAAAAGCCATAAAGCCATAAAAGCCATAAAAGCCATAAAAGCCATAAAGCCATAAAAGCCATACAGCCATAAAAGCCATAAAGCCATAAAAGCCATAAAAGCTATAAAAGCCATACAGGCTATGAAAGCCATAAAAGCTATAAAAACGCACTGAAACGCTGTCCCTGGGGGAGGCCTAAAACCATGAAGCTAGAAAACCCCACTTTCAGATTTACAAAAAAAACTGCCTGTTGTGCTCGCTTTTAAAGGGTTACTTGCCAGTTGATTTTCCGGTTGTTGTTCTTAATAATTGTTAATAGGCCAAAACAAGGTTCTAATTGTCGTGGTTATTTTACCACAGAATGTCCTACAATCATCAACTGTATGTTTGCTACAGTCCAGGGGTAGGCAAAATAGGCTAAGGGAACTTACCCAACCATGTATGTATGTTTGCTACATTCCAGGGGTAGGCCAGATTGGCTTAAGGGACTTCCACGACCATGTTTGTATGTATGTATGTATGTATGTATGTATGTATGTATGTATGTATGTACTAGTACATTGCCCGTGTGGCCGGAGGCCACCCCCCTCCCCTCCCACCCATACAAACCTGCATAAGGGTAATTTGGGCTCATTCTTTCTTCACAAAACCTGATAAACATTTGTATATACTCGACATTGCCGGTGTGCGCATGACCTTCTCTTGCATTTTTCACACAAAAACTGGAGGCATGTATAGCAAAATGCCTCACGTCACCCCTCCACGCCCCCTTGCACACACAATCCTCCCTCAGTCCCCTCTCTCCTCTTTCTTTGCCCCTCCCTCACGCCTCCTTCATGCCTCCTTCCTATTTTCTGTCTCCAAACCCCCTCCCTTACTTCCCATCCACCCTCCCCTCTCTCATCTATCCCCCTTCCCTCTCACCACCCCCCCCCCCCCCCTCCACCCACCCCACCCACCCACCCACACAACACACACACACGTCCCCTGCTCCCCATCTCTCTCTCCTCCCTCTGCCCACCCCCAAGGCCCAAAACCCACAAAAACAAACACACTCACCAGTCTTCCCTTCTTCTCCCTACCGCTCCCATGCCACTTTTGATCTGGAAGAAGACCTGCGAGGTTTGATCGGGAAGAAGACCTTAGGGGGGACAAAAGGCAGACCTGTGGGTGATTTAAGCAAGCAGATCCAAGCCACCAAAAACTTGCGAACGATTGAATCCTGTGGAGAAAACTGGGCTCGCGCAACCGCATTACAACTTGCCTGCAGCATCTTCTTTACATGCAGTTGGGCCGGGGATGTGTCTCTTTGACCTCAAAATACCTCATTCAGCCAACTCTGCCCTCTTCCCTCGGTACAGGACTGCGCGGGACATGTTCCCCGATTCTTTGGTAGAAATCTTCGACTTCTGTCCGGTCAACACCGGCTGAATCAAAAATCGCAGCGCCGTGCTTAACGATCATTGATACAATGAAAAGAGATTGCATAGATAGGATGAGCGGTCCAAGTGCGACAAATGGGAAAGAAATGGCTGCTCGCATCCACTGGGTGCCAAACGTGACACGATTGATGCACAGGCATGGTGAAAGTGCGCATGCGTGAAATGAATGGTGGAAACGCTCGCAGGCGGATAAAAGAAGCATGGTGATGTGAAGAAATTGCAACTACTCGCAAGCTGGTGAAATTCATTGTTGGCCCTTTCTCTCCTGCTCTGGCAAGCACACTTTTAAGCTCTGGCTGGCGGTGTTGCGCACCCTCGTGTCCATTAGGACCGTTCATCATGGAGCATGAGCAGAAGACCGCATCGAGAAGTTTGCTGGCTGTATTCGTCGCCCTTCTGCCTAAATCTTTTTGATTGTGCGCATGCATGCATTGAGTGGCAAAAGATTGTAGACAATGAGTCTGAGCGCCATACTTGGTCTATAGTGGCGCTCAGATCGAATGCGGAAGAAAATTTATCGCTTCGCATTCATCTGCTTTGTCAGTTCGAAAATTGGGAATGCGGAAGAAGATTTATGGCTTCGCATTCATCTGCTCTTTCTTCCGAAATCTGGGTGGGGAGTTGGGAGATACGCTATTAGTAACCCGCTCATTCAGCCGATAGCCATAGCCAGGGTGGGTAGTTGGGTGATACGCTATTAGTAACCCGCTAATTAAGTTGATAGCCAGCTAGCGCCAGCTCGGGGAACGAAAAGTTCGCGAACTATTTACAGAAATCCATGTATGTCTCTGTATGTCTACATATATATAGATGTACTAGTCCGGTAGCCTATGTGGCCGTTGGCCACCCCTACCTGCCCCCTCTTCCCTCCTCCTTCGCCCCTCCCTCAGTCCTCCTTCCTTCCCCTCCCTCTTTAAAGCCTCCTAATCTCCCTCTTCCCTCTTCCTTCACCCTCCCTCCATCTCTCCCCCTTCTCTGTTTTCTCTCTCCTATCCTCCTTGACTTCCCCTTGACCCTGCCTATCCCTTTTAGCACTGTCCACTGCCCCCCCCCCCCCCCCCCCCCCCCCCCCCCCCCCCCCCCCCCCCATTATCTGAACTCATGCCTCCTTCCTGCGCCACCATCACATTCTCCCTTAACTGTCCCCCCGAACGTTCGCGATACCAACCCTGATGAGAAAATTTGACATGTGCAATCGCCAAGCTATTCTTCCTGCAAATTTACCATGCCAGGCCTGCACGATGTGATGTTGACCTTTACCATACCTAGTTTTCATCCGCGCACGAGTGGAGTAGCAGCAACATGTAAACGTCGATGCTCATTAGCATTGTTCCTTTCCTTATCGTTCTGGCGCGGCCGCTTTGCACGCTGCCTGCGATGCCTGCGATGCGATAGCATGGCGAAAGTGTGCATGCGTGAAACGAATGGTGGCAAAGCTCGCAGGCGGAAGAGCGCTGAGGTAAGAATGGGCGCCTGATGAGAACAATTGCAATTGAAGGATCCGCAATTGAAGGATTGGATTTTTGAATTTTCAAATTGAGCGCTCAGAGAGCAATTGAAGGATCTGCAATTGAAGGATTGAATTTTTGTTGAGGCATGGTGCGAAAAGCAGACCACGACAGCGAAACAATTGCAATTGCTTAGAATGAATAAGCGCTCAGAATATAATGCGCAACCAGAGTAAGAGGTTGCCTCTCTACGAATGGAAAGAGGTTGCCTCTCTAAGAATGGAAAGAGGATGCAATGGAATGAGGATGCTTCTCGATGAAATGGAAAGAGGTTGCTAAAATGCAAACATGGGATGATGGCAGCCAGGCGTTCCTCATAGGGTATGGCTAGGGAACGGCAACTAACATAAGTGTTTGAAAAACTAATATTAACTAATATTATTACAGTGTCACGGAAATATTAGTTTTTCAAATAAATTCAAAATTATGGTGAGACGGCTCGTCCGACTAATATTATATAATATTATGTATTCACTAATATTAAATAATATTATTTATTCACTAACCCTAGTTATGGCAGACCTGGCTCCACGCCTGGCCTTGTTGACAGCTCCAGATTGCGAATTGTGACATGTGAGGGGCAGGTCAGGGCAGGTTGTCGCAGGACAGAGCAGACAGGGCGGAAAGGGCGATGGCGCGCTGGTGTAATTTTGATGCGCAGGAGTGGAAGTTGGATGCCGAAAGACGCAGCTGGGAATTTGAATTTTACGCGCTACAGTACTGCAATTGTCCCTGGCCCCCGCTCCCCTACACACGAACAAACGAATGAACGAAAAGTTCGCAAACTATTCTCTGTTTACATATACATGGATGTATATTACAGTCCAGGGTTTGGCCAAATAGGCTTAAGGGACTTGCTCAACCATGATCAGAAGGGCTTAAAAAGAAAAAGCAACTGACAAAATACCCATATAATGGTGATTTTCCCCAGCTGTGGCGAACGGGAGGGTCCCCATAGCACCACGCCCCTCCAGTTATTTTGTTTTTTTACCCAAACTATCATCAATACCCAATTCCACATTGTTTGACCTAAACTGACAAGATACCCAAACTATTATCATTATCATCATCATCATCATTATCATCATCATCATCATCATCATCATCAATGCCCAATTTCAGGAGTACCCACGGTGTCTTCCGCCGCAATCTCAAAGCTGGGCTTGTGGCTGGAGTTCGTTAACTCCCAGAGCAGGCCCTCCCCACCCGAGCCCAACGACGCCATGACTGAGCACATGCGCTCCTGTGGGCGCTGGCTACTAGAGGACTCCATCCTGAAAGCGTGGGCCTACACAGCCACAGAGGTATGCCCCTCCCCCCCCACCCCCCACCCCCCACCACCACCTCACCCCCGACACACCCCTTACCCACCCACACCTACACCTACACCCACACCCACCCACGCCTACACCAACATCCACAGCTCACACAAATGCACACCCACAAGCCCAACGACGCCATGACTGAGCACATGCGCTCCTGTGGGCGCTGGCTACTAGAGGACTCCATCCTGAAAGCCTGGGCCTACACAGCCACCCAGGTATGCCCCCCCCCCCCCCCCCCCCCCCCCCCAAACACACACCTCACACACACACACCTACTCACTCACCTCAGACACGCACCTCACACACCTCACACATACACCTAAACACATCCACACCTACGCACACTCACACCTCACACAAACACACAAACACACATACACACACATATGCACACACATATCTCACACGTACACACATATCCCCCCCACCCCCCCACCCCACACACACACATGCACGCACGCACGCATACATACAACACCTACACACACACACCTCACACACATACACACATATACCCCCCCCCCCCACACTACACACACACACACACACACACATACATACACACACGCACGCATACATACACACACACATATCACACACGTACACACACACATACCCCCCACACCCCCAACCCCCACCCCCACCCCCACCTCCCACACACACACACAAACTCTCCACGCCCGTCCTCACACACGCACACACCACCTACACACACGCTCGCCCACACTCACGCACACGCCCCTATCCCCCCCCTCGTGCACACCCTCCACACCCAACCTACTCCCACACACCCCCCCACACACACACCTACACACACACACCTCCCCCTCACCCCCCCAACACACACACACGTCCACACCACACACAACACCACACACAAACACACACAGGTGCTGCAAGGCCTGACCAAGACCCTTGAACTGCCATTCCGCTCCCTTGCGCGCGGCTTTCAACCAGAGCGGTACACATTTGCTCCACTCCGCTGGTCATCAGTGGCAAGGCCTACGGGTAGTACAGGGTCGGACCCCCCCCCCCCCCCCCCCCCCAACACACACACACACACACACACGCACATACAGCATACACACACCTATACACACACACCACCTCACACATATACACACGCATTTACACACACCTCCCCCCCCCCCCCCCCCCCCTCAACAACACACACAGGTTGCTGCAAGCCTGACCAAGAACCTTGAAGTGCCATTCCGCCTCCCTTGCACGCGGCTTCAACCAGAGCGGCCACACCCTGCTCCACTCCGCTGTCATCAGTGGCAAGGCCTACATGTGTCTACATGGCCGTACCTCCCCCCCCCCCCCCCCCCCCCCCACACACACACACACACAAACACACACACACACCTCACACATATGCACACGCATTTACACACAACCTACACCTACACCTACCCCCCCCCCCCCCCCCCACCCCCCCCCTCCCATACACACATACACAGGTGCTGCAAGGCCTGACCAAGACCCTTGAACTGCCATTCCGCTCCCTTGCTCGCGGCTTCAACCAGAGTGGCCACACCCTGCTCCACTCCGCTATCATCAGTGGCAAGGCCTACGTGGTTTATATGGTCATACAGTGGGGCGTGGAGCTGTACAAGCCCTGGTCATGGCACTGCATGGACTGCCACGGTGTCACCCCCTTGCACATGGCCGCCCTAACCAAGCGTACTAAGATGGTCGAGAGCCTGCTGCGACGCTTCGAGCCAGCTGCCAAGGCCTGGACCACGGCCAAGGGGGGCTTGCGGTACAGTCCCGCAGAGGTGGCAAGCCACATCGGTCTGGTCATCCGTACTGGTCGGCCCAGCCGGAGCCTCAGTGAGAGATTGTCTGCGGCAGGTAGGACGAAGCTAGACCCCATAGCAGTTAGCCCCCACCTACCTAAACCCTCAACCCACCTAAACCCTAAACCTTGAAACTTTGAATGAAAACCTGAACTACTAAACCCTAAACCCCCTAAACAGTAGTGCTGGCTACCTTCCCCCCACCTCACCCACGCCCACACTTCATTTTTGTCCCCCCCCCCCCCCCCCCCTCCCCCCCCCACGCACACACACAAACACACATGTCCATCAAGTTTGGGAAAGAGAAGGGCCCCTTTGGCGACAGAAGGCCAATTCTGACCAGTTAAGCCAAACCCATGCGTCGCCCAGCCACAACAGGTGGGCGATGCAGTGGCAACGCGTCGCCGTAAAAAACAAAACTGAGAAGGGAGGGCACAAACCAGAGCGAGGGGGGGGCACAAACCAGAGCGAGGGGGGGCGCAAACCAGAGCGAGGGGCACAAACCAGAGCGAGGGTAGGGGGGGGCACAAACCAGAGCGGGGGGGGGCACAAACAGAGGCGAGGGGGGGCACAAACCAGAGCGAGGGGGGGGGCACAAACCAGAGCGGGGGGGGGGGGGGCACAAACCAGAGCGAGGGGGGGGCACACACCAGAGCGAGGGGGGGGGGCACAAACCACAGCGAGGGGGGGGCACAAACAGAGCGAGGGGGGGGGGGCACAAACCAGAGCGAGGGGGGGGCACAAACCAGAGCGGGGGGGGGGCACAAACCAGAGCGAGGGGGGGGGGGCACAAACCAGAGCGGGGGGGGGGGCACAAACCAGAGCGAGGGGGGGGGCGCAAACCAGAGCGAGGGGGAGGCACAAACCAGAGCGAGAGGGGGGCACAAACCAGAGCGAGGGGGGGACACAAACCAGAGCGAGGAGGGGGGGCACAACCAGAGCGAGGGGGGGGCGCACAAACCAGAGCGAGGGGGAGGCCCAAACCAGAGCGAGGGAGGGGCACAAACCAGAGCGAGGGGGGGACACAAACCAGAGCGAGAGGGGGGCACAAACCAGAGCGGGGGGGGGGGGCACAAACCAGACAGGGTTTTTTTAGCTGCAAAATTTCGCATTATGCGAATCGGAATTGGAATCGGCCCTGCGATGTAACCCTGATGTTTCGAGACTCGGCCCTGTGGGCTGGATTTGGCCTGAAGCTGATCTGGCCTGGCTGACCTGGCTTTGCATGGCCAGTGGTCAATTGGCTCCAGAACCAAAATTGCGATGAAAGGGGTGGGGGGCAATTTTCCTTATAAAAAACCCTGAAACCAGAGCGAGGTGTCTCAACACTGAGTCTCAATGATGAAGACCCATGCTCTCACGAACCCACCCACTTGCCCACCAACTCACCAACCCATGCCCTCACCAACCCACCTGCACCCACCAACCCACCAACCCACAAACCTGCCCACCAACCCACCAACCCACCAACCCACCAACCTGCCCACCAACCCACCAACCTCCTGCCACCACCTGCCACCAACCCCCTGTTGGCCCAACACCCACCACCTGCCCACCAAACCACCAACCCACATGTGCCCACCAACCCACCAACCTGCCCACCAACCCACCAACCCACCTGTGCCCACCAACCCACCAACCTGCCGCCAACCCACCAACCACATGTGCCCACCAACCCACCAATCTGCCCACCAACCCACCAACCCACATGTGCCCACCAACCCACCAACCTGCCACCACCCCCACCTACATTTGCCCCCAACGCCACCAACCTGCCCACCAACCCACCAACCCCCATGTGCCCACCAACCCACCAACCTGCCCACCAACCCACCAACCCACCTGTGCCCACCAACCCACCAACCTGCCCACCAACCCACCAACCCACATGTGCCCACCAACCCACCAACCTGCCCACCAACCCACCACCCACCTGTGCCCACCAACCCACAACCTGGCCCGCCAACACCACCAACCCACATTTCCCCCAACCCCCAACCTGCCCCCCAACCCACCGAAACTCACATGTTGCCCACCACCCACCAACCTGCCCGCCAACCCACCAACCCACCTGTTCCCACCACCCCCCAAGCCTGCCCACCCACCACCAACCCACCTGTGCCCCCCAACCCACCAACCGGCCCACCCAACCCACCAACCCGCTGTGCCCAACCAACCACCAACCTGCCACCAACCCACCAACCACATGTGACCCCCACCAACCACCAACCTGCCACCACCCACCAACCCAACCAACCTAACCTTCCCACCAACCCACCAACCACTTTCCACAACCACCAAGCCTGCCCACCACCCACCAACCACATGTGCCCCATCCAACCCACCAACCTGCCCCCCAACCCACCAACCACCTGTGGCCCACCACGCCACCAACCGCCACCAACCCCACCTGTTCCCACCAACCCACCAACCTCCCACCGACCCACCAACCCCCGTGGTCCCACCAACCCGACCCACCTGCCTCCAACCCTCTCTGCGACAGGCAACATCTCTCGTTTTGGGATGCCTCAAGAAAGCATGGACATCAGCCCAATTGCACACCCCTGTGGATCTCCGTCCGACGCCCCCCCCCTGTGGATCTCTGTCCGACGCCCCCCCCTGTCGATCTCTGTCCGACGCCCCCCCCCTGTGGATCTCCGTCCGACGCCCCCCCCTGTCGATCTCTGTCCGACGCCCCCCCCTGTGGATCTCCGTCCGACGCCCCCCCCTGTGGATCTCTGTCCGACGCCCCCCCCCTGTCGATCTCTGTCCGACGCCCCCCCCTGTGGATCTACGTCCGACGCCCCCCCCTGTGCATCTCCGTCCGATGCCAAAGTGCTCTGTACTGCTGATGAACAGCAAGAGGCTCCTCATGCTCTGCATGCTGTTGGTGGGCGAGACGCTCTTCCTGCTCCTCCTTCTGTTTTACAGCAAGAGCCTCCTCATGAAGAATCTATTATCTCAGAGCCCCGAAACCTACATGAGATGACACCATCGACCAAGCCGTTACTATCCTCCTCAAGCGACGCTTCATGCTCCCCTGCACCATCACAACTGTTTTTCACTTCCTTGTCCTCGAACTCCGTCGCACCTCTACCACTGAATCCCTGTGAGATGGAGACTCCACCAGCTCAGGAGCCCAGGACCCCGGAAATCCAGGACCCCGGGACCCCAGGATCTGGGAACTCAGCTCAGGACACCAGGACCCCGGAAATCCAGGACCCCGGAACCCCAGCACCCGGGGACTCAGCTCAGGGCTCCAGGACCCCAGAAATCCAGGACCCCGGGACTTCAGGTCCCGGGGACTCAGCTCCAGACCCCAGCAACTCACTACCCAGGGACACTACCTTGATCACAGGTGAAGTGCCTGGTTCGCCTGCCAACCTGATGAGCACTGCAGACGAGTTCAAGGTCACAGTAGTTATCCTGGCCGCTCAGTCGACAGCAGCCGCCACTTTCATTACTAATGAGCTGAGGACTTTCCGAGGCTTCGGCTCCATGGAAAAGGACGCGATGTACAAAATGTACTGCAACAACAGCAGCGCCCGTAGCACCAGATGGTTTGTACCTATCTTTGTGGGCATACTCATAATGGCGGCCGTAGCTAGCATCCGGCAGGGGTCTTGGATGGACCTTCTGCTGCACAGTGGTACCGGTGCTGTGTACCTGCTGGGGCCCTACCGCGCTACGGGGCGGGATGTGTCAAATATGAGCTTGTGGTGGTTGGCGGCGTACTCATACCGGGCGATGGGCCACTTGGCCTACGCTTACGGGTGGATCTTTGTCACTTCCCTGTCAGAGCTCATGGTCAAGGGCCCTTGGTGCTTAATTTTGAGCGAGTTCATTATCTCTCCCCACATGCAGGTGTGCAGGCTATTGTCAGGGATTTTTTTCATAATATATTACGATCGTAATATTAGACCCCGTTTGGGCCAAAATTATGATAACAAGAGACCTCACAGAAAATGATTGACTAAAATCGACAAAAATTGACTAAAACCGTAATAAGGATGCTGTCCTGGGAGGAGTCAAATACAAAAACGTAACAAGATATGCTTTTTCAGATTTGAAAAAGTATCACTGCCTATTCTGTACAGTGCTACATGCCACAAGTGCTAATTATGTCCCTGTTTAGGGCATGCCCCCCTTAAGGGTGTGCTAAATTATGTCCCTGTTCAGGGTGTGCCCCCCTTTTTATGTCCCTGTTTTGGGTGTGCCCTACTTCAGGGTGTGCTAAATTATGTCCCTGTTTTGGGTCTGCTTGTTTTGGGTGTGCTTAATTATGTCCCTGTTTGGGTGTAGTCGCTTTCGGGTGTTTTAAATTATGTCAATCTTTCGGGTGTGGGTCCCTTTTGGGTGTGCTCAATTATGTCCCTATTTTGGGTATGCTTGTTTTGGGTGCCTAATTATGTCCCTGTTCGGGTGCAGTCCCTTTCGGGTGTTATAAATTATGTCCATCTTAGGGGTGTGGGTCCCTTTTGGGTGTGCTCAATTATGTCCCTATTTTGGGCGTGCTACTTCAGAGTCTGCTGGGGGATCTTGTGCGGGCAAAAAAGCTGCTAAGGCTTAATGCAAATGCATGTTTTCTAAAGGATTCCCCAGCAAAATAACGGGGGGCTATGCCCGCCCGACCCCCCAAAACATAATGGCGCTTTGTACTAAGTTAAGCTACCACGAAGCTGTCCTTGGAGGAGGCCTAAACCGTGTCTTCTAATCTTAACAGTAAATTTTATTATCAGTCAAATCTTGTTACCGGTCTAATCTTACCACGTCTTCTAATCTTAACTGTCAAATCTTATAACCAGTCAAATATTATAAGCAGTCAAATATTATTATCAGTCAAATCTTATTACCAGTCAAATCATATAACCAGTCAAATCTTGGCAGTCAAATATTACCAGCCACATCTTCCCATCAAAATCTTACCACGTCTTCTAATCTTCTTATATGCAGGGTAACCTCATGCCCGCCCTTGCTGCCCGCCTGGTCATGATCTTTTCAGTCAAATCCTACCACCCAAATCTTACCATCCAAATCATATCATCAAAATCTTACCACGTCTTCTAATCTTCTCATATACAGGGCAACCTCATGCCCGCCCTTGCTGCCCGCCTCGTCATGATCTTACTAGTCAAATCCTACCAGCCATATCTTACAAGCCAAATCTTACCAGGTCTCCTAATCTTCTTTGATGCAGATTATGAGAAACCTCAATGTAACCTCATGCCCTCCCTTGCTGCCCGCCTCGTCATCATCCTACCATCCAAATCCTACCATCTAAATCTTACCATCCAAATCTTACCACGTCTTCTAATCTTCTCATATGCAGGGTAACCTCATGCCCGCCCTTGCTGCCTGCCTCGTCATCATCTTACCATGCAAATCATATCATCCAAATCTTACCACGTCTTCTAATCTTCTCATATGCAGGGTAACCTCATGCCCTCCCTTGCTGCCCGCCTCGTTATCATCCTACCATCCAAATCCTACCATCCAAATCTTACCACGTCTTCTAATCTTCTCATTTGCAGGGTAACCTCATGCCCGCCCTTGCTGCCCGCCTCGTCATGATCTTTCCAGCCAAATCCTACCATCCAGATCTTACCACATCTTCTAATATTCTCATATGCAGGGCAACCTTATGCCCGCCCTTGCTGCTCGCCTGGTCATGATCACGGCAAACTTGATCATGTTCCACGCTGCGAACGGCCTCAGTAACACACTCATGCTGTTATACCCACTCGGGTCGGCGCTGATCGTTCTGGTGATCGACTACTGGCGACAGAAGACCTTCCTGAGTTCCCTGGCTGCCAAGAAAGCCTGAAGCTGCCGCAAGGCATCCTTTTAGCATGTCAAGTTCGACATAACATCATAGCCATCTTGCTACCAGTAATGGTAATGATAACGTCTGGTGGGGCGTGGTGTTAAGGGAGCCCGTCGTACGCGGGTGGGGAGCAGTCTCCTACCTCAACTGGACAAGCTACCATCTCGGTAGACGACGACCTGCAACGCCAAGAGCGACCGAAGGGGGAGTCGAACCCCCGACTCTTCATTCTTAAGCGATCTGGTCTACCACTAGACCATTGTATATCCCTGAAAGAGGCTATCTTGCTACCAGTAGTCTGCTGGAGACAGAAGGCCTCCCTGACTTCCATGGCTGCCAAGAAAGCCTGAAGCTGCCTGCAAGGCATCCTCCAAGCATGTCTTGTTTGACTTTCCAACATCGTTATTTTGCTACCAGTAGTCTACTGGCAAAAGAAGGCCTTCCTGACTTCCTCCTTCAAGCAAGCCTTGCTTATCCACATCAACACCTTGCTTATCAACATTGCCATCTTGATTATGGACATCGCCATCTTGCTTATCAACATCAACTTCTTGCTTATCAACATTGCTATCTTGCTTATCAACATTGCCATCTTGCTTATCAACATCGCCATTTTGCTTATCAACATTGCCATCTTGCTTATGGACATCGCCATCTTGCTTATCAAAAAGTAATGATAAGGCCTGGTGGGACATGGTATTAAGGGAGCCCCGTCTTCCGGCAGTATGGAACGGGCTGCTACTTTACCTGGACAAATCTACCATGGCGGTTGATAGCGACCGTGAATACTAGAGCGCACCCGTAGGGATTCGAGCGCGGCACCTTCTTCGTTCGAGGAGCTCTGCCATTGAGCCATTCATCGAAACGGGAATATTTATGATAATTGTGAATCAGGCTCTGTATGGTTTACTTCAATCCAGCCAGATAGGTCTGCAATTCGAGCCCTTGCCAGGTTCCCAAATTTCAGACCTGCCGCCTTGGACGAGGCTGAGATCTTCCCTCTGTGCTGTCGCGCGGTAGTCCAATCTCAGGCGCTAAAATTCCTCAAGTTAGAGCTAAATATTCAGGATTTATTTAAGCGCTGATTAGCCCTAATATCGCTAAGCAGCTATGACCTCCCATCCGAACCCTATCTATGGCGGAGAGCGAAGCGCAGAGGGGGGGGGGGGGGGGGGGGGGGGGGGGGCGCGTCGCACTGGGGTCGCACCGAGTCGCCCAATTTGCGACGCGCCGAACACACAAATGTGATCAAAGATCCCTGTGGCAGGTCATATGAATTTTCAAATTTCAAACCATGGTGCTGAAGTAAGTCACCAGGAGGCGACTTCATGCTTGGTCAGGTTGGTGCTCCTCATTAAACGAGTCTGACGCCTCCCAGGCGCAATCAGATCCGCCGGTCAAGCGCAACGCCGACTGGCGTTGCCCAAGGGCGCAACCAAAGCAAGTTACCAAGTCTCAGGACATGTCACACATGAACCCTGCATACCAGGGGGGGCCTGCTGTATTTGGTCTCGGTCTCGGTCTCTCACCTGGAGGCGCCTTCATGCTTGGCGAAGTTGGTGTTCCTCATTAAATAACTAGTGTGCCTTCTTGCTTGGCGAAGTTGGTGTTCCTCATTAAATAACTAGTGCGCCTTCTTGCGAGGCGTGAGGTTGAGGTTGAGGGGACCAGCCCGTTTGCCTTCACTGGGGCCAACCTCAAACAAATGGTCACAAATAAATAAATAAATAGTACACATTATTATGAGACATGGGGTTGAGAGCGCCAGCCCGTTGGCTTGCACTGGTGCCAACCACACCATTTGTTTCAAGACGCGAGGTTGAGGGGGCCAGCCCGTTTGCTTGCACTAGGGCCGAGCACATTGGTGTTCCTATAGAATTCTCAATCTTGTTTTCATGCTTTCAAGTGCCTGTTGTGAGGTGTTCACCTTTACTATGAATTGGTGAAGAGGTTGGTGTTCCTAATTAAATAGATAATACACCTTAATGCGAGGTCTTAATACGCCTTGTTGTGAGGTGTTCATACGCCTTATTGCAAGGTCTTAGTGCGCCTTATTGTGAGGTGTTCATACGCCTTGTTGCGAGGTTTTAATACGCCTTGATGCGAGGTGTTCATACGCCTTATTGCAAGGTGTTCGTGCGCCTTATTGTGAGGTGTTCATACGCCTTGTTGCGAGGTGTTAATACGCCTTGATGCGAGGTGTCAATACGCCTTATTGCGAGGTGTTAGTGCGCCTTATTGTGAGGTGTTCATACGCCTTGATGCGAGGTGTTAATACGCGTTATTGCGAGGTGTTAGTGCGCCTTATTGTGAGGTGTTCATACGCCTTGTTGCGAGGTGTTAATACGCCTTGATGCGAGGTGTTAATACACCTTCTTGCGAGGTGTTAATACGCCTTGTTGTGAGGTGTTCATACGCCTTATTGCGAGGGGTTGATACGCCTTGATGCGAGGTGTTAATACGCCTTATTGCGAGGCGTTAACACGCCTTATCGCGAGGTGTGAGGTTAAGGGGTCCAGCCCGTTTGCTTGCACTGGGGCCAACCACCTATAGTTGGGCATATAGCCTTAATCTTGTGTTCATGCTTTAAAATGCCTGTTTTTGTAAACTCCATTATTATGATTTTATTATGTTATGTATAGTAGTAGTAGTAGTAGTGGTAGTAGTACTTTGTATGTTGGTAGTAGTAGTAGTATGTCTTCGAAATGGGGTAGCCTGGAGAATTTGATTGACCTGGAAGAGTTTGAATTTTATTTCAGCCGGGAGAATTCGATTTCTCATGACTTTGGGGAAGTTAGCCTCAGCTTCAGTTTAGGGGCTTTAGCAGTGTTGTTTATTTCAGATTTCTTTAGGCAAAGTTGTATTTGAATTTGAATTCAGCCGGGAGAATTTGATTTCTTGTGGCCTTAGGGAAGTTAGCCTCGGCTTCAGTTTAGGTACTTCAGCAGTGTTTTTATTTCAGATTTCTCTAGGCAAGGTTGTGTACCTGGTCGGGCTACTCAAGCCTGATTTCAAAGAAGTTGAGTAGCCATCGGATTTTGTTGGTGGTGGGGTTGGGAGCATATGAAGTAAGGGGTGTCGTTCCAATCAGCTGCCCAGACTGAACTCGGGGTGCATCATCAGCAGTGCTTGCTAACATGAGTGGGAAAACAATGAAAATAAATGCAATCGAGGGAAGGGGGGCGGTAAGTATTACGGTTTGTAGTGTGCGGCGCGATCGCTTTAGGGCAGCCGGGAGAGTCCGTTTCATTCCCTGCGGCTTGTTTGTGATTCACTTATTTATCTTAGCAGGCTTGTTGTCAGCAGAAGACAGCAGTAGCTTGAATTTGAATTGCCACGTGGGTCTTCAGCCAACTCTGGGCTGCTTGCCATGGGCCAATTCCTACTCCCCCCGTGCGATATGCACGGAAACCAGGGAGTGTAATATGTGCTTTAGATAGTTTGAAGGCTTGTGAGCGGACAACAGCAGAAGTTTGAATTTGAATTTGAGTTTGAAGACTTGTCAGCGGACAACAGCAGAAGATTGAATTTGAATTGTCTCATGGTTCTTCAGCCAACTCTGGGCTGCTTGCCGTGGGCCAATTCTGAATCCCCCCGTGAGATACCCACGGAAAGCAGGTAGTCTGCTAAGTGATTTATACAGTTTGAAGGCTTGTCAGCGGATGACAGCAGAAGCTTAATTTTGAATTTAGTGGCATGTCTTCTCTATCGCCCATCTGAGTTGTTGATGATGGAGCGGGCCCTTTCGAGGGACTTCAGATGCTGCAGCGTATTCCAAGTTGTTGAGGTAGGGAGGAAGAATTATTTTGTCTAAATAAACCTTTATTCCATCTACGTTTATGAAGAAGGCCACCAGTTTATTACCTCATGTGACTGTCTTACCTTTTTCATCCTTGATCAGCTGCAAGTAGGGCCCCATGCGACGCAGTTTAGCACTCTAGTGTATGTGTATGTCTGTTACAGTCCAGGGGTAGGCCAAATAGGCTTAAGGGACTTGCCCGACCGTGATAGGAAGGGCTTGAAACGGAAAGGCACTGATGAACTGAGCCCCAAACAATCGTTTACCGACAGGGGGGCTGAGATTTTGCCACAGTGATCATTTAACTCAACAATGAATTTCTTACAATTTATTAGCCAACTACGAACTCCATCTGACTCTTCCGAATCTGATAACAAGCACGAGACCCAGGTGATCAGCTACATTGGGATTGAAATTGAAATTGTTGGTTTGTTCCATCCCTTCGAAATTGAAATTGTTACGTCCGTGTAATACAGGTAGTCACAGGACGTGATGTTAAGGATACCACAGCGTAAGCCGGAGCTAGTTATAGTCACCTTAGGACCACCACATGGAGGAGAATCACCGTCGATGTAATAATGTGTACCCTTGGCCACATTATGCCAGTGCAACGTACTACGGGTTTTTTTCACCACAGGCTTGGGAGCATCAATACAGCTATATTGGGACATTGAGCCCCTTTCGATGATATATTTGGTATACTGGTACACCAAATCACTCTGACGATGAATAGTCGGGGGGGAGATTCCCCCTTTGGTCGCTCTTCATGTTGCAGGTCGTTGTCAACCGCGATGGTAGCTTGTCCAGTTGAGGTAGAAGACCGCTCCCTACCCGCGTACGACGGGTTCCCTTAACACCGCGCCCCACCAGGCGTTATCATTACCTTTTAGGACATTGGATTGTTACAGGGTTTTCTGCCAACTCCAGGCTCGAAGTCCGCGATGCTGCAGATCTAGAATAACATCATTAGGACTGTCGAAATGCGTGATTTGTCAATTCTCGCGTCAATTCCTTTTTTTTAACTTGTGAAAGGAGTTTCACACCAGGAGGTGGGTCTCCAGACACGAACCAGCGACACCGAGTTTAATATATCGTAAATTCGTAAGCACGCTGCAGGGGTAAAAACATAAGTGCAGTACGGTATCACCCCATATCACCATACTCATTTTGGAACAAGAAAAACGCGGCTACTCAGAATGCCCCCAAAAGTGCGCCTCAGGGGCAGGGTCGCCAGGGTACTTCAGGACGCTGCGTCCTCCGTCCCAGACACAATGTCTAACAGTCTGTTGCGTCGCAGAACGCAACGTGCGTGGCGAGGTTCCATTGACCAGATCAAAGGGTCCGCTGCGTCGCAGGACGCGGGCTGTACAATTGTCAGGTGTGTCATGGTGGTTGGCTCCATTGCAAGCAAATGAGCTGGCCCCCTCAACCTCACGCCTTGTACGAAGGCGTACCATTCATTTGTTGAGATCTGGGTCCTGCTCTAAGGGTTTTAATAACTACGCCACCAAAACCGTGGTTGGGAGTTTGGTTTGTTTGTCCTCGACAACCCCCTGATGTAATGGGGGTTTTTTGCTTTGTGGGTGCTTTCTCTTTTTGTTTAAGCACAGAGTCTCATACACCCTCGTGGTGTCAAGTAGACTTTAACATGTAATGTAATGAAATTGTATATATGTATTGTCAGGTGTGTTTCACTCTTGAACTTGAACGCAAACTTGGTTACATGTCTTGCATTCTTCAGGAGCGCGGCGTGAAGCTCACAAATACTGCGTCTCAGCAGTATAGCTGGGGGTCCTCCTCAAGAAACCCGAGGGTCACCCCTTCGTTCTATTGTTTGTTAGACTAGTACTTTACTAGACTATAAGCTTTGAGTCCTCACCGTCACTTTTTTAGTGTAAACAAGAGCACTTTTCCGACGCATTCCGAGACTTTCCGAATCGCGTCTGCCTCGTTCGATTTGGTTTCTAACAGACATTGTCATGAATCAGGATCATAATCCCCGCGGAGTCACCTCGGGCTACTTCGGTTGCCTCTGGTGAACATGAAGTCAGAAAAGCTTTGGTATAGATATTTCTGATATGATCGAAACTGCTTTTTACCACTGTCTTGTCGATTTGGTTTCGAACTGACATTGTCATCAATCTCAAATCTGTTTCTGCGCAAATTTAAAACTCATTGTTAGGAAACTGCGATTCCTTTTCATTTCATGGTAAGCTTTGGTTTCAGACATTTCTGCGATGCGCGAAACTGCTTTTTAGCTCCCGACTAGGACCACTAACACCTCAGATCTAGCTTGCAAACGTCGGGGGCAAATCTGTATGCATGTTTTGCCGATCGGTTTCCATTGCTCCCTGTGAGGATGCGCTGAAGGTCCTGGGTGATTGCGTTTTTAATCTTTCTCTCGTCCAGTCACGTCCTTAATTTGTTTCTAGCTCAATAGGAGGCAATTAATCGCAACTCGCACCCTGGATTCCCGCCTTAACTTTTCCTCTCCCTGCGCAACCTGATTACCTAGAAACGAAAAGGAACTGTATATCAGGACAGGAATCTAGCTAGGAGCAGTCGCCATTGAAATCGGCGAAACCCGAGGCTGCATTGTCCGACTAGCTAAGAACGGGCGACAAAGTAAGCGTACGAAACCATACGTGAGTTCTCGCGTTTGCACCCATCGGTCCGTTTTACACAGACTGTCTACATATACTTTTTGATCGAGATCCTGCCTCGACTGCAAACACAAGCAACGGGAGGCCGGAAGGCCAGAATGTTGTCCCGCTAGCGAATACGTGAGTTCATCCCCTTGCACCCATCGATCATAGGCGCACGTAGGCGCTAAATCATGCCTACCCTTTTGCACACGATCTCGCTCATTCGCGTTCTTGGATCCAACCTATATATAACATATCTGTCCTGTGCTCCTACCACACAGCTCCCAGTCCCCCCCCCCCCCCCATTACTAGTCTCCCCCGGCCGGGTGCGAGCCGATTGTTTATATGTTGTGTTGTCGGCATGTTACCCTGGCCCCGCCCTGGCCCTAACGAAGTCGTAAACCCTGGCTTTGGTCCGCTGCACACGATTCCGGTGCCACCTGTCGCTCCAATAGCCAACACTCTCCTCCTGACAATGCGCCAAGGACTTGCAGACACATATATATGTGTAGGGATGCCACCCTAAAACCTGAACTATAAAAACACGATATCGTACGAAGATAACAACTTTTACATTTGTCATGGTAATAGTTATAACTGCCGTAGACAGCGAGCAGCTAAATTGCTAGCTGGAGCCTTGTGGCGTTTTCGGAGACTGGACCGGGACAGAATGCGGTAAGCTCTTTACAGGATAAGCATCAATCAGCATGGAGGAGATTGATGAGGAAGATGCGACATTACATCAGGGTACTGTTGTGGCAGTGCACGTAGCGTTAGCGTTAGCGACTGTCTTTTACGCCTCTGCCTATTGGCGTTACTAGCCTCTGTCTATTGGCGTTACTAGCCTCTGCCTATTGGCGTTACTAGCCTCTGTCTATTGGCGTTACTAGCCTCTGCCTATTGGCCATAGGCAGTCGCAAGCGGTTGTATAGATAATGCCCAGATACAGAGGGCCATCAAGGTACTTGGAGTACCTTAATGCCCAGATACAGATACAGGGGCCCTAAAGGTACTAAAATGGCCTATTCCTCTGGGCATCAAGTGGGACCCCTACCCAAGTATTAGGCAGCTAAAATGAAAGCTGCCTAATACTTGCTAGTACCGCCCAGATACAGGGGCCATTAAGGTACTTGGAAGGGGCCCACTTGCCAAGTTTTAGGCAGCTAAAAGAAAGAAATAAAAGCTGCCTATGGTAATACTCGCGGGTACCTTCAAGTACCTTTCAAGTACCTTTATGGCCAATTACCCTGTACCTGGGCATTCAAGTGGGACCCCTACCTACCCTACCCTAGGGGTCCAGATACAGAGGGGCCCACTTGCGAGTACCTTTATTTAATGCCCATAAAAGGTACAGGGGCCCAAAAGGTACTAGAAGGTACTCGCAAGTGGGCCCCTCCCCTTACCCTAGGGTAGGGAGGGGTCCCACTTGAAGGGGCCCACTTGCGAGTACCTTAATGCCCCTAAAGGGGGCCGGTACTTGGTGGAGCTAGTCCGCCTATTTCTATGGGTAAGCTATTCCGCCCCCCTTTGGTTTGGGGGGGGGTTAGCTAGTCCGCCTAGGGGTAAGACACTACCTCCTATGCCCATGGGAGGTACTGGCTAGTGGGCCCCCCTCTACCCCCCAAGTATTAGGCAGCTAAAGTAAAAGAGGGCTGCCTCATTCATACTTGCCAAGTATGAATGAGGCAGCTTTTCTTCAAGTACCTTTCAAGTACCTTTATTTTATGGCCCTGTATCTGTATCTGGGCATTCAAGTGGCAGCGGCACTACAGGGAGCACGCCAGGGGGGGAACCTGCTCTAAGTCACTCTAGAGAAGGCATGAAAGCCGGACAATAACACCATGTAACCAAGTTAAAGTAAAAATACACACATCCATAATCTACAGTTCATTGAGAATAACGTGGCGCCTTAGTACAGGCCCACATGAGATATTGGATCAATTTTTGATGTTGTAAGAACGCTTTGATTTTTTGTACATTTTGCTTGTTTTTGATAAGATTACTGGTAATTAATTTCCCTGCAGAATACGGCGAGCAGCCAGATTGCTGGCTGGAGCCATGTGACCAAGTTCAAGTTCTTGGGCTCATAGCCAAGGAGATGCAACAAGAGCGAGGTGCAACACCAACTGGAGCAGGACGGCCACTAGTAGGGCACCACCACTCCGACCACAAATATCACCACCTCCACCACCACTACCAACACCCCCCCCCACCACCACCACCACTACCACACACACACCACTCAATCATACTAACACCATAGTAATGCCACTAGAAGGGCACATGGATCATTCACAGATCAATTCAGACCACCACCGCCATCGTTTCGTTTGGGCCATCGTTTCTTGTCTTCCTTTTCTTCTGGAGGGCAGACCCCCTTCGCCCAGTTGTCTGTCGGCAACAAACACTGGCCCTCACTATATCGTAAACCCTGGCCATGTCCAGCTTCCAGCCAGCTCCATTAGCTTGCCCATGGTTCAAGCCCAAAGCTTTCAGCTGCATTGGAAAGCCCATCATGCTAGCGTTCATATACACTGGCTGGCTTTAGGTCTGGCACACGGACGCGTAGGAGGAGCTACCTAGAAGATGCTATGCGTAGCCCCCAAAAGAAACGATGATTGACAGCAGGAAGCTGCCTGGAACATGACCAGCGCTAAAACATGACGGAAGGAAGCTGCCTAGAACATGACCAGCGCTACAACATGACAGCAGGAAGCTGCCTGGAACATGACCAGCGCTAAAACATGACGGAAGGAAGCTGCCTGGAACATGACCAGCGCTACAACATGACGGAAGGAAGCTGCCTGGAACATGACCAGAGCTACAGCTTGACAGCAGGAAGCTGCTTGGAACATGACCAACACTACAACTTGAAGGCAGGAAGCTGCATGGATCATGACCATTGCCGCAACTTTGACAGGAGGAAGCTGCCTAGAACATGACCAACACTACAACTTGAAGGCAGGAAGCTGCCTGAAATATGACCATTGCCACAACTTTGATAGGAGGAAGATGCCTAGAACATGACCAACGCTGCAACATGAAGGCAGGAAGCTGCCTGGATCATGACCATTGCCACAACTTTGACAGGAGGAAGCTGCCTAGAACATGACCAACGCCACAACTTGAAGGCAGGAAGCTACCTGAAACATGAATATTGCCACAACTTTGACAGGAGGAAGCTGCCTAGACCATGACCTACGCTACAACTTGAAGGCAGGAAGCTGCCGGAAACATGATCAGCGCTACAACTTGACAGCAGGAAGCTGCCTGGAACATGACGAGAGCTACAACTTGACGGCAGGAAGCTGCCTAGAACATGACCAGCGCTAGAACTTGACGGCAGGAAGCTGCCTGGAACATAACCAGCGCTACAACTTGACGGCATGAAGCTGCCTCGAACATGACCAGCGCTACAACTTGACGGCATGAAGCTGCCTAGAACATGACCAGCGCTAGAACTTGACGGCAGGAAGCTGCCTGGAACATGACCTGTGCTACAACTTGAAGGCATGAAGCTGCCTGGAACATGACCAGAGCTACAACTTGACGGCAGTAAGCTGCCTCGAACAAAACCAGCGCTACAACATGTCAGCATATAGCTGCCTGGAACATGACTAGAGCTACAACTTGACGGCAGTAAGCTGCCTCGAACATGACCAAAGCTACACCCTGAAAGAAGGAATTGCTTGGGTAAACCTCCAACATGCACGGACACGGCATGTTCGTGCATGTAAGTGCATGTTGGAGGTTTACCCAAGCCTTGGTTCTGAGAGCTAAGCGTTTCGCGGGATGTCATCATAACTGTTTAACATTACAAGCTTATTTGAGTTGATTATGTTTCTGCGGAAAGACAGCAAGCCACGTAACCAAGTTCAAGTTCAAGGAGGAATTTCCAAGTTCTAACTATTTTCTCACTCACTAACAGTGTATTCCATCACACTTGAGCTACCACAACCACTAATTACCACAAGCTAGCTACTACAACCACTTGAGGAGGTCCGTCAAAATCATTGAATATGCACCCCCCACTTGCCTTCATCAAGCTGTGGGCACATATTGAGTCTAGTAGGGTACCCGGAATAATGTTATAATCTTCATCATCTGGAGCGCCAGCATCATATTGACGCAAGAAGAGATGCGGGATGTCTGGCAGTTTTTTTGTTTTTCAGAATTCCGGAGGCCAAGTTGGTAGCCACAAGAGGCGACCCAAGCCTCATTCTGAGACGGTGCGGTAGCGGGATGTCAGATTGTCCGCTTGCCAGGTCCTTGGGTTTGGGGCCCAGTTGTCACGTGCGAGCGTGAAACACTGAAGTCTGAGAAGACGTCGTGGGAGTTACGACAGAGGGATTCGAATAGGTGCTGGTTTGACTAACAGAGCACCTCTATTGTACTTCTATGTTCGTCAAAAAATACCTTGATACCGGTACCTCGACATTGGTACATCGAAAAAGGTATAACAAGCATGCGTGCCTAATTAAACTCTGCAGTTCTCCCTCAGGAATAGGGCAGCCGATGCTTGCATGGCGGCAATCTGATTCTGCCATATGAAAGCATGCGTGCCTAATTAAGCTCTGCAATTCTCCCTCAGGAACAGGGCAGCCGATGCTTGAATGGCGGCTATCTGATTCTGCCTTATTAAAGCATGCGTGCCTAATTAAGCTCTGCAGTTCTCTCTCAGGAACAGGGCAGCCGATGCTTGCATGGCGGCAATCTGGTTCTGCCTTCCGCCAAGGCCTTTTGAACTCTTGGACACCCTGCCCGATGCAGCGGGATCTAAGGCTGTAAGCTGGTGTGCTGCTTCAAGTCGCCCCTGTAGCAGTGAATTGCGCCTGCAACAGTTGGGAGTAGGTTTGGTTGGAAGGGAGTAGGTTTGGTTGAAAGGGAGTAGGTTTGGGTGAAAGGGAGTAGGTTTGGGTGAAAGGGAGTAGGTTTGGGTGAAAGGGAGTCGGTTTGGGTGTAAGGGAGTAGGTTTGGGTGTAAGGGAGTAGGTTTGGGTGAAAGGGAGTAGGTTTGGGTGAAAGGGAGTAGGTTTGGGTGAAAGGGAGTAGGTTTGGGTGAAAGGGAGTAGGTTTGGGTGAAAGGGAGTAGGTTTGGGTGTAAGGGAGTAGGTTTGGGTGCAAAGGAGTAGGTTTGGGTGAAAGGGAGTAGGTTTGGGTGAAAAGGGAGTAGGGTTAAGTAGGGTTAGGTGAAAGGGAGTAGATTTGGGTGAAAGGGAGTAGGTTTGGGTGAAAGGGAGTAGGTTTAAGTAGGGTTAAGTGAAAGGGAGTAGATTTGGGTGAAAGGGAGTAGGTTTGAGTAGGCTTGGGTGAAAGAGAGTAGGTTTGGTTGAAAAGGAGTAGGTTTGGTTGAAAGGGAGTAGGTTTGAGTAGGCTTGGGTGAAAGAGAGTAGGTTTGGTTGAAAAGGAGTAGGTTTGGTTGAAAGGGAGTAGGTTTGAGTAGGCTTGGGTGAAAGAGAGTAGGTTTGGTTGAAAAGGAGTAGGTTTGGTTGAAAGGGAGTAGGTTTGGGTAGGCTTGGGTGAAAGAGAGTAGGTTTGGTTGAAAGGGAGTAGGTTTGGTTGAAAGGGAGTAGGTTTGGTTGAAAGGGAGTAGGTTTGGTTGAAATGGAGTAAGTTTGGTTGAAAGGGAGTAGGTTTGGTTGAAAGGGAGTAGGTTTGGGTGATGTAAGGCTGCAAGCTGCTCTGCTGCTTCCAATTGCACATGCAGAAGTGAGTTGCGCCTACGACATGCAAGGGTCTAAATTTAGGGTTTAGGGTTTGCTGCAAGCTGGTGTGCTGCTTCCAATTGCCCCTGTAGCAGTGAGTTGCGCCTGCAACAGTCAGGAGCAAGTTTGGGTCACACACACATACATACAATCATATACAACAGTACACGCATACATTTAAGCATATATAATAGTACACACACATTCATACAAGCATATA
Organism: Chlamydomonas sp. ICE-L; assembly: GCA_013435795.1. Lineage (NCBI taxonomy): Eukaryota > Viridiplantae > Chlorophyta > Chlorophyceae > Chlamydomonadales > Chlamydomonadaceae > Chlamydomonas > Chlamydomonas sp. ICE-L. The sequence continues at coordinate 147,487,156 of JACBWV010000610.1, read as the reverse complement.
TAACTGTACACATATGCATACAAGCATATTTAACAGTACACACATACATACATGCATATATAACAGTACACACATACATACATGCATATATATAACAGCACACACATTCATACAAGCATATATAACAGTACTCACACCTACATACAAGCCTCTGTAATACTACACTCACATACAAACATGCACGACAGCTCACCACTTGACAAAGCCTGATGCTCCCCACCAACAAGTGGGGACGTCGTGGGGTGCCAATCCACTGTACACACACATACATACAAGCATATATAACTGCTTACCACTGGACAAAGAAGCCGGATGCTCCCCACCAACGAGAGCGGACGTCGTGGGGTGCCAATCCGCAGCCCCCTCCAGACCAAGCCGCTCCTGTCATCAATGCTTGAAGGGCACGCACCTGAAGAAGAAGAAAACAATTGTTCCCGTTTACATTTTCCTGGTAATCTTATTTTTACTGTGGAAGACGGCAAGCAGCCACATTGCTGGCTCAAGCAATGTAACCAAGTTTAAGTTCAAGAAGAAGTAAGACACGAACAAAAGTGGGGCCATCTAGAGACCCAAAACGAAAGAAACAAGAGACCGAAGGCGACACAAGTCCTAGGCGCGTCGCAAGCGACGTGGAAAATTGGCGGAGAGTGTTGGTTATTGGAGAGACAGGTGGCAACGGAATGGAGTGCATCAGCACCACCCACACACACCCATTCAGTACAAGACCCAGCCACTGACCTCGGCCAGGTGTCCGCCCACACTAGTCCACCTTACAGCCCTCTGGGATTGAAAGCCTAATGTCTCTCCCCCAGATGCACTCTCCCTTCCCCCACCGACCCACTGCACCCACCACCACCTCTCCCACTACCAGCAGCAGCACCCACCTATACAGTACAAGACCCTGCCACTGACCTCGGCTAGGTGTTCGCCCATACTAGTCCGCCTTACAGTCTGCTGGAGTTGAAAGTCTGATGTCTCTCCCCCAGATGCACTCTCCCTTCCCCAACCCACCCACCGCACCCACCCACTACCAGCAGCAGCACACCCATACAGTACAAGACCCTGCCACTGACCCCGGCTAGGTGTCTGCCCATACTAGTGCGCCTTACAGTCTGCTGGAGTTGAAAGTCTGATGCCTCTCCCCCAGATGCACTCTCCCTTCCCCCACCCACCCACCGCACCCACCCACTACCAGCACCCACCCACCCATACAGTACAAGACCCTGCCACTGACCTCGGCTAGGTGTCCGCCTATACTAGTGCGCCTTACAGTCTGCTGGGGTTGAAAGTCTGATGTCTCTCCGCCAGATGCACCCTCCCTTCCCCCACCCACCTACTGTACCCACCACCAACCACCCACTGCTAGCAGCAGCACACCCACCCTTACAGTACAAGACCCTGCCATTGACCTCGCTAGGTGTCCGCCCATACTAGCCCGCCGTACAGTCCGCTGGGGTCGAAAGTCTGATGCCTCTCCGCCAGATGCACTTTCCCTTCCCCCACCCACCCACCCACCGCACCCACCTACTACCAGCAGCACACCCACCCACCCTTACAGTACAAGACCCTGCCACTGACCTCGGCTAGGTGTCCGCCCATACTAGTGCGCCTTACAGTCTGCTGGGATTGAAAGTCTGATGTCTCTCCGCCAGATGCACCCTCCCTTCCCCCACCCACCTACTGTACCCACCACCACCCACCCACTGCTAGCAGCAGCACACCCACCCTTACAGTACAAGACCCCACCATTGACCTCGCTAGGTGTCCGCCCATACTAGCCCGCCAAGGTTCGCTGGGGTCGAAAGTCTGATGCCTCTCCGCCAGATGCACTTTCCCTTCCCCCACCCACCCACCGCACCCACCTACTACCAGCAGCACACCCACCCACCCTTACAGTACAAGGCCCTGCCACTGACCTCGGCTAGGTGACCGCCCATACTAGTCCGCCGTACAGTCCGCTGGGGTCGAAAGTCTGATGTCTCTCCGCCAGATGCACTCTCCCTTCCCGATGCCGCCTCGTTCAGCTGCACTAAGCTGCGAGCTGCGTGGAACAATCTCTGTTGCTGTCGAGATACAACCCGGGGGGCATTAGAGGAGGGCTGTTTCCTGGCCACAGCCCCCCCTCCCCTGCCGTGTGTTCCTGTTGGTGCTAGGGGGCCAGGGACAAGCTCCTGTGGTGCTTGAGGGGAGGTCGCAGGGGAGGTTTCCGATTCCAGACAGTGGGACCTAGTAGGGGTGTTGCTCTCTTGCGCACTGTCCAGGCGGAGGAGGTTGAGGTTGGAGGCTGTTATGAGCTTGCCCGTGCTGTTGGTGTTACGCCTGTTCCGCTGGCGGGCTTCTTTCTTGCGCTGTGGGGTGGTCGGCGTGCCCACTGAAACCGCGAAGAGCTCCTCCCCCACGCTAGAGGTGTAGGAGCTGACGAGAGAAGACATGGCTGATATGCCGTCATTGGGTTGGCTGCCACGGGTCGCTGCCTGACCTGAAGCGCCACCCTGGCGCTGGCTCTCCCGAGCTGCCTGGGCGTCCACCTCTACTGACTCCATCGCCTCTGGCAGAGCGGTGGAAGAGGCGTGTGTTACATTCCAGGGGGAGTCTGAGATGGTCGAGAGCTTCTTCCCAAACAGACCGCCCTTGGCTCGAATACCAAGGCTTATGTGGGCTAGGTGAGGTACCCTCTTGTCAGGTCCCTGCAATGCCCCTCGGTCCTCACAGGGGGCTGTGGACATGACAGCAGGCGCTAGGATGTCGATGCTTGGCAACACCAACTGGCTATCTGAGATGGACTTCCTGCCTATACTCATTGGAGATTTAAGGGCGCTGGCAAGGCCTCCGCCGGCTCCTCTCACTTTACTCTTTACATCCTCACTGCTTGGGACTTCCACCACTCTGATGAAAGAATCTTTCAGTAGGTCGCTGTCCATCTCTTCAACCGACTCGGTCACGGAGGCGGGACCTAAGCGGGCTGCTAGAGCTGCAGCCCCTTGGCTGGTGAAAGTTGAGGAGCTGCACGATCGTCGGATGGAGAAGACTGCGGAGCCATGTCTTTGGCTGTCATCTCGCATGACCATGCATGAGAATGCTGAGGACGTGGCGGTACCTTCAGCAGTAGTTGCCACGATGTATGATGGAAGTGAGGAGGCATTAGGCCTGGGGCTGGGGTCTTCCCAAGGGGGAGGGGCAGCCCATGTGATCTTACTAGGCTTCACAGAAGTCCGAGGTTCCAAGATGTCCTTGGGTGAAGCAACTACACCAGCACTAGCCTCGGGAGCGGTAAGATCTGAGAAGGTGGATCCAGTTGTACCTACAAAGGTCTCAGACAGCTCTGTATCCCCGTCCATCTTTGCAGTGACAGGCGATCCCTTGTAGGACAGCCTGCCAGGGCCAGTGCGACCTTCTAAACGAGCCCAGATCAAAGGCATGCAGGCATCCTCACTACCATCACTTGGTGCTGCGGTGGCTGCGCTGCAACTACCGATGGTTGACACATCATCAAACAAGCTGCAAGTCTCCACAGAGGCCCGCTTATGGAGTGGCAGGAATTGTAACGCAGGCGTAGAATACCGGCCACTCCGCTGGAATTTCTGAAGGACTGCGCAGTGGACGATGAGGGGTGGCTTTGGTCACAGACTGGAACACAGCACCAGTGTGGCAGTGGCAGCAGCCAAGGATACAGTCTGAGTCAGAGACAAGACAGGGTAGGAGTGAAGGAGAAGATGGGGGATAAGGAGACATGGCTACAAGGAGCATGTAGGTAGCCTGGTGCTAGCCCTAGTCAATAGCAGACCTAAGGATAGGGCCGTGAATGCCTGTCAGCACCGAGACATATCTTGGACAGTGCTTCACAGGGGTTAGGGTGGTCTTCTCAAGTTATAATGGTGGTTCTCGTTCTATGCATCAAGGACTAACACTATCTGACACAGAGCAGTCAGTGCACAACAGCACTGCTCAGATAAAGAAACCCACACCACCCACCACCAACAGCCATACGTCAGCCACTGACGGATGGAACCTTCCGATGCTCCATCCGTCACCAAGGGAGTCTGAAATCTATGACTTGTTATAAGAGTTCATCCATCGTAAAGCAGCGAGAGTAGTGGAGAAGATCTCCTGTCGAGATCGATGTACACCAAGGTGTCGAGGAGAATCTTCCGCCAGCTCCTCCCAGATCCAGCAATTTAAAATGCAATCAGCGCAGCAGAATCTTTCAGCATCCCTTTTCAGCTTACCTGGTAGAATCGCAGATGCAATATCGGCGCCTTCAACTTGTTTTACCATCAGATCCTGAAGCGTCGAAGATATTTTGGTAAAGTGAAAAGACTGGGTGGTGGTCTCTTTCCGTTTCCCACTTACAAAGACGAACTGCAACATTATCAACGCTGGACGGGCTACTATAGCAGATGATTTGTTCATTTGTTGATAACACCGGATTTGTGAAGTGCGAGACAGTACCATGCTCGAAGATCCCTGCCTAGCCCCTCCCCCACCTGACTAGCTGATTCGTTACCTTAAGCATCAGCTCCATTTCCCTTTGCTCTATTTCGGCTGCCGCTGAAGCAGATAGATGCTGCAAGGCGAGTTGATCCAACTGCTGTCGAAGCCGCGCATTCTCCAACGCCAACTGCTCCTGCAGTCAAAACGCGAGATGCGACTTAGTGAACCCAACAGCAACTCAGAGAAACGCCCCATTCGCCACATAACACAGCCCGAGAGCAGCAGTCGGTCAATGGAAAATCTATCACTCACCGCGCCAGCACTGGCACCAGAGGCCGGAATCTCCATTGCAACGCCTCCTAGTCCTATACTTGGAGTCCAATTACCCGATAAGAGCGAAAACCCGCCGATATTTTAGGAATACGCAGGCAATAATGGCTCAACTGCGCACGTTAACTGGCCATGTGATGCAGTACTGGTCATGTGATGCGACGGCGGTTCTCTTGTCTAACGGATTATCAACCAACTGTGCTAGAGATCCGACTCAAATCGAAACCGATTTCAAACCGACCAACCTCGTAGCTCGACAACGACAACCGCCCAACCCGAACTACCTAACCAACTTTACTATCAACTCGTATCTTCTATGCATCCCGGTGCAAACAAATCAGGGGGCCCGGTTCAAATTCCTCACCCCTTACATACGACGGCGGTTGCAACTCCTCGCCCAGCTGCACGGCCAATGCCATTTATATTTTTACACGAGAACGTGCGATGTTTGCATTGGTATCATATGTGGGTGGATTGGAGGTTACCGGTAGTCAGCCAACTCGGTGCGTCACCGGTCGGGAGGAACCCGAAAGATTCCGATTTCTGGCTTGCCCGCTTTTGGTGTGCCATGTGGTGCCATGTGCCTGCGTGCTCATGCCATGTGGTGCCGCGCGTGCCCGTGCATGCCTGCGAGCCATGTGGTGCCATGTGCCATGTGCCTGCGTGTTTATGCCATGTGGTGCCGCGTGTGCCCGTGCGTGCCTGCGTGACCTGTGCACGTGGTGCCATGTGCAAGCGTGTGCTTCCAGCACGTCACATGCTCCCACTGGGGCACTGTGGTTGGGGTGGTGGGGCACTGTGGTTGTTGGGGTGGTGGGGCACTGTGGCTGTTGGGGTGGTGGGGCACTATGGTTGTTGGGGTGTGGGGCACTGTGGTTGCAGGGGTGGTGGGGCACTGTGGTTGTTGGGGTGGTGGGGCACTGTGGTTGTTGGGGTGGTGGGGCACTATGGTTGTTGGGGTAGCGGGGCACTATGGTTGTTGGGGTGGGGGGGCACTGTGGTTGTAGGGGTGGGGGGGCACTGCGGTTGTAGGGGTGGCGGGGCACTGGTTGTACGGGTGGTGGGGCACTGTGGTTGTAGGGGGGGGGGGGGGGGGGGGGGGGGGGGGGGCACTGTGGTTGTAGGGGTGGCGGGGCACTGTAGTTGTAGGGTTGGTGGGGCACTGTGGTTGTTGGGGTGGTGGGGCACTGTGGTTGTAGGGTTGGTGGGGCACTGTGGTTGTAGGGGTGGCGGGGCACTGTGGTTGTAGGGGTGGTGGGGCACTGTGGTTGTAGGGGTGGCGGGGCACTGTGGTTGTAGGGGTGGTGGGGCACTGTGGTTGTTGGGGTGGTGGGGCACTGTGGTTGTAGGGGTGGTGGGGTGTCGTTAGTTTTGGCTCTCGAGTCGTTGCTTTTGGCCCTTGAGTCGTTGCTTTGGGCTACTGAGTCGTTGCTTTTGCTTTTGAGTCGTTGGTTTTGGATCATGCAACGTAGATTCTGAAGTATCCTTGAACAGCCCGGATTGATTTTTTGAACGCTTTACACTGCTAAAGCACACCCCTCAGCTCAGACTGCAATTGCATGAGTCTAGAGTCTAGACAGTTGATAGTTCTTGCTGTGACGAGAGGTCTAGGTTTAAGTCAGTGACAAGTTCGGGATGACATAAATAGTATTGCCTTGTTACGAGGCATGAGGTTGAGGGGGGGCAGCCCGTTTGCTAGCACTGGGGCCAACTACCAACCACCAACCACCAAGCAAGGCATGAGGTTGAGGGGGGCCAGCCCGTTTGCTAGCACTGGGGCCAACTACCAACCACCAAGCAAGGCATGAGGTTGAGGGGGGCCAGCCCGTTTGCTAGCACTGGGGCCAACTACCAACCACCAACCACCAAGCAAGGCATGAGGTTGAGGGGGGGCAGCCCGTTTGCTAGCACTGGGGCCAACTACCAACCACCAACCACCAAGCAAGGCATGAGGTTGGGGGGGCCAGCCCGTTTGCTAGCACTGGGGCCATCCACAAGTTCACGAATATACTCAGATCTGCCGGCTTATACGGATTTAGATCTGTCAAGATCCAAGGCGCCCCCTACTGTCGGTAATCAAACAAAACATATCAGAAGTCACCATGTGCGATTATGTAGATACATGCATGCATGCCAAAAATAAGCACGAACACAGAAAAACACATTAAAAACATGCACAGACACATAAAAACACATAAAACACACACATAGATGTTTACGATCACATGCTCAATTGTCCATACTTTGTCTACACTCTACACTGCACTGCCATGCTGCACAGTAGTGCCGAAGTGGCTGACCCATTCATCACACAAGCAGAGTCAATCATTTAGCACGCTGGTGTATGAGTGGCCTAACTGTTAATCACATGAGAATTGAAGTATGACTCGATCAGTGTGTACCCATGTTGCACTGAGTTTGATGAGGTGGACCCAAACACCCGGGGTATAGATGCTGGTATGAAAATAATGGTAAAGAGGGTGAGGGATGACCCAGACGCGTTTTGCACAGTTGTGCAGAAGTAACACCACGCCCCTCAATGCATTACCTTTTTTGGTGCCGAAGTGGCCGTCTCATTCATTACACAATGTAGTGTCAACCATTTAGCACGCTGGTGTATGAGTGGCCTAATCGTTAATCTCATAAAAGTAGTACTATGACTCAATGAGTGCGTAGCCATGGTGCATAGTAGTGCCAATGGGTCCGGCCCATTCATCACACAAGCTGAGTCAAACATGTAGTGCGCTTGTGTATTAGTGCCCTAACCGTTATTCACATGAGAGTAGTACTAGGACTCGATGAGTGTGCACCCATGTTGCAGAGGAGTGCTAAAGTGGCCGTCCCATCAATCGCACAAGCAGAGTCAACCATTTAGCACACTGGTTTATTAGTGCTCTAGTCGTTATTCACATGAGAGTAGAAATATGACTCGATGAGCATGTACCCATGTTGCACAGTAGTGTCAAAGTGGTTCGGGAGGGTCCCCTTAACATCACGCCCCTCCAGGCGTTATCTTTTTTTGCCCAGGTGGTCGTCCCGTACAGCACACAATAGTGGCCTAAACATTGATCAAACAAGTCGTGTAAAACATTTAGCACGCTGGTGTGTTAGTGGCATAAACGGTTATCGCACAATGCCTCTGATAGTGTCTACCCATGTAGCACGCTTGTGTAGAAGTCATGTAGTGGTCTAAACGTTGATCAAACGAGTAATGTTAAACATGCAGCACACTGGTGTAGTTGTGGCATACACAGTTATCACACAATGCCTCTGTTAGTGTGTAAATCCATGCAGTGCGCTAGTGCAGGAGTGACGTAGTGGCCTAAACGTTGATCAAACGAGTAATGCTAAACATGCAGCACACTGGTGTAGTAGTGGCATACACAGTTATCACACAATGCCTCTGTTAGTGTGTATATCCATGCAGTGCGCTAGTGCAGGAGTGACGTAGTGGCCTAAACGTTGATCAAACGAGTAATGCTAAACATGCAGCACACTGGTGTAGTAGTGGCATACACAGTTATCACACAATGCCTCTGTTAGTGTGTACATCCATGCAGTACGCTAGTGCAGGAGTGACGCAGTGGCCTAAACGTTGATCAAACGAGTAGTGTCAAACATGTAGCACACTGGTGTAGTAGTGGCATACACTGTTATCACACTTTGTTTCTGTCAGTGTGTACATCCAAGCAGTACATTAGTGAAGGAGTGATGTAGTGGCCTAAACGTTGATCAAACGAGTAGTCTAAAACATGTAGCACACTGGTGTAGCAGTGGCATACACTGTTATCACACTTTGCCTCAATTAGTGTCTCTACCCATGTAGCAGGCTTGTGTAGTAGTGGCGTAGTGGCCTAGCCCTTGATCAAACAAGTAGTGTCGACCATTTAGCATGCTTGTGTATTAGTGGCATACAGTTGTATCACACTATGCTTATGTATCCATGCAGTATGCCAAGGTGACCGATCTTACTGGGGGGCATTCCCCTTCAGCCTAGGGATACAATTCACTGTTTCTTTCCCGGCTACGAGCTACGTAATCAGCTACGAGCAACGTATTCAGCTACAAGCTTCGCATTCAGCTACAAGCTACGCAATCGGCTTTCTAGCGTTGCTGAAATTTGAAGCTTGGCCCAGTGGCTGCCTCAGGGAGCTACTAAGAAGCTGCTGCTAGTAGCCAAAAATAAAAAAAGGGATTGAATTCAAACATTCAAGCACAAAATGAATCTGTGGGAGGCCTTCCTCTTCAGCCCATGCACCTCATTGCTGGGCTCAATTTGGGCGTGACGGGACACAATGTCGTTTAAAGAGCCTAGGCCGGTAGGCCCCTGTCTACTAGTCTGTTCTTGATCACCACCCGCACATAAACGAGTATCAGTGGGAGGCCTTCCTCTTCAGCCCATGCACCACATTTCTGGGTTCAATCTTGGTGTGACGAGACACAATGTCATTCACATAGCCCAGGTCGGTAGGGCCCTTGAAGACCACTCCATAGCGTGGTGTGCACTCCACTCCACTCCATCTTTCCCTACCATGCGCACATACACAAGCATCAGTGGGAGGCCTTCCTCTTCAGCCCGTGCACCACATTGCTGGGTTCAATCTTGGTGTGACGGGACACAATGTCGTTTACAGAGCCTAGGCCGGTAGGTCCCTTGGCAACGAGACCGTCCTTGATCACCACCCGCACGTACTTGCCATCAGGGGCAGAGAGCACGGTCATATCTTTAAGTGGGTTGCCCTCAACCAGGATGAGGTCGGCATCAGCACCACTAGAGATGCAACCAATCTAGCAATTTTGAGAGGTGGGGTGGGGAGGGGAGGGCTGGTTTGGTTTGGATTGGTTAGGTTTGTGTTGTGTTGGGTTGCCCTCTACTAGGATGAGGTCAGCGTCGGCACCACTAGAGATGCAACCAAGCTAGCAATTTTGAGAGGTGGGGTGGGGAGGGGTGGGCTGGTTTGGTTTGGATTGGGCTGGTTTAAATTGGTTAGGTTTGTGTTGTGTTGGGTTGCCCTTTACTAGGATGAGGTCGGCGTCGGCACCACTAGAGATGCAACCAAGCTAGCAATTTTGAGAGGTGGGGTGGGGAGGGGTGGGGGGTGGGGGGCTGGTTTGGATTGGATTAGGCTGGTTTGGATTGATTAGGTTTGTGTCTTGTCGTGTTGGGTTGCCCTCTACTAGGATGAGGTCAGCGTCAGCACTGCTAGAGATGCAACCAATCTAGCAATTTTGAGAGGTGGGGTGGGGTGGGTGGGGGTGGGGGGCTGGTTTGGTTTGGATTAGGCTGGTTTGGAATGGGTAGGTTTGTGTCGTGTTGGGTTGCCCTCTACTAGGATGAGGTCGGCGTCAGCACCGCTAGAGATGCAACCAATCTAGCAATTTCGAGGGGTGGAATGGGGTGGGGGGTGGGGGGGGGGGGGTGGGGGGCTGGTTTGGTTTGGATTGGATTAGGCTGGTTTGGATTGGTTAGGTTTGTGTCGTGTTGGGTTGCCCTCTACTAGGACGAGGTCGGCGTCAGCACCGCTAGAGCTGCAACCAAGCTACCAGTTTGTAGAGGTGGGGTGGGGTGGGGTGGGGTGGGGTGAGGTGGGGTGGGGTGGGGTGGGGAGGGTTGGGTTGGGTTGGGTTGGGTTGGGTTGGGTTGGGTTGGGCGGGGTGGAGTGGAGCGGGGTGGAGTGGGGTTGGGTTGGGTTGGATTGGGTTGCGTTTTGTTGGGCTGGGTTGTGTTGTGTTGTGTTGGATTGTGTTGTGTTGTGTTGTGTTGTGTGGAGTGGAGTGGAGTGGAGAGGAGTGTGGTTGGGTTCGGCTAGGTTGGGCTGGGTTTGGCTGGGTTGGGTTGAGTGGAGTGGAGTGTTTGGTTTGGTTTAGGCGGAGCGGAGTGGAGCGTGGTTGGTTTGGGCGGGGTGGAGTGGAGCGGGGTGGAGTGGAGTGTGGTTGGGTTGGGTAGGGTTGGGTTGGGCGGGGTGGAGTGGAGCGGGGTGGAATTGAAGTGGAGTGTGGTTGGGATGGACATAGTTGGCTTGGTTTGGTTTGGGCGGGATGGAGTCGAGCGGGTGGACAGGAGTATGCTTGGTTTGGGTGGGGGTGATTTGTTTTGTTTGGGTGTGGTGCGGTTAGGTTGGGTTGTTTTGGGTGGGTTTCGGTTGGGTTGGGGGTAGAGGTGAGGGTTCGGGTCCGGGTGTGGTGTGGTGTGGTGTGGTGTGGTGTGAGTGTGTGTGGGGGTTGATTGTCTGGACTTCGGAACACACTAAAGTCCGGACAGTATAAAAGCAATGCGAAGCGACCCACCTGTCCCTCCATCCCAAACAAGCGCGCAGTGTTAATGGTGGCATGGCGAATGACCTCAGGCAGAGGGAGCACCTTTGCCCTCATGTCAAACTCCTTAGACTGATGACAGTGCATGTCGCCTAGAAGGTCAGAGCCGTAGCACATAGTGACTCCTGTGGGTGTGGGTGTGGGTATGGGTGGGTTGGGGGTAGGTGTGGGTTGAGGTTGGGGGTAAGGGTGGGGGTTGGGGTAAGGGTGGGGGTAGGTTGGGGTTGGGGGAAGGTGTGGTTTGGGGGTAGGGGTAACGGTGTGGTTGGGGGTAGGTGTGGGATTGGGGGTACGGGTAAGGGTGCGGGTTGGGTTTGTGGGTGTGGGTAGGGGTGGGGTTGGGGTTGGGGGTAAGTGTGGGATTGGGGCTGGGGTTTGGGGTTTGGGGTAAGGATTGGGTTGGGGTTGCGGTTAAAGGATCATCACCACAATCACTATCACCACCATCACCACCTGCACCACCACCACCACCACTATCACCACCACCACCACCATCATCACCACCACCACCACCACCATCATCATCACCACCACCATCATCACCACCATTACCACCATCACTACCACCACCATTATCACCACCATCATCACCACCATCACCATCACCAGCACCATCATCATCATCATCACCACCATCACCACCATCATCACCACCACCACCATCATCATCACCACCATCATCATAACCCAGTCCTCAAGCAAGTGACAAGCAAGATCAGCAGCACGCACCTTTGTCCGCAGCAATCTTGAGCGCGTGTAGACCCTAGATGGTGGGAAGGGTGCAGAATTATGGTGGGAACTATGGCAAGAATTATGGTGGGAAGGCTGCAGAATTATGGTGGGAACTATGGCAGGAATTATGGTGGGAAGGGTGCAGAATTATGAACAGTTTCGTCTTTTTTCTTTTTCCATGTGTAGACCCTAGATGGTGGGAAGGGTACAAAATTATGACTGGTTTCGTGTTTTCGTTTTTTCTTTCGTGTGTTGACCCTAGATGGTGGGACCATTATGATAACAAAAGCTGGTGTATTATTATTATTATTATTATTATCATTATTATTATTATATTTATATTTATATTATTCAGTGTGTGCAGACCCTATATGGTGGATAGGTTACATAATTATGACCAGTTTCGTGCACCAGCTCGTGCACAGTGTACTTGATACCCTCGTCACCACCATTATGATAACAAAAGCTGGTGTATTATTATTATTATTATTATTATTATTATTATTATTATTATTATTATATTATTCAATGTGTGTAGACCCTAGAGGGTGGATAGGGTACAGAATTATGACCAGTTTGTTTTGATGCGTGTTGCACTTATTTATTTTTAGAGTTTTGGTGTGCTTTCATTCCCTCTTACCAATCAGGCAATCAGGTAATCAGGCAACCCTCTCCACCCTTGCGCACCCTTCCACCCGAGCGCCCACCTCCAGCCTTACAGACTTCCAATCAGGCAATCAGGTTACCCCCTCAACCCTTGCGCCCCCTATCTCCAACCCTCCATCCGCCGTACAGGCTTCCAATAAGACAATCAGGCAACCCCCTCCACCCTTGCGCACCCTTCCACCCGAGCGCCCACCTCCAGCCTTACAGACTTCCAATCAGGCAATCAGGTTACCCCCTCAACCCTTGCGCCCCCTATCTCCAACCCTCCATCCGCCGTACAGGCTTCCAATAAGACAATCAGGCAACCCCCTCCACCCTTGCGCACCCTTCCGCCCAAGCGCCCACCTCCAGCCCCACTCACTTGGCTGACACAGTTCCCAACTTTGACGATCATCTCTTGAGGAAGTCCTGCAGCGGCTCCCTCCTCCACAATTTTCTGCACAAGTGTTTATGTGTGTGCGTGTGTGCGTGTGTCTGTGTGTATATGTGTTCGTGTGTCTGTGTGTCTGTATGTCTGTTTGTACGTGTGTATGTGTGTACGTGTGTACTTGTGTATGTGGGGTGGGGGTGGGGGTGGGGGGGGGGTGGAGGGGGTGGGGTGAAGATGGTGGGTTGGGTTGGGGTGGGGGTGATGACCACTTGGGCAATGTCTTATCAACACGAGCACCACAGGAATCACACATCTTTGTAAGGCTCCCTTGCACTTCTCACCATGTTCTCTAGTGCCAAGCCAACTGCCTTTGTTTTTCACCTCAGGAATCACAAATCTTTGTAAGGCTCCCTTGCACTTCTCACCATGTTCTCTGGTGCCAAGCCAACTGCCCTTGTTTTTCACCTCAGGAATCACACATCTTTGTAAGGCTCCCTTGCACTTCTCACCATGTTCTCTGGTGCCAAGCCAACTGCCCTTGTTTTTCACCTCAGGAATCCCACATCTTTGTAAGGCTCCCTTGCACTTCTCACCATGTTCTCTGGTGCCAAGCCAACTGCCCTTGTTTTTCACCTCAGGAATCACACATCTTTGTAAGGCTCCCTTGCACTTCTCACCATGTTCTCTGGTGCCAAGCCAACTGCCCTTGTTTTTCCCTCAGGAATCCCACTCTTGTAAGGCTCCTATACGGCCCAACTGCCCCTTTGTTTTTTCACCTCAGGAATCCCACATCTTTGTAAGGCTTCCTTGCACTTCTCACCGTCTCCTCTGGTGCCAAGCCAACTGCCCTTGTTTTTCACCTCAGGAATCCCACATCTTTGTAAGGCTCCCTCGCACCTCTCACCGTCTCCTCTGGTGCCAAGCCAACTGCCCTTGTTTTCACCTCAGGAATCCCACATCTTTGTAAGGCTCCCTTGCACTTCTCACCGTGTATTGTTATGCCTGTTCAAATGTATGTTACTGTTGGCAAGATTGTTGTCCGTTGCATGAGCCGGTACCACACACACACACACACACATACACATACATACATACACACACATACACCGGTACCCCACATACACACGCACATGCACACACAAACACACACATACATGCATACACACACATAAAGACACCCGTAAACACATACATATACACACATACATACATACAGACACACATACACACACAGACATACACACACATACATACACCCATAAACATGTACATACACACCCATACATACACACCCATACACACCCATACATACACAAACATACATCCACAGACACACATACACACACACCGGCACCACACATACAGACACACACATACACACACCGGTGCCACACATAAACACACACATACATACACACACATACATACACACACATACACATACATTGGTACCACACATGCAGGTGGCACCACTAGGACAGATTTTATTGATAGTAGCACCTCAGGAATCACACACACACACACACACACACACATTTTGTTGTTTTGTCGAGGTTCGGTATCTCCCACTGACCGTAAGTGCGCCTACTCTGTTGTTGGAGTGGCAACGCCATTTGAACTGAATCCTTGGTGTCGCTGGAGTGCGCTGGGAGACCCACCTTTTACAAGGTAATGAGAACGCCTGGTGGGGCGTGGTGTTAAGGGAGCCTGTCGTACGCGGGTGGGGAGCGGTCTCCTGCCTCAACTGGACAAGCTACCATCGCGGCTGACAACGACTGCAACGCCAAGAGCGACCGAAGGGGGAGTCGAACCCCCGACTCTTCATCCTCAAGCGATCTGGTCTACCACTAGACCACTGTATATCACCGAAAGGGGTTATTTTTCAAAACTTAAACACAAATATTTGAAAGGCTCCCTTGCAATTCTCACCGTGTTTTGTCCTGCCCATGCAAATGTATGTTACAGCCCAAGGGGAGCCAATTCGGTTGAAGGGACTTGCCCAACCTCGAGCAATTATGATCACCTCTAGATTACCAGGAGGTGCTAATCGACAGAGACAGTCGATGAAATTTGCCACAGTGATAAGCAGGGTACTTCCAAGCGCGCACTTTTGCGCGCTGGCGCGCTGCCGTTTTAAGCCCCACTGTGCGTTTCGCGCAGTTTATTGCACCCCCCTGTAGGCGCAGCAAGCAATTTCTGCGCTTTTTGCATTACAAAGCGCATTTTTTCTCCTTTCAAGTGCGCTAAAGCGCTGGCCAATTTGGTAAATTGAATTACCCTGGTGATAAGTGTATGTATGAATGCATGTAAGGCATGTGCACACGGATAGATGAGAAGCGTGCAAGGTTGATAATACAGTGGTGCAGAGCAATAGTAGATGAACTGGTCCACAGGCCTCTCCCAATCTGAATGCACCACCAGTGACCGTACTTATTGTTGGGATGGCAATTCGGTTTTCAGCCCCCCCCCCCCCCCCCCCCCCCCCCCCCCCCCCCCACCTACCCACCCCCAAAGAAGAAAAAAATGTATATATATATATAAGTTGGATAAACAGTTTGGTTGATCCATCACAGTCAAGAAACAACCAATGTCCTCAAATATTTGGCGGAGCCCCCTCTTCAAGGGGGCGGGAGCCCCCATGTTTACCCATTTGTCCGTCTGGCCGAAAAACAAAGAAAAGTGAAGCCTGACACGTCAGCCAACGGTCGCGTAACTAACTCGCTTCGGTCAGCTCCATCGTTGCCACCTTTCGTTCCGTTGCCAACACACTCTGCCAATTTTCCACGTCGCTTGAGACGCTGCATAGGACTTTTCAGGAAGCAGCGACTTTTGACCTCTGGTGGGAAAAAGGCAAATTGGGGCAATGATAAAGGGGGCAATGAGGGGGCAATAAGGGATTTGATGGCCTCAATGTTTTTTCAAATCTGAAAGTGTTTTTTTTTCTAGCTTTATGGTTTCAAGCCTCCTCCAGGGCCAGCGTTTTTAGTGCTTTGTATAGCTTTTTATAGACTTTTATGGCTTTTAGGGCCATGTAGGGCAAAAAATCACCATGGCCTCTCACCTGGTATGATATAGGGGGGGGGGGGGGGGAGCCCTAATAGCACCAATGGAGACTGGTCTTTAGTAGAGGAACACCCCAGTTCCACTCTCATTTCATTCTGTGGGCTACGAGAAAATCTTGAAAAGTACCTATTTTAAAAAAATACCATGGCCTCTCACCTGGTAAGTGATTATTGTCGGCACTAGGAATGTTGAATGGTGTGCCATCAGCTGCGCACAATCCTCATCCAACCAATTGCCATGCTCGATACTAAGGGGGTAGGTGTGATAGGCAGACAAGGAAGGTAGCACTTAGTGTCGGTGATGAAAGCAGTGATGGAGGTGGTTATGATGGTGGTGATGCTGATGTAAGAAGTCTGTGCCGGTGTAAGAAGCCTGAATGGTGCCCCATCAGCTGAGCACAATCCTTACCCAACCCATTGCCATGCTCGATGCTAGAGTAGGGGGAGAAGCGATAGGCAGGCAAGGAAGGTTACAGTTAGTGTTGGTGATGAAGGTAGTGATGCTGATGCTGGTGTAAGACGTCAGTGTCGGTGTAAGAAGCGTGAATGGTGCCCCACCAGCTGAGCACAATCCTCACCCAACCAATTGAAATGCCTGATACCAAGGGGGTAGGTGCGGTAGGCAGACAGGGAAGCAAGGTAGAAGTTAGTGACGGTGTACGAAGCAGCATAAGTAGTAGTAGTTGGTGAAAGTGAAAGAAGGGTGGATGTTGTCCCATCAGCTGCGCACAATCCTCATCCAACCAATTTCCATGCTTGATACTAGAGAAAGGGGTAGGTGCGATGGGCAGACAAGGAAGGCAGCAGTTGGTGTTGGTGATGAAGGTGGTGATGCTGATGCTGATGTAAGAAGTCAGTGTCGGTGTAAGAAGCCTGCTTGGTGAACCATCAGCTGGGCACACTCCTCACCCAACCAACTGCCATGACCAATACTATGGAGCACTTAGTGTTGGTGATGAAGGTGCTGATGGTGATGATGCTGAAATAAGAAGTCAGTGACAGTGTAGGAATGTTGAATGGTGTGCCATCAGCTTAGCACAATCCTCACCCAACCAATTGCCATGCTCAATACTAAGGGGGTAGGTGCGATAGGCAGACAAGGAAGGTAGCACTTAGTGTTGGTGATAAAGGTGGTGATGCTGATGACGCTGAAATAAGAAGTCAGTGTCGGTGTAGGAACATTGAATGGTGCACCATCAGCTGAGCACAATCCTCACCCAACCAACTGCCATGACCAATACTAAGGGGGTAGGTGCGATAGGCAGACAAGGAAGGTAGCACTTAGTGTTGGTGATGAAGGTGGTGATGCTGATGATGCTGAAATAAGAAGTCAGTGTCGGTGTAGGAACATTGAATGGTGCACCATCAGCTGAGCACAATCCTCATAAAACCAATTGCCATGCTCGATACTAAGGGGGTAGGTGCGGTAGGCAGACTGGGAACACTGAGTATTTTTGGGCTACGCGTAGCAGCTTCTAGGCAGCTTCTTTCACCCACCATTTGGCCAAATCTGAAACTAGCTGGTGTGTCTGAAAGCTAGCATGACAGGCATTCCAATGCAGCTGTTATCTTTGGGCTCGACTTAATTGTAGGAGGGGCAAAGCCATTCAAACTGAATCCTCTGGGTCACTGGTTTGTGTCGGGAGACCCACCTCCTGGGGTGAAGGTCCTTTCACAACTAAGAAAAACGCAGTCGCATGCTAAAGGAGACGGGTGAAAGCGGCTATGCGTAGCCCCCCAAAGACGCAGTGACAGGGAAGCAAGCAAGCAAGGTCGCCAGTATTGGTATCAAGCACTCTGCATTGTGTATCATCAGTAGGGGTCGGCTATGTTATATAATATTAGTGAATACATAATATTATACAATATTAGTCGGACGAGCTGTCTCACCAGAATTTCAAATGTATTTGAAAAACTAATATTATTGTGACACTGCACTAATATTAGTTAATATTAGTTTTTCAAACACTAATATAAGTTTCCGTTCCCTAGTCATCAGCCCTCCATTATCCCCTTCCCACAATTTCCGTGCACCACCCACCCACCCACCCACCCCACCCCATAATGTCCAAGCCACCCCTACCTCCCATGTAGCACCTTCACCCTCCCAACCCACCACCACCACCCACCCACCCATTCAAGCCCTACCCACCCATCCACCCCCCCCACCCCGCCCCACGATATCTAAGCCCCACCCACCACCCTTGTAGCACCTTCACACACACACACATCCAAATACGCACCACCCACCAATCCACCCCAACTCCCACCCCGTCCGGACCCAGACCCCCAAAATACCCCACCCCCACCCCCCACCCACGGACCACCCAGTGCCTCCTCCCACCCACCCACCACTCACATTCTAGCACCTGCCAACCTTCACCCAGCTCCCCAGCCACCCACCCCCACACCATCTACCCTTGCACCCACCCATCCACCACCCGCCTGCCCACCTCCCACCCAGTCACTCACCCACCACCCGCCTGCCCACCACCCTCCCACCCACCCACCACCCGCCTGCCCACCAACCACCCGCCAAACCCCACTCACCATCTACCGCCACATTCGTGAGCATGCCAGTGACAATGAACATCCCCGTCCTCCACTACGATTTCATCTGCATCCATCAGCAGTCAGCACCAGGGGCCCTGGCCAGCACCATACACCAAAATACCTCACCCATAACCCAGGCTCCCAAACTCACCATCTCGCACCACCCGCCTGCCCACCACCTGCCTGCCCACCAACCACCTCTCACCCACCCACCCACCACCTATCTGCCCACCAACCACCTCTCACCCACCCACCCACCACCCGCCTGCCCACCAACCACCACTCACCTTCTCACGCCACATTCCACACACCAAGCCTCTCCTCCCACTCACCCACCACTCACCACTCACCCACCCCTCACCCACTCACCCACCACTCACCTTCTCACGCCACATTCCACAGCCCTGCGGATGGCGTTGGGCATGTAGGCATGGGCACACACGTACCTGCACATAGCACACCAAGGCAGTACATGCAGAACGTGACAAATGGATTTCAGAAAAAACTACAATATAAAGAGTGATATTGTGCAGGAGATTCAGGAGGTGGTGATGATTCCAGTAGCAGGCAGCTACTAGGGGACGGCAATATGATATCATATGAGATCATGTCATCATATGATATAATATGATGCCGGCAGTCTGACTAGGCCAAAGGTACCATTTATATATAATATCATATGATATCATACTCCCCTTAAGTCAACATCATATGATATGCCGGTCCTTAGTAGTAACGCATGCAGTGCAAGGAGAAGGGGATTAAGTGATAAGGGACTGCAGTGCAGCAGGTAAACAATTGTGTGTGTTAGTGTGTATGTTAAAGTCCAGGGGTAGGCCCAATAGGCTAAAGGGACTTGCCCAAGCGTGACAGGAAGGAGAAGGGGATTAAGTGATAAGGGACTGCAGTGCAGCAGGTAAACAATTGTGTGTGTTAGTGTGTATGTTAAAGTCCAGGGGTTGGCCCAATAGGCTAAAGGGACTTGCCCAACCGTGACAGGAAGGAGAAGGGGATTAAGTGATAAGGGACTGCAGTGCAGCAGGTAAACAATTGTGTGTGTTAGTGTGTATGTTAAAGTCCAGGGGTAGGCCCAATAGGCTAAAGGGACTTGCCCAACCGTGACAGGAAGGAGAAGGGGATTAAGTGATAAGGGACTGCAGTGCAGCAGGTAAACAATTGTGTGTGTTAGTGTGTATGTTAAAGTCCAGGGGTTGGCCCAATAGGCTAAAGGGACTTGCCCAACCGTGACAGGAAGGAGAAGGGGATTAAGTGATAAGGGACTGCAGTGCAGCAGGTAAACAATTGTGTGTGTTAGTGTGTATGTTAAAGTCCAGGGGTAGGCCCAATAGGCTAAAGGGACTTGCCCAACCGTGACAGGAAGGAGCGGGGATTAAGTGATAAGGGACCTGCAGGTGCAGCAGGTAAACAATTGTGTGTGTTAGTGTGTATGTTAAAGTCCAGGGGTAGGCCCAATAGGCTAAAGGGACTTGCCCAACCGTGACAGGAAGGAGTCGGGGATCAAGTGATAAGGGACCGCGGTGCAGCAGGTAAACAATTGTGTGTGTTAGTGTGTATGTTAAAGTCCAGGGGTAGGCCCAATAGGCTAAAGGGACTTGCCCAACCGTGACAGGAAGGAGAAGGGGATCAAGTGATAAGGGACCGCGGTGCAGCAGGTAAACAATTGTGTGTGTTAGTGTGTATGTTAAAGTCCAGGGGTAGGCCCAATAGGCTAAAGGGTCTTGCCCAACCGTGACAGGAAGGAGAAGGGGATTAAGTGATAAGGGACTGCAGTGCAGCAGGTAAACAATTGTGTGTGTTAGTGTGTATGTTAAAGTCCAGGGGTAGGCCCAATAGGCTAAAGGGACTTGCCCAACCGTGACAGGAAGGAGAAGGGGATTAAGTGATAAGGGACTGCAGTGCAGCAGGTAAACAATTGTGTGTGTTAGTGTGTATGTTAAAGTCCAGGGGTAGGCCCAATAGGCTAAAGGGACTTGCCCAACCGTGACAGGAAGGAGAAGGGTTTGAAGTGATAAGGGACTGCAGTGCAGCAGGTAAACAATTGTGTGTGTTAGTGTGTATGTTAAAGTCCAGGGGTTGGCCCAATAGGCTAAAGGGACTTGCCCAAACCGTGACAGGAAGGAGAAGGGGATCAAGTGATAAGGGACCTGCAGTGCAGCAGGTAAACATTGTGTGTGTTAGTGTGTATGTTAAAGTCCAGGGGTAGGCCCAATAGGCTAAAGGGACTTGCCCAACCGTGACAGGAAGGAGAAGGGTTTGAAGTGATAAGGGGACCGGGGTGCAGCAGGTAAACAATTGTTTGTGTTAGTGTGTATGTTAAAGTCCAGGGGTAGGCCCAATAGGCTAAAGGGACTTGCCCAACCGTGACAGGAAGGAGAAGGGGATTAAGTGATAAGGGACCTGCAGTGCAGCAGGTAAACATTGTGTGTGTTAGTGTGTATGTTAAAAGTCCAGGGGTTAGGCCCAATAGGCTTAAAGGGACTTGCCCAACCGTGACAGGAAGGAGAAGGGGATTAAGTGATAAGGGACCGCGGTGCAGCAGGTAAACAATTGTGTGTGTTAGTGTGTATGTTAAAGTCCAGGGGTTGGCCCAACATCTTAAGGGACTTGCCCAACCGTGACAGGAAGGAGAAGGGGATTAAGTGATAAGGGACTGCAGTGCAGCAGGTAAACAATTGTGTGTGTTAGTGTGTATGTTAAAGTCCAGGGGTAGGCCCAATAGGCTAAAGGGACTTGCCCAACCGTGACAAGGAAGGAGAAGGGGGATTAAGTGGATAAGGGACTGCAGTGCAGCAGGTAAACAATTGTGTGTGTTAGTGTGTATGTTAAAGTCCAGGGGTAGGCCCAATAGGCTAAAGGGACTTGCCCAAACCGTGACAGGAAGGAGAAGGGGATCAAGTGATAAGGGACGCCGGTGCAGCAGGTAAACAATTGTGTGTGTTAGTGTGTATGTTAAAGTCCAGGGGTAGGCCCAATAGGCTAAAGGGACTTGCCCAAACCGTGACAGGAAGGAGAAGGGGATCTAAGTGATAAGGGACCGCGGTGCAGCAGGTAAACAATTGTGTGTGTTAGTGTGTATGTTAAAGTCCAGGGGTAGGCCCAATAGGCTTAAGGGACTTGCCCAACCGTGACAGGAAGGAGAAGGGGATCAAGTGATAAGGGACTGCAGGTGCAGCAGGAGGTAAACAATTGTGTGTGTTAGTGTGTATGTTAAAGTCCAGAGGTAGGCCCAATAGGCTATTAAGGGACTTGCCCCACCGTGACAGGAAGGAGAAGGGGATTAAGTGATAAGGGACTGCAGTGCAGCAGGTAAAACAATTGTGTGTGTTAGTGTGTATGTTAAAGTCCAGGGTAGGCCCAATAGGGCTAAAGGGTACTTGGCCCAACCGTTGACAGGAAGGAGAAGGGGATTAAGTGATAAGGGACTGCAGTGCAGCAGGTAAACAATTGTGGTGTTAGTGTGTATGTTAAAGTCCAGGGGTTGGCCCAATAGGCTAAAGGGACTTGCCCAACCGTGACAGGAAGGAGAAGGGGATTAAGTGATAAGGGACTGCAGTGCAGCAGGTAAACAATTGTGTGTGTTAGTGTGTATGTTAAAGTCCAGGGGTTGGCCCAATAGGCTAAAGGGACTTGCCCAACCGTGACAGGAAGGAGAAGGGGATTAAGGTAAGATACCGCAGTGCAGGCAGGTAAACAATTGTGTGGGTTAGTGTGTATGTAAAGTCCAGGGGAGGGCCAATGAGGATAAAGGGACCTTGACAACCGTGACAGGGAAGGAGAAGGGGATTAAGTGATAAGGGATGAAGGCAGCAGGGTAAACAATGTGTGTGTTAGTGTGTATGGTAAGTCAGGGGTTAGGGCCCCATAGGCTAAGGGACTGCCCAAACCGTGACCAGAAGGAGAAGGGGATCAAGTTGATAAGGGCCGCGGTTTGCAGCAGGTGTAAACAATTGGTGTGTTATTGGTATGTAATGTTCCAGGGGTAGCCCAATAGGCTAAAGGGACTTGCCCAACCGTGACAGGAAGGAGAAGGGGATCAAGTGATAAGGGACCGCGGTGCAGCAGGTAAACAATTGTGTGTGTTAGTGTGTATGTTAAAGTCCAGGGGTAGGCCCAATAGGCTAAAGGGACTTGCCCAACCGTGACAGGAAGGAGAAGGGGATCAAGTGATAAGGGACCGCGGTGCAGCAGGTAAACAATTGTGTGTGTTAGTGTGTATGTTAAAGTCCAGGGGTAGGCCCAATAGGCTAAAGGGACTTGCCCAACCGTGACAGGAAGGAGAAGGGGATCAAGTGATAAGGGACCGCGGTGCAGCAGGTAAACAATTGTGTGTGTTAGTGTGTATGTTAAAGTCCAGGGGTAGGCCCAATAGGCTAAAGGGACTTGCCCAACCGTGACAGGAAGGAGAAGGGGATCAAGTGATAAGGGGACCGCGGTTGCAGCAGGTAAACAATTGTGTGTGTTAGTGTGTATGTTAAAGTCCAGGGGTAGGCCCAATAGGCTAAAGGGACTTGCCCAACCGTGACAGGAAGGAGAAGGGGATCAAGTTTGATAAGGGACCGCGGTGCAGCAGCCGTTCTTGTGCAAGCAGGTAAACAATTGTGTGTGTTAGTGTGTATGTCTAAGTCCAGGGGTGGCCCAATAGGCTACAGGGACTTGCCAACCGTGACAGGAAGAGAAGGGGATCAAGTGATAAGGGACCGCTGGTGCCGCAGGTAAACAATTGTGTGTGTTAGTGTGTATGTTAAAGTCCAGGGGTTGGCCCAATAGGCTAAAGGGACCTTGCCCAACCGTGACAGGAAGGAGAAGGGGATCAAGTGATAAGGGACCGGCAGTGCAGCAGGTAAACAATTGTGTGTGTTAGTGTGTATGTTTAAAGTCCAGGGGTGGCCCAATAGGCTAAGGGACTTGCCCAACCGTGACAGGAAGGAGAAGGGGATCAAGTGATAAGGGACCGCGGTGCAGCAGGTAAACAATTGTGTGTGTTAGTGTGTATGTTAAAAGTCCAGGGGTTAGGACAAATAGGCTAAAGGGACTTGCCCAACCGTGACAGGAAGGAGAAGGGGATCAAGTGATAAGGGACCGCAGGTGCGCAGCGTAAACAATTGTGTGTGTTAGTGTGTATGTTAAGTCCAGGGGTTGGCCAATAGGCTTAAAGGGCCTTGCCCAACCGTGGACGGAAGGAGAAGGGGATCACGTGATAAGGGGACCGCGGTGCAGCAGGTAAACATTGTGTGTGTTAGTGTGTATGTTAAAGTCCAGGGGTAGGCCCAATAGGCTAAAGGGACTTGCCCAACCGATGACAGGAAGGAGAAGGGGATTTAAGTGATAAGGGACTGCCAGTGCAGCAGGGTAAACAATTGTGTGTGTTAGTGTGTATGTAAAGTCCAGGGGTAGGCCCAATGGCTAAAGGGACTGCCCAACCGTGACAGGAAGGAGAAGGGGATCAAGTGATAAGGGAACCGCGGTGCAGCAGGTAAACAATTGTGTGTGTTAGTGTGTATGTAAAGTCCAGGGTAAGGCCATAGGCTAAAGGAGGACTGGCCCAACGTGGAAAGGAGGAGAGGGATCAGAGAAAGGTGCCCGACAGTGGCAGCAGGTAAACAGGGGTGTGTAGTGGTGTATGGTAAAAGTCCGGGGTGGGCTGGCCCATAGGCTAAAGAGGACTTGACAACCGTGCAGAAGGAGAGGATAAAGAGTGATAAGGGACCCGGATTGCTTTGTTTGCAGCAGGTAAAAACGTGTGTTGTTAGTGGTATGTTAAAGTCCAGGGGTAGGCCCAATAGGCTAAAGGGACTTGCCCAACCGTGACAGGAAGGAGAAGGGGATTAAGTGATAAGGGACTGCAGTGCAGCAGGTAAACAATTGTGTGTGTTAGTGTGTATGTTAAAGTCCAGGGGTAGGCCCAATAGGCTAAAGGGACTTGCCCAACCGTGACAGGAAGGAGAAGGGGATTAAGTGATAAGGGACCGCGGTGCAGCAGGTAAACAATTGTGTGTGTTAGTGTGTATGTTAAAGTCCAGGGGTAGGCCCAATAGGCTAAAGGGACTTGCCCAACCGTGACAGGAAGGAGAAGGGGAATCAAGTGATAAGGGACCGCGGTTGCAGCAGGTAAACAATTGTGTGTGTTAGTGTGTATGTTAAAGTCCAGGGGTAGGCCCAATAGGCTAAAGGGACTTGCCCAACCGTGACAGGAAGGAGAAGGGGATCAAGTGATAAGGGACCGCGGTGCAGCAGGTAAACAATTGTGTGTGTTAGTGTGTATGTTAAAGTCCAGGGGTAGGCCCAATAGGCTAAAGGGACTTGCCCAACCTGTGACAGGAAGGAGAAGGGGATCAAGTGATAAGGGACCGGGTGCAGCAGGTTAAACAATTGTGTGTGTTAGTGTGTATGTTAAAGTCCAGGGTGTAAGGCCCAATAGGTCTAAAGGGACTTGCCCAACCGTGACAGGAAGGAGAAGGGGATCAAGTGATAAGGGACCGCGGTGGCAGCAGGTAAACAATTGTGTGTGTTAGTGTGTATGTTAAAGTCCAGGGGTAGGCCCAATAGGCTAAAGGGACTTGCCCAACCGTGACAGGAAGGAGAAGGGGATCAAGTGATAAGGGACCGCTGGTGCAGCAGGGTAAACAATTGTGTGTGTTAGTGTGTATGTTAAAGTCCAGGGGTAGGCCCAATAGGCTAAGGGACTTGCCCAACCGTGACAGGAAGGAGAAGGGGATTAAGTGATAAGGACTGCAGTGTGCAAGCAGGTAAACAATTGTGTGTGTTAGTGTGTATGTTAAAGTCCAGGGGTAGGCCCAATAGGCTAAAGGGACTTGCCCAACCTTGACAGGAAGGAGAAGGGGATCAAGTGATAAGGGACCGTGGTGCAGCAGGTTAAACAATTGTGTGTGTTAGTGTGTATGTTAAAGTCCAGGGGTTGGCCCAATAGGCTAAGGGACTTGCCCAACCGTGACAGGAAGGAGAAGGGGATCAAGTGATAAGGGACCCGTGTGCAGCAGGTAAACAATTGTGTGTGTTAGTGTGTATGTTAAAGTCCAGGGTTAGCCACAATAGGCTAAAGGACTTCCCACCGTGACAGAAGGAGAGGGGAATTAAGTGATAAGGGACTGCAGTTGGCGCAGGGAAACAAGTGTTGTGTTAGTGTGTATGTTAAGTCAAGGGGGTGGCCCAATAGGCAAAGGGTTGCCCACCGTGACAGAAGGAGAAGGGGATAAGTGATAAGGACTGCAGTGAGCAGGTAACAATTGTGTGTGTTAGTGGTGTATGTGAAAGTCCAGGGTTGGCCCAATAGGCTAAGGACTTGCCCACCGTGACAAGGAGGGGAAGGGGATTAAGTGATAGGGCGCAGGTGGCAGCAGTAAGCAATTGTGTGTGTTAGTGTGTATGTTAAAGTCCAGGTTTGGCCCATGGCTAAAGGAGTGCCCAACGTGAAGAAGGAGAGGGGATAAGTGTAAGGCTGCAGGGCACGTAACAATTGGGTGTGTTATGTGATGTTGAAAGTCCAGGGGTAGGCCCAATAGGCTAAAGGAATTTGCCCAAAACCGTGAAAGGAGGAAAGGGGAATTAAGTGATAGGGGCTGCAAGTGCAGCAGGTAAACAATTGTGGGTGTTGTGGTGTATGTTAAGTCCAGGGTAGGCCCCAATAGGCTCAAGGGGCTTGCCCAACCATGACAGGAAGAGAGGGTTTAAGTGATAAGGGGGACGCGGTGGCAGCAGGTAAACAATTGTGTGTGTAGTGTGTAGGTTAAAGTTCCAGGGGTAGGCCCAATAGGCTAAAAGGACGTGCCCAACCGTGAAGGAAGGAGAGGGATCAAGTGATAAAGGGAAACCGAGCGGGTGCAGCAGGTAAAGCAATTGTGTGTGTTAGTGTGAGTTTAAAGTCCAGGGGAGGCCCAATATCTAAAGGACTTGCCCACCGTGACAGGAAGTAGACTGGAATCAAGTGAATAAGGGCCCGCGGTGCAGTCAGTAAACAATTGGTGTGTGTTTATTGTGTATTTAATGTCCAGGGGTTAGGCCCAATAAGGCTAAAGGGACGTTGCCCAACCGTGATCAGGAAGGAGACAGGGATTAAGTGGATAAGGGGACCGTGCAGGTGCAGCAGGTTAAAACAATTGTGTGTGTTAGTGTGTATGTTAAAGTCCAGGGGGTAGGCCCAATAAGGCTAAAGGGACTTGCCCAGCAGTGACAGGAAGGAGAAGGGGATCAGTGGATAAGGGACCCGTGGTGCAGCAGTGTTAAACATTGTGTGTGTTAGTGTGTATGTTCAAGTCCAGGGTAGGCCAAATTAGGCTAAAGAGGGACTTGCCCAACCGTGACAGGAAGGAGAAGGGGATCAAGTGATAAGGGACCGTGGTGCAGCAGGTTAAACAATTGTTGGTGTTGTTAGTGTGTATGTTAAAGTCCAGGGGTTAGGCCCATAGGCTAAAGGGACTTGCCCAACCGTGAAAGGAAGGAGAAGGGGAATCAAGTGATAAGGGAGCCGCAGTGGTGGCAGCAGGTTAACAATTGTGGTGTGTGTTAAGTGGTGTATGTTAAATGTCCAGGGGTAGGCCCAATAGGCTAAAGGGGACTTGCCCAACCGTGACAGGAAGGAGAAGGGGATCAAGTGATAAGGGGACCGCGGTGCATCAGGGTAAACAATTGTGGTTGTGTTAGTGTGTATGTTAAAGTTCAGGGGTAGGCCCATAGGCCTAAAGGGACTTGCCCAACCGTGACCAGGAAGGAGAAGGGGATCAAGTGATAAGGGACCGCGGTGCAGCAGGTAAACAATTGTGTGTGTTAGTGTGTATGTTAAAGTCCAGGGGTAGGCCAATAGGCTAAAGGGACTTGCCCAACCCGTGACAGGAAGGAGAAGCAGGGGATCAAGTGATAAGGGACCGCGGTGCAGCAGGTAAACAATTGTGTGTGTTAGTGTGTATGTTAAAGTCCAGGGGTAGGCCCAATAGGCTAAAGGGACTTGCCCAACCGTGACAGGAAGGAGAAGGGGATTCAATGATACGGGACCGCGGTGCAGCAGGTAAACAATTGTGGTGTGTTTATTGGTGTATGTTAAAGTCGCAGGGGGAAGCCCAATAGGCGAAAGGCTTTCCCAACCGTGACAGAAGGAGAAGGGGAGCAAGTGAATAAAGGGACCGCCCGCGGTGCAGCAGGTAAACAATTGTGGTGTGTTAGTGTGGTATGTAAGTCCAGGGGTAGGCCCAAAGCACTTAAGGACTGCCCAACCTGACAGGAAGGAGAAGGGGATTAAGTGGATAAGGAGCTGGCATTGCAGCAGTACAATGTGTGTGTAGTGTGTATGTTAAAGTTCCAGGGTAGGCCCAATAGGCTAAAGGGAATGTGCCCCAAACGTGACAGGAAGGAGAAGGGATCAAGTGATAGGGACTGCAGTTGCAGCAGTAAAAGATTGTGTGTGTGTGTGTATGTTTAAAGTCCAGGTTGGGCCCAATAATCTTAAGACGTTGCCCAACCGTGACGGAAGAGAAGGTGAAGTAGTGATAAGGGACGCATGCAGCAGGTAAAAATTGGTGTGTTAGTTGTATGTTTAAAGTCCCAGGGTAAGGCCCAATAGGCCTAAAGGGACTTGCCAACAGTGACAGAAGGAGAAGGGAATCAAGAGTGATAAGGGACCGTGGTGCAGCAGGTTAAACAATTGTGTGTGTTAGTGTGTATGTTAAAGTCCAGGGGTTGGCCCAATAGGCTAAAGGGACTTGCCCAACCGTGACAGGAAGGAGAAGGGGATCAAGTGATAAGGGACCGTGGTGCAGCAGGTTAAACAATTGTGTGTGTTAGTGTGTATGTTAAAGTCCAGGGGTTGGCCCAATAGGCTAAAGGGACTTGCCCAACCGTGACGAAGGAGAAGGGGATCAAGTGATAAGGGACCGTGGTGCAGCAGGTTAAACATTGTGTGTGTTTAGTGTGTTATGTTAAAGTCCAGGGGTTGGCCCAATAGGCTAAAGAGACTTGCCCAACCGTGACAGGAAGGAGAAGGGGATCAAGTGATAAGGGACCGTGGTGCAGAAGGTTAAACAATTGTGTGTGTTAGTGTGTATGTTAAAGTCCAGGGTTGGCCAATAGGCTAAAGGGACTTGCCCAACCGTGACAGGAAGGAGAAGGGGATCAAGTGATAAGGGACCGTGGTGCAGCAGGTTAAACAATTGTGTGTGTAGTGTGTTGTAAAGTCCAGGGGTTGGCCCAATAGGCTAAAGGACTTGCCCAACCGTGACAGGAAGGAGAAGGGGATCAAGTGATAAGGGACCGTGGTGCAGCAGGTTAAACAATTGTGTGTGTTAGTGTGTATGTTAAAGTCCAGGGGTTGGCCCAATAGGCTAAAGGGACTTGCCCAACCGTGACAGGAAGGAGAAGGGGATCAAGTGTAAGGGACCGTGGTGCAGCAGGTTAAACATTGTGTGTGTTAGTGTGTATGTTAAGTCCAGGGTTGGCCCAATAGGCTAAAGGACTTGCCCAACCGTGACAGGAAGGAGAAGGGGATCAAGTGATAAGGGACCGGTGGTGCAGCAGGTTAAACAATTGTGTGTGTTAGTGTGTATGTAAAGTCCAGGGGTTGGCCCAATAGGCTAAAGGGACTTGCCCAACCGTGACAGGAAGGAGAAGGGGATCAAGTGATAAGGGACCGTGGTGCAGCAGGTTAACAATTGTGTGTGTTAGTGTGTATGTTAAAGTCCAGGGGTTGGCCCAATAGGCTAAAGGGACTTGCCCAACCGTGACAGGAAGGAGAAGGGGATCAAGTGATAAGGGACCGTGGTGCAGCAGGTTAAACAATTGTGTGTGTTAGTGTGTATGTTAAAGTCCAGGGGTTGGCCCAATAGGCTAAAGGGACTTGCCCAACCGTGACAGGAAGGAGAAGGGGATCAAGTGATAAGGGACCGTGGTGCAGCAGGTTAAACAATTGTGTGTGTTAGTGTGTATGTTAAAGTCCAGGGGTTGGCCAATAGGCTAAAGGGACTTGCCCAACCGTGACAGGAAGGAGAAGGGGATCAAGTGATAAGGGACCGTGGTGCAGCAGGTTAAACAATTGTGTGTGTTAGTGTGTATGTTAAAGTCCAGGGGTTGGCCCAATAGGCTAAAGGGACTTGCCCAACCGTGACAGGAAGGAGAAGGGGATCAAGTGATAAGGGACCATGTGCAGCAGGTTAAACAATTGTGTGTGTTAGTGTGTATGTTAAAGTCCAGGGGTTGGCCCAATAGGCTAAAGGGACTTGCCCAACCGTGACAGGAAGGAGAAGGGGATCAAGTGATAAGGGACCGTGGTGCAGCAGGTTAAACAATTGTGTGTGTTAGTGTGTATGCTAAAGTCCAGGGGTTGGCCCAATAGGCTAAAGGGACTTGCCCAACCGTGACAGGAAGGAGAAGGGGATCAAGTGATAAGGGACCGTGGTGCAGCAGGTTAAACAATTGTGTGTGTTAGTGTGTATGTTAAAGTCCAGGGGTTGGCCCAATAGGCTAAGGGACTTGCCCAACCGTGACAGGAAGGAGAAGGGGATCAAGTGATAAGGGACCGTGGTGCAGCAGGTTAAACAATTGTGTGTGTTTAGTGTGTATGTTAAAGTAGGGGTTGGCCCAATAGGCTAAAGGGACTTGCCCAACCGTGACAGGAAGGAGAGGGGATCAGTGATAAGGGACCGTGGTGCAGCAGGTTAAACAATTGTGTGTGTTAGTGTGTATGTTAAAGTCCAGGGGTTGGCCCAATAGGCTAAAGGGACTTGCCCAACCGTGACAGGAAGGAGAAGGGGATCAAGTGATAAGGGACCGTGGTGCAGCAGGTTAAACAATTGTGTGTGTTAGTGTGTATGTTAAAGTCCAGGGTTGGCCCAATAGGCTAAAGGGACTTGCCAACCGTGACAGGAAGGAGAAGGGGATCAAGTGATAAGGGACCGTGGTGCAGCAGGTTAAACAATTGTGTGTGTTAGTGTGTATGTTAAAGTCCGGGGTTGGCCCAATAGGCTAAAGGGACTTGCCCAACCGTGACAGGAAGGAGAAGGGGATCAAGTGATAAGGGACCGTGGTGCAGCAGGTTAAACATTGTGTGTGTGTGTTAGTGTGATGTTAAAGTCCAGGGGTTGGCCCAATAGGCTAAAGGGACTTGCCCAACCGTGACAGGAAGGAGAAGGGGATCAAGTGATAAGGGACCGTGGTGCAGCAGGTTAAACAATTGTGGTGTAGTGTGTATGTTAAAGTCCAGGGGTTGGCCCAATAGGCTAAAGGGACTTGCCCAACCGTGACAGGAAGGAGAAGGGATCAAGTGATAAGGGACCGTGGTGCAGCAGGTTAAACAATTGTGTGTGTGTGTGTGTATGTTAAAGTCCAGGGGTTGGCCCAATAGGCTAAAGGGACTTGCCCAACCGTGACAGGAAGGAGAAGGGGATCAAGTGATAAGGGACCTGGTGCAGCAGGTTAAACAATTGTGTGTGTTAGTGTGTATGTTAAAGTCCAGGGGTTGGCCCAATAGGCTAAAGGGACTTGCCCAACCGTGACAGGAAGGAGAAGGGGATCAAGTGATAAGGGACCGTGGTGCAGCAGGTTAAACAATTGTGTGTGTTAGTGTGTATGTTAAAGTCCAGGGGTTGGCCCAATAGGCTAAAGGGACTTGCCCAACCGTGACAGGAAGGAGAAGGGGATCAAGTGATAAGGGACCGTGGTGCAGCAGGTTACAATTGTGTGTGTTAGTGTGTATGTTAAAGTCCAGGGGTTGGCCCAATAGGCTAAAGGGACTTGCCCAACCGTGACAGGAAGGAGAAGGGGATCAAGTGATAAGGGACCGTGGTGCAGCAGGTTAAACAATTGTGTGTGTTAGTGTGTATGTTAAAGTCCAGGGGTTGGCCCAATAGGCTAAAGGGACTTGCCCAACCGTGACAGGAAGGAGAAGGGGATCAAGTGATAAGGGACCGTGGTGCAGCAGGTTAAACAATTGTGTGTGTTAGTGTGTATGTTAAAGTCCAGGGGTTGGCCCAATAGGCTAAAGGGACTTGCCCAACCGTGACAGGAAGGAGAAGGGATCAAGTGATAAGGGACCGTGGTGCAGCAGGTTAAACAATTGGTGTGTGTGTGTGTATGTTAAAGTCCAGGGGTTGGCCCAATAGGCTAAAGGGACTTGCCCAACCGTGACAGGAAGGAGAAGGGGATCAAGTGATAAGGGACCGTGGTGCAGCAGGTTAAACAATTGTGTGTGTTAGTGTGTATGTTAAAGTCCAGGGGTTGGCCCAATAGGCTAAGGGACTTGCCCAACCGTGACAGGAAGGAGAAGGGGATCAAGTGATAAGGGACCGTGGTGCAGCAGGTTAAACAATTGTGTGTGTTAGTGTGTATGTTAAAGTCCAGGGTTGGCCCAATAGGCTAAAGGGACTTGCCCAACCGTGACAGGAAGGAGAAGGGGATCAAGTGATAAGGGACCGTGGTGCAGCAGGTTAAACAATTGTGTGTGTTAGTGTGTATGTTAAAGTCCAGGGGTTGGCCCAATAGGCTAAAGGGACTTGCCCAACCGTGACAGGAAGGAGAAGGGATCAAGTGATAAGGGACCGTGGTGCAGCAGGTTAAACAATTGTGTGTGTTAGTGTGTATGTAAAGTCCAGGGGTTGGCCCAATAGGCTAAAGGGACTTGCCAACCGTGACAGGAAGGAGAAGGGGATCAAGTGATAAGGGACCGTGGTGAGAGGTTAAACAATTGTGTGTGTTAGTGTGTATGTTAAAGTCCAGGGTGTTGGCCCAATAGGCTAAAGGGACTTGCAACCGTGACAGGAAGGAGAAGGGGATCAAGTGATAAGGGACCGTGTGCAGCAGGTTAAACAATTGTGTGTGTTAGTGTGTATGTTAAAGTCCAGGGGTTGGCCCAATAGGCTAAAGGGACTTGCCCAACCGTGACAGGAAGGAGAAGGGGATCAAGTGATAAGGGACCGTGGTGCAGCAGGTTAAACAATTGGTGTGTTAGTGTGTATGTTAAAGTCCAGGGGTTGGCCCAATAGGCTAAAGGGACTTGCCCAACCGTGACAGGAAGGAAAGGGGATCAAGTGATAAGGGACCGTGGTGCAGCAGGTTAAACAATTGTGTGTGTTAGTGTGTATGTTAAAGTCCAGGGGTTGGCCCAATAGGCTAAAGGGACTTGCCCAACCGTGACAGGAAGGAGAAGGGGATCAAGTGATAGGGACCGTGGTGCAGCAGGTTAAACAATTGTGTGTGTTAGTGTGTATGTTAAAGTCCAGGGGTTGGCCCAATAGGCTAAAGGGACTTGCCCAACCGTGACAGGAAGGAGAAGGGGATCAAGTGATAAGGGACCGTGGTGCAGCAGGTTAAACAATTGGTGTGTTAGTGTGTATGTTAAAGTCCAGGGGTTGGCCCAATAGGCTAAAGGGACTTGCCCAACCGTGACAGGAAGGAGAAGGGGATCAAGTGATAAGGGACCGTGGTGCAGCAGGTTAAACAATTGTGTGTGTTAGTGTGTATGTAAAGTCCAGGGGTTGGCCCAATAGGCTAAAGGGACTTGCCCAACCGTGACAGGAAGGAGAAGGGGATCAAGTGATAAGGGACCGTGGTGCAGCGGTTAAACAATTGTGTGTGTTAGTGTGTATGTTAAAGTCCAGGGGTTGGCCAATAGGCTAAAGGGACTTGCCCAACCGTGACAGGAAGGAGAAGGGGATCAAGTGATAAGGGACCGTGGTGCAGCAGGTTAAACAATTGTGTGTGTTAGTGTGTATGTTAAAGTCCAGGGGTTGGCCCAATAGGCTAAAGGGACTTGCCCAACCGTGACAGGAAGGAGAAGGGGATCAAGTGATAGGGACCGTGGTGCAGCAGGTTAAACAATTGTGTGTGTTAGTGTGTATGTTAAAGTCCAGGGGTTGGCCCAATAGGCTAAAGGGACTTCCCAACCGTGACAGGAAGGAGAAGGGGATCAAGTGATAAGGGACCGTGGTGCAGCAGGTTAAACAATTGTGTGTGTTAGTGTGTATGTTAAAGTCCAGGGGTTGGCCAATAGGCTAAAGGGACTTGCCCAACCGTGACAGGAAGGAGAAGGGGATCAAGTGATAAGGGACCGTGGTGCAGCAGGTTAAACAATGTGTGTGTTAGTGTGTATGTTAAAGTCCAGGGTTGGCCCAATAGGCTAAAGGGACTTGCCCAACCGTGACAGGAAGGAGAAGGGGATCAAGTGATAAGGGACCGTGGTGCAGCAGGTTAAACAATTGTGTGTGTTAGTGTGTATGTTAAAGTCCAGGGGTTGGCCCAATAGGCTAAAGGGACTTGCCCAACCGTGACAGAAGGAGAAGGGGATCAAGTGATAAGGGACCGTGGTGCAGCAGGTTAAACAATTGTGTGTGTTAGTGTGTATGTTAAAGTCCAGGGGTTGGCCCAATAGGCTAAAGGGACTTGCCCAACCGTGACAGGAAGGAGAAGGGGATCAAGTGATAAGGGACCGTGGTGCAGCAGGTTAAACAATTGTGTGTGTTAGTGTGTATGTTAAAGTCCAGGGGTTGGCCCAATAGGCTAAAGGGACTTGCCCAACCGTGACAGGAAGAGAAGGGGATCAAGTGATAAGGGACCGTGGTGCAGCAGGTTAAACAATTGTGTGTGTTAGTGTGTATGTAAAGTCCAGGGGTTGGCCCAATAGGCTAAAGGGACTTGCCCAACCGTGACAGGAAGGAGAAGGGGATCAAGTGATAAGGGACCGTGGTGCAGCAGTTAAACAATGTGTGTGTTAGTGTGTATGTTAAAGTCCAGGGGTTGGCCCAATAGGCTAAAGGGACTTGCCCAACCGTGACAGGAAGGAGAAGGGGATCAAGTGATAAGGGACCGTGGTGCAGCAGGTTAAACAATTGTGTGTGTGTAGTGTGTATGTTAAAGTCCAGGGGTTGGCCCAATAGGCTAAAGGGACTTGCCCAACCGTGACAGGAAGGAGAAGGGGTAAGTGATAAGGGACCGTGGTGCAGCAGGTTAAACAATTGTGTGTGTTATGTGTGTATGTTAAAGTCCAGGGGTTGGCCCAATAGGCTAAAGGGACTTGCCCAACCGTGACAGGAAGGAGAAGGGGATCAAGTGATAAGGGACCGTGGTGCAGCAGGTTAAACAATTGTGTGTGTTAGTGTGTATGTTAAAGTCCAGGGGTTGGCCCAAAGGCTAAAGGGACTTGCCCAACCGTGACAGGAAGGAGAGGGGATCAAGTGATAAGGGACCGTGTGCAGCAGGTTAAACAATTGTGTGTGTTGTGTGTATGTTAAAGTCCAGGGGTTGGCCCAATAGGCTAAAGGGACTTGCCCAACCGTGACAGGAAGGAGAAGGGGATCAAGTGATAAGGGACCGTGGTGCAGCAGGTTAAACAATTGTGTGTGTTGTGTGTATGTTAAAGTCCAGGGGTTGGCCCAATAGGCTAAAGGGACTTGCCAACCGTGACAGGAAGGAGAAGGGGATCAAGTGATAGGGACCGTGGTGCAGCAGGTTAAACAATTGTGTGTGTTAGTGTGTATGTTAAAGTCCAGGGGTTGGCCATGGCCATAGGTAAAGGGACTTGCCCAACCGTGACAGGAAGGAGAAGGGGATCAAGTGATAAGGGACCGTGGTGCAGCAGGTTAACAATTGTGTGTGTTATGTGTATGTTAAAGTCAGGGGTTGGCCCAATAGGCTAAAGGGACTTGCCCAACCGTGACAGGAAGGAGAAGGGGATCAAGTGATAAGGGACCGTGGTGCAGCAGGTTAAACAATTGTGTGTGTTAGTGTGTATGTTAAAGTCCAGGGGTTGGCCCAATAGGCTAAAGGGACTTGCCCAACCGTGACAGGAAGAGAAGGGGATCAAGTGATAAGGGACCGTGGTGCAGCAGGTTAAACAATTTGTGTGTTAGTGTGTATGTTAAAGTCCAGGGGTTGGCCCAATAGGCTAAAGGGACTTGCCCAACCGTGACAGGAAGGAGAAGGGGATCAAGTGATAAGGGACCGTGGTGCAGCAGGTTAAACAATTGTGTGTGTTAGTGTGTATGTAAAGTCCAGGGGTTGGCCCAATAGGCTAAAGGGACTTGCCCAACCGTGACAGGAAGGAGAAGGGGATCAAGTGATAAGGGACCGTGGTGCGCAGGTTAAACAATTGTGTGTGTAGTGTGTATGTTAAAGTCCAGGGGTTGGCCCAATAGGCTAAAGGGACTTGCCCAACCGTGACAGGAAGGAGAAGGGGATCAAGTGATAAGGGACCGTGGTGCAGCAGGTTAAACAATTGTGTGTGTTAGTGTGTATGTTAAAGTCCAGGGGTTGGCCCAATAGGCTAAAGGGACTTGCCCAACCGTGACAGGAAGGAGAGAGGGCAGAAGGGCGGGTGGGCAGTCGTGAGTAGTGGTGTGTATGGTATAGACCAGCATACACCAGTTCCAGATGGACAGTAGGCGTAAGGACATGTGTACACATACGTCGATGCGTATGTCCCATGTCGATGTGCAAATAGGATTGAGGAGAAGGAGGGATCAAGTGATAAGGGACCGTGGTGCAGCAGGTTAAACAATTGTGTGTGTTAGTGTGTATGTTAAAGTCCAGGGGTTGGCCCAATAGGCTAAAGGGACTTGCCCAACCGTGACAGGAAGGAGAAGGGGATCAAGTGATAAGGGACCGTGGTGCAGCAGGTTAAACAATTGTGTGTGTTAGTGTGTATGTTAAAGTCCGGGGTTGGCCCAATAGGCTAAAGGGACTTGCCCAACCGTGACAGGAAGGAGAGGGGATCAAGTGATAAGGGACCGTGGTGCAGCAGGTTAAACAATTGTGTGTGTTAGTGTGTATGTTAAAGTCCAGGGGTTGGCCCAATAGGCTAAAGGGACTTGCCCAACCGTGACAGGAAGGAGAAGGGGATCAAGTGATAAGGGACCGTGGTGCAGCAGGTTAAACAATTGTGTGTGTTAGTGGTGTATGTTAAAGTCCAGGGGTTGGCCCAATAGGCTAAAGGGACTTGCCCAACCGTGACAGGAAGGAGAAGGGGATCAAGTGATAAGGGACCGTGGTGCAGCAGGTTAAACAATTGTGTGTGTTAGTGTGTTGTTAAAGTCCAGGGGTTGGCCCAATAGGCTAAAGGGACTTGCCCAACCGTGACAGGAAGGAGAAGGGGATCAAGTGATAAGGGACCGTGGTGCAGCAGGTTAAACAATGTGGTGTTAGTGTGTATGTTAAAGTCCAGGGGTTGGCCCAATAGGCTAAAGGGACTTGCCCAACCGTGACAGGAAGGAGAAGGGGATCAAGTGATAAGGGACCGGTGCAGCAGGTTAAACAATGGTGTGTTAGTGTGTATGTTAAGTCCAGGGGTTGGCCCAATAGGCTAAAGGGACTTGCCCAACCGTGACAGGAAGGAGAAGGGGATCAAGTGATAAGGGACCGTGGTGCAGCAGGTTAACAATTGTGTGTGTTAGTGGTATGTTAAGTCCAGGGGTTGGCCCAATAGGCTAAAGGGACTTGCCCAACCGTGACAGGAAGGAGAAGGGGATCAAGTGATAAGGGACCGTGGTGAGCGGTTAAACAATTGTGTGGTTGTTATGGTATGTTAAAGTCCAGGGGTTGGCCCAATAGGCTAAAGGGACTTGCCCAACCGTGACAGGAAGGAGAAGGGGATCAAGTGATAAGGGACCGTGGTGCAGCAGGTTAAACAATTGTGTGTGTTAGGTGTATGTTAAAGTCCAGGGGTTGGCCCAATAGGCTAAAGGGACTTGCCAACCGTGACAGGAAGGAGAAGGGGATCAAGTGATAAGGGACCGTGGTGCAGCAGGTTAAACAATTGTGTGTGTTAGTGTGTATGTTAAAGTCCAGGGGTTGGCCCAATAGGCTAAAGGGACTTGCCCAACCGTGACAGGAAGGAGAAGGGGATCAAGTGAAAGGGACCGTGGTGCAGCAGGTTAAACAATTGTGTGTGTTAGTGTGTATGTTAAAGTCCAGGGGTTGGCCCAATAGGCTAAAGGGACTGCCCAACCGTGACAGGAAGGAGAAGGGGATCAAGTGATAAGGGACCGTGGTGCAGCAGTTAAACAATTGTGTGTTTAGTGTGTATGTTAAGTCCAGGGGTTGGCCCAATAGGCTAAAGGGACTTGCCCAACCGTGACAGGAAGGAGAAGGGGATCAAGTGATAAGGGACCGTGGTGCAGCAGGTTAAACAATTGTGTGTGTTAGTGTGTATGTAAAGTCCAGGGGTTGGCCCAATAGGCTAAGGGACTTGCCCAACCGTGACAGGAAGGAGAAGGGGATCAAGTGATAAGGGACCGTGTGTGCAGCAGGTTAAACAATTGTGTGGTTAGTGTGTATGTTAAAGTCCAGGGGTTGGCCCAATGGCTAAAGGGATTGCCCAACCGTGACAGGAAGGAGAAGGGGATCAAGTGATAGGGACCGTGGTGCAGCAGGTTAAACAATTGTGTGTGTTAGTGGGTATGTTAAAGTCCAGGGGTTGGCCCAATAGGCTAAAGGGACTTGCCCAACGTGACAGGAAGGAGAAGGGGATCAAGTGATAAGGGACCGTGGTGCAGCAGGTTAAACAATTGTGTGTGTTAGTGTGTATGTTAAAGTCCAGGGGTTGGCCCAATAGCTAAAGGGACTTGCCCAACCGTGACAGGAAGGAGAAGGGGATCAAGTGATAAGGGACCGTGGTGCAGCAGGTTAAACAATTGTGTGTGTTAGTGTGTATGTAAAGTCCAGGGGTTGGCCCAATAGGCTAAAGGGACTTGCCCAACCGTGACAGGAAGGAGAAGGGGATCAAGTGATAAGGGACCGTGGTGCAGCAGGTTAAACAATTGTGTGGTTAGTGTGTATGTTAAAGTCAGGGGTTGGCCCAATAGGCTAAAGGGACTTGCCCAACCGTGACAGGAAGGAGAAGGGGATCAAGTGATAAGGGACCGTGGTGCAGCAGGTTAAACAATTGTGTGTGTTAGTGTGTATGTTAAAGTCCAGGGGTTGGCCCAATAGGCTAAAGGGACTTGCCCAACCGTGACAGGAAGGAGAAGGGGATCAAGTGATAAGGGACCGTGTGTGCAGCAGGTTAAACAATTGTGTGTGTTAGTGTGTATGTTAAAGTCCAGGGGTTGGCCCATAGGCTAAAGGGACTTGCCCAACCGTGACAGGAAGGAGAAGGGGATCAAGTGATAAGGGACCGTGGTGCAGCAGGTTAAACAATGTGTGTGTTAGTGTGTATTAAAGTCCAGGGGTTGGCCCAATAGGCTAAAGGGACTTGCCCAACCGTGGCAGGAAGGAGAAGGGGATCAAGTGATAAGGGACCGTGGTGGCAGCAGGTTAAACAAGTGTGTGTTTAGTGTGTATGTTAAAGTCCAGGGGTTGGCCCAATAGGCTAAAGGGACTTGCCCAACCGTGACAGGAAGGAGAAGGGGATCAAGTGATAAGGGACCGTGGTGAGCAGGTTAAACAATTGTGTGTGTTAGTGTGTATGTTAAAGTCCAGGGGTTGGCCCAATAGGCTAAAGGGACTTGCCCAACCGTGACAGGAAGGAGAAGGGGATCAAGTGATAAGGGACCGTGGTGCAGCAGGTTAAACAATTGTGTGTGGTAGTGTGTTGTTAAAGTCCAGGGGTTGGCCCAATAGGCTAAAGGGACTTGCCCAACCGTGGCAGGAAGGAGAAGGGGATCAAGTGATAAGGGACCGTGGTGCAGCAGGTTTAACAATTGTGGTGTTAGTGTGTATGTTAAAGTCCAGGGGTGGCCCAAAGGCTAAAGGGACTTGCAACCGTGACAGGAAGGAGAAGGGGATCAAGTGATAAGGGACCGTGGTGCAGCAGGTTAAACAATTGTGGTGTGTTAGTGGGTAGTTAAAGTCCAGGGGTTGGCCCAATAGGCTAAAGGGACTTGCCAACCGTGACAGGAAGGAGAAGGGGATCAAGTGATAAGGGACCGTGGTGCAGCAGGTTAACAATTGTGTGTGTTAGGGTGTATGTTAAAGTCCAGGGGTTGGCCCAATAGGCTAAAGGGACTTGCCCAACCGTGACAGGAAGGAGAAGGGGATCAAGTGATAAGGGACCGTGGTGCAGCAGGTTAAACATTGTGTGTGTTAGTGTGTATGTTAAAGTCCAGGGGTTGGCCCAAAGGCTAAAGGGACTTGCCCAACCGTGACAGGAAGGAGAAGGGGATCAAGTGATAAGGGACCGTGGGTGCAGCAGGTTAAACAATTGTGTGTGTTAGTGTGTATGTTAAAGTCCAGGGTGGGCCCAATAGGCTAAAGGGACTTGCCCAACCGTGACAGGAAGGAGAAGGGGATCAAGTGATAAGGGACCGTGGTGCAGCAGGTTAAACAATTGGTGTGTTAGTGTGTATGTTAAAGTCCAGGGGTTGGCCCAATAGGCTAAAGGGACTTGCCCAACCGTGACAGGAAGGAGAAGGGGATCAAGTGATAAGGGACCGTGGTGCAGCAGGTTAAACAATTGTGTGTGTTAGTGTGTATGTTAAAGTCCAGGGGTTGGCCCAATAGGCTAAAGGGACTTGCCCAACCGTGACAGGAAGGAGAAGGGGATCAAGTGATAAGGGACCGTGTGCAGCAGGTTAAACAATTGTGTGTGTTAGTGTGTGTTAAAGTCCAGGGGGGGCCCAATAGGCTAAAGGGATTGCCCAACCGTGACAGGAAGGAGAAGGGGATCAAGTGATAAGGGACCGTGGTGCAGCAGGTTAAACAATTGTGTGTGTTAGTGTGTAGTAAAGTCCAGGGGTTGGCCCAATAGGTAAAGGGACTTGCCCAACCGTGACAGGAAGGAGAAGGGGATCAAGTGATAAGGGACCGTGGGTGCAGCAGGTAAAAAATTGTGTGTGTTAGTGTGTATGTTAAGTCCAGGGGTTGGCCAATAGGCAAAGGGACTTGCCAACCGTGACAGGAAGGAGAAGGGGATCAAGTGATAAGGGACCGTGGTGCAGCAGGTTAAACAATTGTGTGTGTTAGTGTGTATGTTAAAGTCCAGGGGTTGGCCCAATAGGTAAGGGACTTGCCCAACCGTGACAGGAAGGAGAAGGGGATCAAGTGATAAGGGACCGTGGTGCAGCAGGTTAAACAATTGTGTGTGTTAGTGTGTATGTTAAAGTCCAGGGTTGGCCCAATAGGCTAAAGGGGCTTGCCCAACCGTGACAGGAGGAGAAGGGGATCAAGTGATAAGGGACCGTGGTGCAGCAGGTTAAACAATTGTGTGTGTTAGTGTGTATGTTAAAGTCCAGGGGTTGGCCCAATAGGCTAAAGGGACTTGCCCAACCGTGACAGGAAGGAGAAGGGATCAAGTGATAAGGGACCGTGGTGCAGCAGGTTAAACAATGGTGGTTGTTAGTGTGTATGTTAAAGTCCAGGGGTTGGCCCATAGGCTAAAGGGACTTGCCCAACCGTGACAGGAAGGAGAAGGGGATCAAGTGATAAGGGACCGTGGTGCAGCAGTAAACAATTGTGTGTGTTGTGTGTATGTTAAAGTCCAGGGGTTGGCCCAATAGGCTAAGGGACTTGCCAACCGTGACAGGAAGGAGAAGGGGATCAAGTGATAAGGGACCGTGGTGCAGCAGGTTAAACAATTGTGTGTGTTAGTGTGTATGTTAAAGTCCAGGGTGGGCCCAATAGGCTAAAGGGACTTGCCCAACCGTGACAGGAAGGAGAAGGGGATAAGTGAAAGGGACCGTGGTGCAGCAGGTTAAACAATTGTGTGTGTTAGTGTGATGTTAAAGTCCAGGGGTTGGCCCAATAGGTAAAGGGACTTGCCCAACCGTGACAGGAAGGAGAAGGGGATCAAGTGATAAGGGACCGTGTGCAGCAGGTTAAACAATTGTGTGTGTTAGTGTGTATGTTAAAGTCCAGGGGTTGGCCCAATAGGCAAAGGGACTTGCCAACCGTGACAGGAAGGAGAAGGGGATCAAGTGATAAGGGACCGTGGTGCAGCAGGTTAAACAATTGTGTGTGTTAGTGTGTATGTTAAAGTCCAGGGGTTGGCCCAATAGGCTAAAGGGACTTGCCCAACCGTGACAGGAAGGAGAAGGGGTCAAGTGATAAGGGACCGTGGTGCAGCAGGTTAAACAATTGTGTGTGTTAGTGTGTATGTTAAAGTCCAGGGGTTGGCCCAATAGGCTAAAGGGACTTGCCAACCGTGACAGGAAGGAGAAGGGGATCAAGTGATAAGGGACCGTGGTGAGCAGGTTAAACAATTGTGTGTGTTAGTGTGTATGTTAAAGTCCAGGGGTTGGCCCATAGGTAAAGGGACTTGCCCAACCGTGACAGGAAGGAGAGGGATCAGTGATAAGGGACCGTGGTGCAGCAGGTTAAACAATTGTGTGTGTTAGTGTGTATGTAAAGTCCCGGGGTTGGCCCAATAGGCTAAAGGGACTTGCCCAACCGTGACAGGAGGAGAAGGGGATCAAGTGATAAGGGACCGTGGGGCAGCAGGTTAAACAAGTGTGTGTTAGTGTGTATGTTTAAGTCCAGGGGTTGGCCCAATAGGCTAAAGGGACTTGCCCAACGTGACAGGAAGGAGAAGGGGATCAAGTGATAAGGGACCGGGGTGCAGCAGGTTAAAAATTGTGTGTGTTAGTGTGGATGTTAAAGTCCAGGGGTTGGCCCAATAGGCTAAAGGGACTTGCCCAACTGACAGGAGGAGAAGGGGATCAAGTGATAAGGGACGTGGTGCAGCAGTTAAACAATTGTGTGTGTTAGTGTGTATGTTAAAGTCCAGGGGTTGGCCCAATAGGCTAAAGGGACTTGCCAACCGTGACAGGAAGGAGAAGGGGATCAAGTGATAAGGGACCGTGGTGCAGCAGGTTAAACAATTGTGTGTGTTAGTGGGTATGTTAAAGTCCAGGGGTTGGCCCAATAGGCTAAAGGGACTTGCCCAACCGTGACAGGAAGGAGAAGGGGATCAAGTGATAAGGGACCGTGGTGCAGCAGGTTAAACAATTGTGTGTGTTAGTGTGTATGTTAAAGTCCAGGGGTTGGCCCAATAGGCTAAAGGGACTTGCCCAACCGTGACAGGAAGGAGAAGGGGATCAGTGATAAGGGACCGTGGTGCAGCAGGTTAAACAATTGTGTGTGTTAGTGTGTATGTTAAAGTCCAGGGGTTGGCCCAAGAAGCTAAAGGGACTTGCCCAACCGTGACAGGAAGGAGAAGGGGATCAAGTGATAAGGGACCGTGGTGCAGCAGGTTAAACAAGTGTGTGTTAGTGTGTATGTTAAAGTCCAGGGGTTGGCCCAATAGGCTAAAGGGACTTGCCCAACCGTGACAGGAAGGAGAAGGGGATCAAGTGATAAGGGACCGTGGTGCAGCGTTAAACAATTGTGTGTGTTAGTGTGTATGTTAAAGTCCAGGGTTGGCCCAAAGGCTAAAGGGACTTGCCCAACCGTGACAGGAAGGAGAAGGGGATCATGAAAGGGACCGTGGTGTGCAGCAGGTTAAACAATTGTGTGGTGTAGTGTGTATGGTAAAGTCCAGGGGTTGGCCCAATAGGCTAAAGGGACTTGCCCAACCGTGACAGGAAGGAGAAGGGGATCAAGTGATAAGGGACGTGGTGCAGCAGGTTAAACAATTGTGTGTGTTAGTGTGTATGTTAAAGTCCAGGGGTTGGCCCAATAGGCTAAAGGGACTTGCCCAACCGTGACAGGAAGGAGAAGGGGATCAAGTGATAAGGGACCGTGGTGGGTGCAGCAGGTTAACAAATTGTGTGTGTTAGTGTGTATGTTAAAGTCCAGGGGTTGGCCCAATAGGCTAAAGGGACTTGCCCAACCGTGACAGGAAGGAGAAGGGGATCAAGTGATAAGGGACCGTGGTGCAGCAGGTTAAACAATTGTGTGTGTTAGTGTGTTGTTAAAGTCCAGGGGTTGGCCCAAAGGCTAAAGGGACTTGCCCAACCGTGACAGGAAGGAGAAGGGGATCAAGTGATAAGGGACCGTGGTGCAGCAGGTTAAACAATTGTGTGTGTTAGTGTGTATGTTAAAGTCCAGGGGTTGGCCCAATAGGGTAAAGGGACTTGCCCAAACGTGACAGGAAGGAGAAGGGGATCAAGTGATAAGGGACCGTGGTGCAGCAGGTTAAACAATTGTGTGTGTTAGTGTGTATGTTAAAGTCCAGGGGTTGGCCCAATAGGCTAAAGGGACTTGCCAACCGTGACAGGAAGGAGAAGGGGATCAAGGATAAGGGACCGTGGTGCAGCAGGTTAAACCATTGTGTGTGTGTGTGGTATGTTTAAGTCCAGGGGTTGGCCAATAGGCTAAAGGGACTTGCCAACCGTGACAGGAAGGAGAAGGGGATCAAGTGATAAGGGACCTGGTGCAGCAGGTTAAACATGTGTGTGTGTAGTGTGTATGTTAAAGTCCAGGGGTTGCCCAATAGGCTAAAGGGACTTGCCCAACCGTGACAGGAAGGAGAGAAGGGATCAAGTGATAAGGGACCG
Organism: Chlamydomonas sp. ICE-L; assembly: GCA_013435795.1. Taxonomy (NCBI): domain Eukaryota; kingdom Viridiplantae; phylum Chlorophyta; class Chlorophyceae; order Chlamydomonadales; family Chlamydomonadaceae; genus Chlamydomonas; species Chlamydomonas sp. ICE-L. The sequence continues at coordinate 147,443,318 of JACBWV010000610.1, read as the reverse complement.
TGGTGCAGCAGGTTAAACAATTGTGTGTGTTAGTGTGTATGTTAAAGTCCAGGGGTTGGCCCAATAGGCTAAAGGGACTTGCCCAACCGTGACAGGAAGGAGAAGGGGATCAAGTGATAAGGGACCGTGGTGCAGCAGGTTAAACAATTGTGTGTGTTAGTGTGTATGTTAAAGTCCAGGGGTTGGCCCAATAGGCTAAAGGGACTTGCCCAACCGTGACAGGAAGGAGAAGGGGATCAAGTGATAGGGACCGTGGTGCAGCAGGTTAAACAAATGTGTGTGTTAGTGTGTATGTAAAATCCAGGGGTTGGCCCAATAGGCTAAAGGGACTTGCCCAACCGTTGACAGGAAGAGAAGGGGATCAAGTGATAAGGGACCGTTGGCAGCAGGTTAAACAATTGTGTGTGTTAGTGGGTATGTTAAAGTCCAGGGTGGGCCAATAGGCTAAAGGGACTTGCCCAACCGTGACAGGAAGGAGAAGGGGATCAAGTGATAAGGGACCGTGGTGCAGCAGGTAAACAATTGTGTGTGTTAGTGTGTATGTTAAAGTCCAGGGGTTGGCCCAAAGGCTAAAGGGACTTGCCCAACCGTGACAGGAAGGAGAAGGGGATCAAGTGATAAGGGACCGTGGTGCAGCAGGTTAAACAATTGTGTGTGTTAGGTGGTATGTTAAAGTCCAGGGGTTGGCCCAATAGGCTAAAGGGACTTGCCCAACCGTGACAGGAAGGAGAGGGGATCAAGTGATAAGGGACCGTGGTGCAGCAGCAGGTTAAACAATGTGTGTGTGTGTGTTATGTTAAGTCCAGGGGTTGGCCCAAAGGCTAAAGGGACTTGCCCAACCGTGACAGAAGGAGAAGGGGATCAAGTGATAAGGGACCGTGGTGTGCAGCAGGTTAAACAATTGTGTGTGTTAGTGTGTATGTTAAAGTCCAGGGGTTGGCCCAATAGGCTAAAGGGACTTGCCCAACCGTGACAGGAAGGAGAAGGGGTCAGTGATAAGGGACCGTGGTGCAGCAGGTTAAACAATTGTGTGTGTTAGTGTGTATGTTAAAGTCCAGGGGTTGGCCCAATAGGCTAAAGGGACTTGCCAAACGTGACAGGAAGGAGAAGGGGATCAAGTGATAAGGGACCGTGGTGCAGCAGGTTAAACAATTGTGTGTGTTAGTGTGTATGTTAAAGTCAGGGGTTGGCCCAATAGGCTAAAGGGACTTGCCCAACCGTGACAGGAAGGAGAAGGGGATCAAGTGATAAGGGACCGTGGTGCAGCAGGTTAAACAATTGTGTGTGTTAGGTGTATGTTAAAGTCCAGGGGTTGGCCCAATAGGCTAAAGGGACTTGCCCAACGTGACAGGAAGGAGAAGGGGATCAAGTGATAAGGGACCGTGGTGCAGCAGGTTAAACAATTGGTGTGTTAGTGTGTATGTTAAAGTCCAGGGGTTGGCCCAATAGGCTAAAGGGACTTGCCCAACCGTGACAGGAAGGAGAAGGGGATCAAGTGATAAGGGACCGTGGTGCAGCAGGTTAAACAATTGTGTGTGTTAGTGTGTATGTTAAAGCCAGGGGTTGGCCCAAAGGCTAAAGGGACTTGCCAACCGTGACAGGAAGGAGAAGGGGATCAAGTGATAAGGGACCGTGGTGCAGCAGGTTAAACAATTGTGTGTGTTGTGTGTATGTTAAAGTCCAGGGGTTGGCCCAATAGGCTAAAGGGACTTGCCCAACCGTGACAGGAAGGAGAAGGGGATCAAGTGATAAGGGACCGTGGTGCAGCAGGTTAAACCATTGTGTGTGTTAGTGTGTATGTTAAAGTCCAGGGGTTGGCCCAATAGGCTAAAGGGACTTGCCCAACCGTGACAGGAAGGAGAAGGGGATCAAGTGATAAGGGACCGTGGTGCAGCAGGTTAAACAATTGTGTGTGTTAGTGTGTATGTTAAAGTCCAGGGGTTGGCCCAATAGGCTAAAGGGACTGCCCAACCGTGACAGGAAGGAGAAGGGGATCAAGTGATAAGGGACCGTGTGTGCAGCAGGTTAAACAATTGTGTGTTAGTGTGTATGTTAAAGTCCAGGGGTTGGCCCAAAGGCTAAAGGGACTTGCCCAACCGTGACAGGAAGGAGAAGGGATCAAGTGATAAGGGACCGTGGTGCAGCAGGTTAAACAATTGTGTGTTATGTGTGTATGTTAAAGTCCAGGGGTGGCCCAATAGGCTAAAGGGACTTGCCCAACCGTGACAGGAAGGAGAAGGGGATCAAGTGATAAGGGACCGTGGTGCAGCAGGTTAAACAATTGTGTGTGTTAGTGTGTATGTTAAAGTCCAGGGGTTGGCCCAATAGGCTAAAGGGACTTGCCCAACCGTGACAGGAAGGAGAAGGGGATCAAGTGATAAGGGACCGTGGTGCAGCAGGTTAAACAATTGTGTGTGTTAGTGTGTATGTAAAGTCCAGGGGTTGGCCCAATAGGCTAAAGGGACTTGCCCACGTGACAGGAAGGAGAAGGGGATCAAAGTGATAAGGGACCGTGGTGCAGCAGGTTAAACAATTGTGTGTGTTAGTGTGTATGTTAAAGTCCAGGGGTTGGCCAATAGGCTAAAGGGACTTGCCCAACCGTGACAGGAAGGAGAAGGGGATCAAGTGATAAGGGACCGCGTGTGCAGCAGGTTAAAATTGTGTGTGTTAGTGTGTATGTTAAAGTCCAGGGGTTGGCCCAATAGGCTAAAGGGACTTGCCCAACCGTGACAGGAAGGAGAAGGGGATCAAGTGATAAGGGACCGTGGTGCAGCAGGTTAAACAATTGTGTGGTTAGTGTGTATGTTAAAGTCCAGGGGTTTGCCCAATAGGCTAAAGGGACTTGCCCAAACGTGACAGGAAGGAGAAGGGGATCAAGTGATAAGGGACCGTGGTGCAGCAGGTTAAACAATTGTGTGTGTTAGTGTGTATGTTAAAGTCCAGGGGTTGGCCCAATAGGCTAAAGGGACTTGCCCAACCGTGACAGGAAGGAGAAGGGGATCAAGTGATAAGGGACCGTGGTGGCAGCAGGTTTAAACAATTTGTGTGTGTAGTGTGTATGTTAAAGTCCAGGGGTTGGCCCAATAGGCTAAAGGGACTTGCCCAACCGTGACAGGAAGGAGAAGGGGATCAAGTGATAAGGGACCGTGGTGCAGCAGGTTTAACAATTGTGTGTGTTAGTGTGTATGTTAAAGTCCAGGGGTTGGCCCAATAGGCTAAAGGGACTTGCCCAACCGTGGCAGGAAGGAGAAGGGGATCAAGTGATAAGGGACCGTGGTGCAGCAGGTTAAACAATTGTTGTGTTAGTGTGTATGTTAAAGTCAGGGGTTGGCCCAATAGGCTAAAGGGACTTGCCCAACCGTGACAGGAAGGAGAAGGGGATCAAGTGATAAGGGACCGTGGTGGCAGCAGGTTAAACAATTGTGTGTGTTAGTGTGTATGTTAAAGTCCAGGGGTTGGCCCAATAGGCTTAAGGGACTTGCCCAACCGTGACAGGAAGGAGAGGGGATCAAGTGATAAGGGACCGTGTGTGCAGCAGGTTAAACAATTGTGTGTGTTAGTGTGTATGTTAAAGTCAGGGGTTGGCCCAATAGGCTAAAGGGACTTGCCCAACCGTGACAGGAAGGAGAAGGGGATCAAGTGATAAGGGACCGGGTGGTGCAGCAGGTTAAACAATTGTGTGTGTTAGTGTGATGTTAAAGTCCAGGGGTTGGCCCAATAGGCTAAAGGGACTTGCCCAACCGTGACAGGAAGGAGAAGGGATCAAGTGATAAGGGACCGTGGTGCAGCAGGTTAAACAATTGTGTGTGTTAGTGTGTGTTAAAGTCCAGGGGTTGGCCCAATAGGCTAAAGGGACTTGCCCAACCGTGACAGGAAGGAGAAGGGGATCAAGTGTGATAAGGGACCGTGGTGCAGCAGGTTAAACAATTGTGTGTGTTAGTGTGTATGTTAAAGTCCGGGGTTGGCCCAATAGGCTAAGGGACTTGCCCAACCGTGACAGGAAGGAGAAGGGGATCAAGTGATAAGGGACCGTGGTGCAGCAGGTTAAACAATTGTGTGTGTTAGTGTGTATGTTAAAGTCCAGGGGTTGGCCCAATAGGCTAAAGGGACTTGCCCAACCGTGACAGGAGGAAGAAGGGGATCAGTGATAAGGGACCGTGGTGCAGCAGGGTAAACAATTGTGTGTGTTAGTGTGTGTGTTAAAGTCCAGGGGTTGGCCCAATAGGCTAAAGGGACTTGCCCAACCGTGACAGGAAGGAGAAGGGGATCAAGTGATAAGGGACCGTGGTGTGCAGCAGGTTAAACATTGTGTGTGTTAGTGTGTATGTTAAAGTCCAGGGGTTGGCCCAATAGGCTAAAGGGACTTGCCCAACCGTGACAGGAAGGAGAAGGGGATCAAGTGATAAGGGACCGTGGTTGCAGCAGGTTAAACAATTGTGTGTGTTGTGTGTATGTTAAAGTCCAAGGGTGGGAAAAGAGGAAAGGGTATTGTGAAACCAACCCTTGCCAACGTGACAGAGGAGAAGGGGATCAAGTGATAAGGGACCGTGGTGCGGCCAGGTTAAACAATTGTGTGTGTTAGTGTGTATGTTAAAGTCCAGGGGTTGGCCCATAGGCTAAAGGGACTTGCCCAACCGTGACAGGAAGGAGAAGGGGATCAAGTGATAAGGGACCGTGGTGCAGCAGGTTAAACAATTGTGTGGGATAGTGTGTATGTTAAAGTCGAGGGGTGGCCTCAATAGGCTAAAGGGACTTGCCCAACCGTGACAGGAAGGAGAAGGGGATCAAGTGATAAGGGACCGTGGTGCAGCAGGTTAAACAATTGTGTGTGTTAGTGTGTATGTTAAAGTCCAGGGGTTGGCCCAATAGGCTAAAGGGACTTGCCCAACCGTGACAGGAAGGAGAGGGGGATCAAGTGATAAGGGACCGTGGTGCAGCAGGTTAAACAATTGTGTGTGTTAGTTGGTATGTTAAAGTCCAGGGGTTGGCCCAATAGGCTAAAGGGACTTGCCCAACCGTGACAGGAAGGAGAAGGGGATCAAGTGATAAGGGACCGTGGTGCAGCAGGTTAAACAATGTGTGTGTTAGTGTGTATGTTAAAGTCCAGGGGTTGGCCCAATAGGCTAAAGGGACTGCCCAACCGTGACAGGAAGGAGAAGGGGATCAAGTGATAAGGGACCGTGGTGCACGCAGGTTAAACAATTGTGTGGTTAGTGTGTATGTTAAAGTCCAGGGGTTGGCCCAATAGGCTAAAGGGACTTGCCCAACCGTGACAGGAAGGAGAAGGGGATCAAGTGATAAGGGACCGTGGTTGCAGCAGGTTAAACAATTGTGTGTGTTAGTGTGTATGTTAAAGTCCAGGGGTTGGCCCAATGGCTAAAGGGACTGCCCAACCGTGACAGGAAGGAGAAGGGGATCAAGTGATAAGGGACCGTGGTGCAGCAGGTTTAAACAATGTGGTGTGTTAGTGTGTATGTAAAGCAGGGGTTGGCCCATAGGCTAAAGGGACTTGCCCAACCGTGACAGGAAGGAGAAGGGGATCAAGTGATAAGGGACCGTGGTGCAGCAGGTTAAACAATTGTGTGTGTTAGTGTGTATGTTAAAGTCCAGGGGTTGGCCCAATAGGCTAAAGGGACTTGCCCAACCGTGACAGGAAGGAGAAGGGGATCAAGTGATAAGGGACCGTGGGCAGCAGGGTAAACAATGTGTGTGGTTAGTGTGTATGTTAAAGTCCAGGGGTTGGCCCAATATTTACAAATTTGTGTGGTGAAAAACGCAATTGAGATTTTGCCCATGTGGTACACTTGAGGGCCATTTTGGGGCAATTTACAAATTTGTGTGGTGAAAACGCAATTGAGATTTTGCCCATGTGGTACACTTTGAGGGCCCCTTTTGGGCGCATTTACAAATTTGTGTGGTGGAAAACGCATTGAGTTTTGCCCTGTGGTCACTTTGAGGGCCATTTTGGGGCAATTTACAAATTTGTGTGGTGAGAACGCAATTGAGATTTTGCCCATGTGGTACACTTTGAGGGCCATTTTGGGGCAATTTACAAATTTGTGTGGTGAGAACGCAATTGAGATTTTGCCCATGTGGTACACTTTGAGGGGCATTTTGGGGCATTTACAAATTTGTGTGGTGAAAACGCAATTGAGATTTTGCCCATGTGGTACACTTTGAGGGCCATTTTGGGGCAATTTACAAATTTGTGTGGTGAGAACGCAATTGAGATTTTGCCCATGTGGTACACTTTGAGGGCCATTTTGGGGCAATTTACAAATTTGTGTGGTGAAAACGCAATTGAGATTTTGCCCATGTGGTACACTTTGAGGGCATTTTGGGGCAATTTACAAATTTGTGTGGTGAGAACGCAATTGAGATTTTGCCCATGTGGTACACTTTGAGGGCCATTTTGGGGCAATTTACAAATTTGTGTGGTGAAAACGCAATTGAGATTTTGCCCATGTGGTACACTTTGAGGGCATTTTGGGGCAATTTACAATTTGTGTGGTGAAAACGCAATTGAGATTTTGCCCATGTGGTACACTTTGAGGGCCATTTTGGGGCAATTTACAAATTGTGTGGGTGAGGAAACGCAAAATGAGATTTTGCCCATGTGGTACACTTTGAGGGCCATTTTGGGGCAATTTACAAATTTGTGTGGTGAAAACGCAATTGAGATTTGCCCATGTGGTACACTTTGAGGGGCCATTTTGGGGCAATTTACAAATTTGTGTGGGTGAAACGCAATTGGATTTTGCCCATGTGGTACACTTTGAGGGCCATTTTGGGGCATTTACAAATTTGTGTGGTGAAACGCAATTGAGATTTTGCCCATGTGGTACACTTTGAGGGCCATTTGGGGCAATTTACAATTTGTGTGGTGAAAACGCATGAGATTTTGCCCATGTGGTACACTTTGAGGGCCATTTTGGGGCAATTTACAAATTTGTGTGGTGAGAACGCAATTGAGATTTTGCCCATGTGGTACCTTTGAGGGCCATTTTGGGGCAATTTACAATTGTGTGGTGTGAAAACGCATTGAGATTTTGCCATGTGGTACCTTTGAGGGCCATTTTGGGGCAATTACAATTTGTGTGGTGAAAACGCAATTGAGATTTTGCCCATGTGGTACACTTTGAGGGCCATTTTGGGGCAATTTCAAATTTGTTGTGGTGAAAACGCAATTGAGATTTTTGCCCATGTGGTACACTTTGAGGGGCATTTTGGGGCAATTTACAAATTTGTGTGGTGAAACGCAATTGAGATTTTGCCCATGTGGTACACTTTGAGGGCCATTTTGGGGCAATTTACAAATTGTGTGGTGGAAAACGCAATTGAGATTTTGCCATGTGGTACACTTTGAGGGCCATTTTGGGGCAATTTACAAATTTGTGTGGTGAGAACGCATTGAGATTTTGCCCATGTGGTACACTTTGAGGGCCATTTTGGGGGAATTTACAAATTTGTGTGGTGAAACGCAATTGAGATTTTGCCCATGTGGGACACTTGGGGCCATTTGGGGCAATTTACAAATTTGTGTGGTGAAAACGCCTTGAGATTTTGCCCATGTGGTACACTTTGAGGGCCATTTGGGGCAATTTACAAATGTGTGGTGAAAACGCAATTGAGATTTTGCCCATGTGGTAACTTTGAGGGCCATTTTGGGGCAATTTACAAATTTGTGTGGTGAAAACGCAATTGAGATTTTGCCCATGTGGTACACTTTGAGGGCCATTTTGGGCAATTTACAAATTTGTGTGGTGAGAACGCAATTGAGATTTTGCCCATGTGGTACACTTTGAGGGCCATTTTGGGGCAATTTACAAATTTGTGTGGTGAAAACGCAATTGAGATTTTGCCCATGTGGTACACTTGAGGGCCATTTTGGGGCAATTTACAAATTTGTTGGTGAGAAACGCAATTGAGATTTTGCCCATGTGGTACACTTTGAGGGCCATTTTGGGGGATTTACAAATTTGTGTGGTGGAACGCAATTGAGATTTTGCCCATGTGGTACACTTTGAGGGCCATTTTGGGGCAATTTACCAATTTGTGTGGTGAAAACGCAATTGAGATTTTGCCATGTGGTACACTTTGAGGGCCATTTTGGGGCAATTTACACAATTTGTGTGGTGAGAACGCAATTGAGATTTTGCCCATGTGGACACTTTGAGGGCCATTTTGGGGCAATTTACAAATTTGTGTGGTGAAAACGCAATTGAGATTTTGCCCATGTGGTACACTTTGAGGGCCATTTTGGGGCAATTTACAAATTTGTGTGGTGAACGCAATTGAGATTTGCCCATGTGGTACACTTTGAGGGGGCATTTTTGGGCAATTTACAATTTGTGTGGTGAAAACGCAATTGAGTTTTGCCCATGTGGTACACTTTGAGGGCCATTTTGGGCAATTTACAAATTTGTGTGGTGAAAACGCAATGAGATTTTGCCCATGTGGTACACTTTGGGCCATTTTGGGGCAATTTACAAATTGTGTGGTGAGAACGCAATTGAGATTTTGCCCATGGTGGACACTTTGAGGCCATTTTGGGGCAATTTACAAATTTGTGTGGTGAAAACGCATTGAGATTTTTGCCCAGTGGTACACTTTGAGGGCCATTTTGGGGCAATTTACAAATTTGTGTGGTGAAAACGCAATTGAGATTTTGCCCATGTGGTACACTTTGGGGCCATTTTGGGGCAATTTCAAATTTGTGTGGTGAAAACGCAATTGAGATTTTGCCATGTGGTACACTTTGAGGGCCATTTTGGGGCAATTTACAAATTTGTGTGGTGGAAACGCAATTGAGATTTTGCCCATGTGGTACACTTGAGGGCCATTTTGGGGCAATTTACAAATTTGTGTGGTGAAACGCAATTGAGATTTGCCCATGTGGTACACTTTGAGGGCCATTTTGGGGCAATTTACAAATTTGTGTGGTGAAACGCAATTGAGATTTTGCCCATTGTGTACACTTTGAGGGCATTTTGGGGCAATTTACAAATTTGTGTGGTGAGACGCAATTGAGATTTTGCCCATGTGGTACACTTTGAGGGCCATTTTGGGGCAATTTACAAATTTGTGTGGTGAAAACGCAATTGAGATTTGCCCATGTGGTACACTTGAGGCCATTTTGGGCAATTTACAAATTTGTGTGGTGAAAACGCAATTGAGATTTTGCCCATGTGGTACACTTTGAGGGCCATTTTGGGGCAATTTACAAAATTTGTGTGGAAAACGCAATTGAGATTTTGCCCATGTGGTACACTTTGAGGGCCATTTTGGGGCAATTTACAAATTTGTGTGGTGAAACGCAATTGAGATTTTGCCCATGTGGTACACTTTGAGGGCCATTTTGGGGCAATTTACAAATTTGGTGTGTGAAAACGCAATTGAGATTTTGCCCATGTGGTACACTTTGAGGGCCATTTTGGGGCAATTTACAAATTTGTGTGGTGAAAACGCAAATTGAGATTTTGCCCATGTGGTACACTTTGAGGGCCATTTTGGGGCAATTTACAAAATTGTGTGGTGAAACGCAATTGAGATTTGTGCCATGTGGTCACTGAACAGTTGAGGGCATTTTGGGCAATTTACAAATTGGTGTGGTGAGAACGCATTGCGATTTTGCCCTTGTTACACTTTGGGGCCATTTTGGGCAAGTTACAATTTGTGTGGTGAAAAGCAATTGAGATTTTGCCATGTGGTACACTTTGAGGGCCATGTTGGGGCAATTACAGAAGTTTGTGTGGTGAGGAACGCAATGAGATTTTGCCCAGGGGTACACGTTGAGGGCCATTGTGGGGCATGTACAATTTGTGTGGTGAGACGCAATTGAGAATTTTGCCCAGTGGTAACACTTTGAGGGCCATTGGGGGGAATTTCCAAATGTGTGTGTGAAACGCAATTGAGCTGTTTGCCAATGTTGTTACAAGCGTTGAGGGCCATTTTGGGGCAATTTACAAATTTGTGTGGTGAAAACGCAATTGAGATTTTGCCATGTGGTACACTTTGATGGCATTTTGGGCAATTGACATTTTGGGGGTGAAAACGGCAATTGAGAGGTTGCCATGGGTGGTACACCTTTGAGGAGAGGGCCATTGTGGCCATTTACAATTGTGGGGTGAGAACCATTGAGATTTTGCCCATGTGTCACTTTGAGGCCATTTTGGGGGCAATTTACCAAGTTGTGTGGTGCGAACGCACTTGAGATTTTGCACCATTGGGTACAATTTGAGGGCCATTTGTGGGGAATTTACAAATTTGTGTGGTGAGACGCATTGAGTTTTTGCCCATGTGGTACATCTTTGAGGGACCATTTTGGGGGCAATTTTACAAATTTGATGTGGTGAAAACCAATTGGAGATTTTGCCCATGTGGTTACCCTGTTGAGGGCCATTTTGGGGCGATTTTACAAATTTGTGTGGTGAAACGCACTTGAGATTTTTTCCATGTGGTACACTTTGAGGGCCATTTTGGGGCAATTTACAAATTTGTGTGGTGAGAACGCAATTGAGATTTTGCCCATGTGGTACACTTTGAGGGCCATTTTGGGGCAATTTACAAATTTGTGTGGTGAAAACGCAATTGAGATTTTGCCCATGTGGTACACTTTGAGGGCCATTTTGGGGCAATTTACAAATTTGTGTGGTGAGAACGCAATTGAGATTTTGCCCATGTGGTACACTTTGAGGGCCATTTTGGTTGGGGCATTTAAAAATTTGAGGTGGTGACAAGCGCAATTGAAAGATTGTGCCCATGTGGTAACACGTTTAGGGGCCATTTTGGGCAAATTTTAACAAATTTTATTGTGGTGAAACGCAATTGATATTGCCCATGGGGTACACGTTGGAGGTCCATTTTTGGGGCAATTTACAAATTTTTTGGTAGACGCAATTGATATTTTGCCCAGTGGTATCACGTTGAGGGCCATATTTTGGGGCAATTTTACAAATTTGTGTGGTGAGAACGCAATTGAGATTTTGCCCATGTGGTACACTTTGAGGGCCATTTGGGGCATTTACAAAGTTGTTTGGTGAAAACCAATTGGAGATTTTGCCCATGTGGGTACACTTTGAGGGCCATTTTTGGGGCAATTTACAACTTTGTGTGGGAAACGCATGAGATTGTGCCCATGTGGTACACTTTGAGGGCCATTTTGGGGCAATTTACAAATTTGTGTGGTGAAAACGCAATTGAGATTTTGCCCATGTGGTACACTTTGAGGGCCATTTTGGGGCAATTTACAAATTTGTGTGGTGAAAACGCAATTGAGATTTTGCCCATGTGGTACACTTTGAGGGCCATTTTGGGCAATTTACAAATTTGTGTGGTGCAAACCAATTGAGGATTTTTACACAGGTGGTACACTGTTTGAGGGCCATTTTGGGGCAATTTACAAATTTGTGGTGGGGAAACGCATTGAGATTTTGCCATGTTGTACACTTTGAGGGCCATTTTGGGGGCATTTACAAATTTGTGTGGTGCAAACGGCATTGAATGTGTGCATGGTGGTACACTTTAGGGCCATTTTGGGGCATTTACAATTTGGGGTGGGAGAACGCATGAGATTTTGCCCATGTGGTACACTTTTGAGGCCATTTTGGGCAATTTGACAAATTTGGTGTGGTGAGAAACTCATTGGAGATGTTTGCCAGTGGTGCACTTTGAGGCCATTTTGGGGCAATTTACAAATTTTGTGTGGTGAGAACGCAAATTGAGATTTGCCCATGTGGTAACAACGTGGAGGGCCTTTAGGGGCAATTACAAATTTGGTGGTGGAACGGCATTAAGATTTTGCCCATGTGGTACACTTTGAGGGCCATTTTGGGGCAATTTACAAATTTGTGTGGTGAGAACGCAATTGAGATTTTGCCCATGTGGTACACTTTGAGGGCCATTTTGGGGCAATTTACAAATTTGTGTGGTGAAAACGCAATTGAGATTTTGCCCATGTGGTACACTTTGAGGGCCATTTTGGGGCAATTTACAAATTTGTGTGGTGAAAACGCATGAATGTTTGCCCATGTGGTACAACACTTTTGAGGCCATTTTGGGCAATTTACAAATTGTGGTGGTGAAAACGCAATTGAGAGGTTTGCCCATGGGGTACACTTTGAGGGCCATTTTTGGCAATTTTTACAAAGTTGTGTGGTGAGAACGCATTGAGATTTTGCCCATGTGGTAACTTGAGAGGGCCATTTTTGGGGCAATTTACAAATTTGTGTGGGGAGAACGCAATAGAGATTTTGCCATGTGTACACTTGAGGGCCATTGGGCAATTTACAATTGTGTGGTGAGAACGCAATTGAGATTTGCCCATGTGGTCACTGGAGGCCCATTTTGGGCAAGTTACAAATTTGGTGTGGTGAAACGCAATTGAGATGTTGGCCCATGGTGGTACAACTTGGGGCAATTTTGGGGCAATTTTACAAAATTTGTGGGTGAAACGCAATTGAGATTTTGCCCATGTGGTACACTTTGAGGGCCATTTTGGGGCAATTTACAAATTTGTGTGGTGAGAACGCAATTGAGATTTTGCCCATGTGGTACACTTTGAGGGCCATTTTGGGGCAATTTACAAATTTGTGTGGTGAGAACGCAATTGAATTTGCCCTGTGGTTACACTTGAGGCATTTTGGGGGGCATTTACAAATTTGTGTGGTGAAAACGCAATTGAGATTTTGCCCATGTGGTACACTTTGAGGGCCATTTTGGGGCAATTTACAAATTTGTGTGGTGAAAACGCAATTGAGATTTTGCCCATGTGGTACACTTTGAGGGCCATTTTGGGGCAATTTAACAAATGTTGTGTGTGGAAAACGCAATTGAGATTTTGCACCATGTGGTCACTTGAGGCCTTTGGGGCAATTTACAAATTTGTGTGGTGAAAACGCAATTGAGATTTTGCCCATGTGGTACACTTTGAGGGCCATTTTGGGGCAATTTACAAATTTGTGTGGTGAAAACGCAATTGAGATTTTGCCCATGTGGTACACTTTGAGGGAATTTGGGAATTTACAACATTTGTGTGGGAAAAAGCAATGGAGATTTTTGCCCATGGGGTAACACTTTGAGGGCCATGTTTGGGGCAATTTACAAATTTGTGTGTGAAACGCAATTGAAAGTGTGCCATGTGTTACACTTTGAGGGGCCATTTTTTGGGGCCAATGTACAAATTTGTGTGGTGAAAACGCAATTGAGAATTTTGCCCATGGTGGTACACTGTTTGAGGGCCAGTGTTGAGGCAATTTACAAATTTTGTGGTGAAAACGCATTGAGATTGTGCCAATGTGGGTAACACTTTGAGGGCCATTTTATGGGGCAATTTACAAATTTGTGGTGGTGAGAACGGCATTGAGATTTGCCCATGTGGTAACACGTTGGAGGGCCATTTTAAGGGCAATTTAACAAATTTTGTGTGGTGAAAACGCATTGAGATTTAGCCCATGTGGTACACTTTGAGGGCATTTTGGGCAATTTACAAATTTGTGGGTGAAAACGGCATTGAGATTTTGCCATGTGGTACACGTTTGAGGGCCATTTTGGGCAATTTTACAAATTTGTGTGGTGAAAACGCAATTGAGATTTTGCCCATGTGGTACACTTTGAGGGCCATTTTGGGGCAATTTACAAATTTGTGTGGTGAAAACGCAATTGAGATTTTGCCCATGTGGTACACTTTGAGGGCCATTTTGGGGCAATTTACAAATTTTTGTGGTGAAAACGCAATTGAGATTTTGCCCATGTTGGGGCAATTTTTCAGGATTCCGAATTTGGGTGTAGCACTACTGGTATATACATGAGACCTTAAACACATAGGAAGGTTGCAAGATAATAATGATAACGTCTGGTCGGGTGTTAACAAGACAATAACTGTGTGTGGTGTGTGTGTGTGTGTGGTGTGTGTGTGTGTGGTGTGTGTGTGGTGTGTGTGTGGTGTGTGTGTGTGTGTGTGGTGTGTGTGTGGTGTGTGTGTGTGGTGTGTGGGTGCGTGTGGTGTGTGTGTGTGGTGTGTGTGTGGTGTGGTGTGGGTGCGTGTGGTGTGTGTGTGGTGCGTGTGAGGTGTGTGTGGTGTGTGTGGTACAGTTGAGGAGCTGGTTGGGACTGTCTTCTACATGCTCTGCAGGGAAGGTAGGGGAAAAGTAATGATACCGTCTAGTGGGGCGTGGTATTAAGGGATCCCTGTCTTAAGGCGGTAGAGAACGGGCTGCTACTTTACCTGGACAAAGCTACCATGGCGGCAGACAGAGACCGAGAGCACTAAAGCGCACCCGTGGGGATTCGAACCCGGGATATGTTTTTCCGCTATATATTGCGATCGCTAGTTTTGTCCCCGTTTTGGAGAAATTATCGCTATAAAAAAGTAAAACAAAAAACAGTTTTTTTGGGGGGCCCAATTTGGGGCACGCGAAAGCTACAAAAACACCATTTATGGCCCCAAAAGCCACAAAGAGCTACAAAAACCACTACACGCTGTCCCTGGAGGAGGCCTAGAACCATAAAGCTAGAAAAAACCCACTTTCAGATTTGAAAAAAAAAAACTGATTCGAACCCGGCACCTTAATTGTTCAATCAGCTCTGCCATTGAGCCATTCGGTAAAATGGAGATGGTTGCAAGATATGTTATTATAGAGATTCAGTATGGGGGACTTGTGGCCCAGAGTTGGCTAAACAAGTGGCTGCAAGGTGGTTGTGTTGGGTTAACTTGTGCTTTCTTCCTTTTAGGTCATTATCGCTACATATTTAGGTGCTCATAGCGCATGCCCTTGGGTGATATTTAGTTATTTTAGTTCGGCCTTCCTCTCTTGTGGTTGGTAGGCTTGGTGTTCTGGATTGCATACTTTTGCATCCCTCCCCTTTCCGTTCTCCTTTACGCCTCTAGTTTGTTTTCTTTTTTTGGATTTGACCTAGTTTGTTTCCAGGTTTGTGGGGGTGCCTTTAAACCCCTCGTGCTTTCGTGTTATAAAATTGGATGGTCGGCAGGCTGTGCTGCTATCCAGTCTCGGCAGTGATTTGCTGAGTTTATGTAACAAACCCTCTCTCTCACAAGTCCTATGCAGCTTCGCTAGCGACGCAGAAAATCGGAGGAGTGTGCTGGCAGCGGAACGAAAGGTGGCAACGATGGAGCTGACCGAAGCCACTTAGTTATGAGAAAGTTGGCTGACTTGTCAGGCTTCTGTTTTTCGGTCGGTCGGTCCGCCGGTCGGTTGGACGGACGGACAAATGGGTAACCCTGGGGGCTCCTAACCCACAGAAGGGGGGGCTCCGCCAAAGCATCTGTAACAATCCAATGGGTAACCCTGGGGGCTCCTGACCCACAGAAGGGGGGGCTCCGCCCAAAGCATCTGTAACAATCCAATGCCATTCTATAAAAAAGGTAATGATAACGCCTGGTGGGGCGTGGTGTTAAGGGAGCCCGTCGTACGCGGGTGGGGAGCGGTCTCCTACCTCAACTGGACAAGCTACCATCGCGGTTGACGACGACCTGCAACGCCAAGAGCGACCGAAGGGGAAGTCGAACCCCCGACTCTTCATTCTTAGGCGATCTGGTCTACCACTAGACCATTGTAAATCACTGAAAGAGGCTAATGCCATTCTATCTAGATCTGACTAAACTGTAAAACCCATGTGCCTAACAGCAGCCCCAATTCAGATATAGCTGAACACCTGGGTCACTTGCATGTGGTAGGGGTGAGTGTAAGGTATGTTGATCATCATGTTCTTTGTGGGTGAGTATATATGTTCATCAGGAGTGTATATGTTGTTCATCATGATCTTTGTGGGTGAGTGTAAGCTATGTTGATCATCATGTTATTTGTGGGTAAGTGTAAGCAATGTTCATTATCTTGTTCCCATGGGTTCTGCACTTAACCAGTGAGGTGTTGATGAGTTGATCAAAGTTGAGTTTAATTTGTGCCTGACTGGCCCAATCCAAATGGGCAAAGCAAGTAACATACTACCAGACTATTCCCAAGCTGATTACATGCAGGGGAGGGGGGAAGCTAGTCCTGACTTTGCCAGTCCGGAGGTAACCGGTTACCCCTAAACCTAACCCCCATATACCCTAAAACCTGAACCTTCAACCCTAAACCCTAAACCCCCAAACCCCCACCTCCGGACTGGCAAAGTCCGGACTAGCTTCCCCCCTCCCCTGCATGTAATCAGCTTGGAAATAGCCTGGTAATGATAACGCCTGGTGGGGCGTGGTGTTAAGGGAGCCCGTCGTACGCGGGTGGGGAGCGGTCTCCTACCTCAACTGAACAACCTACCATCGCGGTTGACGACGACCTGCAACGCCAAGAGCGACCGAAGGGGAAGTCGAACCCCCGACTCTTCATTCTTTAGCAATCTGGTCTACCACTAGACCATTGTAATCGCTAAAGAGGCTATAATAGCCTGGTAGTATGTTACTTGCTTTGCCCATTTGGATTGGGCCAGTCAGGCACAAATTAAACTCAACTTTGATCAACTCATCAACACCTCACTGGTTAAGTGCAGAACCCATGGGAACAAGATAATGAACATTGCTTACACTTACCCACAAATAACATGATGATCAACATAGCTTACACTCACCCACAAAGATCATGATGAACAACATATACACTCCTGATGAACATATATACTCACCCACAAAGATCATGATGAACAACATACACACTCCTGATGAACATATATACTCACCCACAAAGATCATGATGAACAACATACACACTCATGATGAACATATGTACTCACCCACAAAAACATATGGTGATCAACATAGCTTACACTCACCCACAAAGAGGATGATGATCAACAGACACACTCATGATGAACTTACATACTCACCCACAATAACATGATGATGGAAATGGATTGCGCTCAGACACAAAGAGAACACCCACCCCAGGGCCCAGCCCAGACCAGCCCAGACCAGACCAGACCAGACCAGACCAGACCAGACCAGACCAGTAACACCTTGAGTGAGGCACCCTACCCCCCCCCCACCACCACCACCACCACCACCACCACCACCACCACACACACACACACCACCACACACCCATATCCTTGGGGCTAACGTACTCCTGCTGGGGCCAACCACCTTGGGGGCAAGCCAGCTAGCACCTGCTTCCACAAAGAGCACACTCACTCACCAAGAGCACACCCACCAAACACATCTCTAAGCTGCACAGAGAATATGTTGCCTCCTGTACCAGCATTATTGCCACACGACGCATGAAGGAGTCCCTACCGCCTGGAGGGTGACGCTCACCCTGCCTGCAATGGTGATGTAATGATAACGCCTGGTGGGGCGTGGTGTTAAGGGAGCCCGTCGTACGCGGGTGGGGAGCGGTCTCTTATCTAAACTGGACAAGCTACCATCGCGGTTGACAACGACCTGCAACGCCAAGAGCGACCGAAGGGGGAGTCGAACCCCCGACTCTTCCTCCTCAAGCAATCTTGCCTACCACTAGACCATTGTATATCACTGAAAGGGGCTGCCTGCCATGGTGACTTTCCCCAGCTGCGGCGTACGGGAGGGCCCCCGTAACACCACGCCCCTCCAGGCGTTATCATTTTTTTCACACTCACCCACAAAGAGAACTCGGGGCCCCAGGATGGTCCCCTCTGACACTGCCTTGGCAAGACCAAAATCCGCACCACCTGAGATGTGCGAGGAAGAAAATAAATTAATAATGCCACGGTAATATTATTATATAATACCTGTATAATACATAATATAATCATACCATTAATACCATTAAGGTACATTTATATACATAAAAATACCCTATCTCCATAAGTGCCTAAGTCAGACCCTGAGTGATACGGATGGATTGAGCCTATGCCCTCAAGTCCAAAAACAAAGATTTTTTGCTAATAAGTTGCCCAACCACATCAGTTCAACACACAAATACTCGGATTTGGGTTTTCTCAAATGGTGGGGACCAGGTCAAGTGAAGCATGCTAATTTGTTACTATGGGGGTCCCTAAGTCGATACGGGTTTTACGTAGGAAGTGATACGGAGCCTATCGCGACCGAAACAAGCCATTTTAAAAGAACACTGGGTACAAATGTTGTGTAACGTCTTTCCCTACCAGTAGTTATGACGGAAAGCCTCGGAAGGCAGTACACAGGCAATACAGTTGAGTACGGACCCCCAAAACACTGATTATTTACATTTCGTGGGTGTCCTAAGTCTAGGTCAGAGTTGCACAGCCTCAATTGAAACATTTTGGGCCTCCGTTTTAGCTCTATCTGAAGATATAGCGTGCAGAACAACTTTCTCCTTTTTTCCGAAAATTCAAAATTCAAAATTCAAATATTTTTGAAAATAAATTCAAAAAACAAACTTTGTTTTTAATTTGTCTTCAAACATCCACATCTGAACTCAGTTTTTTATTTGGGGTAGAACATTAAAAACACACCCTAATCCTGAGCCATGGTGTGGTAGGCCACAGGGAGGTGAAATCTTGAGATATACAGCTATTTCAGTAGATTCCTAGGCCAAGGCTGAAGCGCAGCATCCGACCTTGTAATAGGGGTTAGATAAGCCTTTCGTCCCGAGGTACCTTTCTTCGAAATAGCTCGCGCGGCCTCGTATCTGACGCGATCTGGATTTGTATCACTAATTATCGCACACCTGATGTACTGCCACCGGCCTGCCAAACACGGCTGCTCGCGACCAGATGCGAAGGCGCACAAAAAGTAGCAGTGCGCATAGCTGACACCGTCGCGAACAATATGAGCCTGACAGAATTCGATTCCGAGCAGTTTGGGCCATGTACGGCTCTGTATCACATTCTTGTATCGACTTAGGGCGTTTTCGGACTTAGGCACCTATGGAGATAGAACATAGTAAATATTTGTACATATAAACCAGATATTATATAATATTATTATATATTAAATAATGGTAAATAACTGGTAAATAACGACAAAATCTGACCCTGCCCTTGCAAGACCTAAGTCCGCTCCACCTGAAATGTGTGGGTTTAGGATTTAGGATTGAGGGTTTAGATCCGCTCCACCTGAGATGTGCAGGTTTAGCGTTTTAGGATTAAGGATTTAGGTCTGCTCTACCTTAGATATGCGGGTTTAGGGTTTAGGGTTGTAGGGTTAAGGATTTAGGTCCGCTCCACCTGAGAGGTGCAGGGAAGTTAACAAACATAAAGGAAGGGAAGTATGGGGGCAAGTAATAAGGAATGATAACAGGAAAGCACGGAAGCTAACAAACATAAAAGCAGAGAACACTCCCAAATTGCTCTAAGGACGAAGAGTCGGGAGTTCGATTCCCCCTATGGTCGCTCTTGGCGTTGCAGGTCGTTGCCAACCGCTATGGGAGCTTGCCCAGTTGAGGTAGAAGACTGCTCTCTATCCGCGTATGACGGGTTCCCTTAACACCACGCCCCACCAGGCATTATCATTATCTTAGAAGCAGAGAAGCTTGGGGGCAAGCAATAAGTCATGATAATGCCTGGTGGGGCGTGGTTTAAAGGGAGTCCCGTCTTACGGCGGTAGGGAACGGCCCGCTACTTTACCTGGATAAAGCTACCATGGCGGTTGACAGCGACCACGAACACTAAAGCGCACCCGTGGGGATTTGAACCCGGCACCTTCATCATTCAAGGAGCTCAGCCATTGAGCAATTTGTTGAACGGGGATATGGGGGCAAGCAGTTTAGTAAGAAAATACCTGTATGCATATTGACGTACACACACATACTGACAAACACACACACACATTGACATACACACACATTGACATATACACACATATTGACCCACACATATTGACACACACACACACATATTGACATATAAACACATATTGACCCACACATTTTGACATACACACACGGTACGGTATGCAGGCAAGCTAGCAGGTGACGCGGAAAAATGGCGGAGAGTGTTAGCTGTCGGAACGACAGGTGGCAACAGAATGGAGCGGACCAAATCCAGTTAGTTGCGAGACAGTTGGCTGACATGTCAGGCTTCGTCTCGGTCGTCAGATGGACGGACAACGGGGTGAATTCGAGGGCTCCAGCCCTCCAGAAGGGGGGGCTCCGCAAAAATATGCAGGCAAGCAAGCAAGCAAGCAAGCAAGCGAGCGAGCAAGCCAGCCAGCCAGCCAGCAAGCAAGCAAGCAAGCAAGCGAGCGAGCGAGCAAGCAAGCAAGCAAGCGAGCAAGCAAGCAAGCAAGCAAGCAAGCAAGCAAGCAAGCAAGCAAGAGAGGAAGAAACCAATCAAGCAACCAACCCAGCAGAAGCAACCAACCCAGCAACCAGCCCAGCAACCAATCCAGCAACGAACCCAGCAGGGTTATGCAGCTCTAGGGGTGGTGATATCTTCATCTACTTCTTCGTCCTAACATTACCATAATATAACCCCCCCCCCCCCCCCCAACACCCACCTCCCCCCACCTCCCTCCTGCCCGTCCGCCTCTCTCCTCCCTTCCCCTCCTCTACCTCTCTCCCTCTCCGCCTCCCCCCCCCTCCCCTTCCTTCTCCTCCTCCTTCCCTCCTCCGCCCCCTCTCCCCCTTTTCCCTTATCCGCCTCTCCCCCCCCCTCGCCCCTCGCCCCCCTTTCCTCCCCTGCTCCCCTCCTCGCCCCCCCCCCCCTCCCCTCCCCTGCTCCGCCTCCTTCCCTCCTCCTCCCCCTCACCTTTCCCTGTCCCGCTGCTCCGCCCCTCCCCCCCCCGGCCCCCCACTCGCCCCCTTGCCCTGCTCCGCCTCCTTCCCTCTCCTCCCCCCCCTCCCCGCTTTCTCTGCTCCGCTCCGCCCCCCCCCCCCCCCCCCCCCCACCACCCCCAACCTGCCCACCCCCCCCCCTTCCCCTGCCCCCCCCCTCTTCCCCTTCTCCTCCCCCTCGCCCGCCCCCCTTTCCCCCTGCGTCCGCCTCCTCCCCCCCCCCCCCCCCCCCCCAGCCTCCCCTCCTCCCACTGGCTTGCTTCCGCCTCCTTCCCCTTCTCCTCCCCCTCGCCCCCCCTTTCCCCTGCTCCGCCGCCTCCCCGCCCCCCCCCCCCCCCCCCCCCCCCCCCCCTCCCCTTCCCCTGCTCCGCCCCTTCCCCTTCTCCTCCTCCCCCTCGCCCCAGTCCCCTGCTCCGCCTCCTACCCCCCCCCCCCCGCCCTAACCCCCCCCCCCCCCCTCCCCCTTCCCAGGCTCCCCTCCTTCCCCTCCTCCTCCCCCTCGCCCTCCATATCCCAGGCTCCCCTGCCTTCCCCTCTCCTCCCCTCGCCCCCCTTTCCCCTGCTGCTTCCGCCTCTCCCCCCCCCCCCCCCCCCCCGCCCCCCATTCCCTGCTCCGCCTCCTTCCCCTCTCCTCCCCCTCGCCCCCCTTCCCCCTGCTTCCGTGCCCTCCCCCCTCCTTTTTCTCCTCTCCCTCCTCCCCCCCCCCTCCCCTCAAAATAGAAAATAAAGCGTACCAGCATCACGAACAGTGGTGAAGCCGCGATAAAGCATTCCATTCAAAATCTCAGCAGCCTTGGCAGTCACGTACGACTCTGGGTACGACATGAGAGCTGGTAGGTTGGCGGTGATGGCAGTACAGTGGACGTGGGCATCACACAAACCTGCACATGAGACAGGTAGGTTGGCAGTGTTGGCGGTGATGGCAGTACAGTGGACGTGGGCATCACACAAACCTGCACATGAGACAGGTAGGTTGGCGGTGTTGGCGGTGATGGCAGTACAGTGGACGTGGGCATCACACAAACCTACACATCCAAGTACCAGAAGGGGACGAGATAAAGTTTTTTTTTTAGGGCCAGATGAAAAGGGAAGAGATGAAGGGGGGTTGGAGGGCCAGAGGGAAAGGGACAAGATGACAGGGTTTGGGAGGGCCAGAGGGAAAGGGACAAGATGACAGGGTTTGGGAGGGCCAGAGGGAAAGGGAAAAGATGAAAGGGGTCTTTGAAGGGCTAGGTGGAAAGGGAAGAGAGGACGGGGCGTTTTGGAGGGCCAGATGGAAAGGGAAAAGATGAAGGTTTTTTTGGAGGGCCAAATAAAAAGGGACGAGACGAAGGGGGTTTTGGAGGGCCAGAAGGAAAGGGAAGAGATAAAGAGGCTTCTGGAGGGCCAAATGGAAAGGGACGAGATGAAGGGGGGTTGGGAGGGCCAGATGCAAAGGGAAGAGATGACAGGGGTTTGGGAGGGCCAGCTGGAAAGGGAGAAAATGACAGGGGGTTGTGGAGGGCCAGATGCAAAGGGAAGAGATGACAGGGGTTTGGGAGGGCCAGATGGAAAGGGAGAAAATGACAGGGGGGTGTGGAGGGCCAGATGGAAAGGGAAGAGATGAAGTTTTAGTTTTAGGGCCAGATGGAAAAGGACGAGATGAAGGGGAATGTTTGAGACACGAAGTGCACCATGGCCTCTGTCTCCCCTAACGTAAACCCCACCCACCTAAACTCCAAAACCCTCACCTTGGGCAAGAGGACCTGGCATGAGGCTGAAGCCCTGGCCCAACCCTAATCATGGCCACCACTCGTACATCCTCCGGCTAATAGTATCACACACCATCCCACTCAATCAAGTGCCTGATGGGCCTATATGCAACCCCTTTTAACCCCCACCCACCCAAACCCCAAACCCTACACCCCACACCCTGGGCAAGCTGATCAGGCATGAAAGTAAAGCCTTTGCCCAACCTGGTCATGATCACCACTCACACATTCTCCTACCCATAGTATCACACACTATCTCACTCAATCAAGTGCCCCATGGCTTCCATGTACCCACTTGTAAACCCCACTCACCCAACCCCCAAACCCTACACCCCAAACCCTACACCCTAAAACCTGGGCAAGCTGACCTGGCATGAGGGTGAAGCCCTGGCCCGACCCTTATCATGGCCACCACTCTTACATCCTCCTGCTCATAGTATCACGCACTATCCCTCTTAATCAAGTGCCTGAAGGCCTACATGTCCCCCTTGTAAAACCCACCCACCCAAACCCCAAACCCTGGGCATGCTGACCTGGCATGAGGGTGAAGCCCTGGCCCGACCCTAATCATGGCCATCACTCACACATCCCCGTACGCATAATATCACACACTAATCCCCCCATGTAAATACTTCCCACCCAAACCCCAAACCGGTTCACTCGGCGTAAGCTGACCTGGCATGAGGGCACCCCAAACCTTGGCAATCAATTACTGATCACAAACTCATCCACCCCATTTTATCAAACCCTACCCCTGCCAAGACGGAATGCCCCAAGGCCCCAATATCGCCCCTATCAACACACTCAACCCATTCCTCGCCACACCACCCTCACCACACCCACACCCTGGGTTCAGGCACTACCCCAGTCAATTGAGTACCCCTCATATCTAATCTTGCCCCCCATCAACTCACCCACTCCATGCATCGCCACCCCATCCTTACCACCCTCACACCCTGGGCAAGCTGACCTGGCATGAGTGTCAAACCCTGGCAATCGATGATCACGAAATCCTCCTCCCCATTGTTTGAGGCGCTCCCCCAGTCGATCGAGTGACCCACGGCCTCGATCTTGCCCCCAATTAGCAGCACATCTGTGGGCTCGGCGGACAGAGAGCCGGACGATGGATTAAGGATGTGACAGTTGTAAAGCACCAACCCTCGCTCGACTCCAGGCTTCGAATTTGTCCGAAGCTTCATTGCTCTTGCGAAACTGGTCTGGAACAGTTCCGGGGGTGCAGGATCAGAGTCAGGTCCAATTAGCACGTCAGCATTAAAACGGATAGGCATGATGCGGGCTAGTGTTGCGCCTGATGCGATGGGTTGATGGCGAGCAAAGCAGAAGGGGATGGGAGTAAGGATCTCTGTGGCTTCGTGAGGGATAACAGTGAGGAGGATAGGTAGCCTCTGCGAAATATATCAATCCGCGGGTCGAATTGGACGCTGATGGGTCTGGTTCCGGAAGTTTAGCGCTGACGTCACCGAATGCACCACCGTATGCACCGGCATTCACCGGTAATGCACTTCTCTCGCGCATATGCGAGTATCCTGCTCCCCCCAAGTCCAGGTAGATACTTGCATCATGATGAGCGGTTTGTTCCAGAATTAATAAGGCACCATCTCCAGCCTGGTGAAGTAGCAGTCTATCAACCAAGAAGTGTGGTCCAAGAATTCGAATGATCAACAGGTTTTTCCAAAACGTCCAGATGTCACGATGAGTAAAAGATACTGTTTTATTTTAACTGTTGATTTTACTGCCGAAGACGGAAAGCAGCCTCATAGCAATTCAGCGGATGATTTGGATAAATAAAGGCTGGAGCCATGTGACAAATTTGAATTTGTGAAGGCTGGAGCGGAGCCATGTGACCAGTTTCAAGCTCTGATGTTTCGCCAGATAGTGCTTTGTACCGGTAGCATGTAGGCGAAGTATGAGCTTGTGACAGAAGATATACTCCTGATAGGTTTGGTTTGATAACATGGAGACATGGAGACATGGAGTATGAGAGTATCAGCCTTCGAGCTGCTCAATGCCTGCAGGCGCGGTAGAATCGGTAGATATGGGGTAAATACTGTGTATATTCCGGTCCAGGGTTGCGAGTTTCACTAAAATGATCACCTTCATTATCTAAGAATCTCGAAGAATGCGCGAATTAATCTATGAGAAATTTAGAACACATAATTAAAGACAGTTATTCAAGTCAAATGGCCAGGACAAGGAATTCACCCTCTTGTTTACTTGTTTATGGCTGAAATAATAGAGCTGGACCGAGTAACCACCAGGCTCGGAACCTGTTAATGGTTGCGTATGCTTACTTAGTCATTATTGCTTCACTTGTCTGTACGCCCAACCCCACAATATCAACCCTTAAAAAGCCATGGCAGTGCCCTACCAGCCTCACACTGCCAGGGTACTGCCCTACCACCCGTACACAGACCTGATATGGGGGTGGCGGTAGACGCTGGCTGGACATGCAAAGGGGGAAACGGGGAAGGGCATGGGAACTAGCAGTGTCCCTTGGGGGACCAAGTGTGTGACTTATGTGATTCTGTAATGGATCATCATGAGCAACACGTGGTTTTTTAATGTACCAATGAAGCCTGACCGAGTATTAGAATAAATAAGGCGAGCAGCCATATTGTTGGGTGGAGCCATGTGACCAAGTTTAAGTTCAAGTTTGTGGGGGTTTGGGCAGGGGTTGGGTTATTAAAGTAAAGATCTACTGAATACAGTAAACCTGTTGAATAGTATTGACTTTACTGCCGCAGACAGCAATTTCACTGCCAAGTTGCTGGCTGGAGCCATGTAACCAAGTTCAAGATTTGTGTGGGTATCGCACAGGGGGACGAATTGTGTTTGCAACGGTGAGACGCCTGCAGGCGCACGTACACATTTTAAACATGTGCTTTTTGTATGAAATCTCTTTCGACCAGGCGGGCGAGGCGGCGAGCAGATATTTGACGATTTACAGCCCCTCCCTGATAGTCTATAACTATGATCATTTGAAGTTGAGCTAGTAACTTGTATGTATGTTACAGTCCAGGGGTATGCCAAATGGGCTTAAGGGACTTGCCCAACCAAGGCAGGAAACGCCAACAATAAAAAGCATCGATGAACTGGACCCCAAACAATCGTTTTACCGACGGGGGCTAGTCCCGCCAAATTGATCAGCGCTTTTTAGTGCAAAAGCGCAAAAACTGCGCGCTGCGCCCACAGGGGGTTGAAAAAACTGCGCGAAACGCACAGTGGGGCTCAAATAGCGTGCGCGAAATTGCGCTGCCGCGAGCCCTTTGTAGTACCCTGACGGAGGCTAGTCCCTTAAGCCAACAAATTCCACTGGGTAACCTGTAATTCAGACTGTTCTACTGTGACCAGACAATGATAATGGAACTATCAAAATGATAGTGTAACTACCACCACCAATTTATGCTACTCTAAAATGCTCCTTTGACCGGACAATGATAATGGAGCTATCAAAAGGATACTATAACGACCACCACCACCACAACCAATTCATGCTATCCTAATATGCTACTTTGACCAGACAATGATAATGGAACTATCAAAAGGATACTGTAACCTCCACCACCACCACCACCACCAATTCATGCTACTCTAACATGCTACTGTGACCAGGCAATGATAATAATAGATTTATCAAAAGATACTTTCACCACCACCATGACCACCACCACCAAAGCATGCGACTCTAACATGCTATAGTGACCAGACAATGGAACTATCAAAATGATACTGTAACCTCCACCACCACCAATCCATGCTACTCTAACATGATACTGTGACCAGAAAATGAGAATGGAACTATCAAAAGGATACTTTCACCTCCACCAACCACCACCACCACCACCAATTAATGATACCATAACATGTTACTATGACCAGACAGGCTGTGCAGATAGCCGGCAATCGCTTTCCCCTCAGCTTTGAGCCAAATCAGGAGTGAAATACAGCAGACCTAGACCTGTCCCACCGCAGGCTTTAGGATGGAGTGCTGATAGAACTTGACCTTGTTTACATGGATCCAGCATGTCAAGGCCGCTCTCCGTCTTTGGCAGTGTGAAGAAGAACAGAAACTAAAGCTTATCCCACAACACGCTGCAACATGCAGTGCTGATAAAACTATAACGTTTTTACATGGATCATGGCTGATAAGACCGCTCGCTGTCTTAGGCAGTGTGAAGAACAAACGCCTACAGCCTGTCCCACCGCTGCACGCTTAACATGCAGTGCTGATAGAACTTGACCTTGTTAACATGGCTACAGGCTGATAAGACCGCTCACCGTCTTTGGCAGTGTGAAGAACAACACGCCTAAAGCTTGTCCCACAACACGCTGTAGCATGCAGTGCTGATAGAACTTGACCTTGTTTACATGCCTCCAGGCTGATTAGACCGCTCGCTGTATTAGGCAGTGTGAAGAACAACACGCCTACAGCCTGTCCCACCGCTGCATGCTGTGTCATGCTGTGCTGATATAACTTGACCTTGTTTACATGCCTCCAGGCTGAGTAGACCGCTCGCTGTATTAGGCAGTGTGAAGAACAACACGCCTAGAGCCTGTCCCACCGCTGCATGCTGTGTCATGCTGTGCTGATAGCACTTGACCTTGTTTACATGGATCCAGGCTGATTAGAGCGCTCGCTGTCTTAGGCATGGTGAAGAACAACACGCCTACAGCCTGTCCCACCGCTGCATGCTGTGTCATGCTGTGCTGATAGCGCTTGACCTTGTTTACATGGATCCAGGCTGATAAGAGCGCTCACTGTCTTAGGCAGTGTGAAGAAGGACAAAACCTGGAGCTTGTCCCACCAAACGCTGTAACATGCAGTGCTGACAGAACTTAAACTTGTTTACATGGATCCAGGCTGATTAGACCGCTCGCTGTCTTAGGCAGTGTGGAGAACAACACGCCTAGAGCTTGTCTCATTGCACGCTGTGTCATGCTGTGCTGATAGAACTTGAACTTGTTTATATACATGGCAGACTTTGGGGGCCATGAGGGGAGGACACTATTATTTTCGTGCCTTCAACTGCATGGGTAGAAAGGACGGCAGTTAGAAGGTGACAGGCCAGCCAAGCAAGGCATGATAAGAGCCAAGCCAACTATGGTGTGCTTTGAGCCAAGCCTATCAAGGTATGATAAGAGCCAAGCCAACTATGGTGTGCTTTGAGCCAAGCCTATCAAGGTATGATAAGAGCCAAGCCAACTATGGTGAAATTTGAGCCAAGCCTATCAAGGCATGATAAGAGCCAAGCCAACTATGGTGTGTTTTGAGCCAATCCAAGCAAGGTCTGATAAGAGCTAAGCCAACTATGGTGAGATTTGAGCCAAGCCAAGCAAAACATCATATGGGCTATGTGTGAGGGACGCTAGTTTTATCTAGCCTTCAACTGCATGGGTAAAAAGGGCGGGGGTTAGAAACTCTGTTTTTTGTGTGTTAGGTGTCGCAAATTGATCGACGAGGTGCGACCCCAGTGCGACGCACTGCCCGGGGGTCAGGGTGGGGTGGGGGCATTTCTGACTAGTTTAGCCAGACCCATGCGGCGCCATACAGCGACGGAATGGCGAGGCGTCGTCAAAAAAGTGGTTAGAATGTGGAAGGGGTCCCACCTCCTGGGGTTAAAATCCTTTCAATACAAAGGGTTGAGCCAAGTAAGGTATTGATTAGGGCCATGCCAACTATGGTATGCTTTGAGCCTAGCCAAGCAATACATGATTTGGGCCATGTGGGAGGGACGCTAGTTTTTCCTTGCCTTCAACTGTGTGGGTAGAAAGGGCGGTGGCTATCAAGGGACAGAGGCCAGCCAAGCAAGGTATGCTTTGAGCGAAGCCATCCTCGGTATGCTTTGAGCCAAGCCAACCTCGATATGATTTGAGCCAAGCCAACCAAGGTATGATTTGAGCCAAGCTAACTAAGGTATGATTTGAGCCAAGCCAACTAATAAATGATTTGAGCCAAGCCAACTAAGGCATGATTTGAACCAAGCCAACTAAGGTATCATTTGAGACAAGCCAACCAAGGTGTAATTTGAGCCAAGCCAACCAAGATATCATATGAACAAAGCCACCCTCGGTATCATTCGAGCTAAGCCAACCATTGCCTCATGTAACCAGGGCGAGGCATCTCATAATGGGTTGCCTTTTGTGCCAAGCCGACCAAGGTGTGAATTGAGCCAAGCCAACCAAGATATCATATGAACAAAGCCAACCTCGGTATCATTCGAGCTAAGCCAACCATTGCCTCATGTAACCAGGGCGAGGCATCTCATAATGGGTTGCCTTTTGTGCCAAGCCAACCAAGGTGTGAATTGAGCCAAGCCAACCAAGATATCATATGAACAAAGCCAACCTCTGTATCATTTGAGCTAAGCCAACCAAGGTACTATTTGAGCTAAACCAACCAAGGTATTCTTTGGAGAACTGATGGATAAGTTCCTCAAACTTTGAGCAGCCAAGAATATAATAACAAGAACAACAACATTTAGAGCAACAAACGAGCAACGCCACCACTACCAGCACAGCAGCAGCAGCACGAGCACCACCACTACCGACACAGCACCGTCACCACAAGCACCACCGCTACCACCACGGCACAACCACCACGAGCACCACCGCTACCACCACGGCACCACCACCATGAGCACCACCACTACCAACACAGCAGCAGCAGCACCACAGCACCACCACCACGACTACCATTGCTAACCACCATCACTACCACCGCAGCACCACCACTACAATCACCAACCACCACCACCACGAGCATTGCCACCTCTAGCAACACAGTACCACTATTACTACCATCACCACATCACCACCACGAGCACCACAACTACCACCACCAACCACCACCACCACGGGCACCTCCACCAGTACCACTACCAACCACCACCACTACCATCATCACTACCATCACGAGCACCACCACTACTACCACCCACCACCACCACGGGCACCGCCACCAGTACCACTACCAACCACCACCAAGAGCACCACCACTGCCTTCATCACTACCATCACCAACCACCACCACACAGCACAACCACCAACCACCACCAAGAGCACAACTACCATCACCAACCACCACTACGAGCACCACCACCGAAACAGCACAGCTACCATGACCAACTACCACCACGAGCACCACCACCACTACCACCACCACGAACACCACCACCAACAAAGCACCACCACCACCGTTAACACCAACCACCACCACGAGCACCACCACTACCATCGCAACATCAGCACTAGGAAACCACACCCACCACCATCACAGCAGCTGCAGCAGCAGCTGCGACAACAGCAACAAGACAAGCTAGAACAGCAGCAGTAACAGCATCAACAGTTCTGATCATTCTGTCAAGAAGAAAAAATAAACCTATACATTGATTTTTGAACTGTATGCATTTACATACATTGGAACGCATACATTTCAAAAACCAAGATATACATGGATTTGGTTTATGTATGTATTTACATTTACATTTGAACACATACATTTTAAAAAACAATATATACATTGATTTTTGAACTGTATGTATTTACATACATTTGAACACATCCATTTAAAATCAATCTATACACTCACCAGCGCTTTCAGAGCTGTTCTAAGCTTGAGATGGAATATTGAGGCTCTTACTTGCTTCTGCGCGTGGGTGGGTGTAGTGTTGGGTGCGGGTGGTATTAGGATCACGGTGCTAGTGTTGGGTGTAGTGTTGGGCGTGGGTGGTCCTGGGACCATAGTGTTGGTGTTGGGTGTAGTGTTGGGTGTGGGTGGTACTGGGATCATGGTGTTGGTGTTGGGTGTAGTGCTGGGTGTGGGTGGTAATGGGATCATGGTGTTGGTGTTGGGTGTAGTGTTGGGTGTGGGTGGTACTAGGATCATGGCGTTGGTGTCGGGTGTAGTGTTGGGTGTGGGTGGTACTGGGATCATGGTGTTGGTGTTGGGTGTAGTGTTGGGTGTGGGTGGTACTGGGATCATGGTGTTGGTGTTGGGTGTAGTGTTGGGTGCGGGTGGTACTGGGTGCGAGGTGGTATTGAGGCTTTTAATTGCTTCTGTGCGTGGTTGGTAGTAGTGTTGGGTGTGGGTGGTACTAGGATCATGGTGCTGGTGTTGGGTGTAGTGTTAGGTGTGGGTGGTACTGGGATCATGGTGTTGGTGTTGGGTGTAGTGTTGGGTGCGGGTGGTACTGGGTGCGGGGTGGTATTGGGGCTTTTAATTGCTTATGTGCGTGGGTGGGTGTAGTGTTGGGTGTGGGTGGTACTAGGATCATGGTGTCGGTGTTGAGTGTAGTGTTAGGTGCAGGTGGTACTGGGGCTGGGATGGTATTGAGGCTTTACTTGCTTCTGTGCATGGGTGGCTGTAGCGTTGGGTGTGGGTGGTACTGGGATCATGTATATATATATATATATATATATATATATATATATATATATATATATATATAAAGAAATCATGGTCGTGGTCGCGGTGGTCGTGGTGGTCGCGGTGGTCGTGGTGGTCGTGGTGGTGTCATCATCGCGTGCCCAAGTGCCATAGGCGTGCGAAGTGTAACCGACTTGCAACCGACTTTTCGTTCACCCAACTATCAAGTCCCCGCCTAGCGGAATTTTCAAATACCAAAACTGCAGATTCGCCAAGCTAAGCGCACGCGCTCATAGCATGTCCACAACTGCCTCTGATACTATGACGGCCAGACATTTAGAATCAGAAGATCCTCTCCTCGGAGGTCACCAGCCGACCCTCATATGGCTTGGCATGGCGCTCGGAATAATAGCTTTCAGTTCTTCACGGATAATGCGACCATGATGCATGGCAACGGTCCTAATGGACAGGAGGGCCCGCAATACCGCCAGCCAGCGCTCAAAGCGAGCTTGCCAGAGCAAGGAAGACAGGGAAATAGCCAACAAGCGTCGACGTGATGCCCGCGCTGCCCGATCCGAGGAGCTACGTCATGCTGGTAATCTCGCAAGGAGTCAGGAACGAGCTACCGTGCCTGAGGAGGAACACGAAGCTGCTAACCAATCCAGGCGCGAAGATTATGCTGCCCAGCATGAGGAGTTATGCCAGGATCATAATCAAGCCAGACCTTCATGTCGTGATGCTTTTTTTCTCCGTCTGCGAGCGGTGCCACCATTCATCTCACGCATGCGCAATTTTGCCATGCCATTGCATCACATTCGTAGTGATTGGCATCCAGTTGCGATTAATTACCTTTGTTCAGATCGCCATGGCCATTCCGTCCCCCTGGACACTCTCGCGCTTGCCACGCCCATCCCATCTTTGCAAGCTCTTTTCGTTGTATAGAATACGAAGTACGTTGCTGCGATTTTTGCTGTTCTGAGTTGACCGAGTCTCGACTGGGGCAGTGTACGAGAAGACGAAGCTGCAGGTTTGTAGCCATGCAATTGCACCGGTCCGGTGTTCTCGGGGCGATCTGAATCTGAGCGTTTGCAATGTTGGTAGGTTCGAAGCACAGCGGGTCCCTCTTTCTGCACGATTGAATCCCACAGGGTGAAGTGAAGGGTACGAGGTAGGGAGAAGAAGATTGTGTGTGCGTGTTGGTGGTTGGGGGCAGTGGAGGGTGGGGTGGGGGGTGGGTGGGGGGGGGTAGTGAGAGATCAGGATGCGGGGGAGGGGGGGATGGTATGTGTGTATGACAGGGTGGGAGGCCACACCTGAAGCAGAGGGGGAATAGGTAGGGAGAAGAAGTGGGTGTGTGGGTGTGGGTCTGGGGGGAGAGGCAGAGGAGCGTCGAGCAAGGAGAGTATCATAGGGAGGTATGAGGCTGAGCTGAGGGAGGGAAGGGGGAAAGGCTGAGGGGGGGGCCGCGCCGCCGGAGGTACGGGACAGCAAATAAAAGGGCGGTTACCCGTTATGTAACCCAGACCAGACTAGGACCCATGGCCTGGGTGGGGGGTGGCCACCGGCCACACGGGCTACCGTACTAGTATATATATATATATATATATATATAGCATGGAGTAACATGTCAGTTTGGAATCACACCATTATTCATGCCCACAACACACCGTCATATGTGTGTCCAGTATAGGAGCCACTAGCACTACATCCACATGCCCACCCTCATGCCCACAACACACCGTCATATGTGTGTCCAGTATAGGAGCCACTAGCACTACATCCACATGCCCACCCTCATGCCCACAACACACCGTAATATGTGTGTCCAGTATAGGAGCCACTAGCACTACATCACATCCCACCCTCATGCCCAACCCACACACCCCCCGTCATATGTGTGTCCAGTATAGGAGCCACTAGCACTACATCCACATGCCACCCTCAATGCCACAACACACCGTCATATGTGTGTCCAGTATAGGAGCCACTAGCACTACATCCACATGCCCACCCTCATGCCCACAACACACCGTCATATGTGTGTCCAGTATAGGAGCCACTAGCACTACATCCACATGCCCACCCTCATGCCCACAACACACCGTCATATGTGTGTCCAGTATAGGAGCCACTAGCACTACATCCACATGCCCACCCTCAATGCCCACAACACACCGTATATGTGTGTCCAGTATAGGAGCCACTAGCACTACATCCACATGCCCACCCTCATGCCCACAACACCCGTCATATGTGTGTCCAGTATAGGAGCCACTAGCACTACATCCACATGCCACCCTCATGCCCACAACACACCGTCATATGTGTGTCCAGTATAGGAGCCACTAGCACTACATCCACATGCCCACACTCATGCCCAACCACACCGTCATATGTGTGTCCAGTATAGGAGCCACTAGCATTACATCCACATGCCCACCCTCATGCCCACAACACACCGTATATGTGTGTCCAGTATAGGAGCCACTAGCACTACATCCACATGCCCACCCTCAGCCCACACACACCGTCATATGTGTGTCCAGTATAGGAAGCCACTAGCACTACATCCACATGCCCCACCCTCATGCCCACAACACACCCCGTCATATGTGTGTCCAGTATAGGGAGCCACTAGCACTACATCCACATGCCCACCCTCATGCCCACAACACACCGTCATATGTGTGTCCAGTATAGGAGCCACTAGCACTAGCCACTACAACTCCTACAGGCCCCTACCCTCATGCCCACAACACCACCGTCATTGTGTGTCCAGTATAGGAGCCACTAGCACTACATCCACATGCCACCCTCATGCCCACAACACACCGTATATGTGTGTCCAGTATAGGAGCCACTAGCATTACATCCACATGCCCACCCTCATGCCACAACACACCGTAATATGTGTGTCCAGTATAGGAGCCACTAGCATACATCCACATGCCACACTCATGCCAACACCCCGTCATATGTGTGTCCAGTATAGGAGCCACTAGCACTACCAGCCACATGCCCACCATAATGCCCACAACACACCGTCATAGGGTGTCCGTATGGGAGCCCACTAGCACTACATCCACATGCCCACCTCATGCCCCCACAAACACCCGTCAAAGTGTGTCCAGTATAGGAGCCACTCGCATACATCCAATGCCTACCTCATGCCACAACACACCGTAATATGTGTGTCCAGTATAGGAGCCACTAGCACTACATCCACATGCCCACCCTCATGCCCACAAACACCGAATAGTGTGCCAGTATAGGAGCATAGCACTAATCCAATGCCCACCCCATCATGCCCACAACACACCGTCATATGTGTGTCCAGTATAGGAGCCACTAGCACTACAGTTCCACATGCCCACTCAGCCACAACACACCTAATATGTGTGTCCAGTATAGGAGGCCACTAGCCAACACATCCAAAGACCTCCGAATTGGGGAGACCGAACGCGCGGGCGGCCCTGTTGTGAGGAACCCGGGTCAACCCAGTGTCCAGTGTTCATACTGTGTTGTTTACAGCGTTGCGGCCCCCTCCGCTCATGCAGTTTATCGAGGGAGCCTTTAGTGACTCACTACATCACATGCCCCAAAACCCGTTTCCTGTATTTTTTTTTGCACTGATCAGGGAGTTTGATCTATTAGAGTGCTGAAACCGGTAAGTCATATGTGTGTCCAGTATAGGATCCACATGCACTACATTCCACATGCCACCCTCATGCCCACAAACACACCGTCATATGTGTGTCCGTATAGGAGCCCACTAGCACTACAATCCCCAGTGCCACCTCAAGCCCACCAACCACAGTATATGGTGTCCAGTATAGGAGCATAGCATACATCCACATGCCACTCTCATGCCCACAACACACCGTCATATGTGTGTCCAGTATAGGAGCCACTAGCACTACATCCACATGCCCACCCTCATGCCCACAACACACCGTAATATGTGTGTCCAGTATAGGAGCCACTAGCACTACATCCACATGCCCACCCTCATGCCCACAACACACCGTCATATGTGTGTCCAGTATAGGAGCCACTAGCACTACATCCACATGCCCACCCTCATGCCCACAACACACCGTAATATGTGTGTCCAGTATAGGAGCCACTAGCACTACATCCACATGCCCACCCTCATGCCCACAACACACCGTAATATGTGTGTCCAGTATAGGAGCCACTAGCACTACATCCCACCCACCCTCAATGCCACTACACACGTAAATATGTGTGTCCAGTATAGGAGCCACTAGCATACATCCACATGTGCCTCACCCTCAAGAGCCCACTAACACACCGTAATATGTGTGTCCAGTAAATAGGAAGCCACGAGCACTACATCCACATGCCCGACACTCAAGCCCACTACACAAACCGTAATATGTGTGGTCCAGTACTTACTCTTAGGAGCCACTTAGCACTACTCCACATGCCCACCCTCATGCCCACTAACACACCGTCATATGTGTGTCCATAAGGAGCCACTAGCACTACATCCACATGCCACCCTCATGCCCACAACAACACCGTCATAATGTGTGTCCAGTATAGGAGCCATAGCACTACATCACATGCTCAACCTATGCCCACACACACCGTAATAGTGTGTCCAGTATAGCGAGCCACTAGCATACATCCAAATGCCCACACTCAAGCCCAAAACACCGTACTATTGTGTACAGTATAGGAGCCACTAGCAACTACATCCAAATGCCCATCCCTATGCCCACTAACACCGTCATAGTGGTCCAGTATAATATAATCCTATTAGGAGCCACTAGACTACATCACATGCCACCCTTCATCCCACAACACACCGTCATATGTGTGTCCAGTATAGGAGCACTAGCACACATCCCAAATGCCACCTCATGCCCACAACACACGTTCATAGGTGTCCAGTATAGGAGGCACTAGCATACGAGCAAATGCCCACACTCATGAACACAACACACGTCATATTGTGTGTCCAGTATAGGAGCCACTAGCACTACATCCAATGCCACCCATGCCCACAACAACCGTCATATGGTGTCCCAGTATAGGAGCCACTAGCATACATCAACATGCCACCTCAAGCCCACAAACACACCGTAATTATGGTGTCCAGTATAGGAGCATGCACTACATCACATGCCCATCCTCATGCCCACAAACACACGTAATAGGTGTGTCCAGTATAGGAGACACTAAGCACGACATCCACAGCCCAACCTCATGCCCACAACACACTGTAATATGTGTGTACAGTATTAGGAGCAATAGCACTACATCCACATGCCCCCTGCATGCACTCAAAACACCGTCAATGTGTTTCCAGTATAGGCCATAGCACTAAATCCACAGGCCACCCTCATGCACTCACCACAACGTCATATGTGGTCCAGATAGGAGCACTAGCACGAAATCCACATGCCCCCTCATGGCCACAAACACCGTATATGTTGGTCCAGTATAGGAGCCACTAGCACTACATCCACATGCCCACCCTCATGCCCACAACACACCTTGCGTTCTTTAGTTAGGTTCTTATGAATTCCCAATGCCATGGTGACTGGCTGAAGCTGCTCTTGACATGTCTGGAAAAAGAAGGATAATAGAGTTGTTGCAGGGGTTGGTTTGGATTTGGTTTGGGGTTGGGGTTGGTTAGGGGGTTGGGTCCAGTTGAGGACAATTGGGTATAAAAAACTAGAATCAATTCAATTCATGAGCTAATTAATAAGTTACTTGATTGTCTAGTTGCTTGTGCGAAGACATTGGGTGAAGTGTATTTTGATAGGGTGCTTTGGTTTGAATTGATTATGTTACTGCCAAAGATGGGGAACAGACTTGAAGGGCTACAGCCATGTTACCCAGTTCGAGATCAAGTTTAGTACAAATCTTAGCCTCACCCTGGCCTCACAGTTTATTTTTCCTAAACCTAAAAAAAAAAACTTAACCCAAAGCAAAAAAACTGCCGGGCCTAACCTCGTGGATCTGCTGGCGCATCTTTCAGGCCGGGTAATTGGTCTTGGTGATGTCTGTCTTGCTCTCGAATAACTGCAAATCTCAGCCTCACGGTTTATTCCCCCTAAAAAACTAAAAAAACTAAACAAAAAAACTGCTGAGCCTAACCTCATAGATCTGCTGGCGTATCTCGCTGGCCTGGTAGTTGGTCTTGGTGATTTCTGTCTTGCTCTCGAATAACTGCAAATGAGTGGGGAAAGGCTTAGTTAGTTAATATTAGTGAATTAATAATATGAATGAATGTAAGTAAATATTAGGCGGACCAGCCGTCTCACCAGAATTTTGAATTTATTTGAACAACTAATATTATTGTGACACTGTAATACTATTAGTTAATATTAGTTGTTCAAACACTAATAGTAGTCGCCGCTCCCTAACAATCATGTAGTCGAGTGATGGGTAAGGGGGCATGGTTCTGAACAAGTTCGTAGCAGCGTCGCCTGCGACGCTAAAAATTGGCGGAGAGTGATCGCGAGGGAGCGACAGGTGGCAACGGAAGCGAGTTAGTTACGAGGCCGTTGGCTGACGTGTCGGGCTTCATCACGGTCAGACGGATGGATGGTTGGATGGATGGATGGTCGGACGGACAAATGGGTAACCCTGGGGGCTCCCGCCCCCCAGAAGGGGGGACTCCGCCAAAAACTGCTGCCTGATCTCATCCTGGCTGTGCTTCTACTCCAAACCAAAACAGACGATGAAATTATGGGTCAGGGGGCATGGCGCTGAATAAATTATTGCTGATCTCTGCCTGGCTGTGCTTCAACTCCAAACCAAAATAGACAATACAAAGATGGGTCAGGGGGGATGGCGCTGAATGAAATCTTGCTGATCTCTGCCTAGATGTGCTTCAATTGCATAACAGGCAATGGAGAGGGGGGCTAGGGGGCATGGACCAGAAAAACTGATTTCTGATCTCAGCCTGGCTGTGCATTTTCCAGCATCTTTCCTAGAAGAGCATGCGGCCCTTTGGTGCCGGTTGCAAGCTCAGAAAAACCCTTTTGTAAGCAGGGAAGAATTTCGAAAGTGTACTCCAAACCAAAACACAGAATGAAATGATGGGTCAGGAGGCATGGCACTGAATGACTTCTTGCTGATCTCTGCCTGGCTGTGCTACAATTGCATAACAGGCAATGAAGAGGGGGGCAGGGGGCATGGCGATGAAAAACTGCTTTCTGGCCTTTGCCTGGCTGTGCTTCAACTCCAATCCAAAATAGACAATGAAATGATGGGTCAGGGAGCATGGCACTGAATAGATTCTTGCGGATCTCTGCCTGGCCGTGCTACAATTGCATAACAGGCAATGAAGAGGGGGGAAGGGGGGCTAGGGGGCATGGCGTAGAAAAACTGCTTCCTGAGCTCAGCCTGGCTGTGCATCAACTCTAAACCAAAACAGACAATTAAATGATGGGTCAGGGGGCATGGCGCAGAATGACTTATGTTGATCTCTGCTCTGCTCTGGTCTGCCTAGGCCTGGATATGTCCTTGAACTGTCTGAACCACTACTCAGGAATGTGGTATAGTTGGTAGTGTTCATTCATTGATACTGTACATCTCATATGGGGGGGGGGGGGGGCAAGAATAAATTTGGCAGGCCGCATGTTCGGAAGTTGTTATTTTTACCCCTGACCCCCCCCCTACCCCCCCTTGAGGCTGCATATCTGGAAAGCCAGTTACCCAGATAGTATTACATACTGACAGGGGGATCCATGAGCATCTCGTCAAGGCCTTTCCAACCATACAACCAGGAATAAAAATATCAAGTTTGGACAGTAATTCAGTTTGAGTATTTTTACAACTATTTTGGGTAGCGCAGTAGTCCGCGCCCTTGGAGGAGATTACCCACGTAGGAATAGGACTGAAGGCGTTATTTATCTGTCTATCTATAATTGTCATCATCATGATCATCAGGCATCATGGTTTAATTGACTCAAATTGTATTCTGGAGCCTGAGGGTCTGCTCGAGTGTGGCGTGGGTGGGTGAGGGGGGTGATGGTGTGGGTGTGATTGGGTGGGTGGTGGGGGGGTGGGGGTGGGGGTGGGGGGGGGAGGAGGAGGGTGTGGGTGAGTGGGTGGGTGGGTGGGTGGGGTGGGGGGCTCGACCCCAGGCTCGGCTGCTTTAGGAACCTCGTCAGGGACCAGAATTCAGAACGCGCAAACGAAAGCGTTGCGCGCACGCATTTTTCCAGCCCAACTGCCGCTTGCACGACGCTGGGCTCTGGGCGCGAAGGTGTAGGTGACGTCGAGCCTGGCGTCCAGCCTGGATGTGCCCTCCAGGGCACACACCAATTACACGCTGGGTGTAACCGACTAACGGTTGCAGATTCGTACGAGTCTCGGCGAGCACTTCTCGATGGTGTACCTCACGCTCACGCTCACGCTCGCGAGCTCGACAAGTTCTAAGAGCGTGTCGCAAGCGACACGGAAAATAGTAGGGGGCCCTGGCGGGTCCCCTGGAGGTCGGCCCCGGGGTGGGGTATGGTACACAATGGCATCTGGGTTTGTAGTTCAGTTGTATAAAATTGTTACATTTCTGATTGAATGTTGAAAAATATGACAAAGTTGTCCACGTGGGTATATGACAGATTGAAACGACGTGCAGCGAGAATGCGAGATACTGTACATTTGCTAATTGCAATTGCCAACAACTTGATCGTTTGAAAGATTTAACGTAGATTGTCATGTTATGTTTTATGTCTGGGATTGGCATCCAATGGTATGCTTGTACTTGTAAAACTTGGAGAACTGTGGGAGAGCCGCATGTATATGTAATTTATTGTGGCAGATGTGTGAATGCAGATGAGGCGGATTTCTTCTTCTTGGGATGTTTCTGATGGATGTGGAACATGGTTTCCGTGTGTCTACGATGAGAGCTTGTTAGTCAGCTATTGTGTTGGACATGCTTCAGGTCCCTAGGTTGAGTCCACAGGACAGGAGAGAAACGACAGATGAAAACACCACGTCTACAGTCCGCAAACCCTAGATCCGTACACGAATAAGTGCTCTCCGGGGCAAGCTTTCGACAGCAGGCTGGTTCCTAAAGTGCACCATTCTGCAGATACAGCAACTCCCAAAGAAGTTGAGAAGCGAAGTTGCTCTTCACCATTGGAGACTCCAATTTGGAGTTGCTTTGCGGGTATTGAACTTGCTTTCAGACTATTCAAACTGCTTTGCGACTATTAGACAAGCGAGGCTTTGCATGTACTGGTGTTGTGACTACTCAACTTGCTTTGCAAATTCAACGCATGACAGAACAGACTACCATGCAAGGTACACGGGTGGTCAAGCAATTGTGGCAGAGAAGTTGTGGCGCGATGTTGCGTATTGGACTTGCGACCATGCAAACTGCTTTGCAAGTATTACGCTGCAAAACTTCCGTATACCAGGATAGCAACTGTTCATCGAGGGCAGAGAAGTTACAAAGTTGCAAGCAACAAGGTGAAGAAGAAGAACCATCCCCTGCGATGGAATCGAGCACGAGTCGCTTAGACTTCAGAATACTGAATTGACCGGCTTATTTGACCGGCTTTCTTGAGAATATTTGAAAAACAGCACCAATAGCACCAACAGCACGATTTCGCGCAAGTATCGCATAGGTCTGTCCCCCTAAGGGTGTGTTTCCAGTGGGGCAGGGGCTGGTTTCTCGCGGACGTCAAATTGTCGATGTTCTGAAAACCTTAAACCTCATTGAGACAATCCTGGAGAGAATCCTAGGTGCTCCCCGGTGCTCGCTGGACTTCAGCGGATCCTACGTGGACTTCAGCGGAATGCAAAAACTTCAGCGGGAGGGTCAAGTCCACGTCGGCCTTCAGCGGTCAAAAAAGGCAGCGTGGACTTCAGCGGGACATGGCAAAATGTCAGCGGAACCCCACTGGAAACACTTCGTGCCAGCGTGGACTTCAGCAGAACTTCAACGGTGACCGAAAGCCCCACTGGAAACACACCCTAAGGGGGCCGACCAATCGCTTTAGCAGTCACCGGCAGGGAGTTTCGGAAGTAGTGGAGAAAGAAGCTACTCGTAGCCGAATAGAGCTACACACATTGAACAACTTTTGCGAAGGATTTTGACAGCTGCGATACTGATAACTCTAGTCATGCGCACTCCAACTATGAGCAATAATTGTGGGTGCGGAGGTGGTCGGAATCGTTCAAACTGGACATCTGTCGGATAGACGGACAGCAGACAGCGGACAGACGGCGAAGAGAGACACGGGGAGCCTAGGGCTTCAGAGGGGGCTAAAGCGGGCTAAAGCGAAAATTCTCACTGGCCAGGAAGTTACACGAAGAACAAATACAATTGCAAAACGGTCGGACCCCCCCCCCCCCCCCCCCCTGGGTGTATTGACATGATTTCGACGGTATCGTCATGTGCTAGCGGTTCTCAATTCATATCGAACATGCGGTACGAAATATTTGTTCTTGCCCCCCCCTCGATCTCATACATGTAAAACATTTTAAAGCATCTGTCAGGTCAGTTTCAGGTGATATATATGAAACATGTATATTTCACCCGCACCTGGTGCTGAAGGTCAAGCTTTTCAGCCACTGCATGAGATGAATGCATCACCACTTGCTCTGCCTGCAGATAAAATAAAATATGAGGGTGTGAGGTGTTGGTTTGTTGTGGTGGTTTTAGGTGTAGGTGCGACATGTTGGTTTGTTGTGGTAGTTTTAGTATAGGTGTGAGGTGTTGGTTTGATAGGGTGGTTTTAGGTGTAGGTGTGAGGTGTTGGTTTGTTGTGGTGGTTTTAGGTGTAGGTGAAAGGTGTCGGTTTGTTGAGGAGGATGCAAGGTGATATGTTCGGTGTGGAGAATGTCAAGCGTTGAAGTAGTAGCTGAGGATGCGTGGTGTTCAGTGAGGTGTTGATGTTGTTGATGATGGCGAGGACGGTGATGATGACGATGGAGGTGATGATAAAGGTAACATTAGGATAATGTAACCATTACCCTTGTGCTCTAAT
Source organism: Chlamydomonas sp. ICE-L (assembly GCA_013435795.1). NCBI lineage: Eukaryota > Viridiplantae > Chlorophyta > Chlorophyceae > Chlamydomonadales > Chlamydomonadaceae > Chlamydomonas > Chlamydomonas sp. ICE-L. The sequence goes on along the minus strand of JACBWV010000610.1, from coordinate 147,401,518 downwards.
GGACTCTAAATGTGCCCTTGTCTTGATCAGGTATCTAGTCAAGGGGGGCATGTACTGGATGGATGGAGGCTTTGCGTGTACACCCAGATCAGATCTACTTGCTGACCATATCTCTAGCCCGCTCAAGCCCCTCACCCCAGCCCCCCCCGCTCTCCTGTTCGCCCTATCTCTAGGTGCTGCGCATTTCCCCGCGCATCAATTCTAGGAGCATGCCATATCCGTTGGTCTGCATGCTGATCAAGCCCATCCTCTATTGCCACCATTACTCCCGCATTCCCCACCCTTCCTCTAGGCTGCAAGGGCTGGCCCTGGGGCAGTCCTGACATGGTTCCTTACCTGCATGCAAACGTACAACAGCAGCAGCAAACACGGTGCTAGGATGAGCAGCGGCAGCCAGGGTATGTTGCGAGCGCCCGTTGACACGTGACTCTTTGACTGCAGCATGGGAACGACAATCGGGTAAGCTCGTTTAGCTCCAGTCTCGCTTCCAGGAGTCATATTGATTCATTTTTAGCAAGCTATACCAGCCTCCATCGATATCTGGCTGTTAAACAGAAGCTAGCGTCAAAAGCGCCAGCTCGCTTGATTCAAAATCCGGCCTCGATAACTTGAAGTAACCGTCGAAGAAGAAGAAACCAAGGTATCAGACACACACTAGATCACGTATAGCAATTCTCTGAAGGGAGGAGATTGAAGGTCTTCAAGTTTGGAGTGCCTCCAATTTCATACATTGTAATTAACAGGCCATCGTTGATTGAAGAAAGGCTCGCTCCATCCACCATTTAGCTAAGCATCAAAGGGGGCCAGCAATCAGAATATAACGTACTCGTGGCTTGTAATCGCGAGGATCATATCCATCTGCAGGAGATCGCTTCTCTGAGTACCTAACGGGGCGCATGATGCCTTTGAACTGCTAGATTTGTCGCAAATAATGCGAGAGGAGGAGACGCTCGCAAAATGGAATTCGATCCTGCTGGGCTGCTTATTTTCCGGATCTGGGTCGCGAGGAGGGGGGGTGATACTTCAAAGTTTGCGAGGCCCACAGGAATGGTGAGGAGTATGAGAGCAGCAGAGCCTTTGGAGGAGAGTGCGAGGAGCTCTAGCTGACAAATAGGAACCGATAGGAAGGAAAATGTTGACAAATCACCTGATGTCAAGTTAGAAAGCTATGAGAAAAACCCCGAAAAAACTACGAGATGACTCTTCGGATTTAGGCGCCACGCTGTTGCCAGCGAACGAACACGCTGTCGCCTGCGAACAACTGAGGGTGTGTTTCCAGTGGAGCTGACTGTGTGGAGACGACTGTGTGGAGACGACTGAGCTGTGTGGAGACGACTGAGCTGTCGCCTGCGGATCTATCTGTAAAAGGAGTAGAAAGGATCAAAGGAGTCCCTACATCTATCTTTCTATCTATTTATCTCCCTCTAATAAAGTCGATTGAAGTCGGGGGGGGATACCTAGGCCAGCTCCAGTTCCACATGGTGAAGTATCGCAACAAATGTCCGTAGCACGGTTGGTCGTCACCGTCAAAATATTGGCCTGAGCATGGCTAATAAAGCCGAATATCAATAGGTATTATTTTGACACTGTTTTCGAGCCCTCATTTCATTCTCGACTTAAACCACATACCACCAAAATGTTTAACGCCGGTAAGAAATTTGGCGGGTCTGTATTTGGAATGCAGACTAGATAGGGCAGATATGGTATATTTTGGCAAAACAACAGCCCTTCATGTGCACAGATATCATGTTTCAGGAGTCTTATTCAAGTTGGAAACACAAACCAAGTTGCAAATCTCTAGTTTGCACCCTCCCAGCATATTCTGCCTACATGGATTTGGTGTAGAAGTTGAGATGGTCACCCAATTTGACCTACACAAGTACCAAGCCAGGCCATTCCCAGCCCTTACAGGCAAGCATACCGACCCGCAGCAGTCGGAACGAGGGGCAGAATCGCGCAGTTTCCAATAATTCAACTTTAGGCAATGTGATGGATGGAGGAATTTGATGGCGATTTATCGATTCCCTGGCTCGATCTGTGCTATGTGGAGCTCGCGGCATTCACTTACATACGATCGTGTACTCCCGGTACTTACGGGCAGCTTTATCCACAGGCCATGGCAGGAGGTGAAACTACGATGCAAACTCCGGAAATTGCTTCGCATTTGCTTTTGCTTTTCAATGAGACTTCGGAAAAGAGGGAACTCAACTTTGGCCCGGGGTTTAGTGACTTCTTAGTCCCCAGTTTCCGCGTATCCTCAACCCATTGATAAGGGTGTGATAAAGCCGGATATAGCCCACATCTTGCCAGCCTGCCACCTGGTGGCGGAACAACGAATGCACATGGCAGATCATAAATGCTACGACATCCCGGCGTCGCGCGCACTGTCATCTGAGGCATGCCTCTCTCCTTTCTCTCCCCGCTTCCCTCCTCCTGGCACAGACCATCCAACCAGCCTTCCAACCAGCTAAGATACTCTCTCGCTACTCCTACAGCAACGTTAGTCCCGAGCACGCACCATCCCAAAGCAAACTGACCTCCAGTCCTGTTCCTGGAACAATCTGTCACGAAACCCACCCAGCCGTTTGGACGCGTGCCCCTGCCCTTGTCTGAATGCCGAAGCGCACCTCATCTGCCCTTAACACTCCCCTCTCTCACGCGCAGCCCACTCAAGCCACGCCCAATTCCACAACCCTCGCAGAATTTCACATCACGCTCTACTAGGGACGCGTCGATTTGTTTCCCCACCCCATCCAGCGAGAAGGCTCCATGTAGCTCGATCCCTCCTGCCCTCCACCCAACCCGACCCCAACTCTGGCGGAGTTCTAGGCCGTAGGGCATATCGACAAGACAACTCCGGGCTGATTCTTAGCTACCTAAAGCTAGATAGCAGGCTGTCCTGCTATACCAACCCTACCCCGTCGACGCACCGAAACCACGTCCCGACACGCCAGCATCAGCACACCTTTGTAACACCTGCACGACTGTCCCCTGCATCCCCCATCTCAGCGTCCTCACCCCCCTCAGACAGTGTGAACGCGCTCTACCCCCCCCCCCCCCCCCCCCCCCCCCCCCCCCCCCTACCCCACACACACCTACCCCCCTAGCACCATGGCAGATACGCTCACAGTGGTTCCCATAGACCCTGGTACAGTATCAGACCCACATCCTGGCACAGAGGTGATAACCCCACCCCCTACAGACCATGGGACAGCATCAGCACCACTTTCTACTGCTGACCTGCTCACTCCACCCCCCATGGACCATGTGGCAGCATCAGCACCACTCTCTACTGCTGACCTGCTCACTCCACCCCCCATGGACCATGGGACAGCATCAACGCCACACTCTGATGGTCCGCTTGCCACCCCCACACAAGACACACCCGACGTGTACACCCTGAATGACTGGACTGATGAGCAAAAGCCAAGCCAACAGAACTTCACCCCCTCAGCCAAAGAAAACAGCCATGTTAGAGTGGTTCCGGCACCTGTGGCGATAGACCCTCGTGCTCTGGACGTCTCCATGTCGCCCCCCCCCCTCCCCACGCCCCCTGAAGCGTCGACCCATCTCTTTCTCCCCCCAGTATGTCATTCGGAGTTTAGATGGGAACCATGACCTGATCACCACGTTCCCCTGGCTGTATGAATGGTTGGCCGAGATTCATGCCCGCCCTTCTACCTGGGTTCCTTTGCCAGTGGTGGAGGAGTACGCTGAGCTTGAGGTGGAGCCAGCCCCTCCCCCACCCAAGCTGGTACTCTCCAGGTCCGATGTGGCCCGGCTAACAAGGTTGGCTCGCACCACTGAGGCAGCTGGGGCCAGCACAGCTGGGGCTTTGGATGACATGGATGACAGGGTGGAGGCTGTCCTGGAGAGATTGACAGAAAGATTCTCCCTGCCGAGCACAAAAAAGACTGTGAGGCCACTGGTAAGCACAGATTAATGAGGTTTATCTGTCTGTCTGTCTGTCTGTCTGTCTGTCTGTCTGTCTGTCTGTCTGTCTGTCTGTCTGTCTGTCTGTCTGTCTGTCTGTCTGTCTGTCTGTTCTGTCTGTCTGTCTGTCTGTCTGTCCTGTCTGTCTGTCTGTCGTCTGTCTTCCTCTGTCTGTCTGTCTGGTCTGTCGGCTGTCTTTCTGGTCTGGTCGTTGTCTGTCTGTCTGTCTGTCTGCGTCTGTTGTCTGTCTGTCGTTAGTCTGTCTGTCGGTCTGTCTGTCTGTCTGTCTCCTGCCTGACGGTCTGTCTGTCTGTTGTCTGTCTGTCTGTTTGTCTTGTCTGCCGTCTGTCTGCTGTCTGTCTGTCTGTCTGTTGTATGTCGCTGTTGATGTCTTCTGTATGTTTCTGTTGTCTGTCTGTCTGTCTGCTCATATGTCTGTCTGTCTGTCTGTCTGTCTGTCGTCTGTCTGTTGTCTGTCTTTATGTTGTCTGATCTGTATGTCTGTCTGTTAGTCTGTCTTGTTGTCTGGTCTGTATGTCGGTTGTCTGTCTGTCTGTCTGTCTGTCTGTAGTCTGTCTGTCTGTCTGTCTGTCGTCTGTCGTCTGTCTGTCTGTCTGTCGGTCTGTCTGTCTGTATTGTTGTATGTCTGTCTGTCTGTTCTAGTATGTTGTTGTCTGTATGTATGTCTGTCTGTCTGTTGTCTGTCTGTCTGTCTGTCTGTCTGTCTGTCTGTCTGTCTGTCGTCTGTCTGTCTGTCTGTATGTCTGTCTGTCTGTCTGTATGGTAATGTATGTCTGTGCTGTCTGTCTGTCTGATGTCGGTCTGTATGTTCTGTCTGTCTGTCTGTCTGTCGGTCTGTCTGCTGTCGCTGTATGTAGGTCTGTCTGTCGTCTGTCTGTCTGTCACTTCGGTATGTTCTGTCCTGTCTGTCTGTCTGTCGGTCTGTATGTTGTCTTGTATGTCGTCTGTCTGTCTGTCTGTCTGTCTGTCTGTCGGTTCTGTCTGCTCTGGTATGTCTGTATGTATGTCGTATGTCTGTCTGTCTGTCTGTCTGTTATTGTCTGTCTGTCTGTCTGTCTGTTTTTTAGTCTGTATGTATGTCTGTATGTCTGCTGTCTGTCGTCTGTTCTGTCTGTCTGTCTTCTGTTCTGTCTGTTGTCTTGTCGTTCTGTCTCTGTATGTTGTCTGTCTGTCTGTCTGCTGTCTGTCTTGTCTGTCGTCTGTTCTGTTGTATGTTGGTGTGTCGTCGGTGGGTCTGCTGGCTGTGATGTCTGTCTGTTCGATCTGTCTGTCTGTCGGTCTGTCTGTATGTCTGTATGTCTGTCTGTCTGGGTCTGTCTGTCTGTCTGTCTGTCTTTCGTCTGTCTGTCTGTCTGTCTGTCTGTTGTCTGTCGTCTGTCTGTCTGTTGTCTGTCTGGTCGTCTGTCTGGTCTGTCTGTCTGTTGTGGTCTGTAATGCTGTTGTTGTCGTCTGTCTGTCTGATGTCGTCTGTATGTGTCTGTATGTCTGTCTGTCGTCTGTCTGTCTGTATGGTCTGGCTGTCATGTCTGTCTTCTGTTGTCTGTCTGTATGTCTGGGTCTGGATGTCTGTCTGTCTGTCTGTCTGTCTGTCCTGTCTGTTTGTCTGTATGTCTTGTCGTTGTCTGTATGTATGAGTGTTGTCTGTCTGTCTGTTGTCTGCGGTCTGTATGTCTGTATGTCGTCGGTATGTTCCTTTTTGGTCATGTGGTATGTCTGTCTGTCGTCTGTTGTCTGTCTGGCGTCTGTCTGGTCGTGTCTGTGCCTGTCTTGTCTGTCTGTATGTCTGTTTGTCGGTCTGTATGTCTGTTGTCTGTCTGTCTGTCTGTCTGTCGTCTGCTGTCTGCTGTTGTATGTCTGTATGTCTGTTGTCTGTCTGTCAGTTGTCGTTGTAGTTGTCTGTATGTCTGTCTGTCTGTATGTATTCCGTCTGTGTCTGTCTGTCGTCGTCGTCTTATGTCTTCTGTCTGTCTGTCTGTCTGTCTGTTCTGTCTGTCTGTCTGTCGTCGGTCGTCTGTCGGTCGGTCTGTCTTGTTGTCTGTCTGTAGTCTGTCTGTTGTCGGTCTTGTCTGTCCTGTCTGTCGGTCTGTCTGTAGTCTTGTCTGTCTTGTATGTATTCTGTCTGTCTGTCTGTATCTGTCTGTCGTCTGTCGGTGTCTGTCTGTCTGTATGTCTGTCGTTGGTCTGTTTGTCTGTCGTCTGTCTGTCTGTTGTCTGTCTGGATGTAGTTCTGTATGTCTGTCTGTCTTGTCTGTCTGTTTGTCTGTCTTGTCTGTCTGTCTGTCTGTCTGTCTGTCTGTCGTCGGTCGTATGGTCTGCGCTGTCTGTCTGTCTGTCTGTTGTCTGTCTGTTTGTCTGTCTGTCTGTCGTCTGTCTGTCTGTGGTCTGTTGTCTGTCTGGTCTGGCTGTCTTCTGTCTGTCTGTCTGTAGTCTGTCTGTGTCTGTCTGTCTGTCTGTCTTATGTTGTCTGTCTGTCTGATCTGATCTGTCTGTCTGTCTGTATGTCTGTCTGGTCTGTCTGTTGTTGTCGTCTGTCTGTCGGGTCTGTCTGTCTGTCTGTCTGTCTGTCTGTCTCTGTATATCTGTCTGTCTGTCTGTCGTCTGTCTGTCTGTCTGTCTGTCTGTCTGTATGTCGATGTCGTCTGTCTGTCTGTCTGTTCTGTTGTCTGTCGGTCTGTCGTCGTATGTCTGTCGTCTGTCTGTCTGTCTTGTTGTCGTCTGTCGTCTTGTCTGTGATGTTGTCTTGTGTTGTCGTCTGTGTCTGTCTTTGTCTGTCTTGGCTGTCGTCGTCTGTCTGTCTGTCTGTCTGTCTGTTGTCTGTCTGTCGTCTGTTGTCGTTAGGTCTGCTGTGCGTCTGTATGTCTTGTATGTCTGTCGGTTGTCTGTCTGTCTGTATGTCTGTCTGTCTGTCTGTCGTCTGTTGTCTGTCGTCTGTCTGTTTGGCGTCTGTCTGTCTGTTATGTCTTATTGTCTGTCTAGTCTGTATGTCTGTCTGGCTGCTGTCTGTATGTTGTCTGTATGTATGTCGTCTTGTCTGTGTCTGTTTGTCTGTGTCTCTGTCTGTTGTCAGTCTGTCTGTCTTGTCTGTCTGTATGTCTGGTATGTATGTCGTCTGTTGTATGTCTGTCTGTCTGTATGTCGGGTATGTTGTTGTCTGTCTGTCTGTCTGTCTGTTCGTAATGTCTGTCTGTTGTCTGTCGGGTGCTGTCTGTTTTTTTTTTTTTTCTTGTCTGTCTGTCTGTCTGTCTGTCTTGTCTGCTCGGCTGTCTGTAGTCTGCTTCGGTATGTCCTGACTGTCTGTCTTTCTGGCTGTATGTCTGTCTGTCTGTCTGTCTGTCTGTCTGTCGGTCTGCTCTGTCGCTGTCTGTCTGTCTGTCTGTCTGTCTGTCTGTCTGTCTGTAGTCTGTCTGTCTGTTGTCTGTCTGTATGTCTGTATGTCTGTCTGCTGTATGTCTGTCTGTATGTCTTGTCTGTCTGTCATGTTGTCTGTATGTCTGTCTGTTGTCTGTCTGCTGTCTGTTGTCTGTATGTCTGTCTGTCTGTCTGTCTGTCTGTCTGTCTGTCTGTCTGTCTGTCTGTCTGTCTGTCTGTCTGTCTGTATGTATGTCTGTCTGTCTGTCTGTCTGTCTGTATGTCTGTCTGTCTGGTCTGTCTGTCTGTCTGTCTGTCTGTCTGTCTGTCTGTCTGGAGTCTGTATGTCTGTCTGCTGTCGGTCTGTCGGTCTGTCTGTCTGTCTGTCTGTCTGTCGTTGTTCTGTTGTCTGTCTGTATGTCTGTCTGTTGTTCGTCTGTCTGTACTGTCTCGTCTGTTCTGTAGTCTGTCTGTCGTCGGTCTGTCTGCTCTGTCTGTATGTCGGTCTGTCTGTCTGTCTGTCTGTCTGTATGTCTGTCTGTCTTCTGTCTGTCGTTGTCTGTCTGTCTGTCTGTCTGTGTCTGTGTCTGTTCTGTGTTGTCAGTCTGTCTGTTGTCTGTCTGTTCTGTCTGTCTGTCTGTCTGTCTGTCTGTCTGTATGTCTGTATGTCTGTCTGTCTGTCTGTCTGAATGTCTGTCTGTCTGTATGTCGTTCTGTCTGTCTGTCTGTCTGTCTGTCTGTCTGTATGTCTCTCTGTTATGTATGTCTCTATGTCTGTTCGCTCGGTCTGAATATGTCTGTTCATGATCTGTCTGTCTGTATGTATGTCTGTCTGTTGTCTTGTCTGTCTGTCTGTCTGCTGTTGGTGTCTGTCTGTCTGTTATGCTGTCTGTCTGTGTCGTCTGTCTGTCTGTCTGTATGTCTGTCGGTCTGTCTGTTCTGTCTGTATGTTAGTCTGTCCTGTCTGTCGTATGTCTGTCTGTATGTCTGTATGTCTTGTCTGTCGTAGTCTGTCTGTCTGTATGTATGTCTGTCGTATGTTCGTCTGTCTGTCTGTCTGTTGTCTGTTCTGTCTGTCGTATGTCTGTTGTCTGTATGTCTGTCTGTCGGTCTGTCTGTCTTGTCTGTTCTGTCTGTCTGTATGTTCTGTCTGTCTGTCTGTCTGTATTATGTATGTATGTTTCTGTCTGTATCGTTGTATGTCTGTCTGTATGTCTGTCTGTTGTCTGTCTGTCTGTCTGTCTGTCGGTATGTCTGTTGTAGATGTCGGTCTGTATGTCTGTCTGTATGTTTGTCTGTCTGGTCTGTCTGTATGTCTGTTAGGTAGTCTGTCTGTATGTCTGGTCTTCTTATGTATGTCTGTATGTTGTCTGTCGTCTGTCTGTCTGTCGTCTGTATGTCTGCTCTGTCTGTCTGTCTGTCTGTCCTGTCTGTCTGTCTGTCGTATGTTGTATGTCTGTATGTGGTCTGTCTTCTGGCTTCTGTATGCTGGTCTGTCTGTCGTCTGTTGTCGTCTGTCGTATGTCTGCTGTCTGTTGTAGGTCTGTCTGTCTGTCTGTTCTGTCTTTGTCTGTCTGTCTGTCGTCTGTCTGTCGTCTGTTCTGTTCGGTCTGTATGTCTGTTGTCTGTCTGTTCTCGTCCTCTGTCTGTCTGTCTGTCTGTCTGTCTCTCTCTCTCTCTCTGTTCTGTCAGTCTGTCTGTATGTATGTCTTGTCTGTCTGTTGTTGTCTGTCTGTCTGTCTGTCGTTTGTATGTCTGTCTGTCTTCTGTCTGTCTGTCTGTCTGTCTGTCTGTCGGTCTGCTGTGATATAAATGAATACCTACCTTTCAATACCTACCTGTCTATACCTACCAGTCTATACCTACCTGTCTATACCTACCTGTCAATATCTACATGTCTATACCCACCTGTCAATACCTACCTGTCTATACCTACCTATCAATACCTACCTGTCAATACCTACCTGTCAATACCTACCTGTTGATACCTACCTGTCAATATCTACCCGTCTATACCTACCTGTCAATACCTACCTGTCTTTACCTACCCGTCGATACCTACCCGTCAATACCTACATGTCAATACCTACCTGCCGATACCTACCTGTCAATACCTACCTATTCAAATTACACATCCAGCCTCTGTAGCTGCACACATACTCCAATCATCTACTCAACACATACCTTCATCCTTTAACACCAAGGCACCAACCCACCACTTGCATTTCTCAGGTATGTAACACAGCTCGCAAGGCAGTAGCCCTAATCACCAAGGTAAGGCAGCTTTTATTTCTAGTTTTTTAGGTAGTTTTGTTTTGCAGTTTTTTTAGGTAAGGCAGCTTTTTTCTGTTGGTAGTTTTTGTGTGAGCCTTTCTTCTTGGGGGCGGGATCCCCCAGGGTCACTCATTTGTCCGTTTGTTTGTTTGTGCTGCCGATGACTGACGACTGTGCTTGACACATAATCCAACTCTCTCGTAACTAAATGGCTTCGGTCCGCCGTCAAGGTTCGACAAGGGTTTTTTCTGTTGGTTGTTTTTTAGTCATGTTTGGAGACCGGCATATCAAATGATGTTGACGAAAGGCAAGTATGATCACCAAGGTAAGGCTGCTTTTTTTGGCAGAGCCCCCTCTTCAAGGGGGCGGGAGCCCCCATGTTTACCCATTTGTCCGTCCGACTGAAAAAGAAAAAAACTAAGCCTGACACGTCAGCCAACGGTCACGTAACTAAGTCGTTTCGGTCAGCTCCATCGTTGCCACCTTTCGTTCCGTTGCCAACACACTCCGTCAATTTTCCGCGTCGCTTGCGACGCTGCATTGGACTTGTCCGTTGGTAGTTTGGGGGGAGCCTTCCTTCTGGGGGGCGGGATCCCCCAGGGTCACTCCGTTGTCCGTTTGTTTGTTTGTGCGACCGACGACTGACGACCGTGCAACCGAATCGAAGCCTGACACATAATCCAACTGTCTCGTTACTAACTGGCTTCTGTCTGCCGCCAAGGGAAGACAAGGTTTTTTTCTGTTGGTAGTTTTATAGTCATGTCTGGAGTGGGGACCGGCAATATCATATAAGAGATAAGGGGGGAGGGGGGGGGAGGGGGGGGGGGGACAAGTATGCTGCTCAGTTGGGTGTGTACTGTCGAGGGGGGGGGGGGGGGGGGAAGGGGGGAATAAGCGGGGGGGGGGGGGGGGGGGGGGGCATATTGCTGCTCAGTTGGGTGTGTACTGTCGAGGGGGGGGGGGGGGGAGGGGGGGATAAGCGGGGGGGGGGGGGGGGGACAAGTATGCTGCTCAGTTGGGTGTGTACTGTCGAGGGGGGGGGGGGGATAAGGGGGGGGGGGGGGAGGGGGGGGGGGGACAAGTATGCTGCTCAGTTGGGTGTGTACTGTCGAGAGGGGGGGGGGGATAAGCGGGGGGGGGGGGGGGGGGGGGGGGGGACAAGTATGCTGCTCAGTTGGGTGTGTACTGTCGAGGGGGGGGGGGGGAGGTGATAAGCGGGGGGGGGGGGGGGGGGACAAGTATGCTGCTCAGGTTGGGGTGTACTGTCGAGGGGGGATAAATGAGAGAGGGGGGGGGGGGGGGGGGGGACATGCTGATCAGGGGTGTGTGGAATGTTGAGGGAGATAGATGAAGTGGGTGGTCAGAGGGGGGGGAGGGGAGGGTGCATCCACATGTACATAGGGACCGGCATATCGTATGATGTTGACGAAAGGCACGTATGATATCAAATGATATCCTACACATTGCATCATATGATATTGTATATAAATGATAACTTGAGCCTAATCAGACTGACAAATTGCATCATATTATGTCATATATATATATATATATATATACCTTATGACCCTCAAATGGTGCCCAAATAGTAGGGGGCCCTGGCGGGTCCCCTGGAGGTCGGCCCCGGGGGTGGTGTAATGTTCGTCAAGCAGCAGTGGCAGCCTCCTTGGTGATGGATGCACAAGCAGTTGCTTACTTATCCGTTCAATTTAATATTGGGGGGGTCAAGAATCAATGTAGCATGGCATGGCATTATTATTCAACTGGGTGCCCTGTAAGGCTAATGAACTTATTAGCTCACTGACTTCCCGAAGTTCCATGGAGGCAGGTGCAGCAACTCCTGAGGCTACAGATGCTACTTCGCAACCTGCAGGAACTAGTGCGAAAGAGCACATTTCCTTGTCAAGCACAATGCGCTGATGTAATGAGCTACGAGAGTCACGAAAAAGCGAATTATTCAAGGGGAAATCGTAGACATGCTCCAGGTCCCTAGACTGAGTCCACAGGACATGAGGGAAACGACAAATGAAAACGCCGCGTCCACAGTCCGCAACCCTGAGATATGTACGCGAAAAAGTGCCCTCAGAGGTAATCCGCCCCCGACGGGAATCGAACACGAGTCTGAAAGAGTTCAGGCCAGTCAGATTAACCGGCAATTTTGACCGGCGTTCTTGGGAAATTTGACGATTTAAAGATGTGAAGATGTGAAGATTTTACGATATCGCGTAAGTATCGCTTACGTCTGTCCCCCTAAGGGGGCCGGACCAACTGGTAAAACTTTCCACCAATAAACACCAATCTCTCAAATTCCACTCATATTCCACCAACATTCCCCAATATTCCACTCATAATCCACCAACATTCCCCAATATTCCACTCATAATCCACCAACATTCCCCAATATTCCACTCATAATCTACCAACATTCCCCAATATTCCACTAATAATCCACCAATTCCTTTGTCAATATTTTTTCCTTGTGCAGGACATTATTGTACAAGAGTCTGACCAGGTTACAGAGAAGGCAACAAGATGGATGGCTCACAAGCATTCGGTTGAGAACCTGACCACAGACATGGACAAAAGAGTACAGGCTACTCTTCTCATTCAGGTGGGTGGGTGGGGGGGGGGGTGTTGGGGTGTTGGTGGGTGGGTGGGTGGGTGGATGAGTGGGTGGGTTGAAGAAGCATTTGGTTGAGAACCTGACCACATACATGGACAAAACAACACGGGCTGATATTTTTATTCATATGGGTGGGTGTGTTGGTGGGTGAGTGGGTGGGTGGGTAGGTTGGACAAGCATTTGGTTGAATACCTGACCATATACATGGACAAAACAACACAGGCTGCTATTCTCATTCAGGTAAAACTTCATGGATATTTTGTGTGCTTTCTGACCCCTTCTAATTATATTTGGTTATATTTACGAAGCTTATAGTTTGAATAGTGCTTTCTTGATTGGAATCTTTTTTTCTCCAGACATGGACAAAATAATGCATGCTGCTATCCTCATTTTTTCTTTTCTTCGTTGTGCATGATGTTCGGAAGTCCCCCTTGACTCCATCAAGCCGAGGGCACATTTGGAGTCCAGTAGGACACCAGGAAAAAAAACATCATCATCATCATCATCATCATCATCATCTTCCAGGTCTGTGGTATGGTTAATTTGCTATATATATGCATATACGTGCATGCAATCATATGCTTGAGTACCTGGCAACAGACGTGGACAAACCACAACATGCTGCTATCCTCATTCGAGTCTGTGGCATACTTCATTTTCCATATATGTGCATATGTGTGCATGCAATATTATGGTTGAGAACCTGACCACAGACATGGATAAACCAATACATGCTGTTATCCTCATTCATCTGTGGTATGGTTACTTTGCTATATATGCCAATATGTGCATATGTGCGCATGCGATCATATGCTTGAGTACCTGACAGCAAACATGGACACACCAATACATGATGCTATGCTCATTCTGGTCTGTGGCATTGTTCATTTTCCATATTTGTGCGTATGTATGTACGTAATCATATTTGGGCGAGTGATCATATTTGGGCAAGCAATCATAATTGGGCAAGTGATCATTTCCTTGACCTCACAACTCGCCATTAGGAGAGTTGTGAGGTCAAGGAAATGATCAAATTGATTCGATGATTCATCTATTTATTTATTTGTATATTTATTATCTCCATAGGTGCCTAGTTATTGGCCTTTGGGGACAGACGCTTTTGACCCATGGACTCCAGTCCAGTGGGGGGAAAAATACTATAAAGTTGCTTAACATATGAATACTTGGATTTGGGTATGCTCAGGGTTTGTGAACCAGATGAAGTAAAACCTTTTATTTTTTTCACTACGGGGTTCCCTACCGGTAATTCAGGACAGATTTTACACAAATGTGCGACGGAGCCAAACGCAATCATTTTTTTTATTGAATTAGGTAGGCCTGTTTTTCACATCTTCCCTTACAAGTCGTTGCCACAGCAGGTTGTGGAAGATACTGTGCAGGCAGTGCGGGCTGTACAAAGCAAACAATCACAGTATTTGCACATCTTGGGCCAATTTAGGAGTCCCTAATTATGTTACAAGCTGCACAGCCGCAACGGCATCGTCTTGTGTCTTCGTCGTTTCAGCAAAGGGCGCGGAGTCACTTTTCGAACATATTTGAAATTTGAAATTTCAAGTCCCACTTTTGATTATATTCAAAAAACAAACTTTGTTTTCTTTTTGCATTAATCATCCACATCTGAAGTTAGATTTTGATTTGAAAATTTTCCAGGTATAGGCCGAAATGGCAGGTGGAATGCTGGTGTAGGCCGAAATGGCAGGTGGAATTGCTATTGCAGTTCACTCAGAAGCCGAGGCTAAAGCGCAGCCTCCGACCTTGCGGTAGGGGCTAGATATGTCTTTCGTCCCGTGGAAACTTGATTCGCAATAGCTCGCGCGACCTCGTATTTGACGCGTAGTGGATTTGTCCCCCAAAATATCGTACATCTCGTGTACTGCCAACTGCCTGCCGGCCTGGGCTGCTCGCGACCGAATGCCCATCGGAACAAAAAAATGGCTGCGCATCAAGCTGAAACACTGACGAGAAACGCTATGTACTCAGAATTCGATTCCGAGCATTTTGGTGTGTGTACGGCTCTGTCCCACACTCTTGTCCCGAATTAGGGCGTTTTAGGGATTAGGCACCATTGGAGATAAGTTATTTATTTCTTTATTTATTTATCTATGTATTTATATATTCATGTATGTATTTATCTATGCTTTGATCTATGTAGTTATCTATTTATTTACCGTACACCCTCTCTTACCTATGCAGAGGACATGGAGGAAATATGCATTATCACATCCAGAGCTGAGGATGGCACTACAGGAAGCACCTGCAAAGAGGTGAGATATAGTAACTAAATACAATAAATAATTAAATACAATAAATAATCAAATGAATAAAGAAGTGAAATATAGTATTGATTATATAGCTTGTTTTAGACCTTGTTTTATAGCTTATTTATTTATTTATTTATTTATTTATTTATTTATTTATTTATTTATTTATTTATTTATTTATTTATTTATTTATTTATTTATTTATTTATTTATTTTGAAAAACATTATAGCTTTATCCTCGGCTTTATCTAAAGCTTGTTTTATAGCATGTTTTAAAGCTTGCTTATATCTTGATCTAAAGCTTGTTGTATAGCTTGTCTTATAGGTTGTTTTACAAGTTGTTTTATAGCTTGTTTCATAGCTTGTTTTATAGCTTGTTTGATAGGTTCTTTTATAGCATGCTGGTCTCATGGATTACTAAGAGGTATTCAGAGATTAGTTGTTATAGAACATTTCTCTGATATTATTAAAGATAGGCAGACGTCACTGAGCAAGATTGAATTCGGAAAATTTGATGAAGGCATCTCTAAAATAACAGACATTGAATGGCAATCCCTGAGTACATTGAACCCCAGGAATCCTGGTGATAACCAAGGAATTGGTATTAAAACTATTACGTTTGCAAATTAGATGATGTCAGAGGATAGAAACCATAGTTCAACGTACACTAACTTATTAAACAATATGGATGATATTAAATGCATAGCAAGACTACGTTTTCGAGCTCACAACTTAAATGTTAAATCAGAAAGGAGTACCTCTCGTTCTGGTAGAATTTACAGGTGCTATGATATGATGGTTGATGGTAGAAAAGGAGTCAAAGATGAAATGCATTTCATATTAGAATGTCCGTTATACACTGAGGATAGAAAACATGTTTTTGAGAAAATGAACATTGAACCTGAATTGGTGGATGAAAACTCCAGTATGAAGCTGGTCATGAATCCTGATTCCTTTGAAGGATGGAAATGCTTAATTCAATTTATAAAAAATGCGATAATAGCAGCACAATTCTATTATCATCCCAGCGGAGATGATGAATTAATAATATTGTGAATATAAATAATACTAGCCCGACTCAGGCCACCGTCGTTTAAAGATTGTTGGGGTTCAGTTCATCAGTGATTTTTCGTTTTAAGCCCTTCCTATACGGTTGGGCAAGTCCCTTTAGCCTACTTGGGACCCCTGGAGTGTAACATACATACATACATAGCATGTTTTATAGCTTTTGATCTAAAGCTTCTTTTGTAGCTTGCTTTATAGCTTTTTCAAAGCTTTTTTATAGCTTGTTTTACAGCTTCTTTTGTAGCCTGTTTATAGCTTGATCTAAAGCTTCTTATGTAGCTTGTTTTATAGCATGTTTTATAGCATGTTATATAGCTTGATCTAAAGCTATTTGTGCTGTTATTATAGCTTGTTTTACAGCTTGTTTTACAGCATGTTTTATAGCTGTTTTATAGCTTGTTTATAGCTTGTTTTATCAGCTGTTTACAGAATGTTTTATAAGCGCGTTTTTAAGCTGTTTATAGCTTCGGTTTTACAGCTGTTTTACAGTTATGTTTTATAGCGTGTTTTTGTTTCTTATAAGCTACTTGTAGCTTTTTATAGCTTGTTTATAGCGTTACAGCGTGTTTACAGCAGTTTATAGCGTGTTCTTAAAGTCTTTTTGGGCTTGTTTTATAAGCTTGTTTTCAAGCTTGCTTCCTGTTTCTGAGCCGGTCTAAAGCCCTGAGCCGATATTTGCTACCCCTGGAGTAAAAATAAACAACAAGAGTATTGCTTCTGCATACGGTGAAATCTCTAATTTCCACAGACCCTATAAAACGGACATCGGAGAGAACTCGGGCGCGCGCAACAAAACGGATGCGCTGCAGGCCCTAAGGGTTTGGTGCAAAGTTGCCTGCGCCCCACGCCACCTGTATATCACGTCACGTCACCTCGCGTCACGTCACCTCACGCGTCACGTCACCTCACACGTCACGTCACGTCACCTCACACGTCACGCCGCCTCACACGTCACGTCATGTCACATCACGTCACGTCACGTCACGTCACACTCATAGGCAGTCACGTCATGTCAAACAGGCGGGCACATCCTGGTTTATCTACACTGTCCATTCCATTTGTATTTATTTATCTACACTGGGCATTGCATTATTTATATTTATTTATCTACACTGTGCATCCCATTTTATTTATCTACAATGTCCATTCCATTTGTATTTCTTTATCTACAATGTCCATTCCATTTGTATTTCTTTATCTACAATGTCCATTCCATTTGTATTTCTTTATCTACACTGTGCATTCCATTATTTTTATATTTATCTACACTGTGCATTCCATTATATGTTATTTATCTACACTGTTCATTACATTTGTATTTATTCACATTGCATCCCCTATATGTATTTTCTGCCACGTGCATTCCATTATAATCTTTCTCTCCACGTTCCTTCCCTTTGTATTTATTCACATTTGATCCCAGTATATGTTTTCTTTCTCATCCCCCACACTGTGCATTCCATTATATGTTATTATCTACACGGTTCATTACATTTGTATTTATTCACACTGTGCATCCCATTATATGTTATTTATCTGCACTGTGCATTCCATTATATGTTATTTATCTACACTGTTCATTACATTTGTATTTATTCACACTGTGCATCCCATTATATGTTATTTATCTACACGGTCAGTCCATTATAGGTATTTATCGACACTGTTCATCCAGTTGTATTTCTTCACACTGTGGCATCCCAGTATATGTTTATTTATCTACACTGTCCTTCCATTATGGTTATATTTATCTACACTGTTCATTACTTTTGTATTTATTCACACTGTCATCCCATTATAGTTTATTTTCTACACTGTGCATTCCATTATATGTTATTTATCTACACTGTTCATTACATTTGTATTTATATTCACACTGTGCATCCAATTGATATGTTATTTTATCTACACTGTGCATTCCATTTATTTATTTTATCTACACTGTTCATTAGCATTGTCTTTTTCACACTGGGCATCCCATATATTTTATTTCTCTACACTGTGCATTCCATATATGTGTATTTATCTACCTTCATTACATTTGTATTTATTCACACTGTGCATCCCATTATATGTTATTTATCTACACTGTGCATTCCATTATATGTTATTTATCTACACTGTGCATTCCATTATATGTTATTTATCTACACTGTGCATCCCATTATATGTTATTTATCTACACTGTGCATTCCATTATATGTTATTTATCTACACTGTGCGTCATAGATGTTATTTATCTACACTGTTCATTACATTGGTATTTATTCACACGGTGCATCCCATTATATGTTTATTTATCTGACACTGTGGCATTCTCATATATGTTATTTCTCTACACTGGTGCTTCCATTATATGGTTATTTAGCTACCCGTGCTTCCATTATATTTATTTATCTACACTGTCATTCCATTAATTTCTTTACATACACTGTGCATTCCATTATCGGTTATTTATTCTTCACTGTGCATATTCCCTTTTATGTGTTTATTGTCTACACTGTGCATCATTATATGTTTTTATCTACCGGTGCCTTCCATTTAGATGTTCTTTATCTATCACTGTGCATTCCATGGTAATATGTTCATTTAGCGACACTGTGGCCTTCCATGATATGTTTATTTTATCTACACTGTTCATTACCTTTGTAATTATTCACACGGTGCATCCCAGGATATGTTATTTAATCTATCACTGTGAGATTCGCATATATGTTATTATCTCCACTGTGGCATTCCATATAGTTTTATTTCATCACACTGTATGCCCTTATATGTGATTTATCTACCTGTTCATTACATTTGTATTTATTCACACTGTGCATCCCATTATATGTGATTATCTACCGTTCATTCCATTATAGGTGATTTATCTACACTGTTCATTACTTTGTATTATTCACACGGTGGCATCCCTTATATGTTATTTTATCTACACTGTTCATTACATTTGTATTTATTCACACTGTGCATCCCATTATATGTTATTTATCTACACTGTGCATTCCATTATATGTTATTTATCTACACTGTTCATTACATTTGTATTTATTCACACTGTGCATCCCATTATATGTTATTTATCTACACTGTGCATTCCATTATATGTTATTTATCTACACTGTTCATTACATTTGTATTTATTCACACTGTGCATCCCATTATATGTTATTTATCTACACTGTGCATTCCATTATATGTTATTTATCTACACTGTTCATTACATTTGTATTTATTCACACGTGCATCATTATCTTGTATTTATTACACTGTGGCATTCCATTATATGTTTATTTATCTACACTTTCATTCATTTGTAATTTATTCACACTGTGGATCCGCATTGTATGTTTATTTATCACACTGTGCTTCCAGTATTGTTATTTAATCTATCACTGTGCATTCCATTATATGTTATTTATCTACTGTCTCCATTATATGTTATTTTTATCTACACTGTTCATTTCCTTAATATTTTATTTAATCTATACACTGTGCATTCCTTATAGGGTTTTTTATCTACACTGTTTTTCATTAATTTGTAGTTATTCACATTTTTGTGTGTGCATCCCATTATATGTTTTTTATCTACACTGTGCATCCCTTATATTTATTTATCTACACTGTGCATCCATTATCTGTGATTTATCTACACTGTGCATTCCATTAGTTATGTTATTTATCTACACTGTGCATTCCATTATATGTTATTTATCTACACTGTGCATTCCATTATATGTTATTTATCTACACTGTGCATTCCATTATATGTTATTTATCTACACTGTGCATTCCATTATATGTTATTTATCTACACTGTGCATTCCATTATATGTTATTTATCTACACTGTTCATTACATTTGTATTTATTCACACTGTGCATCCCATTATATGTTATTTATCTACACTGTGCATTCCATTATATGTTATTTATCTACACTGTGCATTCCATTATATGTTATTTATCTACACTGTGCATTCCATTATATTTATTTATCTACCTGTGGCATTCCATTATATGTTTGTATCTACACTGGCATTCCATTATATTTATTTATCTACACTGTCATTCTCATTATATTTTTTACTCAGCTGTGCTCATTCCATTATATGTTATTTATCTACACTGTGCATTCCATTATATGTTATTTATCTACACTGTGCATTCCATTATATGTTATTTATCTACACTGTGCATTCCATTATATGTTGTATTTTCTACATGTGGCATTCCATTAATATGTTTATTTATCTACACTGGGCATCCCATTATATGTTCTTTATCTACAATGTGATTCCATTTATGTTATTTATCTATCACTGTGGTCATTCCCATTATATGTTATTTATCACTCGGTGCCACCATTAGATTTATTTATCTACACTGTGCATTCCATTATATGTTATTTATCTACACTGTGCATTCCATTATATGTTATTTATCTACACTGTGCATTCCATTATATGTTATTTATCTACACTGTGCATTCCATTATATGTTATTTATCTACACTGTGCACCGTATATGTCTTTACTTACACTGTGCATTCCATTATAGTTTTTATCTACACTTTGCATTCCATTATTGTTAATTTATCTATACTGTGCATTCCATATATGTTCTTTATCCACTGGGCATCCATTATATGCTATTTATCTACACTGTGCATTCCAGTATTGTTATTTATCTACCACTGTGCTTCCATTTATGTTATTTATCTACCTCTGTGCATTCCATATATGTTTATTTTATCATACACTGTTGGTGCAGTCCATATATGTTATTTATCACACTGTGCATTCCAGTATATGTTTATTACTACACTGTGCTTCCATTATATGGTTATTTTCTACACTGTGCAGTCCATTATATGTTATTTATTCTACACTGTGCATTCCATTATCGTTTATTATCTACCTGTGCATTGCCATCAGATGTTATTTAGCTACACTGTGCATTCCATATCTGTTTATTTTCTTACACTGTGTCATTCCATTATATGTTTATTTACATCTCACTGTGCATTCAGTATATGTTATTTATCTACACTGTGCATTCGCATTATTGTTTATTTATCTAGCACTGTGCATTCCCTTCTATTTATTATCTACACTGTGCCTTCCATTATTTGTATGTTTATCTAACGGCAATTCCATATATTTTATTTATCCTACACGTGCATTCCATTAAGTATGTTATTATCTACACTGTGCATTCCATTCTATGTTCTTTATACTACACTGTGCATTCCATTATATTGTTTATCTTATCGACACGGTGCATTCCATATATGTTATTCTATCTACCTGTGCATTCCATTATTGTTATTTTTCTATCACGTCATTCCATTCTAATGGTTATTCTATCTCCCTGTGCATCCATTATAGGTTATTTATCTACAATGTGCATTCCATTATATGTTATTTATCACCACGTGCATTCCATTATATGTTATTTATCTACACTGTGCATTCCATTATTTTTATGTTTATCTACACTGTGCATTCCATTTTATTTATCTACAATGTCCATTCCATTTGTATTTATCTACACTGTGCATCCCATCATATATTATTTACATCCCCTGTGCAGCTGAATCCCCCACCCTCCCCCACCACCCCCCCCCTCCCCCCCCCTGGTCATCCAAACAGGAAAGTGGATTAAAGGAGTAATTGCCGCACCACCAACATCACACGACCACACCACCACCATCACACCACCATCATACATCCACCACTCTCACCTACAGCTGTTCACTGCGTCCACCCCCCTGTCATCGAAGAGAAAGGCAAAAGGAATGTTGAACCAAAGCAGATGGGGGTTGGGGTCAAGTGTACAAAAGGTGAGACTGGGTCCACTACTGCAGTTGCTCCGCACGTTGAGTCATATAATTGTTTTTTAATATTTTTAATATTTATATTTTTGTTTAACTTTTGTTTCAGGCGTACAGATGGTGAGCTTGGGTTATTCTACTTCAGTCTCTCTGACCAATAAGTCATATAACTTGTTTTTAAATATTGTTTCAGGTTTCAGGTGAGTTGTTTCAGGTTTCAGTTTTCAGGTGAGTTGTTTCAGGTTTCAGTTTTCAGGTGAGTTGTTTCAGGTTTCAGGTTTCAGGTGAGTTGTTTCAGGTTTCAGGTTTCAGGTTTCAGGTGACCTTCAGTAAAAAAGGTGAGCCTGGGTCCTCCAATTTAGTCTCTCTACAAATTAAGTCGTATAACTTGTTTTCTATTTTCTATATATATATACAAATTAAGCCATACAACTATGTTATCTATTTGTATCTTGTTCTAGTCTTGTTTCAGGTGTAAAAATGGTGAGCTTGGGTTTTAGTTGTTTAAAAGGTGAGCCTGGGCTTTAGGTTTTTAAAAGGTGAGCCTGGGTTTTAGGTTTTTAAAAGGTGAGCCTGGGTTTTAGGTGTTTAAAAGGTGAGCCTGGGTTTTAGGTGTTTAAAAGGTGAGCCTGGGTTTTAGGTGTTTAAAAGGTGAGCCTGGGTTTTAGGTGTTTAAAAGGTGAGCCTGGGTTTTAGGTGTTTAAAAGGTGAGCCTGGTTTTTAGGTGTATTAAAGTGCTCTGGTGTTTTAGGTGTTTAACAAAAGGATTTGAGTCCTGGGTTTTAGGTGTGTTTAAAAAAATAGGTATAAGGCTGGGTTTTAGGTGTTTAAAAGGCGAGCCTGGTTTTTAGGTGTTTAAAAGGTGAGCTTGGGTTTTAGGTGTTTAAAAGGTGAGCCTGGGTTTTAGGTGTTTAAAAGGTGAGCCTGGGTTTTAGGTGTTTCAAAGGTGATCCTGGGTCATAGCAATTCAGGGATGAACTGGACAATCGTTTCATACTTTGTCGAGAATTGTCGAGATTTCCAGGCCAAATCGTCGAGAATTCTGGGGTTTCCAGGCCAAAATTCTCGACGAAGTACGAAGTACGAGCGCTCGCACATCCTGGTTTGTCCAGTTCATCCCCTGAATGGCTATATCTATTGTTTCATGTGCACAAAAGGTGAGCCTGGGTCCTCTTCTTCAGTCTCTCTACCCATTAAGTCAATTGACTTTATTTTTACTTTTCTATCTATTTTTCATTGTGTTTAACTATTGTTTCAGGTGTACAAATGGTGAGCTTTGGGGTTTTCTACTTCAGTCTCTCTGCCCATTGAGTTATTTGACTATTTTATCTACTTTTTTATTTTTGTTGTACTATTGTTGTAGGTGTACAAATGTTGGGCTTGGGTTTTTCTACTTCAGTTTCTCGGCCAGTTAAGTCGTTTGACTATTTACCTATTTGTATTGTGCTTAACTGTTGTTTGAGGTGTACAAAAGGTGAGCCTGGGTCACCTACTTCAGTCTCTCTTGTCTACCATGGTGACTTTCCCCAGCTGCAATGTACAGGAGGGTCACCTTAACACCACGCCCCTCCAGGCATTTGTTTTCCAGTCTCTGCCCACTGTTTCTCTTTTCGGTTACTAGCAGCAGTTTCTAGGCAGCTACTTGTTTGCCAGGTGTACAAAAGGTGGGCCTGGGTCACCTACTTCAGTCTCTCTGCCCACTGTTTCTCTTTTCGGTTACTAGCAACAGCTTCTAGGCAGCTACTTATTTGCCAGGTGTACAAAAGGTGAGCCTGGGTCACCTACTTCAGTCTCTCTGCCCACTGTTTTTCTTTTCGGCTATGAGCAGCAGCTTCTAGGCAGCTCTCTGATCCAGCCACTGGGCTAAGCCTCAAAAATCAGCAGCGCTATAAAGCTGATTGCGTAGCTCGTAGCCGAATACATAGCTTGTAGCTGATAACGTAGCCCGTAGCCGAATATCAGCAGCGTTATAAAGCTGATTGGATGGCTCGTAGCCGAATACATAGCTTGTAGCTGATTACATAGCCTGTAGCCGAATATCAGCAGTGCTATAAAGCTGATAACATTGCTCGTAGCTGATAACATAGCCTGTAGCCAAATATCAGCAGCGCTATTAAGCTGATTACATAGCTCGTAGCCAAATACATAGCTCGTAGCTGATTACATAGCTCGTAGCCGAATATCAGCAGCCTCATAAAGCTGCTTATGTTCTAAAGTGCACTAGGTTGCTTTAGGTTTGGCTGATTAGCCAGCCAGGGGAGCTGCCTAGAAGCTGCTGCTCATAGCCGAAAAGAAAAACAGTGTCTCTGCCCATGTATTCATTTGAAGGTGCTATAGCAGTATAGCACACACACACACATCTCCCCGCACACGACCAAGGTACTTCCAAGCGCGTGCTTTTGCGTGCTGGCGCGCTGCCATTTTGAACCCCTACTGCGCGTTTCGCGCAGTTTTTCAACCCCCTGTGGGCGCAGCAAGCATTTTTTGCGCTGTTTGCAATACAAAGCGCAGTTTTTGTTTTTCAAGTGTGCTAAAGCGCTGGCCAATTTGGTCAATGGAAGTACCCTGACACACACATCTCCCCGCACACAACTCAATATGTTGATACCTATTTGTTTGTGGGTGTGGGTGTGGTAGTGGGGGGTGTTTTGCCTATTTGTGTGTGGGTGTGGGTGTGGGTGTGGGTGTGGGGGGTGTTTTACCTATTTGTGTATGGGTGTGTGTGTGGGTGTGGGGGGTGTTTTACCTATTTGTGTGTGGGTGTGGGTGTGGGTGTGTGGGGTGTTTTACCTATTTGTGTGTGGGTGTGGGTGTGGGTGTGGGGGGTGTTTTACCTATTTGTGTGTGGGTGTTTTACTTGAGAACAACCTACACTCATGTGTAGGGAACGGCAACTAATATTAGTGATTAAAAAACTAATATTAACTAAGATTATTACAGTGTCACAATAATATTAGTTTTTCTGGGAGTAAAAAAAAAGGGGGGGGGACACCTATCCCTAAATAACCTGAGGGGGCTGACCCCCCCCCCCCCCCCCCTTTTCAATCGAAATACCCCCTTTTTTTAACTTAGATATGGATTGTGGGGGTTTACAGTATGGCGCACATAATGGCATCCTCGGAATTCCCACACAGGGATTGTCTGATAGTCAAAATCAGTTTTCAACCCCATTCACCCAACAACCCACCCACCCACCCACCCAAGGGGTAGATACTTATTGCATAAGGTCCAAAGTGGTGCCAATTGACTGCTCTTGCCAAGGCCTACTCATGGGTGGTCTCAGAATGTCATTTGGAGGTCTGAGTAAAAAGTTAGAAAACAACTGAGGAAGGCTGAACCCATTCACCCACCCACCCAAGGGGTAGATACTTATTGCATTCACCCACCCCAAGGGGTAGATACTTATTGTATAAGGTCCAAAGTGGTGCCAATGGACTGCCCTTACCAAGGCCTACTCAAGGGTGGTCTCAGAATGTCATTTGGAGGTCTGAGAAAAAAGTTACAAAAAAAACTGAGGGCTGACCCCCCCCCCCCCCCCCCCCCCCCCCCCCCCCCCCCCCCCCCCCCCCCCCCCCCCCCTAAATGAGGTGCTCAGAATGACCTGAAAAATGTCTCATAATATCGCAACGATACATGCAATTACAGCCCCATTATCAGAAAAATCAATCGGGAGAATGAAATTTTTTGAGGCCTTGACACCTCCTGACAGCACCAATGATAATTGCTGCAAGCACTGAGAACTGCAAGACAGACTCGTAAGGTACGTTAATTATATATTAATTATAAAAAATCAAGTGGGAGAATGAAATTTTTGAAATTTTTGAAACCTCCTGGTTTGTCAAATAAATTCGAAATTCTGGTGAGACGCCTCGCCCGACTAATATGATATAAAATTACATAATATTATTTATTCACTAATATTATAAAACATAGCGGACCCCTACTCATGTGCAATCAATGCTCAATGCTTGGTGGTCAATTCTCAATGCTCAATGTGTGGGTGGTGGTGATGGTGGGTACATGTGTGGTGGTGGTGGGTGGTGGTGGTGGTGGTGGGTGGTGATGATGGTGGTGGGTGGGTTGTGGTGGTGGTGGTGGTGGTGGTGGTGGCGGTGGTGGTGGTGATGGTGTTGGTGTTGTTGGTATAATGTGGTACAATCCTGTGAAATCAATGCGCAAGGCTCAAAGCTTGGTGGGCAATGCTCAATACTCAATGTGTGGTGATGGTGGTGGGTACGTGTGGTGGTTGATGGTGGGGTTCTGGTGGTGTGTGGGTGGTGGGTGGTGGTGGGGGAGGTGGTGGTGGGGCAGTGTTGTGTGTGTGTTGCTGGGTGGGTGAGGGGAAGTGTGTGTGTTGCTGGGGGGGCTGGGTGGGCGAGGGGCCTGGGTGGGTAAGGGCAGAGTGTGCGTTGTTGCTGGGTGGGGCTGGGTGGGGATGAGGGGGGCAGTTGTTGTGTGTGTGTTGCTGGGTGGGGCTGGGAGGGTGAGGGGCAGTGTGTGTGTGTTGCTGGGTGGGGCTGGGTGGGTGAGGTGGGCGGTTGTGTGTGTGCTGGGTGGGGCTAGTTGTGTAAGTTGCTGGGTTGGGGGCTGGGTGGGTGATGAGGGGCGGTGTGTGTGTGTTTGCTGGGGGGGCTGGGGAGGGTGAGGGCAGGTGTGTGTTGCTGGGTGAGGCGGCGTGGGTTGAGGGGCGATGTGTGAATTGCTGGGTGGGGGGTAGGTGGTTGGGCGGGCATTGTGTGGTGTTGCTGGGTCGGGGCTGGGAGGGTGAGGGGCAGTGTGTGTGTGTTGCTGGGTGGGGTTAGGTGGTTGAGGGGCAGTGTGTGTAAGTTGCTGGGTGGGGCTGGGTGGGTGAGGGGCAGTGTGTGGGTGTGCTCGGTGTGTGTGTGTGTCCCTCGAGCCCCTTGGAAATGATGTGTTGCATTACATGTTCTCTCAGCCAATCAACATATATACCCGCATGCTTCCATCGATCAGGATGCACCTCTAGGAGTGTTGGGAACATCTTCACGCAGCCTCTCCATAGGGCGCAGCAAGCTGCAGAGTATTAAAGAAAACTCTGAATCAAGAGCCTTAACCTCTCGTGGTGATGGCTTGAAGAAGCTCACTTCGTCCGTTGGCTCCACCCAGGCAGGACCATCACCTCTGCATGCTAGTGGGTCCAAGAAGCTCAGTTTGTCTAGTGACTTCACCAAGAAAGAACCCTCACTCCTACCTGGAGGAGCATCCCAGCATCTCCCGCCATCTATTGACTTAATCCAGAAAGTGACCTCAACCCCACCTGGTGGTGCCTCCCAGCAGCGCATGCTATCTGTTGGCTCCACCCAGGCAGGACCATCAACTCTGCATGCTAGTGTGTCCAAGAAGTTCAGTTCGTCCATTGACTTCACCAAGAAAGGACACTCAAACCCACGTGCACATGCTAGTGCTGGTGCTGGTGCTGATGCTGGTGCTGGTGCAGGTGCTGGTGCTGGTGCTGGTGCTGGTGCTGGTGCTGGTGCTGGTGCTGGTGCTGGTGCTGGTGCTGGTGCTGGTGCTGGTGCGAGTGCGAGTGCGAGTGCGAGTGCAAGTGCTACCAAGCACCCCACTGTCTCTTCAGGCTTCAGCTTTGGCTTGCTTCCAACCCAACCTAGGCAGGCCTCAAAAGAAGCTCCAATCATAGGCATGGATCCAAAACAGTTGAGTGCGGATGCTGGAGATTATGCTGCATTCATGGTGAACCCCATGGCTTCAAAAATTGGGAGTGCAGAAGCTGAAGATGGTGCTTCATGCATGGTGAACCCCATGGCTTCAAAAAGTGGGAGTGCAGAAGCTGAAGATGGTGCTTCATGCATGGTGAACCCCATGGCTTCAAAAAGTGGGAGTGCAGAAGCTGAAGATGGTGCTTCATGCATGGTGAACCCCATGGCTTCAAAAAGTGGGAGTGCAGAAGCTGAAGATGGTGCTTCATGCATGGTGAACCCCATGGATTCAAACAATCGGAGTGCGGAAGCTGGAGATGGTGTTCCATTCCAAGTGAATCCCCTGGCAGCTAGCAGGGACAGGGATGCTGCACAGCCTGTGGAGTCAGCACGCGCGGATGCTGGTGCTGGATATTCCATCCCACTCCATCACACGACACAAAGTGAGAGAGCAGAAGACGAAGATGAAGCCCCATTTCAAGTGAACCCCAAGGCAGAAAACAGGGACAGGGATGCTGAGCAGCTTAACCCTGTGGAGTCAGCACCCATGGGCATCATCAAGGGGGCTGAATGTTCCAGCCCCCTTGATGATATTGATCCTCATTCCACTCCCACAGATGATCCTACAACACATCCTGCCACAGTGAATGTTGGAGCCACGCTTACCAACACACTCGTCATCGCTCATCCCACCCCCATGACTGCTGGTGCTGAATGTTCCAGCCCCCTTGATGATATTGCTCCTCATTCCGCTCCCCTTGATGATGATGCAAATCATCCTGCCACTATGAATGTTGGTGCCTCGCTTACTAACACACTCGTCATTGCTCACATTTTGGAAGGCAGTGATCTGCATGTTGGTGAGTCACTTCCCCACAGAACCCCTAGCTTTGGTGATGAAGGCCTTGGAAATATAAGTGATGCTATTGAAGGTGACTGTGATGCATACGCATCGTTTCACAGTGAACTGAATCATGATGATGATGATGATGAGGAGGAGGAGGAGGAGGAGGAGGAGGACACAGGGGTCAACAGTGAAGCTATGTGCTCTCCTAGTGTTGACCTCAATTATTATTATTATTATGAGGAGGAGGAGGAGGGTACAGAGGGTGTCCAGGTGACTGTTGGTGCTTCTAACTCAGACACTGAACTTAACAGTGAAGCTAGACATTCCCTTGATGTTGACATCAATCATGAGAAGGAGGAGGAGGAGGGTGCCCAGGTGACTGTTGGTGCTTCTAACTCAGACACTGAACTTAACAGTGAAGCTAGATATTCCCTTGATGTTGACATCAATCATGAGAAGGAGGAGGAGGAGGGTGCCCAGGTGACTGTTGGTGCTTCTAACTCAGACACTGAACTTAACAGTGAAGCTAGACATTCCTTTGATGTTGATATCAATCATGAGAAGGAGGAGGAGGAGGAGGAGGGTGCCCAGGTGACTGTTGGGGCTTATAACTCAGACACCAAAGTCAACAGTGATGGTAGACGCTCTCCTGATGTTTACCGCAATCATGAGGAGGAGGAGGAGGAGGAGGAGGGCACAGAGGCTGTCCAGATGACTGTCGGGGCTTCTATTTGGGACACAGAGCTCAACAGTGAAGCTAGGCGCTCTCCTGATGGTGGCTCCGATCATGAAGCTCCTGGTGATGCCCCGGATTGTGTTATTGCATCCACAGACGGTGCCAAGGTGACTGTTAGTGCCCCTAGTTGGTACAGAGAGCTCAGCAGTGAAGCTCGACGCTCTCCTGATGGTGGCCCCAATCACGAAGCTCCTGATGCTGACCCCGATAAAATCATTGCAGCCATCTTCCGGAGCCAAATGAGATTTGATGCCCAGCGTGCTATTGATGCCAAGCCTGACAGGCGGTCTGTTTTGGTAGCCAGTCTAGCCAGCGACAAGCGGTCTGTGTTGGCAGCCAGCCTGGCCAGTGGAGTGGGTAAGGAGGCAGCCAGCCTGGCCAGTGACAGGCGGTCTGTGTTGGCAGCCAGCCTGGCCAGTGGTGTGGGCAAGGAGGCAGCCAGCCAGGCCAGTGGTGTGGGCAAGGAGGCAGCTTCAAAACCAAGGGCCCCCTCTCTATCCACAGCAACAGCTGGTCTGTCCTCAAGAACTGCTTCCCAGACAATCCCAGACAATCCCAGCACCTTCCCAGACAATCTCAGCAGCTTCCCAGCAACTTCCCAGACAATCCCAGACAATCCCAGCAGCTTCCCAGCAGCTTCCCAGACAATCCGAGCAGAAGATAGTGAGAATAACTCTATGTTCTCAGGGATTGAGACGGAGTCCATGTTCAGGACCTACCATGACAGCAGACTTGCCCCCAGTGCTGCTCATGCACCTACCACAAATCAGAGTAGTCCTAACACTAGGGCTGTGACAAAGGAAGGAAGAACTGCTACCACTCCCACTCCACGTGGCCCTGACACTCATGGTTTAGATGGGCCATACAATGACAGTGGTCTTGCTCCCAGTCCTGCTCGTGCGCCTGACACAAATCAAGGGGGTGCAGTGGGAGGTCCTACCCCTAGGGGTGTGACTAAGGAAGGAAGTACTGCCACCTCTCCCACTCCGCGTGGCCCTGACCCTTCCAGTTTGGAGGAGGCCTACCATTTATTTACGGGGGGGGCAGGCGCTGGTGCAGGCCCACAGGTGGGTGCTGAACAGGTGGGTGGTAGCAAGCCAGGCAGAGCAGTGGAACATGCTGTGTGTGGGGTAGGATACCATCTAAATACACAGGAAGGTATGGTCTGGCCCTCAATCCAAAGGAATACCCCTCGGAGTAACAGCTTTGCTCTGGTTGGCGAGGAGCTGCATGCATCTGAGGGGGAGGGACAGCAGGAACTGCATACATCTGTGCGGGAGGAACAGCAGGAGCTGCATGCATGTGGGGGGGAGGGACAGCAGGAGCTGTGTACATCTGTGCGGGAGGGACAGCAGGAACTGCATACATCTGTGCCCAAGGGACAGCAACTGCATACATCTGTGTCACAGGGGCAGCAGCTTTGTCAGTCTGTGTCACAGGGGCAGCAGCTGCATACATCTATGTCGCAGGGACAACAGCTTCGTACATCTGTGTCCATGGGACAGCAGCAGCTCCGTACATCTTTCTCTCTGAGGCAGAAGCGGCACTCATCTCTGTCCAAAGGCATCCTACCAATCTACAATTCTTTCAGCAGCCCCACCGCCGAACCTCCGAACTCCACCCCCAAATCCAGCTACCCCCCCTTAAGGACCCATCAATCAACTAGCTCACTTGAGGTTGGCATCCTAACAATCTACAGCTCTTTAAGCACCACCAAATCTCTGAGTACCACTACCAAGCCTTCGAGTCCCACCACCAAATCTCTGAGTCTCGCTGTCAAGCCTCCAAGCCCCGCCATCGAGTCTCCAAGCCTCGCTGTCAAGTCTCCAAGTCCCACCACCAAGTCTCCAAGTCCCACCACCAGATCCAACTTTCCCATCTCTAAAGTTGCAGACCTTCACCTCCCAACTCTGGGGGCCCAGCCCACGGGAGACCAGGCCTCTGGGGCCAAGCCAAGCCAAGCCAAAGCGGAGTGGGGCAGGCAGCAGGCCAATTTTGTGAGCACCACTGAGTCAGGACAGTGCATGAGTTCTGAGCACCTGCAACAAGGAACAAGCCCTAAGCCCACAGCTGAACCTTGCTCACCCACAGCAGTATTGCCGCAATTCAAATGTACGCCCGTACTACCGGAGGAGGCCCGTACTACACCCGTGCTACCGGAGGAGGCCCGTACTACACCCGTGCTACCGGAGGAGGCCCGTACTACATCCGTACTACCGAAGGAGGCCCGTACTACACCCGTACTACCGAAGGAGCCCGTACACTAAACCCTTACGGAGGAGGCCCGTACTACACCCGTACTTCCGGAGGAGGTCCGTACTACACCCGTACTACCGGAGGAGGCCCATACTACACCCGTACTACCGGAGGAGGCCCGTACTACACCCGTACTACCGGAGGAGGCCCGTACTACACCCGTACTACCGGAGGAGGCCCGTACTACACCCGTACTACCGGAGGAGGCCCGTACTACACCCATGCTACTGGAGGAGGCCCGTACTACACCCGTACTACTGGGGGAGGTGGAGGTGCCGATTATGCCTAAGGGCTCGCCGTCGACCGAGGCCTTTGTCCCACGCCAGCTACAGCAAGCAACCTCACTGCCCAGAGCTCCAGTTTCTGATGCCCTGCCTCCTTCGAGTAACCTAGAGGCTTGGCCCTACTCCTCCCCATCCCAGCCCCTGCCGGAACCCCTGTCACCACCATCGAGAGGAAATGACCTAGCTCATAAGGGTAAGTCATGTATAGGTTTGTCAAGAGCAGGAGACATGAATTGATGGAGTGTGGGGGTGGGGCTGGGGGTGTATGGGAGTGCTTTGGTGGGGAGGATCTCCTTTTGCATTTGTGCCGCTGGCTTGTGCAGGGAGCAAGCTCTGGCCCAACCATTGGCTGTTCTCTTCCACAGATCATCAAGGTAACAGGGATTTTTATTTCCGCTATTTCTAGCGATCGCTAGTTTTGACCCCGCTTTAGCGAAATTATCTCTATAAAAAAAGTAAAAATAAAAAGTTTTTTTTTTGCCCTCAATGGCCCTAAAAAGTTACAAAAAGCTACAAAAACCACTAAAAAGCTGTCCCTGGAGGAGGCCTGGAACCATAAAGCTAGAAAATCCCCACTTTCAGATTTGAAAAAAAAACTGCAAGGTAAGTCATGTATATGGTTGTCAAGTAAAATATCGTATAGATGTAGCACAAATTCAGATCCCCCGTCGGTTAAACCATTGGTTGGGGTTCAGGTCATCAATGTTTTTTCTGTTTAACCCTTCCTATCACGATTGGGCAAGTCTCTTTAGCCTATTTGGCCTCTACCCCTGTATACGGACGGACGGACGGACGGACGGACGGACGGACGGACGGACGGACAGACGGACGGAGCGACAGACGAACGGACGGACGGACAGACAGACCCCCCAACTCCACTTTGAAGATAAGCTTCTCTCGGATATCTTGTAACCTAACTTGTGAAAGTTTCAGAAATGCTATGATACTCAGACACATACATCTTTATGGGTATTTAGCACTGTTTCTTTTGGGGGCTACACACAGCAGCTTCCAGCCAGCTACATTAGCCATCCCCTGGGTCAAGCCCTAGTTTTTTTGTGCGAAAGGAACACTGACCCACACCCACACCCACACCTGCATCGCCAGGTCCCTCCTGCAAGCCTACTTCACCAAGACCTCCCACCTGGGGAGCCCCTGTCAACTCACCCTTCCTATCACCCCGCGCCCAGACTGAGCTGGGCCGTGCATCCAACAACACACTGCAACAAACAAAGTCTGGAACCGGCAAGACACCTATGGCCTCCCGTCAAGCCTCCGTATCAACTGGTGGTGATAGCTCCTCAGCGTCATTCCACTCCTCAATACACTCACCGAACAGCACGCAAGCCCACAAACAGAAATCGATGCCCTCGCCTAAAGGTCAGCCAGCCCACCCAACCAGGTTGCTGCTCTCACCCAACAGCCTGCCAGCCCGCCTGCATGCATCACTGCTTCCACCAAACAGCGGGCCATCCCACCCACCGAGGTGGCTGCTCTCGCCCAACAGTATGCCAGCCCGCCCGCAGAGAACGCTACTCTCACCCAACATCCTGCCATCCCACCCAACAGCCCTCCCACAGGCACCACTCCTCTCTTCCAAAGGCCTCACAGACCACCCACCGTGGCTACTCCACTCTCCCAGCAGCCGATCCCGCGAGCCTTCATCCCACCACATGCCTACCCTACCCCAATCCCAAAGCAACCTTCTACCTAGTAACCCTGGTGGTACCCTATCACCTAGCCACTCAAGTGTCTTGTGGCATTCTCAAAGCAGCATCGGGGCAGTAGCTTTACAAAGCCCAGGGGGGGGCGCATTCAAGAATGAACTAGGGCCGACTCCCATCAAGCTTGGCAGACGATCTGTTTCTACAGCACATGGTGCTATTCAGGGTGTGTCCTATCCCCTATCGTTCCCTCCACAAACATGAGCCAAGCCCCAAATTCACTATTTCCTTTTTTTCATCGCACTTTTTAATAAGTTGTATACGATATTTCCATCTATCCTTCAAAGGATTTGGGATTCACGACCAGCCTCATGCTGTACCTAGACCATATTTTATAAACAGAGGCAACTTTTGGAGGGTAGCTAGTAGCTATGTAGCGGTAGGGATTCATGGACATAGTTTACCCCTCGGTTCGGAAATCTGTATCTATGTATGTTACAGTCAAGGGGGCAGGCTGTAATACGTTTTTTCGATGTCTTTACATGGTAAGGCGCTAGTACGAGGGGGGGGCAAGGAAAAAGATTTCGTACCGCACGTTCGATATGGATAGAGAACCGCGAGCAATAGTCGATACAAAAAAAATCATGTCGATACACCCACGGGCGGCCGAGATACGAGGGGGGGGGGGGGGGGGGGCGACCGTTTTCCCAATTTTATTTGTACCTCGTGTAACTTTCTTGCCAGTGCGAATTTTTGAGCGTGACGTACACCATTGAGAAGGTCTCGACGAGAGGAGTACAAATCTGAAGTCGTTAGTTAGTGACACCAAGGGTGTAATTGGTGAATCTCCTGGAAGGTACATCCAGGCTGGACGCCAGGCTGGACGTCACACAGACCTTCGCGTCCAGCTTGGAACGAGCGGCAGTTGGGCGGGAAAAGGCGCGCGCGCAACGCGTTCTGAATTCCGCCCCCTACCGTACGAAGTTCCTAAAGCAGTCGAGCCTGGGGTCGAGCACTCGAGCCCCCCCACCCCACCCCCCCACACCCCACCCCCCCACACCTTCCCCCCCACCCCCCCACCCCAAAACACACACACCACCCGAGCCGACCATCAGGCTCCAGAATACAAGTTGAGTAGATCAAGCCATGATAATGATGATGATAAAGATAAAAAGACAGATAAAAAACGCCTTCAGTCGATTTTCGTGATCTTCTCCTAGGGCGCGGACGACTGCTGAGCGCCCAAGAAAGTTGTAAAAATACTAAAATCTAAATAACTTTGTCCAAAATTGATATTTATAAATTTTGGTTGTATGGTTGGAAAGGCCTTGCCGAGATGATGCTCATGGACCCCCCTTTCACTATGTAATACTGTCTGGGTGTCTAGATATGAGGTCTCAAAGAGGGGGAGGGGGGGGGGGGGGGGGGGGGGGGCGGGGGTCAAAATAACAACTTCCGAACGTGCGGTCAGCCAACTTTATTCCTGCCCCCCCCTCGCGCTAGTACTATAACTAGCGCTAGCTGGCACGTGGCCCATTCGATGTCTTTACATGGTAAGGCGCTAGTACTATAAATAGCGCTAGCTGGCACACGGCCTATTGGATGTCTTTACATGGTAAGGCGCTGGTACTATAACTAGCGCTAGCTGGCACTCGGCCCATTCAATGTCTTCACATGGTAAGGCGCTAGTACTATAACTAGCGCTAGCTGGCACGCGGCCCAGGACCTGGCTGGTAGTCATCCAGCCGGTCACGCGGCCCACGAGTGCCCCATGTAACTCGCCACACTACGGCCAGATACCGTAGCGTAACATAGGCCAAATAAGCTAAAGGGACTTGCCCACCGGTGATAGGAAGGTTTAAAAATAAAGGGAAGTTATGAACTGAAACCCAATGAATCGTTTTACCGATGGGGGCCCTGAGTTCTTGCTGTAGTGATCATTCAGCATCTGTTACACATTGACCAGCTTGGCCATTTATTCCGACTGCAATACCGTATTCAAGGGTATATTATATTGGATTGGATTGTTACATGATTTTACTCTGGGATGCTCACCATGGTGCTACAAGACGTACGTTTTTACGTAATTGCAGGCTTTTGAATCACGTAAACAAAAGACCCCCGCGAAGCCTGGAGAGTGGGGACCCCGAGTTACATGCCAGGCACTCCCAGCACGTAACTTGAAACCCCCATCTACGTTTTCCACGTTATCCCATATGCCAAATTGTACTACCCTGGTGCTCACCTATTAAGGCATAGGCTACTCACTGCAGCCTTCCCCAGGACTTAAAACACACTCATACACATACACACAGACTAAGATTGTTCAAAACGTTACCTTTCATGTCTCGGAAACGTAGATTGGGGATCATGAAATGTAGATTGTGGCTCACGAACCGCATATTCTGGCTCATTAAGCGTAGATTTGTAAACAGCCACGTCTGAAAACGTAGATTTTGAAGTGCCCTTGAAAAATCCTGAGGCACGCACACATACACACACACGAAGGTACAAATAAAACAGGACCATGAACACCATTAGTTTTGTTCAAGGGTATTGTAATGCACAAAATACGTTCTGAAACGTAGCTGTAATCAATTCCAAGTTTCCTACGTTTCATGATCCCAAATCTACGTTCGCTACATAATCGTCCCTCCAATACCTGCAGTGCGCTTGAGAGGTGAAATGGGAAGAAATGGAACGTCCTGAACAACCTGATCATCAACTGGACATAGAGAAATAAGATTCCACATGCAGTACTGCCCTTAGCCCCCCCTGCTTCGGTACATAAGACATGACCACATACGGCCGGGATCGTTCAAAACTTTACGTGTCACGTCTCAAACAGGGTACTTCCATTGACCTACTTGGCCAGCGCTTTGGCGCACTTGAAAACAAAAAAACTGCACTTTTTAGTGCAAAAAACGCAAAAAATGCTTGCTGCGTCTAGTGGGGGTTGCAAAAACTGCGCGAAACGCGCAGTGAGGCTCAAAAAGGCAGCGCGCCAGCTCGCAGAAGCGCGCGCTTGGAAGTACCCTGGCCTCAAAAGCAGATTTCGGAGGGTCCAATAGGCAGCTACCTGATTCGCATATATTTTTCAGGGGCATGTACGTCTCACACGTTGAAGTTGGAAACATAGATCGAAGCCCATGAGACGTACATTTTGTGAACACTTAATTCTCGCAAAATAGATTTGGAAGCAGCTACGTCTCGCTACGTAGATTGTGAGGCAGCCTTGAACAACCCTAACAACCAACCCGATAGGCATACATGGACATACGGTACAACCTGTAGCAAGCCACCTTCTACGCATCTTCCCCCCAACGGCCGGCTGTTCCGAACATCCGCGTCACGACCAAGGGGGAGCAGGCTTGCTTTGCCAGCAACACCACTTCCAGACTAACTCCTTCGCCTGACTCTCGCACACGTTTTGCAACCAGTCTTGTATTATTCAGATATTTCTAGTGATAAGCGATAATTTGAGCTCTGCCATCGACCGACCGCTCAGTGCTGCTCTAACTACAAACTAGCAGGGTGTGATCACGATCTGCCCTTCCATCCTTCCCCTGCTTTTCTGACTTCCTTCCTTTCTTCCCTACTCCCTCCCCTCCTTCCTTACTCCCCTCCTCCTCATCTCTCTCTTCCCCCCCCCCCCCCCCCATTCATTGCCCCGTCAACGGACCTTATTTGCCCACCACAACCTTCAGTACCAACCCGTGGCCACGCCCCCTCGCGCCCCACATGCATGCGACTCACTAAGATAAAAATATCACTAGAGACCAGGGTTGATCAAGGTTACTTCAGATTCTGGGCTATATGTCCAAAATCTGTGTTCTTGAGCCATCATTCACGTCTTGTAGGCCAAAATATACATTCCCGAGGCAACTGACCCTCCAACATCTGTGTTTGAGAGGTGAAACATAACAAGGGTTTAGAACAGCCCTGCTGCAGAAGTAGCTCCTTCCTGCCTTCCGTCTCCCCCTGCCTCGTACCGCTGTACCGCTGACATAGTGATGGAGTAATATCCCACACAACCCCTGTACCATGCATTCGGCACACTAAGATATCAATAAGCAGTAGAGATATCAGCATCAGATATCAATATCAGCAGAGATATCAGCATCCCTAGAGATATCAGCTTCAGATATCAGCATCAGTAGAGGTATCATCCCCAGCCCCAATACCAGAGATATCAATATCATCATCAGATATCACTACCAACATCAGATATCAATATCATCATCAGGTATCAATACCAGTTCAGACCTTCTTGCATGCACGGCTTGTCCAGTTGAGGTAGAAGACCGCTCTCTACCCGCGTACGACGGGTTCCCTTAATACCACGCCCCACCAGGCGTTATCATTACCTTAGCATGCAAGGCTATCACCAGCCCAGCGGCTACGACCGCATGGGGACCTTCCAGTGCATTAACTGCACATCCTTCCGACCACTGGTGGACTTCCCTGCATGCCTCCCATGCGACTGTATGGTGTGCCAAGACTGTCTAGACCGTTGGATAGCAAGGGGCATGGACCGCTTTATTGGCTCACTTGGGCCTGGATGGCAAGAAGGTGCGGGCACTTGGGATGGCTTTGTGTGTGAGTTGTATGTGGGTGGGATTGTGTGTGTGCTGGGTTTGTGTGTATTTGTGTGATGGTTGTATAACAAGGAGAGTAGCGAGTCATTGGTTACCTTAGGTCTGGATGGCAACAAGGTGCGGCAGTTGGGATGGCTTTGTTTTGTTTTGCTTTATTGCTGGGTTTGTGTTGGACAGCTTAGGGTCTTGCCTCTTTTGGGATGGCTTTACCTGCTGGGTTTGTGTTGAGTGTGCGGACCGTTGGATATCATGGGGAATGGAGCGATTCATTGTTCCCTTGGGTCTGGATGGCAAGAAAGTGCAGCAGTTGGGATGGATTTGTTATGGATTGATTGTGGGAGGGGTTGTGTGTGTGCTGGGTTTGTGTGTGGGTTTATGCTGGGTTTGTGTGACAGTTGGATATCTAGGGGAATAAAGCGATTCAATTCCATTTCGATTTGGTTACCTTGCATCCTTGCGGCATCAAAGTGCAGGCAGTTGGGATGGCTTTGTTTTGGGTGCTCTTATCTGCTGGTTTTATATTGGACAGCTTAGGGTCTTGCCTCTTTTGGGGTGGCTTTACCTGCTGGGTTTGTGTTGAGTGTGCACACCGTTGGATAGCAAGGGGAATGGAGCTCTTCATTGGTTACCTTGGGTCTGGATGGCGACAAGGTGCGGCAGTTGGGATGGATCTGTTATGGGTGACTTTATCTGCTGGGTTTGTGTTGGACAGCTTAGGGTCTTGCCTCTTTTGGGATGGCTTTACCTGCTGGGTTTGTGTTGGACAGCTTTGGCGCTTGTCTCGTGCAGTGTGCTCTTACCTGCTGGGTTTGTGTTGGACAGCTTAGGGTCTTGCCTCTTTTGGGATGGCTTTACCTGCTGGGTTTGTGTTGAGTGTGCGGACCGTTGGATATCATGGGGAATGGAGCGATTCATTGTTCCCTTGGGTCTGGATGGCAAGAAAGTGCAGCAGTTGGGATGGATTTGTTATGGATTGATTGTGGGAGGGGTTGTGTGTGTGCTGGGTTTGTGTGTGGGTTTATGCTGGGTTTGTATGACAGTTGGATATCTAGGGGAATAAAGCGATTCAATTCCATTTCGATTTGGTTACCTTGCATCCTTGCGGCATCAAAGTGCAGGCAGTTGGGATGGCTTTGTTTTGGGTGCTCTTATCTGCTGGTTTTATATTGGACAGCTTAGGGTCTTGCCTCTTTTGGGGTGGCTTTACCTGCTGGGTTTGTGTTGAGTGTGCACACCGTGGATAGCAAGGGGAATGGAGCTCTTCATTGGTTACCTTGGGTCTGGATGGCGACAAGGTGCGGCAGTTGGGATGGATCTGTTATGGGTGACTTTATCTGCTGGGTTTGTGTTGGACAGCTTAGGGTCTTGCCTCTTTTGGGATGGCTTTACCTGCTGGGTTTGTGTTGGACAGCTTTGGCGCTTGTCTCGTGCAGTGTGCTCTTACCTGCTGGGTTTGTGTTGGACAGCTTAGGGTCTTGCCTCTTTTGGGATGGCTTTACCTGCTGGGTTTGTGTTGGACAGCTTTGGCGCTTGCCTCGTGCAGTGTGCTCTTACCTGCTGGGTTTGTGTTGGACAGCTTCTTGAGCCCCAACACGCTCGCTAACACACATCCAAACGCAAACCCAAACAACAACATAGACAACACTATACCCAAACCCAAACCCAAACCCAACACTAACCCAACACACACACTCCCTCCCCCCCCCCCCCCCCCCCCCCTCAGTATGTTCCTGCGCATCCGCTAGCCACTAGCCCAACACTTACCCCAACCCCAACCCCAACACTTACCCAACACACACACACTCCCCCCCCCCCCCCTCAGTATGTTCCTGCGCATCCGCTAGCCACTAGCCCAACACTTACCCCAACCCCAACCCCAACACTTACCCCCAAACCCACACTAACACCCACACCCACACCAACACCCACACCCACACCAACACCAACACCAACACCAACACCAACACCAACACCAACACCAACACCAACACCAACACTAACCCCAACACCCAACCCAAACCAAACCAACCCCAACAGCCACACTCATACTCACACCAACATCCACCCCAAACCCAGCACTAACCCAAGCACAAACCCAACGCTGACCCCAACCCCAACACACAACCCAACCCCAACCTCCTCCCCCTCCCCCCCCTAGTATGTTCCAGCGCGTCCGCCAGCGCCACGTTTCAAAAGAGGCTAGAGGTCCTATACCGAACAGCCAAGGGTACCGATGAGGTCATGGGCATTGTAGCTGTAATGAGCATCCAACACTAACCCTCCAACACTAACCCCAAACCCAATACACAACCCAACCCCCTCCTCCTCCCCCTCCCCTTCCCCCCCTCAGTATGTTCCAGGGCGTCCGCCAGCGCCACGTTTCAAAAGGAGCAAGAGGTAGTACACCGAACAGCTAAGGGCACCTATGGGGCCATGAGCATTGTAGATGTGTACAAGAGCATTAAACACCAACCCCAAACACAAACCCAACGCTCCCCCCAAACGCAACACTAACCCAACCCAACCCCCTCCCCCTCCCCCCCTCAGTATGTTCCAGCGCGTCCGCCAACGCCACGTTTCAGAAGGGGCAAGAAGTCCTATACCGAACAGCCAAGGGCACCTATGAGGCCATGACCATTGTAGATGTGGATAGGAGCATCGACCCACCTCAATATGGGATCAAGCGCACTGCTGGTGGCGCTGGTGGTGGCAACGAGGGCATCAAGTACACTGTGCATGACAGGCTGTCATCCAGGAGCCTGTCAGACAAGTTGGAATGGATGAGACGGCAGGGTAGGTTGTTGTTGGTGGTGGTGTTGGTGGTGTTGGTGGTGGTGGCGCTGGTGGTGGCGACGAGGGCATCAAGTACACTGTGCATGACAGGCTGTCATCCAGGAGCCTGTCAGACAAGTTGGATTGGATGAGACGGCAGGGTAGGTTGTATTTGGAGATATATAGCTGGCACAGGTAGGGGTGGTGGTGGTGTTTGTGGTGGTGGTGGTGGTGATGGCGGTTGTTGTGGTGGTGGTTGTGGTGGTGGTGGTGGTAGAGGTGGTGGTGATAGTGATGGTGGTGGTGGTGGTGGTGGTGGCAGTCGTAGTGCTGGTGGTGGTAGTGATGGTGGCGGTGGTGGTGGTGGTGGTGGTGGTGATGGTGATGGTGGTGGCGGTGATGGTCATGATGGTGGTCGTGGTGATAGTGATAGTGATGATGGTGGTGGTGATGGTTGTGATGGTGGTGGTTTATGGTGGTGGTGTTGATGGTTTTGTCATTGATGGTGACGAGGGCATCGAGTACACTGTGCATGACAGGCTTTGGTCCAGGTGGCTGTAAGACAAGTTGGATTGGCTGAGGCGGCAGGATAGGTTCCCCCCCCCCCCCACTCCCCCCCACTCCCCCCCACCCCCCCACCTCCCCACCTCCCCACCCCCAAACACAGTGCCCAAAATCGGCTACCTCCTACCTCCCCTACCTCCCCTATCCCACACACACGTCACCTCACCCCACCCCACCCCACACCCCCACTCTCCCACACCCAGTGCCCAAATATCGGCTGCCCGAACTGTCGCCTGCACCTCTCCTGCTCGTCCAATAAGGCGCTCAGCCCTGCTGCCTACAAGCTGTGGGACACCAGCCTCATGGACGTCTACCTGGAGATGCAAAGAAATTATCCTCTGCCCCACCTCCATGCACAACACATATATGACACGGCTCCCCTCCCCCCCCCTCCCCCCCCCCCACCCCCCCCCCCCCCCCCACCCCCCTCTCCTAACTACCTATCACCCTACCTTCCACTACCCAGCCTACCCCCCCCACCCCCGCCCCCCCCCCCCCAACCCACCCAACACACACATACTCACCTCACCCCACCCCACCCCACATCCCCACCTCCAACCTCAGTGCCCAGTTTTGGCTGCCCCAATTGTCGCCTGCACCTCTTCCCCTTGTCCACCAAGGCCCTCAGCCCTGCCGCCCATGAGCTTTGAGACACCCAGCCATATCTGCCCCCACCCCCACCCCCCCTCCTCCCCTCCTCC
The DNA here is from genome assembly GCA_013435795.1 of Chlamydomonas sp. ICE-L. Lineage (NCBI taxonomy): Eukaryota > Viridiplantae > Chlorophyta > Chlorophyceae > Chlamydomonadales > Chlamydomonadaceae > Chlamydomonas > Chlamydomonas sp. ICE-L. The sequence continues at coordinate 147,360,037 of JACBWV010000610.1, read as the reverse complement.
CCACCCACCACCCCCCAACCTCAGTGCCCAATATAGGCTGCCCCCAACTGTCGCCTGTTCCTCTCCCGCTCGTCCATTAAAGCGCTCAGCCCTGCTGCCTACGAGCTGTGGGACAAGCCTCATGGACGTCTACCTGGAGATGCAAAGCAATTATCCACTGCCCCACCTCCATCCACAACACTCATCTGACATGCTCCACACCCTCCCACCACCCCTCCTACTACCTCCCCCTGGTCCTCCCTGCCTTCCCCTCCCCCCCCCTATCCACCCACCCCCTACCTACCCTACCTCCCTTGTCTCCCTACCACCCCCCCCCCCCCCCCCGCACACACACACACACATACTCACCTCACCGCACCTCACCCCACAGCCCCGCCTCCAACCACAGTGCCCAGTATCGGCTGCCCCAACTGGCGCCTGCACCCCTTGTCCATCAAGGCCCTCAGCCCTGCCGCCTATGAGCTGTGGACACCAGCCATATCTGCCCCCACCCCACCCACCCCCTACCCCCCATCCCCACCCACATCTGAACACACTCTATCGCCCCCACACTCAGTGCCCAATATCGGCTGCCCAAACTGTCGCCTGCACCTCTCCCGCTCGTCCATAAAGGCGCTCAGACCTGCCGCCTACGAGCTGTGGGACACCATCCATATCTGCCCCCACTCCCCCCCCCACCCACCCACATACACCCCCCACACCCCACACCCCCACTCTCCCCACACCCAGTGCCCAATATCGGCTGCCCCAACTGTCGCCTGCACCTCTCCCCCTCGTCCATCAAGGCGCTCAGCCCTGCCGCCTAAGAGCTGTGGGACACCAGCCTCATGGACGTCTACCTAGAGAACAAACATATTATCCGCTGCCCCCCCCCCACCCCCACTCACCTCACCCCCACCCACCCCACCCACACCACCCTCAGAGCCCAATATTGGCTGCCCCAACTGACGCCAGCACCACTTCCCCTTGTCCATCAAGGCCCTCATCCCTGCCGCCTATGAGCTGTGGGACACCAGCCATATCTGCCCCCACCCCACCCCATCCCCACCCACATCTGACACACTCTATCGCCCCCACACTCAGTGCCCAATATCGGCTGCCCAAATTGTCGCCTGAACCTCTCCCGCTCGTCCATCAAGGCGCTCAGCCCTGCCGCCTACGAGCTGTGGGACACCAGCATCATGGACGTCTACCTAGAGAGCAAACATATTATCCGCTGCCCCACCTCCAACTGCGGTGCACTGATTCAGAGAGCAGATCAAGAGGGCAGCAGCGGAAGCCACAGCCAGGCCAGTGGGGGCTCTAGTGTGGCTGAGCAGCACAAGGCAGCCCATCGTTTCAGGTGATTTAATTTCATATCATGTGAAATGTTTATTGTTCTTAACTTGGCCATTAAATTTGCCACAGCCAGGCCTGTGGGGGCGCTAGTGTGGCTGAGCAGCACAAGGCAGCTCATCGATTCAGGTGATTTAATTTCACATCGTTCAATACTATTCAATACCTAGAGAGCAAGGCAATTATCCGCTGCCCCGTCTCCAACTGCGGTGCACTGATTCAAAGGGCAGATCAAGAGGGCTGCAGCGGATCCCACAGCCAGGCCTGTGGGGGCGCGAGTGTTGCTGAGCAGCACAAGGCCGCTCATTGATACAGGTGATTTAATTTCATATCATGTGAGATGTTTACTGTAATTTAATTGGGAGGCATAAGTTATAATTCGATTTGAAATTGGCCATGGCCATGTCAGTGGGGGTGCCAGTGTGGCTGAGCAACACAAGGCCGCTCATCGATTCAGGTGATTTAATTTCATATTATGTGAGATGTTTATTGTTCTTTAGTTGGCCATTAAATCGGCCACATCCAGGCTAGTGGGGGCTCGAGTGTGGCTGAGCAGTACAAGGCAGCAAATCGTTTCAGGTGATTCAATTTCATATCATGTGAGATGTTGTACCTGGAAGGTCTTTATCCCCTCTACCAGTGTGCCCATGAATCAAAGCCATGGCTATTGTAAATTAGTTCGTGGCATAAGTTAAAATTTGATTTGAAATTGGCCTTGGCCAAGCTAGTGGGGCGCTAGTGTTGCTGAGCAGTACAAGGCCGCTCATCGATTCAGATGATTTAATTTAATATCATGTGAGATGATTTTTGTTATTTACTTCGAAGCATAATTTATAATTTGATTTGAAATAGGCCGTGGCCAGGCTAGTGGGGGTACTAGTATTAGTGCTAGTGCTAGTGCTAGTGCCAGGCTAGTGGGGGCGCGGGTGTTGCTGAGCAGCACAAGGCCGCTCATCGATTCAGGTAATTCAGCTACATATTGTTCATCTACTATACGACACCTGGAATGCAAAGCATTTATCCACTGCCCCGTCTCCACTGGCGGTGCACTGATTCAAAGGGCAGATCAAGAAGGCAGCAGCAGATCCCACAGCCAGGCCAGCGGGGGCACAAGTGTTACTGAGCAGCACAAGGCCGCTCATCGATTCAGGTGATTTATTTTCATGTCATGTGAGATGTTTCCTGTAATCTAGTTGGAGGCATTTGTTATAATTTGATTTGACAATTGGACCACAGGGCAGGCCAGCGGGTAGGGCAAGGGTTTAAGTGCTAGTGTTAGTGTATGTTAGGTAGTGCTAGTGCTGTAGCGTTGCAGTGCTAGTGCTAGTGCTAGTGCTAGGCTAGTGTAGTACTAGTGTTGGTAGTGGTAGTGAGTGTTGTGCTAGTGTTGTGCTAGTGGTAGTGTTAGTGCTAGTGCTAGTGGTAGTGCTAGTCTAGTGTAGTGCTAGGTTAGTGGCTAGGTTTAGTGCTAGGGTTAGTGCTGGTAGTGCTAGTGTGGTGAGTGTTAGTGCTAGGTAGTGCTAGTGTGTGTTAGCGTTCGTTTTGAGTGCTAGTGCTAGTGTAGTGCTAGTGCTAGTGTTAGTGCTCGTGCTAGTGCTAGTGCTCGTGCTAGTGCTAGTGTAGGGTTAGTGCTAGTGTAGTGTTAGTGCTAGTGCTAGTGTTGTGCTCGTGTTAGTTGCTAGAGTGTTTGTGTAGTGTAGTGCTAGGTTGTGCTAGTTAGAGTAGTGTCGTGCTTAGTGCTCTGTTAGTGTTGGTGATAGTGGAGTGTTGTGTGTGAGTTAGTGCTAGTGTTAGTGTAGTGTTGAGTGTAGTTATGTGGCTAGTGCTGTGCAGTTGCTAGTGCTAGTGCTAGTGCTGGTGTTAGTGCTAGTGTTAGTGCTAGTGCTAGTGCTAGTGTTAGTGCTAGTGTTGGTGCTAGTGTTAGTGCTAGTGTTCGTGCTAGTGTTAGTGCTAGTGTTAGTGCTAGTGTTAGTGCTAGTGTTAGTGCTAGTGTTAGTGCTAGTGTTAGTGCTAGTGCTAGTGTTAGTGCTAGTGCTAGTGTTAGTGCTAGTGTTAGTGCTAGAGTTAGTGCTAGTGTTGGTGCTAGTGTTAGTGCTAGTGTTCGTGCCTGTGTTTGTTAGTGTAGTGTTCGTGCTCGTGTTAGTGCTCGTGGTAGGCTAGTGCTAGTGCTAGTGTTCGTGTAGTGCTAGGGCGAGTGGTGAGTGCTCGTATGGTGCTCGTGACCGTGTTAGTGCTAGTGTTAGTGCTAGTGTTAGTGCTAGTGTTAGTGCTAGTGTTAGTGCTAGTGTTAGTGCTAGTGTTAGTGCTAGTGTTAGTGTTAGTGCTAGTGCTAGTGTTAGTGCTAGTGTTAGTGCTAGTGTTAGTGCTAGTGTTAGTGCTAGTGCTAGTGTTAGTGTTAGTGTTAGTGCTAGTGCTAGTGTTAGCTGTTAGTGTAGGTAGTGGCTAGGCCAGTGCCAGTGTTTGTATTTAGTTCGACGCATAAGAAATAATGTATTTGAAATTGGCATGGCCAGGCCTCTGGGGATGCGAGTGTTGCTGAGCTGCACAAAGCAGCTCATCGATTCAGGTGATTTAATTTAATATCATGTGAGATGTTATTGTTATTCAATTTGCCATTCAATTGGTGAGCCGTCTTGTGCTGCTCAGCAATACTCGCGCCCCCACTGGCTTGGCCATGGCCAATTTTAAATCAAATAATAACTTATCCTTCGAGCTGAATAACACAAAACGTCTCACGTGATATGAATTCATGCTCTGCATGTGGTCATTTATTTATTTATGTATTGCTCTGCATGTGGTCATTTATTTATTTATTTCTCTGCATGTGGTAATTTATTTATTTATTTATTGCTCTGCATGTCCTGCTGCATGTGGTTATTTATTTATTTATGTGTTGCTCTGCATGTGGTCATTTATTTATTTATGTGTTGCTCTGCATGTGGTCATTTATTTATTTGTTCATGTATTCATGTCTTTATGTATTTATGTATTCATGTATTCATTATACAGTTATCGATCCTGAATGTGGTTATATTCTTTACTGCTGTTGCTCGCATGTGGCATTATTTATGTGTGCATGTATTCATGTCTTTATGTATTCATGTATTCATTTATTCATGTATCGCTCTGCATGTGGTCATTTATTAATGTATTCATATATTTATGTATTGCTCTAAATGTGTTCATTTATTCGTGTAGTAATGTATTCATGTATGCATGCATTGCTCTGCATGTGTTCAGGTGTGCGGCGTGTCGTCAAGACTTCTGTGATGCCTGTCGAACAAGTCCCTACCATGAAGGCTACAACTGCGAACAGCACACAGCTCCCGTATGCATATACTGTGAAGAGAAGGTGATTGGACAGGAACATGCACGTACACCAACTACACATAGATATAACAGCCACCACATACACAAACTTATGCACATACACGCATAAGCATGAACACGTACACATACAAGTCACTAACTTGAAGGCTACAACTGCGAACAGCACACAGCTCCCGTATGCATATACTGTGAAGAGAAGGTGATTAGACAGGCACATGCACGTACACACATACACATAAACATACACACATACACAAACTTATGCACATACACGCATAAGCATGAACACGTACACATACAAGTCACTAACTTGAAGGCTACAGCTGCGAACAGCACACAGATCCCGAATGCATATACTGTGGAGAGAAGTGATGGACGGCCACCTGCACGTACAACAATACACATAACATCACACATCCACAAACTTATGCACAAACATGCATAAGCATGAACAGCATAACCATAAGTCTACCCTGAAGGCTAAGCTCCCCCCCGGACCCACACCCCCGCACAGATCCCGAATGCATATACTGTGGAGAGAAGATGATTGGACAGGCACATGCACATACACACATACACAAACTTATGCACATACCCACATACACATATACACATAAAAGTCCCTACCATGCAGTTTTGAACTGCGAACAGCACACTGCTCCCGAATGCATGAACTGTGAAGAGAAGGTGATTGTACAGGCACATGCACATACACACATACACAAACTGATGCACATACACACAGATACAAAAATCAGGCCACATTACACAAGATACAAAACTCATCGCACATACACACCAGCTTTCCAAAATCTGAAGCACACCACACAGATTACAAATCAGCCAATAAACACATGATACAAAACTGATGCACATACACCACAGATAAAACTCATGAAACACACGATACAAAAATCAATGAACATACACCACCGATACACATCAGGCACCTACACACAGATTACCCAAACTGATCGCTACAACAAAAACAGATTACAAACCTCATGCAACATGACACACAGATACAAACTGATGCACATACACACAGATACAAACTCATGCACATACACACAGATACAAACTCATGCACATACACACAGATACAAACTCATGCACATACACACAGATACAAACTCATGCACATACAAACGATAACAAACTTGCACATACCACAGATAAAATCATGAACATTACACACAGATACAAAACCAAGAACATAACACAGATACAAACTAATGCACACACACCCACAACAATTACAAACAACCCTGCACATCCACCACCGACTTACAATCATGCACATACACACAGATACAAACTCATGCACATACACACAGATACAAACTCATGAACATACACAAATAAGCATGTACACATACATATACACATACAAGTCCCTACCATGAAGGCTACAACAGCGAACATCACACTGCTCCCAAATGCATGTACTGTGTGAGGAGAAGGTGAGGGTACGTTGCAATTTACACATACCTCATAAAGATCCACAAGCATTAAACATACAAAAAATGCATAAACCCACCCCCACATCCACACACATTAAGGATATTACAAACACAACAAACACCATAGCATATACACATACATAAAGAAGTCCCTACCATTTAGGCTACAGCTGCAAACAGCACACAGCTCCCGAATGCATATAATGTGGGAAAATGTGAATGAACTTGCATATGCACATATACACATAAACACAGACACAGACACAGACACAGACACAGACGCAGACACAGACACAGACATATACACAGACACAGACACAGACAATAAACCGAACAGACACAGACAGATACACCAGCCAAACAGCCACAGACACCGACACAGACACAGAACAGGGACACCGCCAAAGAATAGACACAGACAACAGAACTATACACAGAAAACGACACTGACAAAGGCAATACACAGAACAAATACCAGACCACCAGACATATGACAGAAATACAGACTACCGCCACAGACACAGACAATACAACCGATACACGACATAACATCAGATACAGCCATATACACAGACACCAGACATATCCACAGATAAGAAATACACAGATATTAGAGCCACAGACAGAAGGACCAATACAGACACAGAACAGAGATATACAAGCAGACACAGACACAGACACAGACACACGAACCCACAGACATACTACCAGACAAGAACAGACACAGACCAGGACACAGACCACAGATTTCACAGACAAGGACATTACACAGCACAGACACAGACACAGACTATACACAGACCAGACCCCGAAATATACAAGGACAATAGACACAGACAGACAGACACAGCCACAGACACAGACAAGGATAAAGAAATGACACAGACACAGACACCGGACAGCAGACCACAGACACAGACACAGACACAGACAAAGAAAAAGCACCAGACACAAAAAACACAGACACAGACCTGACACAGGCATATACCAGACCTACCACAGACACAGACATATGCAACGGAAATATTTCAGATACAAACACAGACAAAGACATCACACAGAAAGACACAGACATATACACAGATACAGGAAAGTACAGATAAGACCTATACAGACAGGACATTACACAGGACAGACATAGGACACCGACCTATAACCGACACAGACACAGACAGATACCCAGAAGAAACAGACACAGACATATACCCGACAGACCCACAGACACAGACACAGAGACCAGAATATACACAGACGCAAGACACAGACACGACACAGACACAGACATATACACCGACACGACACAGAACCGACACCGAACCCAGCACAGACACAGACACGACACAGACAATACCGGACACAGAAAACAGACATATACACAGACATATACACAGACACAGACACAGACAATAACAGACCAACAGCCATATACACAGACAGACACAGGCAGACACAGACACAGACGCAGACCAGACATACACAGTACACGGCCAGACAAGACAATCGACACAGACACAGGACATATAACATAGCCACAGCCACAGAAAAAGACACCACATCAAGCATAAAAACAATACACATGCCACACACCACACACTACACAGAAGCAGACCACCAGACATATACACAGGACACAGACACAAAACCCAGACACGACACAGACACAACACAGGACAAGACACATGGACACAGACATATAACAGACACAGACACAGCCACAGACACAGTCGCAGACTACAGAACAGGACACAGACACAGACATCCAGACACAGACACAGAACAGACCCCGAACAGCACAGACAAGAATGTAAACAGACACAGGAAACATATAAACAAGACCACAGACATATACACAGACACAGACACAGACCCGGATCAGGACTATTACACAGACACAGACACAGACCACGACAATACACAGACATATACAAGACAGCCACTAGACCAAGACATATACACCGACACAGACACAGACCAAACCTGACCAGACACCGACCTATACACAGACAGACACAGACCCGACATAACATAGAAATAACACAGACACAGACACAGACATATACACAGACACAGACACAGGCACAGACACAGAACTATCAGACACCAGACATATACCACAGCACACAGACATAACACAGACAGTAAACAGGGCAGGACACAGACACGACGCAGACATATACACAGAGAAGACAACAGACGCAGAATATACACCGCCACCGACCCAGAAATCTACACAGATACAGACAACAGGACACAGGTACCACACACACAGACACGACACAGAATATAAACAGCACAGACACAGACAAAGACAACATAGCATAAACAATACCAATGCAAACACCAAACATTACATATAGCAGACACAGACATATACACAGACACAGACACAAACACAGACACAGACACAGACATATGCACAGACACAGACACAGACACGGACACAGACACAGACACAGACACAGACACAGACAGAATAACAGACAATAACCAGGAAATTACCCAGAGGACACAGACACAACGACAGACACGGACCCCCGACAAGACACAGACACAGACATATACACAGACACAGACACAGACACAGACACAGACACAGACACAGACATAGACACAGACACAGACATATACACAGACAGACACAGGCAGACACAGACACAGACGCAGACATATACATATACACAGACACAGACACAGACATATACACAGACACAGACACAGACACAGACGCAGACACAGGCACAGACATATACACAGACACAGACACAGACAAAGACTCACATAAGCATAAACACATACAAACATGCACCACCACACAGACACATAAGCTCGACATCAGGAATACCACAGACACAGACACAAACACGGCACAGACACAGACTACAGACACCGACACAGATACAGACAATACACAGGACACATACACAGCCAATACACAGACCCAGACACCGACCCAAGGACACGGGCCAAAAATATACACAGAAACAGACACAGACACAGACACAGACACAGACACGACACAGACACAGACACAGACACCGACACGGACATACGACATACACAGACACAGACAAAGGACACAGACACAGACACGGACACAGAACAGAAGACACAGGACACAGACACAGCAACAGACACAGACCCAGGACACAGGGATCACTAGACACCGACAGTAGACACAGACATATAACCGACCCAGACACTAGAATTATACACAGAACAGACAAGACACAGAACACAGACATATACACAGACCATAACACAGGCACGACCCAGACACCGGACCAGGACACACAAACAAAGAAGCAGACAAAGAAGCAGACACAGACACAGACAAAGAAGCAGACACAGACACAGACACAGACGCAGACAAAGAAGCAGACACAGACACAGACACAGACACAGGCACAGACATATACACAGACATATACACAGACACAGACACAAGTCCCTACCATGAAATCTACGACTGCGAACATAACACTGCTCCACGAAGGCCTCATAAAACTAAAAAAAGTTTGAGAGGTGATGTGCCGGGGTGCGCTGGGGTATAAGTCATGGGGGTTCAATCATGGGCTTGTCAGATTTAAGGGGGGTGTTGCCAGTCATGCGGGGGGTACCCGATCATGGGCCTAGTCAGGATCAGGGGGACAGATCATGGGGTTTGCCAGTCATGGGCTAGTAAATCTAGGGGTACCAGGTTCCATGGGGTTTGCCAGATCATGGCTAGCTCAAGACCATTGGGGTTGCCAGATCATGGGGCAGTCAGATCATGGGGTTGCCAGATCATGGGGTTGCCAGATCATGGGGAGCCAGATCATGGGGTAGTCAGATCATGGGCTTGCCAGATCACGGGCTTGCCAGATCATACTGTACATCCCCCCTCACCCCCCCCCCCCTCCCGCCTCCCCCCCCCCCGCCCCATCACCCACCATTCCTACCCCCATCCCCCGCCTCCCTACCCTCAACCCCACCCCCCCTCTACCACCCCCATCACATACACCACCACCACCGCCCCCCACCCTTCTCACCTCCCCTCCCCACCGGCCCCCCACCCAACCCATCACCCCATTACCCCACCCCGATCACTCCCCACCACACGCACCTCACACTCTACCAACCCATCTCCTTTCCCTCCTACTCCCCCCTCCCTTTTCCTCATCCCGCCACCCCCTCCACCCCCACCCCCGGGCCCCCACCCTCACTCCTGCCTCAACCACCCATCCCAAAAATCCCCAACCCCAACCCCACCCCCACCCCACCCAACCCCAACCCACCCAACCTCCGCACCCGCCCAACCCCAAGCCCCACCCCCCCCCCCACCTCCACGCCTCTACCCCCTGCAGTCCCACCACCCCTCGACAGCTTCAGGCTCTGATGGAGCCCAAGCCTCTGAAGAGCATCTGAGCTCTGCTATGCTGCGCTTGAAGCTGCGCCACACAGGAGTAGATGTGGCATGGTGCCTAGAAAGGGCTGAGTTTGAGGTGAGGTGGTATTAGGCTCTTTTCAAATACTTCCTCCTGATCCCACCTTTCCCCTGTCCCTGTCCCTGTCCCTGTCCCTCGTCCTGTCCCTTCCACTGCCACTGCCACAGCACCTGCACCTTAGAGTGGATATGGCATGGTGCCTAGAAAGGGCTGAGTTTGAGGTGAGGAGGTATAAGGATTTTTCAAATACTTCCTCCTGATCCCACCTTCCCCCTGTCACCGCATCCCGCTCACAAACCACCCACCACTACCCACCACTACCCACCACCCACTACCACTCAACCCAAACCAAACCAAACCAAACCACACACACGCACCACTACGCACCACCCACTACCACTACCACCCAAACCAAACCAAACCAAACCAAACCACACACACACACCACTACCCACCACCCACTACCACTACCACCCAAACCAAACCAAACCAAGCCAAACCACTCTCACTAGGCTGTCTGGTCCCGCTTTGGAAAGCACCTCTGTGGATCAAGCGAGTGTGCCGCCCACGCACAAGCCGCATGCACCCGTCAGCTGGAGCCCTGCGGCCATTGGTGCGTCGGTGTGAGGGGAGAGCAGCAGTGCCCCCCATGCACCCAGTGCGCTGACCTGGCAGCTAGCGCTGACGCCAGCCTGAATTCGCTTGCTGAGGAATGCTGTAGTTTCTGCCATGAGCCGCTGCGGACAGCCCCATGCATAACGCTCAACTGCGCCTCCAGGCACATGTGCCACTTGCACTGTGCTAAAGGGCGATTGGAGGCAGGCTATCCAGGCCCTGACATCACTTTCTCGCACCTTTTCTGCCCCCTGTGTCGATCCGAGGAGAGCAGGACTGGGAATGTCCAGGTGCGTGCTGTAGATAATGATGGTGGTGGTGGTGGTGGTGATGATGCAGACTTTGTGGTAGTGCATAAAAAAAAAAAACCACAACAACAATATGGTTTTGGTGATGGTGATGGTGGTGATCCTGATGATGGTGGTGATGATGGTGATGATGGTGGTGGTGGTGGTTGTGGTGATGATGATACCTGTGCCACTTGCACTGTGCTAAAGGGCGATTGGAGGCAGGCTATCCAGGCCCCGACATCACTTTCTCGCACCTCTTCTGCCCCCTGTGTCGATCCGAGGAGAGCAGGGCTGGGAATGTCCAGGTGCGTGCTGTAGATAATGATGGTGGTGGTGGTGATGATGGTGGTGGTGGTGGTGGTGATGCTGGTGGTGGTGGTGGTGATGCTGGTGGTGGTGGTGGTGGTGCTGGTGGTGGTGATGCTGGTGGTGGTGGTGGTGGTGGTGATGGTGGTGGTAGTGGTGATGGTGGTGGTGGTGGTGATGGTGGTGGTAATGATGGTGGTGATAGTCGTGGCGGTGGTGGTGGTGGTGGTGATACCTGTGCCATTTGCACTGTGCCAAAGGGCGATTGGAGGCAAAGGATTACCCACAGTCCGAACTCATGTTCCTCGCCCTCTTTTGCCCCCTGTGTCGATCCGAGGAGAGCAGGACTGGCAATGTCCAGGTGCGTGCTGTAGATAATGATGGTGGTGGTGGTGATGATGATGGTGGTGGTGGTGGTGGTGTAGCTGGTGGTGGTGGTGTTAGGCTGGTGGTGGTGGTGGTGGTTGAGTGGTTGTGATGAGATGCTGTTGGTGTTGGTGGTGGTATGGTGGTGATGAATGATGCTGGTGGAGTGGGTGGTTGGTGGTGGTGGATGATGATGATGGTGGTAGTTGTTGTGGTGATGGTGGTGGAGGACTGCTCTGTTGGTGTGTTGTTTTTTCTTTGTTGGTGCGCCTGGCTGGTGCTTGTGGGTGTGGTGGTGGTGATGGTGTTGATGATTATATTGGTGTGGTGTTTGTGGTGATGATGATAACCTGTGCCCTTGCACTGTGCTAATGGCGATTGGATGCAGGCTATCCCGGCCCTGACCTCACGTTCTCGCACCTCTCTGCCTCCTGTGTCCGATCTGAAGGAAGCATGGCTGGGAATGTCCAGGTGTGTGCATGTAGATATGATGGTGTTGGGTGGTGGTGTGTGTGTGATGATGAAGATCTGGGTGGTCGTTGTGATGGGTGACTGGTGATGTGGTGATCCTGATTGTGGGTGATGTATGGTGATGATTGTGTGGTGTGGTGTGGTGATGATGAATACCTTACCTGTGCCGCTTGCACTGTGCTAAAGTGCGATTGGAGCAGGACCTACCAGGCCCCGGGGACTCACTTTCTGCGCCTCTTCGGCCCCCTGTGTCGATCCGTTGGAGAGCAGGCTTGGTAATGTCCAGGTGCGGCGTAGATAATGAGGGTGGGGTGGTGAGATGGTGGTGGTGGGGGTGGTGATGCTGGTGGTTGGTGGTGGTGGATGCTGGGTGGTGTGGTGGTTGGTGCGGGTTGGGTGATTCTGAGTGGTGGTGTTGGTGGTGGTGTGGTGTTGGTATGGTGATGGATGGTTGTGGGTGGTTGATGGTGGTTTTAATGGAGGTGTGGTGAGAGTCCGTGGGCGGTGGTGGGTGGGGGTGGTGATACTGTGGCCATTTTGCAACTGCCAAAGGGCGATTGGGCAGGCTCCCAGCCCTGAACATCCACTTTTCTGCGCACCTCTTTTGCCCCCTGTGTCGATCCGAGGAGAGCAGGACTGGCAATGTCCAGGTGGGTGCCGTTGATAATCATGGTGGTGGTGGTGGTGGTGATGCTGGTGGTGGTGGTGGTGATGATGTGTGTGGTACTGGTGATGGTGGTGATGGTAGTGATGATGATTGTGGTGGTGGTGGTGATAGCAAAACAAAAGGCCACTTGGCAAACACGCAAACAAACAAAACAATAATATATTCCTTCATTTATGGTTGGCCCCAGTGCATGCAAATGGCTGGCCCCTTCAACCTAGCATCTCGTAATAAGGCGAACTATTTTATTTTTATTTATTTGTTCCTTGATTCAGGAGTAGCCCAGGCCTCAAAATGTTCAGTCACGCCGATCAATTGTTTCTGACAATGGGGCTGTAATGGCATGTATTTAGGCGATATAAAAAGTCACTTTTCAGGTCATTCTGAGCACCTCATTTAGGGGGAGGTGGGCGGGGGATCTGAGCCCCCCCCTCATTTGTTTTTTGCAACCCCTTTTTTGCTAACTTTTTACTCAGACCTCCAAATGGTCCATTCTTGAGCCCACTTATGATAGGGGGGCCTTGGGAAGGGTATTCCTATTTTGACACCACTTTGGACCTGGTGCAATAGTCTTTACCTTACCGCTAAAAAAACCTTACGTACACCCCCCCCCCCCCCCAACCCCCCCAACCCAACCCAACCCAAAACCCAGCCGCGCCTCAGCCCTCAGCCCAGCCCATCACAGTTGAGAGGGGAAATGCTGTGGTAAAACACAATGGCGGTCATTGTGGCACCACTTGAGACCAGTTGTGTGTGTGTAAATGATTAACGTGTGGGGGGGGGGGATGTGGGGTGGGGGGGGGATGTTTGAGGGTCCAAAAACCACCCCGCCTTTGTCCAAACGCTGTCCCACACCGCAATCCCACACCACCCCCCACCCCAACGCACAGCCATAACCCCCCGCCCCTCACCCACCCCTGCGACAACACCGAAACGCCGCCATTCTACTACGTTCTGAGCGCGTTGCTTTCTCTTCGTTTCGGTATGGAGCTGTGGGAGCTAAGACCAGGAGAGAGAATTCATGGGGAAAGCTTGTGAAGGAGCTGTAGTAGTACAGACCTTGAATCCCACGCCTAGTTCACAGGCGCACTTCAAATAATAATAATAAAAGCAGTCCCTGCAGGTCCTTGGTTACATATTTGGGTGTCTGTCTATTGGGGTGCCTTTATTGAGCCATCCATGTTTGCCATCATTTGCCTGATTTTGACGAACCTGGAGTGGCCTCCGGCCAAGGCCCTTAAACATTGGGTCGAGTTGGGTTGGGGCCCAAGGAGAAGTGTAGTTGAACCTTGCTGAGAAAACTGTCCTGCTACTCAGTGCTATTGTTTTGTTTTGACCAGTTTGGTATAATGAAAACTCCAGTTTCAGGCCGCCCCCTGCAAAGGTGAAGGGTGTCTACGGTACTTGGGCAACCCAAAGGGGGTGCAGAATTGAGTTTTGACTATCACACAATCCCTATGTGGGAATTCCGAGGATGCCATTATGTGCGCCTGATTGTAAACCCCCAGAATCCATATCTAAGTTTTTCAAAAAATGTGTATTTATATTTAAGGGGGGTGGGTGGGGTGGGGGGGGTGGGGGGGGGGGGGGCAGCCCTCCTCAGGTTTTTTAGGCGTGGTGTGGCCTATCTTTTTTTTTCTACTCCCGCTTGATTCCTTTATTCCTGTATGCATGCAGGTCCTCACTGTCCAGGTTCACTTGGGCAGTGTTTTTTATTTCACATTTTTCTAGACAAGGGTGTGTAGCCGGGTGGGCTACTCAAGCCTGATTTCAGAAAAGTTGAGTAGCCCATCGGATTTTGTGTGCGGCTGGTGCTTCAAGTACAAGCAATGGCGACGCGTCGCCGTAAAATACACATACGCAAAAAACAAAATGCAATTGGGTCGTGCAAAGCTCAGCCACTTGCTGGAAGAGCCTCTGAAGCTGAGGGTACAAGGGGCAAACAAGCAAGCAAGCAAGCAAACAAACAAAATCACATATTTCTTCATTGGTGGTTGGCCCCAGTGCAAGAAAACAGGCTGCCCCCGTCATCCTCACGCGGTCATAATTGACCATAATTAGGCTTACTATTTTTTTGTTTTTGCATTCATTCCCCCCCCCCCCCCCCCTCCCCCTTATTGTATTCATTTTTTGTATTTGTGTATTCTTTCATGCATGCATGCAGGTGTTCACCAGGGTACTTCCAAGCGCGCGCTGGCGCGCTGCCTTTTTAAGCCCCACTGCGCGTTTCGCGCAGTTTCTTGCAACCCCCTGTGGTCGCAGCAAGCAATTTTTGCGCTTTTTGCACTACAAACCGCAGTTTTTATTTTTCAAGTGTCTCAAGCGCTGGCTAATTTGGTCAACGGAAGTACCCTGGTGTTCACGGGTCTGGTTCACTTGGATCATGCAAAGCTCAGCCACTTTTTACTTGTTTTATTCATGTATCTATAGAGAGATACTCCTTTATTTGTTTATTTATTTATTTATTTGTTTATTTATCTTTTTTTATTTTTTATTTTTTTATTTATGTATTCCTTCATGCATGCCACTTGTTGGAAGAGCCTCTGAAGCTGAGGACACAAGTGGCAGATCTAGGCACTTGGCAAACAAGTAAACAAACGAAAACATAATATGAACCTCATATATACCCTCATTGATGGTTGGCACCTGGGCTAGCAAACTGGTCTAGCAAAGCTGCCCCCCTCAACCTAATGCCTCGTAATGAGGCGTTTTTAATTGATTCTTGCATGCATGCATGCATGCATGCAGGTGTTCACGTGTCAGGTCCACTTGGATAATGCAAGGCTCAGCCACTTGCTGGAAGAGCCTATGAAGCTCAGGAGCCGGTTGGCAAACAAGCAAACAAACGAAAAAACGAATTTATTCCTTCATTGGTGGTTGGCCCCGGGGCAAGCAAACGGGCTGCCCCCCTCAACCTCACACCTTGTAATATGGCACATCATTCATTTATTTATTTACATATCTATTATTCATATATTCATCCTTGCATGCATGCATGTAGGTGTTCACTGGCCAGGTCCACTTGGATCATGCAAAGCTCAGCCACTTTCTGGAAGAGCCTCTGAAGCTCAGGAGCCAGGTGGCAGAGCTAGCCAAGATGCGGCTGAAAGCTGAAGGGCTAATGGCCTCAGAGCCTGAACTCCGGCCTGGAGGGAGGTACGTGAATTTGAGGATTGAAGGCTAGGAGGGGGGAGAAGGGGGGGAGGGGGAGGGGGGGGGGGGGCTACCTAGAAGCTGCTAAGAAAAAGCTGAAAAAGAGGCTGAAAGCTGAAGGGCTAATGGCCTTCGAGCCTGAACTCCGGCCTGGAGGGAGGTACGTGAATTTGAGGATTGAAGGCTAGGAGAGGGGGGGAGGATGGGGGAAGGGGGGGGGGGGAGCTGCCTAGAAGCTGCTAAGAAAAAGCTGAAAAAGAGGCTGAAAGCTGAAGGGCTAATGGCCTCGGAGCCTGAACTCCGGCCTGGAGGGAGGTATGTGATCATACCAGTTGCCGGATGATATATCCCACCACCAAACAACCCCCGACCCACCACACACACACACACACACACACACACACACACACACACACACATACGCACACGTACACACACATACACATGCACGCACGCCCTCATCCTGTCACCCGTGCCATACCACACACCCCAGCCTAGGCATAGCTTTTCTTTTTGGCTGCCAGCAACAGGTTCTAGGCAGCTTACCAGGCCAAGATGCGGCTCAAGGCTGAAGGGCTAATGGCCTCGGAGCCCAAACTCCGACCTGGAGGGAGGTACGCGATTCTGAATTTAATGAAGGAAGGCAGGGGAGAGAGGAGGAAGGGGTGGGGTGGGGTTGGGGGGGGAGCTGCCTAGAAGCTACTAGGAAAAGGCTGAAAAAGCAGCTCAAAGCTGGGCTGGTGACCTCGAAGCCCGAACTCCGACCTGGAGGGAGGTACGTGATCAGGAATTGAATTATTGCATTAATTTAATTATTACATGTTTTTAGCCATTTCTGGGCTGCTAAATGTTTAAAAAGGGCCAGAATGCGGCTCAAAGCTGAAGGGCTAATGGCCTCAGAGCCTGAACTCCGGCCTGGAGGGAGGGATGTGATCAGGAATTGAATGATTGCATGTTTTTTAGCCATTTCTGGGCTGCTACCGTTACAAAAGGCCATAATCCCGCTTAAAGCTGATGTGTTGATGGCCTTAAAGCCTGAACTTCGGCCGGGAGGGAGGTACGTGATCAGGAATTGAATTATTGCTTGTTTCTTAGCCACTTCTGGGCTGCTAATCGTTAAAAAGGGGCCAAGATGCGGCTCAAGGCTGAAGGGCTAATGGTTTGGAGACTGAAATTTGACTGGGAGGGAGGCACGTGATCAGGAATTTAATGAATGAAGGCGGGGATGGGGAATGAATGGGGGGAAGCTACCTAGAAGCTGCTAAGAAAATCCGGAAAAGGGCCTAAACCCTAGTACGGGAACTCTAAACCCTAAACCTTTGAAACTTTAACAACCCTAAACCCAGGGATTTTTCAGCTCAACTTGGACAACTCTATACCCAGGGATTTTTCCCGCTATAGTAATTGCTACTTTTGACACCTTTCTGGCCCAAGTTGCCGCTATAAAATTATATACAAACAGTTTTTTTTGTTTTCCCTTCATGGCCCTAAAAAGCTATAAAAAGCTATCAAAATGCTGTCACGGACTGTAAAGCTTGAAAACGCCACTTTCAGATTTGCAAAAAAAATCATCCCTGCTAATACCTTAGCTCCAATGGAACTACCAACTACACAAACAGACACAACGGGAGGCAAGCTAAGCAGGATACTACATTTTGCCATTAGGGGTTGTGATCAAATTCAACCAGGAAGCAGGGTACTACATATTGCCATTTGGGGTTGCGTGAAAAACGTAGATGGGGTTTCAAAGTCTGTTGGTATCCTCCGGTAGCCGTCGAATACGAACTCCCGTGGTGTCCCCACCCCCATGTTGCCGGCAGGTTCCGTGTGTAAGGGCCTGTAGACTTTGCCATGCAACGCTTAAGCTTCTACCGCTACCACCCCTTCACCCACCACCACCACCCACCCCACCACCCATCACTCACCACCACCACCAACAACAACAACTACAACAACCACCACCAAACACCACAACCAGCACCAACCTACAACTACCAAACACCCCACCACCCAACAACCACGCCAGCCCTCTAAAGCCCCCCAACCACGAACGGGCCACGAATCGTACCAATTCGATTTGAGGCTCTGTAGACTTCGCCATGCAACGCTTCATCTTCCATCACTGCCACCCACCACCCCACCACCACCCCCGCAAACCACTGCCCCACCACCACCCACCACCCACCAACCCACCACCCACCACCACCCATCACCCCAGGTTCGATGGTAGGCCTGTAGACTTCGCCATGCAACGCTTCATCTTCCATCACTGCCACCCACCACCCCACCACCACCCCCGCAACCACAGCCCCACCACCACCCACCACCCACCAACCCCACCACCCACCACCACCCACATCACCCCAGGTTTCGATGGTAGGCCTGTAGACTTCGCCATGCAACGGCTCATCTTCCATCACTGCACCCACACCACCCCACCACCACCCACCACCCACCACCCACCAACCCATCACCCACCACCACCCATCACCCCAGGTTCGATGGTAGGCCTGTAGACTTCGCCATGCAACGCTTCATCTTCCATCACTGCCACCCCACCCCCACCCCCACCCCCACAGCCCCACCACCACCCACCACCACCCACCACACCACCACACCACCACCCACCACCACCCATCACCCCAGGTTCGATGGTAGGCCTGTAGACTTCGCCAAGCAGCGCTTCAGCCTCTACCGATGCCACCAGTGCCACTCACCACCCCTCCACCCACCACACCACCACCCACCACCACCACCACCACCCTACCACCACCACGACCACCACCACAAAATAATTCAGCTCCCCTGACTTGCTGTTGAGCCAAACCTTACACGATCTTACCCACCACCACCACCACCCACCACCACCGTACTTCGCCGGTCTTCAGTCTTGTGCTAGGGAAGAAGATGCAAAACAAGTCAGCTCCCCTGACTTGCTGTTGAGCCAAACCTTACACCATCATACCCACCACCACTTACCACCCAACACCCATCAACACCCAACACCCAACACCCCAGGTTCGATGGTAGGCCTGTAGACTTTGCCATGCAACGCCTCATCTTCTATCACTACCACTCACCACCCCTCCACCCACCACCCCACCACCCACCACCACCCACCACTCCCCGTACTTCGCCAGGCTCCAGTCGTGAGCTAGGGCAGAAGATGCAAAACAATTCAGCTCCCTTGACATGCTATTGAGCCAAACCTTACACGATCATACCCACCACCACCACTCACCACCCACCACCACCCACCACCCCACCACCCCAGGTTCGATGGCCGGCCTGTAGACTTCGCCATGCAGCGCTTCAGCTTCTATCACTGCCACCCATCACCACCACCGCCACCACCACCAACCTCCACCCCAGGTTTGATGGCCGGCCTGTAGACTTCGCCATGCAGCGCTTCAGCTTCTATTACTGCCACCCATCACCACCACCGCCACCACCACCAACCTCCACCCCAGGTTCGATGGCCGGCCTGTAGACTTCGCCATGCAGCGCTTCAGCTTCTATCACTGCCACCCATCACCACCACCGCCACCACCACCAACCTCCACCCCAGGTTCGATGGCCGGCCTGTAGACTTCGCCATGCAGCGCTTCAGCTTCTATCACTGCCACCCATCACCACCACCGCCACCACCACCAACCTCCACCCCAGGTTTGATGGCCGGCCTGTAGACTTAGCCATGCAGCGCTTCAGCTTCTATCACTGCCACCCATCACCACCACCGCCACCACCACCAACCTCCACCCCAGGTTCGATGGCCGGCCTGTAGACTTCGCCATGCAGCGCTTCAGCTTCTATCACTTCCACCCATCACCACCACCGCCACCACCACCAACCTCCACCCCAGGTTCGATGGCCGGCCTGTAGACTTCGCCATGCAGCGCTTCAGCTTCTACCGCTGCCACCAGTGCCACTCCCCGTACTTTGCCGGTCTTCAATCATGTGCTCGGGCAGAAGGGGCAAAATTCTCCGATGAAGAACTCCTGTGCGGCGGCTGCTCTGCTCTAAGTGGGAGCACCAACTGCCCCAAGCATGGCACTGACTATTTGGAATGGAAATGCAGGTGTGATACAGAGTGAAAAGTAAATAAGATAAATTGTATGCCCCATGGTGTACGAGGCATGAGGTTGAGGGGGGCAGCCCGTTTGTTTGCTCTGGGGCCAACCACCAAATTTGAATTTGAATTGGATTGAGTTGAATTGTTTTTCCACGCGGCGGCTGCTCTGAGCTGATTGGAAGCCCCGACTGCCCCAAGCATGGCACAGACTACTTAGAATGGAAATGCAGGTGTGATAAATAAATTCAATAAATTGTACGCCTCATTACAAGGTGCGAGGTCGAGGGGGGCAGCCCGTTTGCTTGCTCTGGGGGCAACTACTCAATTTGAATTTGAGTTGAATTGTTTTCCAATGCGGTCGCTGCTCTGCGCTGATTGGAAGCACCGACTGGCCCAAGCATGGTAAATGTATGCATTCATGTATGTTACAGTCCAGGGGTAGCTGGGACAGGTAAAGGGAGCTGCCTAGAAGCTGCTACCCGTAGCCCCAAAGAAGAAACAGTGTCAACTGCCCCAAGCATGGCACTGACTATTTAAAATGGAAAGGCAGGCATGATAATTATAAACAATAAATTGTACGCCTTATTATGAGGTGTAAGGTGTGAGGTCGAGGGGGGCAGCCCGTTTGCTTGCTCTGGGGCCAACCACCATGGTCCAGACTATTTGGAATGGAGCACTCCCACTCCCACTCCCACTCCCACTCCCACTCCCACTCCCACTCCAACTCTCACTCCATCTACCACTCCCACCCCCACTCCCACCCTCACTCCCTACTCCTACTCCCTCTCCCACTCCCACTCCCACCCTAATGCCACTCCCAACACCCACTCCCACTCTAAACCCACTCCCCGCACCCACTCCCACTCCCACACCCACTCCCACTCCCACTCCTACTCCCACTCCCACTCCTACTCCCACTCCCACTCCCACTCCCACTCCCACTCCCACTCCCACCCCTAATGCCACTCCCAACACCCACTCCCACTATAAACCCACTCCCCGCACCCACTCCCACTCCCACGCCAACTCCCACTCCCACTCCAACACCCACTCCCACTCCCACCCTAATGCCACTCCCAACACCCACTCCCACTCTAAACCCACTCCCCGCACCCACTCCCACTCCCGCACCCACTCCCACTCCCACTCCACGCCCACTGCCCACTCCCACTCCCACTCCCACTCCCACTCCCACTCCCACTCCCACCCTAATGCCACTCCCAAACACCCACTCCCACATCTAAACCACTCCCTGCACCCACTCCCCCCACGCCTGCAACTCACTCCCACTAACTCCACTCCACTCCCCTCCCATCCCCTCCCACTCACGTCCCCACTCCACTCCCACCCTCCTCCCACTCCCACTCCCAATCCCCTCCCACTCCCACCTCCCACTCCGCACTCCCACGGCCCACTAACCACTCCCACTCCACTCCCGCTCCCACTCCCACTCCCCACTCCCCACTTTCTCCCCCTCCCCTCCCACTCCTCACCTGTCCCCCCTCCCACTCCCAATCCCCACTCCCACTCCCCCCCCCCCCACTCACCCCCGCTCACTCCCCTCCTACTCCCACTCCCACTCCCACTCCCACTGCCCACTCCCACCTCCCACTCCCACATCCCACTGCCCCCTTGCCACACTCCCCCTATCCCACCCTCACTCCCAATCCCACTCACTTCCCACTCCCCCACTCCACTCCCACCCCACTCCCACTCCCACCTGCCACTCCCACTCCCACTCCACTCTCTCTCCTCCACTCTCACTCCAACTTTTCACTCCACTCCCACTCCAACTCCAACTCCCACTCCCATCCCACTCCCAACTCCCACTCCACTCCCACTCCCACTCCCACTCCTAACACCCATCCTCACACCCACTCCCACTCTAAACCCACTCCACACACCCACTTCCACACAGGTACTGCTGTACACCAGCTGTCTTCTTCTGCTGGGGCACTACGCACATGTGCGCACCTTGCCATGACCGGCCATCGCTAAGGACACGTGGCAAGTGCGACCCTAGAGTCTGCCCCCTCAACATTAAGCCTCACCCCGCCCCCGAGAGTGGGCAAGAGTTCTGTCTTGGTTGTGGGATGTGCAGGAAATAAGGAGCGTGAGAACTTCAATACCGTACTGACACGGAAATTTAACTGTTTGATCATTTGACGTCCGTCTTTTTGGACGTGACGCGATTTGCTGGTCAAATGAATCCAGGACCGACGAATCGGAGGCGGCATTTCCTCCACTTGTCGCATTGATCGACCCCCTTCTCAGTGAAAATGTCAATTATCAAACCGTCAAATGTTCGTGTCAGTGCGGTACTTCAGCTTCGGTCTGATTTGGTAACATGGTATATCAGCCTTCAGGCTGCTCACCACTGTCTGCCCCTTCCCCATCAAGCCTCACTCCACCCCAGGAGAGCGGGCAAGAGTTGTGTCTTGATCAAGGGATGTGCAGGAAGTAGGCATCGTGAGAACTTGACTACCTGAGCTTCGATCTGTATTCGTAACATGGACTAGCAGCCTTCCGGCTGCTCACCACAGTCTGCCCTCTCCCCATCAAACCTCACCCCACCCCCACCAAGTGGGCAAGAGCTCTGTCTTGGTTGTGGGATGTGCAGGAAGTAAGCAACGTGAGAACTAGATTTTAGTTATGTATTGGTTACATGGTCTATCAGCCTTCAGGCTGCTCACCACAGTCTGCCCCCTCCCTATAAAACCTCACCTGGCCCCGGAGAGCGGGCAAAAGATCGGTCTTGGTTGTGGGATGTGCAGGAAGGAAGCAACATGAGAATAAGATTGTAGGTTTGCATTGGTAACATGGCCTTTCAGCCTTCAGGCTGCTCACTACAGTCTGCCCCCTCCCCATCAAGCCTCACCCCACCCCGGTGAGCCAGGAAGAAGAGGTTTTAGGGTTAAGGATTGTTAAAGAAGGTTTGGGCTTTAACCTGGCGAGCAGCCAAATTGCTGACTGAAGCTATGTAACCAAGTTCAAGTTCAAGAGCCAGCAAGAGTTCTGTATTGGTTGTGGTATGTGCAGGAACGTGATAGCTTGAGCTTGGATATTTGGATAAGAATGCTTTGATCAGTAGGAGCCCAGGCCACAGAATTTTCAGTCAGGCCGATCGATTTTTTCTGAGAACGGGTCAACGGGGCTGTAATGGCATGTAACAAGGCGATATTAAAAGTGACTTTTCAGGTCATTCTGAGCACCTCCTTAAAGGGGGGGGGGGGGGGGGGGGGGGGGGGGGGGCAGCCCTCATTTGGTTTTTGGCTTACTTTTTACTCAGACCGGTGACTATAGCTAGCTCCGGCTTACGCTATGGTATCTTTAACTTCACGTCCTGTGAGTAACTGTATTACACTTGTATTTCAATTTCAATTTCAATTTTACTCAGACCTTTGCTTTGTGTGTGCTTTTCTTTTTGGTTAAAGCACAGAGTCTCATACACCCTCGTGGTGTCAAGTAGACTTTAACATGAAAAGTAAAAAGACCTCCAAATAAAATTCTGGGACCACTTATGAGTAGGCCTTGGTAAGGGTAGTCTATTGGCACCACTTTGGACCACGTGCATTCGGTATTTACCCCCCCCCCCCCCCCCCCCCAAAAAAACTCTATCCCCAAACCCCACCCCAGCCCGGAGTATGAGAGGGTGAATGGCTGGGTATCGGTTGATAATATGGGTGGGTATATGGGTGGGTAATTTGGGGGAGTATGGGTGTGGGGTGGGTTGGTGCCCAAACTTGAGAAACGAAACCAACAAACTGAGCAAAGCTGGGATATAGGGAAAGAGTGGCTTCAAGAGAGAGAGGGTACGTTACATAAACTCAGCAAATCACTGCCGAGACTGGACATCAGCACAGCCTGCCGACCATCCAATTTTATAACACAGAAGCACGAGGGTTTTTAAGGCTTCAAGAGGGAGAGGATATTGTTACATACTCAGCAAAAATCAATGCCGAGACTGAACAGCGCCAGGGCAGCTGGACAGTTTTACAACAGTGAGGGTTTGGGCAACATACCCCTGAGAACAGCTTCAAGAAGAAGAAGATTACAATGGGCACTTATCCTGGCAGTGGAAACACCACCGCCCCCGAGGGAACGGACGCTTCAAAAAAAAAAGATTACAAGGGGCTCATGTCCTAGCAGTGAAACAACACCGCCCTAAAGTCGGACTCGAGAAAACCACCCGCCGTCTTCCGGCAGCGGGGCTCGAACTCCGGTCACCGAAGCCTTAATGACCGGGTCTGGACCATACCGCCCTCCAGACTGGGCTTCAAACTTCAAGTAATTACAGAAATGAAAGATTACAAGGGGCTCATGTCCTAGCAGTGAAACAACACCGCCCTAAAGTCGGACTCGATAAAACCACCCGCCGTCTTCCGGCAGCGGGGCTCGAACTCCGGTCACCGAAGCCTTAATGACCGGGTCTGGACCATACCGCCCTCCAGACTGGGCGGTATGGTCCAGAAGTCTTCCGGCAGCGGGGCTCGAACTCCGGTCACCGAAGCCTTAATGACCGGGTCTGGACCATACCGCCCAGTCTGGAGGGCGGTATGGTCCAGACCCGGGCGGTATGGTCCAGAAATCAAGAAAAACATGTAGTTGTAGAAATTTCTCTTCCTCATTTAATTAACATTTCTCTACCTGATCAGCTTCGGTGGCCGAGTGGTTAAGGCGATTGACTAGAAATCAATTGGGTTCTCCCGCACAGGTTCGAATCCTGTTCGAAGCGTTTTTGGATGACACGGAAGTCTATGCTCATAGCTTCCCCAGTGTTACATTCATGGTACCAGCATAGTAACCTGAGTTAAAGCATGTCAAAGAGTCAAATTGGTCCGAGGCAAAAAAATGATGATGCCCTTAAATAGTGCCAACCCGAGGGGGGGGGGGGGGGGGGGGCAAAAAGCCCATACCCATACCCATTTCCCCTAAGTCGGCTGAGTTTACCCCCTCCACCCCCGGGCTCCGGAACCCACTTGGAGGCCATTATCCCCCCCGCAATAATAATTGTGGGGTCAATGTAAGGTGCATGTTGTATAGCTTGAAAATGCCTATCTACTGGTGCTGCTCCCATGACCATGCAACATATGAGCAAGAAAAAGAAAACAGACAATACAATCAACGTTTGTGAGCACATGGACAAACCGAAGAAGCGCCATCATCATCATCATCATCAACAATGTTACATGAGAGGTAGGGCCTGAGGTTTAGGGCCCCCAGGCCATTAACATGCCCTAGACTGTCGAAGCAACATGTTTAGCCTATCTCAATCACGTTCTCAACCAAAACGTGAGCCCTGACCCTCTCGCTGAAGCTTTTGCATGCTGCTGAAGTCCACATAGGATCCGCTGAGTCCAGCCCGGTGTGCACCAAGGATTCTCTCGATGAGGTTTGAGGCTTTCAGAACATTGTCAATTTGACGTCCGCGAGAAACCAGCCCCTGCCCCCACTGGTAACAAACCCTTATTGGAAGGCACACAACTGTTTAGGGCAGTTGAAGCGGGAAACGCTGACATAGCCCAGAATCCCAAATTTCCAAGGTTGGAGCCCTGGAGGCTTGTGGCATTTGAAAATTGAGGCCAATAATTATGTGTGGACCCTGTTGGACTTTAAACTAAGTGGCTCAGTTACACTCTGGCAGGGCATGAGACACTGTGTTACTGATGCAGTGCGTTACACTCAAGTGAGACGCAAACGACCAAGTTCACATGGAAGTGAGATGCAACCGACCTACTAATCTGCGTCGCAACGGACCCGTCGTTGCTTCTGCAGCGTCCTGAACAACCCTACCTGGAATAGGTCATAGCGCCTGCTTATCGCACGATACATCGAACAATAATCAAGCACGATACTATCGTGTTCTCTATTTTCTTCGACCAAGTTCAAGTTCTATCTTCCTCAATACTGGTTTATTAGATTGAATTCTTCTGTATCGACGTAGTAACGCTATCACATGTAATATCCCCTTGGACCCATACTGTTTTCAAAGAAAAGTGGTACACAACATTGTAATCATACAATATATGGCACGGTGATTAAATAAAGCCGTACTTTTGACAGTCATGTGTATGTTACAGTCCCCGACTTCCACCCGTGAGGACCTGCAGGGCAATGTGAGACATGGTCCTACCTAATGAGCCGGTTCCCTACAGTGGGTGGGACCATTACTAGTTTAGTCTCACTCGAGCACCTCTTGGGTTGCATCTTTGCATAGGCCTATGCATTTGCATCCTGAGTGTTTTTGTTACCTTTTCCTGTCTTCCTGTTGTTTGATAATTTAAATGTATGTTACAGTCCAGGGGTAGGCCAAATAGGCTTCAGGGACTCGCCAAACCGTGGCAGGGCTTAAGGGCTATGTCGACAAGAACCCTGATAAAGCCCCAACACAAACACCACTGCCTCGTATTTCAAGGGCCAGCCATACTTAAGAGATACTTAAAAGATACAAAGATACGTAAAAATATTATTCGAGGTTGGCTAAGTCCCTCGAGCCTAATTGGCTACCCCTGGAATCAACATGCACAAATAAAAACAGCCAGCCAGACAGACAGACCAGGTGACAATGTGAGCTCAGTGCCTGCAGGTAAAAGAAGCTCCATGTGTCCAAAGGACATGGAGTGGAGCTAGGAGATATCATCATTCGTCTCAATAATCCACAAGGCCAGCTAGGGAGCCAACAACGTTTGCAGCACCTGGTGGCAGCAGCAGGAGGGACAGGGGGACAGCACAACCACGAGGGCAATGGAGAAAAGAACACGTCAGAGGAGGTGTTTGGGGTGGGGTGGGATGGCTGGTGGTGGATGGCCGGGAGTGGAGTGGGATGGCTGGGGGTGGGGTGGGGTGGGGATGGATGGCTGTGGTGGGGATGGACGGCTGGGGTTGGGATGGATGGGGTGGGGTGGGATGGATGGCTGATGGCTGAATATGTCTGTTTAAGTGTGTGCATGTCAGTCCGTGGTAGAGTGTTGCACATGTTTGTGGCAGCAGGAGGGACAGGGGGATAGCACAACCACAAGGCAATGGAGAAAAGAAAACGTCAGAGGAGGTGTTTGGGGTGGGGTGGGATGGATGGCTGATGGCTGAATATACGTGGAAGTGTGTGCATGTCAGTCCGTGCCGTGGTAGTGTGTTGCACATGTTTGTGGCAGCAGCAGCAGGAGGACAGGGGGACAGCACAACCACAAGGCAATGGAGAAAAGAAAACGTCAGAGGAGGTGTTTGGGGTGGGGTGGGATGGATGGCTGATGGCTGAATATACGTGTAAGTGTGTGCATGTCAGTCCGTGCCGTGGTAGTGTGTTGCACATGTTTGTGGCAGCAGCAGCAGGAGGACAGGGGGACAGCACAACCACAAGGCAATGGAGAAAAGAACACGTCAGAGGAGGTGTTTGGGGTGGGGTGTTTGCAGTTGGCAGTTAGGTTGTTTCAAATGATCAGGATATGGACACGGGAGGAGTCAGAGGGTGCGTAAAAGACAGCACAACCACGAGGGCAATGGAGGAAAGAACACGCAAGATGCAAGTTTCTTTTTTCAAATCTGAAAGTGGGTTTTTTCTAGCTTCATGGTTTTAGGCCTCATCCAGGGACAGCGGTTTATAGCTTTTATAGCCTTAATAGCTTTTAAGGGCCATTTAGGGCAAAGAAGAGGTGTTTAGGGTGGGCCGGGATGGATGGCTGACTGGCTGAATATATCTGCGTAAGTGTGCGTATGTCAGTCCGTGGTAGTGCGTTGTACCAGTTTGTTGTAGTGTGTGAGCACGTGTTTGCGTATGCGTGTGTGGTGCTGTGAGCGTGCTGAGACTGCGCACCTGAATCGTCGCTAGGCTCGGCAGATTGGCTTGGCGCCCTTGCAGGCGGCGGGGGCATCAGGAAGGAATTGTCAACAGGGGCTGGTGCAGGCTGTTGGTAGCTGGGCTGGCTCCCCATACCCATCCCATCGTTCGAGTTTGATAGGTACTGAGCGTAAGGATTGTGGGCAGCAGCACTGGGTGCGGCGGGTGAGGGCTCTGGGGTGGCCGCGGGAAAACTCTGCTGCTGGTTGTGAGAAAGCGGGGGGGTCAAGGAAAAAAAACTTAAACAAATTAAAAACATGTGAACACAAATAAATAAATAGAAGAGTTATTACAATTAGATAAATATCCGTAAATATAAATAAATAAAAGGACACAAATAGTTTTGATTTTTCGGAAAAAATAATACTTTTCGTAATAAAATTGGACCTACAAAAATAGAACCAAAGGGCGCTAGGGGGCAGGGTGCGTAGGTTAGCATGCGTGTGTGATGCAGTCCAGGGGTAAACAAGTAGGCTAAAGAGGCTCCCAATAGGGCAGCCCCTTGGCTTACGGGGCTGCCCAACAGCACAATGTATGCTCTTGATGCCACTCGTTGTGGTGGAGCTGTTAGTGGTGGTGGTGTAAGTGTTAGTGGTGGTTGTGTTGTTTCGAAATCGACTGCGATAGGCTGAGCCTGGAATGTTTTTAGCCAAAGAGCTCCCCAACAGCACAGGGTATGCTCTTGATGCCACTCGTTGTAGTGGAGCTGTTAGTGGTGGTGGTGTAAGTGCTAGTGGTGGTGTTGTTGTTTCGAAACCGACTGCGATAGGCTGAGCCTGGAATGTTTTTAGCCAAAGAGACTGCCCAACAGCGCAGGGTATGCTCTTGATGCTGCTTGTTGTGGTGGAGCTGTTAGTGGTGGTGGTGTAAGTGTTAGTGGTGGTTGTGTTGTTTCGAAATCGACTGCGATAGGCTGAGCCTGGAATGTTTTCAGCCAAAGGGCTGCCCAACAGCACAGGGTATGCTCTTGATGCTGCTTG
This sequence comes from Chlamydomonas sp. ICE-L, assembly GCA_013435795.1. Classification (NCBI taxonomy): domain Eukaryota; kingdom Viridiplantae; phylum Chlorophyta; class Chlorophyceae; order Chlamydomonadales; family Chlamydomonadaceae; genus Chlamydomonas; species Chlamydomonas sp. ICE-L. The sequence goes on along the minus strand of JACBWV010000610.1, from coordinate 147,330,734 downwards.
TTGTGGTGGAGCTGTTAGTGTTAGTGGTGGTTGTGTTGTTCCGAAATCGACGGCGATAGGACGAGTCTGGACTGTTTTTATCCAAAGAGACTGCTCAACAGAGCAGGGTATGCTCTTGATGCCGATCGTTGTTGTGAAGCTGTTACTGGTGGTTGTGGAGGTGGTATTAGTGATGGTTGTGTTGTTCCGAAATCGACGGCGATAGGATGAGTCTGGACTGTTCTTATCCGAAGGGACTGCTCAGCTTGTGGCTGTGGTGCTAGAGGTTGTGGTGTTGTTGGTTGTGGTGGTGGTGTTAGTGGTGGTTGTGGTGTGAGTGGTGTTAGTATTTGTGTTGGTGGAGTTAGTGTTAGTGTTGGTGGAGTTGGTGGTGTTGGTGAGGGTAGTGATGATCACCATGTTCAGTCCAGAGCAGCAAGCCAAGCAAAACCATGCTGAGTCAAGCCAAGCCAAACCATGCCGAGTCAAGCCAAGTCACTATACCTGGTTCATGTCCGTCACCTTCACAGGCGCCTCAGAGAACTTGCGCTTGGGTGGCTGTGCTGGTGCTGGTGCAGGTGCAGGGGTAGGATACGCTTGGGGTAACTGCTGCTGCTGCTGCTGCTGCTGGCCGCCTGCTGTTGCCTGTAGCTGGCCCATGAGCCCAAGGCCGGCCATCCCAACAGGCGCATATGGGTTGGGAAACCCTCCTGGAGTCTGACCCTGAAAGTAGCCCCCCCCTTCTTGGGGTGGGAGGGCAAGGCTCCCCTGTGGACCCGGAGGAGTGGGGTATGCGCCGGGAGGTGTGTAATAGGGAGACTGAAGTTGTTGCAGTGGCTGGGATTGGGCATACTGGGCGGGCTGGCTTGGTGCGTGTTGACCAGGTTGTTGATATTCCGTTGGGAGGTTTGAAGCGATGGCCTGAGGGGGGGGGGTATAGCCCGCTCCTGATGGGACCGCAGGCATGAAGGGTCCCGGGTTGCCAGGTTGCGCGTAGGGGTTGGGCATAGCATAGGGGTTGGGGACTGGCATGGCAGGGGCCTGCACCTGAGGTTGGGCGTAGGCGCTGTAGGGGTTGGCTTGGGCAGGCGGTGTGTAAGCAATCAGGTGTGGGGGTGCCAGGCAAACTGAGCAGGGCACCATGGCTGCTTGTGCCAAGTGGGGGTATTGCTGCGCCATGCTTTCCTTCACAGTTTTGAGCAAGTCCAGGGCGAGCGCCTTGGCTTCCTCGATGCCTTTCATTGCGGGGCCCGAGACGATGAGGTGGAGCGGGTCTGGGCCTTCTGCTGTGGCTGATCCCTGGCCCTGGAGTACGACGGAGGAACCTGTTTGGCGCATGATGTGGGCCAGGAAGGACCCCCCTTGCCCTCGGATCTTTTCAACCAGGTTGAACTCAGGGGGGGCCGGGGGGGTGTTCACAATGACCATTAGAGGCGTGGTGGCAGGCTGCGTGAAGGCTTGGGGGGCATGTGCGGTGGGCATGGGCAGCTGCATTGGCTGGGGGTGCATGCCGGGTGCAGGGGCTGACATGCTGGGAAAGGCAGTGAGGGGTGGTTGAAAGTTTGAGGCTGGTAGGACGTTGGAGTAGATGTTTGGAGGGGGGGCGATGGACGCGGAGTGACGGCTGATGGCTGCGGGAGCTGCCGGTGGGGGTCCGCGATTGCCTCTCAGGATGTGCTCTAACTCTGCGACAGCAGCGTCCACGCAAGCCAGTCGGCTCTCATCGGTCTGCATGAGAGGTAAGGTGAGGGTGAGGAGGGGTGAGGGGAGAAGGGGTGATGTGCGGCGTGGCGTAGTGTGGGTGGCCTGGCGTGGTATTGAGGATGTGATCTAGCTCTGCAACGGCTGCGTCTACACAAGCCAGTCGGCTCTCATCGGTCTGCAAATTGGGTAAGGTGAGGGTGAGGATGGGTGAAGTGAGGATGGGTGAGGGTGAGGAGGGTAGATGGGTGGTGTGGTGCGGGTTTAAGACGGGTGGCCTGGCGTGGCGTTCAGAATGTGCTCTAGCTCTGCGACGGCAGCGTCCACACACGCCAGTCGGCTCTCATCGGTCTGCAAAGTGGGTAAGGTGAGGGTGAGGAGGGGTGATTTGTGGCGTGGAGTGGTGTGGTTTAGGGTTTGCTCAAGGATGGTGGCTCTTGTTAGGAGCCCCCCATGGAATCGGGATTCTCGCCTTTGGGCGGGTTTCACATTTGGAACTTACAGATTCGTGCACGCTATTGCATTGCCTATTCGGCCTCCCCCAATTCGGGCCTTTCACACCAAAAGTCAAATATCGCTGCTCGCTGAAAAATCGAGGTCGACCTTGATTGTACCTTGATCGAAATGGCTCAGCCGAACTTTCGATCCATCTAAAATTAATTAAGGGGGTCCTGGGACCTGGGATAAGGTCTTCAGAACCCTAAAAAACTCTTAAACAACCCAAAATTTGGTTTCTGGGGTTTGACACATTCAAGCCTGGACCGACATAATCTGTGAAGAAAACCAATTGGGCTGTCGGAATGTGTCGGAATCGCTCAGAAGCTCCCAACGCAATAATTATGGTCACTGGGTGGCTCATGTTAGCTTGGGGGAGGCCATTCAGTCAAGCGCCTTCTGATGTGAGTAATAACAAGGGTCTGTTGATGACAACGTAAGGTAATGTACCCCCCCCCCCCCCCCCCCCCCCCTCCCCCCCCCCCTCGAAACAGTGGTGAACTGGTGATGGTGTCGAGAATAAAATAAAGCACGAGGATGAGCATAATAAATAGGGATCGGAAATATGATATCATGTCATCATATGATGCCGATAGTCTGTCTAGCCTTCAGGTACCATATATATAATATCATGGAGCCTCCTTAGCGGTTACAATGGTCTAGTGGTAGACCAGATTGCTAAAGAACGAAGAGTCGGGGGTTCGACTCCCCCTTCGGTCGCTCTTGGCGTTGCAGGTCGTCGTCAACCGCGATGGTAGCTTGTCAAGTTGAGGTAGGAGACCGCTCCCCACCCGCGTACGACGGGCTCCCTTAACACCACGCCCCACCAGGCGTTATCCTAATATCATGGGATGCAGCTTGTATGATATCAGAATCACCTTTGGTCAACATCATATGATATACCAGTGCCTAATAATAACTGCAGCAGCGCGGTAGTCCAAGATCAGGCGGAGTTGCGGACCGTGAAACCAAATAAACCAAAAAAGTAGGACAAAGCAGTATGGACGGTACATGCAAACGGGAGGGTTCCTTCAATCTCACTGTGGCAGCTTGTACTAATTTCCAATTTTCAATTTAACAGCAGCAGCATCAACACAAATAATTACCACAAACTGGGTGTTGACAAGTCCTATGCAGCGTCACAAGCGACGGGGGAAATTGGAGGAGTTTGTTGGCAACTGGAGCTGACCGTTCGTCAGTTAGTTGCGAGACAGTTGGCTGATGTGTCAGGCTTCAATTTTTCAATCGGTCAGTTCAGACGGTCGGACAAACGGACAATGGGATAACCCTGAGAGCTCCCGCCCCCCTAGAAGGGGGGGCTCCCCCCAAAAACTAAGTGCCAGGTGGTCCAGTCCAGAAAATTTCAACTTTTCAAGAACCAGTCAATTTCAAGAACCAGTCCAGAAAATTTCAAATTTCAACAGCAACATTTCAACAGCAGCAGCAACAACACAAAACATCTACCACAAACTGAGTGTTCGGAACACAAGTGCCTGGTGGTCTCACCAGTACATGCAAACAGTACACACAAACACAAGTGCCTGGTGGTCTCACCAGTACATGCAAACAGTACACGCAAACGGCACACGCAAACGGGAGGGTCCTGTGGCAGCTCATACTAAATTCCATTTTTCTGTTTAATAACAGCAGCAGCAGCAGCAGCAGCAGCAGCAGCAACACAAAGCATATACAACAAACTGAGTGTTCAAAACTCAGATGATGTCAGGAGGGTCATGATGTTCAGAAACATCATGAAAAAGCGTCAGGAGGTTCATGATGTTCAAAAACATCATGAATAAGCGTCAGGTGGCCTCACCAGTCCACAGCCAGCTCCTGGTGTGACATAGAGGTGTAACAAAATTAAAAGTGTCAGGTGGTCTCACCAGTCCAGAGCCAGCTCCTGGTGTGACATTGAGGTGTAACAAAATTAAAAGTGTCAGGTGGTCTCACCAGTCCAGAGCCAGCTCCTGGTGTGACATTGAGGTGTAACAAAATTAAAAGTGTCAGGTGGCCTCACCAGTCCAGAGCCAGCTCCTGGTGTGACGTAGAGGTGTAGCGGCTTCTCACGTTCGTCCACGGCTGAACCAGGCGGGTAGTAGCGGCCCTTAACCACCATGTTGGTGTGTGTTCGTTGCATGATCTCATCCTGAGCAACGGAGGTGAGCGTGAGGGGGGTGTGTGGGGGGGGTGAGGGACTTAGGGGGGCGTGAGGGGGGGGGGGGGGGGGGGGGGGGGGGCATGGGCGAGTAAAAATGGCATAGAAAGTGCCTTCCTTTATACGACTAGGGCACGTACTGACTATAGGGCAGCACTGTCTTCCATAGAAAGTGCCTGCCTTTATCCGACTAGGGCACGTACTGCCTACCAGGCAGTAGTGTCTTCCATAGAAAGTGTGCCGTTTGGGTGCAGAAAGGGGTGTCAAAAACTCCCAAACTTGCAGTGGTCCAGAGTTCACCAAATAGGCCTAAGGGACTTGCCCATCCATGACAGGAGGAGTTATAACAAAACTGATGAACTGATGAACTGAACCCCAAACAATCGATCTACCAACGGGGGGGCCCTGAGTTTGTGCTACAATGGTAATAGAAACAGTGGCTCACCAGGGTACTTCCAAGCACGCGCTTTTTTCGCGCTGCCTTTTTGAGCCCCACTGCGCGTTTCGCGCAGTTTTTTTGCAACCCCCTGTGGGCGCAGCGAGCAATTTTTGCGCTTTTTGCACTACAAAGCGCAGTTTTTTTTGTTTTCAAGTGCGCTAAAGCGCTGGCCAATTTGGTCTATGGAAGTACCCTATGGCTCACCAAGTGGCTGATTTCAAATTAAAAGTTAAAACAAAATTGCATTTTATTTTTGTGATAATGACAACAGTGGCCGACAGATTTCATATTTGTCATCACTTGGGCTGATCTCTTGGTCAGATGACCTCTGATAACGCTGTTGCTTTTCATCATCATCACCACCACCATCACCATCCTCATCAAATGCTGACGCACACAGCTACACCACCAGAAGGCCAATGAGAAAGTTTAGTCACCTGAGCTGATCTCTTGGTTAGATGTGCTCTTATGATGCTGTTGCTTTTCATCACCATCATAACCACCACCACCACCATCATCAAATGCTGACTAACACATGTACACCACCAGAAAACCAATGAAAACAATATAGACACCTGAGCTGATCTCTTGGTCAGCTGAGCTCTGATGATGCTGTTGCTTTTCATCATCATCATCACCACCATCATCATCCTCATCAAATGCTGACAAACACAACTACACCACCAGAAAACCAATGAAAACAATATAGACACCTGAGCTGATCTCTTGGTCAGATGAGCTCTGATGATGCTGTTGCTTTTCATCACCACCACGACCACGACCACCACCATCATCATCATCAAGTGCTGACAAACACAACTACACCGCCAAAAAAGCAATGAGAAATTCTAGTCACCTTGGCTGATCTCTTGGTCAGATGTGCTCTGATAACACTGTTGCTTTTCATCACCACCACCACCATCATCATCAAATGCTGACGCACACAACTACACCGCCAAAAACAAAGAGCAAGTCTAGTCACCTGGCTGATCTCTTGGTTAGATGTGCTCTGATAACGCTGTTGCTTTTCAACACCACCACCACCACCATCATCATCAAATGCTGACGCACACAACTACACCGCCAAAAACAAAGAGCAAGTCTAGTCACCTGGCTGATCTCTTGGTTAGATGTGCTCTGATAACGCTGTTGCTTTTCAACACCACCACCACCACCATCATCATAAAATGCTGACGCACACAACTACACCGCCAAAAACAAAGAGCAAGTCTAGTCACCTGGCTGATCTCTTGGTTAGATGTGCTCTGATAACGCTGTTGCTTTTCAACACCACCACCACCACCACCATCATAAAATGCTGACGCACACAACTATACCACCAGAAAACCAATGAGAAAGTCTAGTCACCTGGGCTGATCTCTTGGTTAGATGTGCTCTGATAATACCAGGAGCATCGTTGATGTTCACCTCTCTTGCTATCACTCGAGGTCCGGTAGGTACATGGAGTTGGGGAGCAGCCTGCAGCACAACAGTGGGCGTGAGAGTGAGGGTATTTGGTTGTGGCTGTTGGAGGTAGGTGAAGGCGAGCAAATGCCAGGGACATTGCTGATGTCCACCTCTCCTGCTATCACTCGACGTCCGGTAGGAACCTGGAGTTGGGGGGCAGCCTGCAACACAACTGTGGGGGTGAGGGTGATGGTGGGCTTGAGAGTGAGGGTGAGGGTGTTAGGTTGCGGCTGTTGGGGGTAGGTGAAGGTGAGTGAAAGCCAGGACATTGATGATATCCACCTCTCTTGCTATCACTCAAGGCCCCGCAGGAACCTGGAGTTGGGGGGCAGCCTGCAACACAACTGTGGGGGTGAGGGTGAGGGTGGGCTTGAGAGTGAGGGTGAGGGAGTTTGGTTGTGGCTGTTGGGGGTAGGTGAAGGTGAGTGAAAGCCAGGGACATTGCTGATGTCCACCTCTCTTGCTATCACTCGAGGCCCGGTAGGAGCATGGAGTTGGGGAGCAGCCAGCAACACAACAGAGGGGGTGAGGGTGAGGGTGGGCGTGAGAGTGGGGATCAGGATGAGGATGAGAGTGAGGGTGTTTTGTTGAGGCTGTTGGGGATAGGTGAAGGCGAGGAAATGCCAGGACATTTACTGATGTGCACCGCTCTTGCTATCAATCGAGGCCTAGAAGGAACATGGAGTGTGGGAGCAGCCTTAAGCACAACTGTGGGGGCGGGTGTGAGGGTGGCCGTGAGAGTGAGGGTGAGAGTGAGGGTGTTTGGTTGTGGCTGTTGGAGATAGGTGAAGGGGAGCAAATGCCAGGGCATCACTGATGTGCACCGCTCTTGCTATCACTCTAGCCATGGAAGGAACATGGAGTGCGGGAGCAGCCTGAAGCACAACAACACAGCAGTAATGGATTGGGACGATATTAGATTGGATAGGATTGGTATATATTGGAATGGACGATACTGGATGAAATGGGATGGGATTCCATTGGGTTGGATGATACAGGATGAAATGGGATGGAATTCAACTGGATTGGATGGTTTTGGATTGGATAATACTGGATGGGATGGGATGGGGTGTGGCATGTCAGGAACATGGAATACGGGAGCAGCCTGCAGCACAACAGTGGGCGTTGGCGTGAGGGTGGAAGTGGGGGTGGGCATGAGAGTGAGGGTGCGGGTGAGAGTGAGAGTGAGGGTGGGTGTGAGAGTGAGGGTGGACTTGAGGGTGAGCACGAGAGTGAGGGTTGGCGTGAGGGCGGGGGTGGGCATGATGGTGAGGGTGAGGGTAAGATTGAGGGTGGGCGTGAGAGCGGGGGTGGGCGTCCACAACTGCATCAGGCGTGAAGTAGCGTCTCTTGATCAACGAGTCAGGCATTTACAAACATGGAGAGCTGGAGAAGCCTGCAGCACAACAACACAGCAGGGATGGGATGGGATGGGATGGGAGTGAATGGGATGGGATGGGATGATAGTGGATGGGATGGGATGATAGTGGATGGGATGGGATGGAATGATAGTGGATGGGATGGAATGGGATGATAGTGGATGAGATAGGATGGGATGGGGATTGGATGATACTGGATGGGATGGGATGATATTGGATTGGATGAGCCCAGATGGGGTGGGATAGGATTGGATGATACCAGATGGGGTGGGATGGGATTGGATGATACCAACATGGGATGGGACCATATTGGATTGGGTTGGATGATACTGGACTGGATTGCATAGGAAGGGATGGCATTGGATTGGATGATATTAGATTGAATGATACTGGATGAAATGGGATGGGATGGGGTGGGGTGCGATGGGACGGGGCATGGCAGGAACATAGTACATGTAGTACTTGTGTACATGTGATGTACTGAAGTACACGTGGTTCTGGTGGAAATGTGATGTACTGGTACATGTGGTACTTGTGTACATGTGAGGAACTGGTGTACATGTGGCACTTGTGTACATGTGATGTACTAGTGTACATGTGATGTACTGGTACATGTGATTCTGGTGTACATGTGATGTACTTGTATACATGTGAGGTTCTGGTGTACATGTGATGTACTGACGTACCTGTGGTTATGGTGTAAATGTGATGCACTGGAACATGTGGTTCTGATATACATGTAAGGTACTGATGTACATGTGGTTCTGGTGTACATGTGATGTACTGGTACATAAGATTCTGGTGTAAATGTGATGTACTGGTACATGCTAATCTGGTGTATGTGTGAAGTACTGATGTACATGTGGTTATGGTGTAAATGTGATGTACTGGTACATGCTAATCTCTGTCCTCACCTTGGCCAATATAGCAGCAGCCTCTTGAGCTCTGCAGTACGATGAGAAAGTTAGGTGGGGTTATATGTGTAATACAGAAATGTGTGAGAAAGATAAAAAAGATAGGTGGGGTTATATGTCCATATGTAGGGTTGTATGTGGATGTGAACGGGGCTTTAGGTGGAGCTCCTCAACTTGATGAGGTCGTGGCAGACCTATGGACATCATAATGAGTCCTTAAGGGCACCAAGGGGGGCTTATGAAAATCACCATTTGGAGCCCAACAGGTCACCAGAATAACGTAGCCATCATCATCAAAATCAACAAAGGAAAGTATAGAGCAGATCAGCTGTCATCTTGCTCTTTTGCCTACAACAACGTAGTGCTTCTGATAGTAGACCAAATCATATATCGACTACTGTTGGAATCGTGGAGCTTAGCCCTGGGGCTTGCTCAGGGAGCTGCTCAGAAGCTGCTGCTGGTCACGGAAAAGAAAAGATATGGGTTGCATCTCGCTAATGCAGAAGGGATCAGTCTCCTGGGGTAGCTCAGGATGGTGGTGGTGGTGGTGGTGGTGTGTGTGTGTGGGGGGGGGGACTCATAACTGAAAGACGGAAGCATGTCGATGAAAACCTTGCAGCCAATTTGAGGATATGGTTAGAAGGCCCAGTCCCCGGATATTGTCTAGGGGGCTTGTCTGGGGTTAACTATGGTCTATCAACAAGTACGTAATGAATGAAAAGTTTAAAAACGTATTCTCGACATCGTAGATAGGCAGGAGGAGAAGCAAGGCACTTGAGGAGACGAAGCATGGGCTCGCGCGAGGCATCGAATCATCTTGGCCAGTTCGCCACTCAACGCTCGAGCATCTCCTTTCAGGTGTGGCCGAAGTCTTCCCCTGACCCCGGGATAGAAGCATGAATAGGCGAGACTATCCTTACCTCCTAATCGCGTCCATAGGAAGTATACCGACCGCCGGCCGAACTGTAGTTACACCTGGAACGCCATAAGCAAACGCGGCAGTCGCCACGCCTGCTTGAGATCCAGCCATCCCTACTCCAGGAACTGGTACCGCTGGACCATCGTCCCATTTCCTTCGCTTCCTAGGTGCTTCTTGCATAGCCATCGCAAACAGGCAACAGTGATTTGGGCGCTAGCTGATAGATGCGAGCTGGCGGGAATCTACTTCCGATACCGGGGATCTTGGGACTTCTATCCGCTGCTCCCTTCAGCTTGGAGCTACCACAGGAGTGTAGACAAAAACCGCTAGATGCTAGAGCCAACCTCAAACACAAACTGCTCCCGTCCGGTCGGCAGATGTAGAGGAGAAATTGATCGGTATACAACAAAAGCTGACGCTTGATCCGAACATTCGGAGATGGTAGTCGCTCAGGATGCAGAACGGAAGATCGTAGAAGATAATGGAGTGAATGAATTTAGGGTTCTAACCAGCTAGGGTCAGACATTCGGGTAGCGGGGACTTCGGGTAGCGGGGACTTCGGACCGAGGTCCACCTCGTAGACCGGTCGTAGACTTTCCTTGCTACGATGCTCATCGTTCGCTCCCCGTTTGGTGCCGAGACTACCAATACCGTCGTGTCAATGTATTCATGTGCCGTAACTCATGGGCGCCACTTCTTAGGTCGGAAATCATTTCAAACACAAGTTCGCTGCCGGATATATCATATATGAACCGGTAAAGCAAATTTTGCAGAAGAAAAAAGAAAAAGGGCGAAAACGTGTACGATACTATGGACATCATGTCATCTAATTTACAAGGGGGTGGATACGGGGTGGATATTAAATTACAATACAACAATACATTTTCATCGGCAGGCCTATGTTGACCCAAGAGAATCCCGCTCCACAACATCCGGGGGGGGGGGGGGCATCTTCCAACCAATCCTCAAATACTAAGCAAAGGGTATGTATGTATGTTACAGTCCAGGGGTAGGCCAAATATGCTAAAGGGAATTGCCCAACCGTATAGGAAGGGCATAAAAAGAAAAGGCACTGATGAACTGAAACCCAAACAATCGTTTATCCTACGGGGCCCCTGAGTTCGTGCTACAGTGAAAGTAAGAAGGCAAAGAATCAAACAAAGCCATAAGCAATTAAATAACATACAACATATATGAGGCACTAATTTTTGCTGGCAGTTGCAAGCAAAGCTAAAGCTGCAGCAGAGCAGAGCAGAGCAGAGCAGAGCAGAGCAGAGCAGAGCAGAGCAGAGCAGAGCAGAGCAGAGCAGAACTCAGGCACTGACAGGTTGGCGAGAACGGCCGCCCCCCTCGCCCTGACCAAGTTCCAGCTACGTCCAACGCTACCAGTCCGTCATCAGTTCGTCGAGTTGTTGGCCCATCAATTCAGCCGGCTCCACTGCCATCGCTTCATTCAACGCCATCGCAGCAAGTCGGAAATTCTTGCGAGCTCTAGGTCCTGACTGCGCAACTGAAACTTAGTGCCACCTTGTCTGGCGGCAGCAGCGATGGCCAAATCTAAGCACGCCGTAAAGGGAGGAGGCAAGAAGCATGACAAGAAAGAAGCGCCTGCGAAGAAGGGGATGAAGAAGGGCCCTCAGGCGGGAGGCAAAGGAGGCGGTACGTACGGTACCGGGTTTCGGCCGATGGGATGGTGGCTGTTCACGGGAGTATCCTGCACGCTGCCTCTATCCTCCAAGCACCCCAACTATCACCTGCAGTCAGCTTGATAATGCCTTTATGACGCATAGGTTGCACTTCCTGTGCTGTGCTGTCCATTGCATGGGACATGGGTAGAGGTGGCGGTGGTGGTGGGGGGGGGGCTGCTGGTATGGTGGCTGGTCTTGGGGGTGACCTGCACGCTGCCTCCATCCTCCAGGCATCCCAACTCTCGCTTGCATTCAGCTTGATGATGCCTTTATGACGCATGGGTTGCACTTCTTGTGCAGTGCTGTCCATTGCATGGGACATGGGTAGGGGTGCTGAGAGGGTGTCTGGTCAGGGGGTTGTCATATAGGCTACCTCCATCTCCCATGCACCCCAATTCACACCTGCATTCAACATGATGGTGCCTTTTCGACGCATGGGTCGCACTACCTGTGCTGTGCTGTTCATCGCATGGCACAGCAGCAGGTGTGTGGGGGGTGCTGGGAGGGTGGCTGGTCGCGGGGTTGTCTGACACGCTGCCTCCACACCCCCATCACCCCAATTCAAACCTGCATCCAACATGGTGATGTATTTCTGGCACATGGGTCGCAGTATCTGTGCTGAGCTGTCCGTCGCAGGGATTGCAAGAGGTGTTTATGTGTGTGAGTGTGTGTGGTGGGGGTGGGGGTGGGTGGGTGGGGGAGGGGGGTGTGGGGGGGGGGCTGTCCCTCATGCTGCCTCCATCCCCCCAGGACCCCAATTACACATGAATTCAACATGTTGACGCATTTACGGCGCATGGCTTACATTAGCTATGTATGGGGCATGAATAGGTGTGTGTGGGGGCTGGGAGGGTGGCTGGTCATGGGACTGTCACACATACTGCCTCCACCCCCCCGGCACACCAAGTACACCTGAATTCAACATGTCGATGCATTTCTGCTATGCCATGCAGTCAATTGCAAGAGTCATGGGGAGGGGGGATGCTAGGATGGTTGTAGCAGGTGGTTGAGAGACCCATGCACTGCACGGAGACTTGGATTTAATCACACCTGCATTCAACATGATGATGCATATATGACGCATGGGTCGCACTATCTGTGCCGTGTTGTCCATCGCATGGGACATGGGGAGGGGGGCTGCTAGGATGGTTATAGCAGGTGGTCGAGAGACCCATATACTGCACGGAGACTTGGACTAAATCACACCTGCATTCAACATGATGATGCATATATAACGCATGGGTCGCACTATCTGTGCCGTGTTGTCCATCGCATGGGACATGGGGAGGGGGGCTGTTAGGATGGTTGTAGCAGATGGTCGGGGGCCCCATATGCTGCATGGAGACTTGGACTAATTGAACACCACGTTTCCCTATTGGTTACAACTGGTCGCAATGGTGGCTGCATATACTTGTAACTTAAATGATGTCCTCCTCCTAACACCTACCAATCAACCAACCAGCAAACCAAGCAACCAAACAAGCAAAAAAACTGACAAACAGACAGACGGACAAACAAGCAAGCAAACACGCAAACAAACAAGCAAACCAACAAACAGACAAAGAAACAGACAAACAAGCAAGCAAACACGCAAAAACTCAAGTAAACAAACATTGAGGTAAACAACAATCACGCAACCAACCAACCAAACAATCTTCTCATACCACCAAGGATGCATGTAGATGTGGCAGACGATGGTTGGTCAACCAAGCAAACAAGGAAACACAGAAACAAACACACAAACAAACAAAAACAATCAGGCAACCAACCAAACAATCAAGGAACCAACCAAAAATAAGCAATCTTCTCACACCAGTAGGGATGCATGGAGACGTGGCAGATGATGGTTGTTCAACCAAGCAAACAAACACGTAAACAAACAAGCAAACTAACTAACAAATAGGCAAAAAACTATTAAGCAACCAACCACACAATCAATCAAGCAACCAAATAATCAAGCAACCATCCAAAAACAAGCAATCTTCTCATACTGATAGGGATGCATGTAGATTTAGCAGATGATGGTTGGTCAACCAAGGAAACAAACAAACAAGCAAACAAATATACATATAGAAAAAAACAATGAAGGAACCAACCAAACGACTAAACAAACAACCAAACAATGAAGGAACCAAAGAAACAATCTTCTCTTAACACTAGGGATGCATGTAGATGTGTCGGATGATGGTTGGTCAACCAAGCAAACAAACAAGCAAACAAAAAAACACGCAAAGAAACAAGCAAACAAACAGATAGAACAAAAACAATCAAGGAACCAAACAAACAATCTTCTCATAACACTAGGGATACATGTAGGTGTGTCATATGATGGTTGGTCAACCAAGCAAACAAACAAACACGTAAACAAACAAGCAAACAAACAAACATACAGAACAAACAAACATACAGAACAAAAACATCCAAGCAAGCAACCAACCAAAAACAAGCAATCTCCTCACACTTATAGGGATACATGTAGATGTGTCGAATGATGGTTGGTCAACCAGGCAAACAAACAAACAAACAAACAAGCAAACACACAAACAACCACGCAAACAAACAAACATATAGAACAAAAACAATCAAGCAAGCAAGCGATCAAGCAAGCAACCAAACAAACAATCAAGCAGCCAAACGAAGAAGCAATCTTCTCATTCCAGTAGGGATGCATGGTGATGTGCATGGGATGCATGGTGATGTGCATGGGATGCATGGTGATGTGCATGGGATGCATGGTGATGTGCATGGGATGCATGGTGATGTGCATGGGATGCATGGTGATGTGCATGGGATGCATGGTGATGTGGCAGATGATGGTTGTTTGCCCTGCAGGATAATCGCTGCATATTTTTGTGTGTCCCTAATCCTTGTTCATTGAATGGCTCAGTGGCAGAGCTCCTAGAACGATGAAGGTGTTGGGTTTGAATCTCTATGGGTGCGCTTTAGTGTTAGTATTTGTGTGTCCCCCAAATGATGCCCTCCTCCTCACATTAAACAAACTAACAAACAAACAAACCCAACCCAACCCAACCCAACCCAACCCAACCCAACCCAACCCAACTCAACCCAACCAGGGAAGCGAGGAGAACCATCAGATGATGGTGCTGAGGAGAAAGGGGGTGCCCAGGTATATGAGAAAATGAGCTTGGATGAGTTCCTTGATGGCGGATTCATGGGAGATGGTGATGGAGATGGGAGCGACCTTGACCAAGACCTGTCGGGAGACTCGGACGAAGCTGAGTCTGACGACGGAGACGGAGATAGCATGGGTGGGTGATGGGAGGAGTGGGGTGTGTGGAGTGGATGAGTTCCTTGATGGCGGATTCATGGGGGATGGTGATGGGGAGGGAAGCGATCTTGACCAAGACCTGTCGAGAGACTCGGACGAAGCCGAGTCTGACGACGGAGACGGAGACAGCATTGGTGGGTGATGGGAGGAGTGGGGTGTGTGGAGTAGATGAGTTCCTTGATGGCGGATTCATGAGAGATGGTGATGGAGAGGGGAGCGACCTTGACCAATAACTCTCGGGAGACTCGGACGAAGCCGAGTCTGGCAACGGAGACGGAGACAGAATTGGTGGGTGATGGGAGGAGTGGGGTGTGTGGAGTGGATGAGTTCATTGATGGCGGATTCATGGGGGATGGTGATGGGGAGGGAAGCGATCTTGACCAAGACCTGTCGAGAGACTCGGGCGAAGCTGAGTTTGATTACGGAGACGGAGACAGCATTGGTGGGTGATGGGAGGAGTGGGGAGGTGTGGAGTGGAGTAGGATGGGGGGTAGTGGGGAGGTGTGCAGTGGAGTAGGATGGGGGAGAGTGGAGTGGGGAGGAGTGGGGTGGGTGAAGTAGGATGGGGGAGAGTTGAGTGGGGAGGAGTGAAGAGGATGGGGGAGAGGGGAGTGGGGTGGGGTGGAGTAGGTTGGGGGAGAGTGGAGTGGGGAGGAGTGAGGTGGGGAGGAGTAGCATGGGGTGGAGTAGATTGTGGTGGAGTGGGGTGGGGAGGAGTAGGGTGGGGTGGAGTGGGGTGGGGAGAAATAAGGTGACGTGGTGTGGTTTGGTGTGGCTATTGGTTGGAGTTGCGTGGAATAGGGTGAGGTGGAGTGGGGTGTGTGTGGAATGGGGTGGGGTGGAGTGGGGTGGGTATTGGATATAGTAGAATGGCGTGGGGTGTGTGTTGGGTGGAGTGGGGTGAAGTGGGCTGGAGTGCTACCCACACCCTATGCCACCTAGTGTCACCCACGAGGTTTCCTGTTTCAGCTGAGCACAACTTTGACGATGAGGATGATGAAGCTGCTGCGTGTACCTGCACTGTACCTCACACCCTGTGCCTCACACTGTACCTGTACTGTACCTCACACCCTGTGCCTCACACTGTACCTGCACTGTACCTCGCACCCTGTGCCTCACACTGTACCTACACTGTACCTCACACCCTGTGCCTCACACTGTACCTACACTGTACCTCACGCCCTGTGTCTCACACTGTACCTGCACTGTACCTCACACTCTGTGTCTCACACTGTCACCCCCTGTGTTTGCCGACCTAAAGGCACACTGTACCTGCACTGTACCCCACACTGTACCTGCACTGTACCCCACTCTGTACCTGCACTGCACCCCACACTGTACCTGCACTGTACCCCACACTGTACCTGCACTGTACCCCACGCTGTACCTGCACTGTACCCCACACCCTGTCTCACACTGTCACCCGCTTTGTTTCATGCTTCAGATTAGCACGATGAATGTACCCCGCACTGTACCTGCACCGTACCTCACACCCTGTGTCTCACGCTGCACCTGCACTGTACCCCACACCCTGTGCCTCACACTGTCACACGCTTTGTTTCATGCTTCAGATGAGCATGATGAGTTTGAGGATGATGATGACGACGAGTATGCTGACCTCAACAGTGACGACATCAACGGTCTGCCGGATGACGATGAGGATGACGATGATGAGAATGATCCAGAGGCAGCGAAAGATCCCGTCACCAAAGACAACAAACGATTGAAGGGGGAGGTGTCCACGCATAAGTCGCAACTGGAAGCATTGAAAGCTAAGGTGAGAAGAGAGGCAGGCTCACATCCACAACCACACCCACACCACCCCACACCACGATACACACCACACACACACACACACACACACACAACCACACACACACACCGAGAAACGATTGAAGGGGGGAGGTATCCACTCATAAGTCGCAACAGGAAGCGATGAAAGCGAAGGTGAGAGGGGAGGCAAGCTGAACATGCCCGCACGCACACACACACACACCACGACACACACCATACACACACCACGACAAACGACTGAAGGGGGGGGGTCCAAGTATAAGTCGCAACTGGAAGCGTTGAAATTGAAGGTGAGAGGGGAGGCACGCTGACCATGCTCACACACACACCCATATCAACCCACATTACGACACATCATACACACACACCACGCACACACCTAACACACACACCACACACACCACCTCAACACACACACCATACACACCCCATCACGCACACCACATCACAAACACACCACACACACCACCTCACATACACACCACACACACACACCACCTAACACACACACACAAACCACCGCACACACACCACCTCACGCACACTCCACCTCACGCACACCACACACCACCTCACACACACACCACACACACCACGCCACACACACACCATACAACTGCAGGATCCCGAGTTATATGCATACCTACAACAAACCAATGCGGGCTTGCTAGGCTTCACGACGTGCACCACACACACCACACACCGCGACACACACCACGACACACACCACACACACACACCTCACACACACCTCACACACACTATACACTCCACCTCACACCACACACGCCACACGACTGCAGGATCCTGAGTTTTATGCATACCTGCAACAAACCGATGCTGGCTTGCTAGGCTTCGGCGGCGGTGATGACGACGAGAGTGAGGAGGAGGATGACGAGGAAGAGGTGGTTGATGAGTATGAAGACGAAGACGAGGCCCCCAAGAAATCAAAGAAGCAGAAGAAGCAAGATGTGGACGTGGAGGAGGAGGAGGAAGAGGGAGGCCGCTCTGCCAAAGGTGCTCTCAACGTCACGACTGCGCTGGTGAACAAGTGGTGCGGGGTTGCTAAGGAGTCAGCTCCCATTGGAACTGTGGGTCAGCTGGTGAAGGCGTACCGCCTGGCCTGCCACTACGGTGACCCCGAGGAGGAGGCGATTGAGTCGTCCTTGCGCATTACCAGCAGTTCTGTGTACAACCAGTTGATGCTGTTCATGTTACAAGAGGCGGACGGGATCTTCCGTCGTATGCTGGGCATCGACAAGAAGGCAGCTGGCGCCATCACTATGGATGACCTGACCAAGAACGGTGCAAAGTGAGTAATCCAAATTCAAATTCAAGTTCAAACTGGGGCCATCACAATGGATGACCTGACTAAGAACGGTGCCCAAGTCAACCCAAACCAAACCAACCTATCCCAAACCAAACCAAGTCAAGTCAACCCAAACCAAACCAACCTATCCCAAACCAAGTCAAGTCAACCCAAACCAACCTATCCCAAACCAAGTCAAGTAAACCCAAACCAAACGAAACCAACCTATCCCAATCCAAACCAAACCAAGTCAAGTCAAACCAAACCAAACCGACCTAACCCAAACCAAAGTAAACCAACCTATCCCAAACCAGCCCAGCCCAAACCAAACCAATCCAACCCACCCAACCCACACTCTTCCCTCCCTTTATAGTTGGAGGAAGGTGATCAAGTCCTTCTGGGGAAACTCGATGCACTTGCTCGCCTCCATGACCGACCCCAAGCTCATGGCCTTCACCCTGCATCGCCTGCGTGCAAGTACCTCGCTGCTGCTGCTGCTATTCAACCAACCCAACCCAACTCAACCAACCCAACCAACCCTCTTCCCTCCCTTGCTAGGTGGAGGAAGGTGGGCCCAGCCC
This sequence comes from Chlamydomonas sp. ICE-L, assembly GCA_013435795.1. NCBI lineage: Eukaryota > Viridiplantae > Chlorophyta > Chlorophyceae > Chlamydomonadales > Chlamydomonadaceae > Chlamydomonas > Chlamydomonas sp. ICE-L. The sequence goes on along the minus strand of JACBWV010000610.1, from coordinate 147,312,625 downwards.
AACCCAATCCAAGCTAAACCAAACCAAACCAGGCCAAACCAGCCCAACCCAACCCACTCACCCTCTTCCCTCCCTTGCTAGGTGGAGGAAGGTGGGCCCCCTGATCAAGTCCTTCTGGGGAAACTCGATGCACTTGCTCGCCTCCATGACCGACCCCAAGCTCATGGCCTTCACCCTGCGTCGCCTGCGTGCAAGCACCTCGCTGCTGCTGCCATTCAACAAGCACTCGGACCGAATGCTGAAGGCCTGCCTGGGTATCTTCGGCTCTGCTGAGGTCGCTCCTAGACTGCAAGCTTTCTTGACCATCAGGGCCATGGCTTTGGGTCTCCCCCCTCCCTTCATTGAGAAATGTCTCAAGGTAAGGGCAGTATGGCACACCACACACACACACACACCTCGCACAGTTGTTGTCTCCCTACCTGCCTGGGCATCTTTGGCTCTGCTGAGGTTGCTCCTAGGCTGCAAACATTCTTGACCATCAGGGCCATGGCTCTGGGTCTCCCCCCTCCCTTCATTGAGAAATGTCTCAAGGTAAGGGCAGTATGGCACACCACACACACACACACTCCTCACACTCCTCACACAGTCCTTGTCTCCCTACCTGCCTGGTTATCTTTGTCTCTGCTGAGGTCGCTCCTAGGCTGCAAGCTTTCTTGACCATCAGGGCCAAGGCTCTGGGTCTCCCCCCTCCTTTCATTGAGAAATGTCTCAAAGTGAGTGCAGTGTGGCACACCACACACTGTACCACACACACACACACACACACTGTACCACACACACACACACACACACACACACACACCACTACACACTGTACCACACACACACACCACCACACCACCACACACTGTACCACACAAACACACACACACACCACAGCCGTTTTCTCCCTGCCTTCCCCGAATAGCATGTAGAAGACAGTCCTACCCAGCCCCTCAACTGTACCACACACACACCACACACTGTACCACACTGACACACACCACACACAGTTCTTGTCTCCCTACCGTCCCTGCAGAGCACGTACCTAGAAGACTATCCTACACAGCTTTTCAACTGTACTGCTCACATTCCATGTCCCCCTATCTACACGCAGAGCATGTACCTCTCACCTGTACCGCTCACATCCCATGTCCCCCTATCTCCCCGCAGAGCATGTACCTCACACCTGTACTGCTCACATCCCATGTCCCCCTGTCTCACCGCAGAGCATGTACCTCTCACCTGTACCGCTCACATCCCATGTCCCCCTATCTCCCCGCAGAGCATGTACCTCTCACCTGTACCGCTCACATCCCATGTCCCCCTGTCTCACCGCAGAGCATGTACCTCTCACCTGTACCGCTCCACATTTCAGGCCATTCCCCCTATCTCCCCGCAGATCATGTACCTTTTTACCTCCTCACCTGAACCCGCTCCACTCATCCCATGTCCCCCCTAATCTCCCCTCCCCCGCAGACATGTACCCTCTCACCTGTAACCGCCCACATCAACATGTTTCCCCCCTATCCTCCCCCGCAGACATGTAAACTCTCCACTTTACCGCTCACCAACCACACCCCCATGTTCCCCCTTTCTTCCCCGCAGAGCATGTTAAACCTCTCACCTGTACGCTCTCACAAGACACCAACCCATGTCCCCCCTATCTCCCCGCAGAGCATGTACCTCTCAACCCTGTACCGCCTCACATCCCATGGTGTCCCCCTATCCTCGCCCGCAGCAGAGCATGTACCCTCTCACCTGTACCGCGCCACAATCCATGTTCCCCCTATCACTCCCGCAGAGCCCATGTACCTCTCACCTGTAAAATAACCCCCGCTCACATCCATTGTCCCCCCTATCTCATCTTCACCCGCAAAGCATGTACCTCTCACCGTCACCTGTACCGCTCACATCCCATGTCCCCCTATCTCCCCGCAGAGCATATATAAGGCATTCCTATCCCACTCCTCAACTGAATCACACACATACACACACACTGTACCACACACACCACACACACACACATACCACAGTTGTTGTCTCCCTACCTTCCCCGCAGAGCATGTATAAGGCATTCCTATCCCACTCCTCAACTGAATCACACATGCACACACACTGTACCACACACACACACACACACATGCACACACACTGTACCACACACATTCAGGCACGCACACACTCACACCTTTACCCCTGCCTTTCCCATGGGGCGTGCACAAGGCATTCCTATCCAACGCTTCATCCGTCAGTGCCACACAACTGTCTTTTCACACACAACAACAAAGCAAGCGGTCATTCCCCTCACCGCCGATTTCCCCCATCGTTTTTTCCCCCCTGTCCCTTTTCCCTACAGGCGTGTTACGAAGACATTCCAGCCATGCCCACATCCGCCGTTGCTAGCCATACAACACACCTGGAACCTTACACACACAACGCACCAACCACTCCACACCTTTTTTTCCTCCTTTTTTTTTTCCCCTGCTTTCCAACGGGCCGTGTTACAAGACATTCCTAGCCAACACCACATCCGTCAGTGCCACACACTGTACCTTACACACACCCCAACTGCATTTCCCACTCACAGCACAATTTCCCCTATTTTTTTCCCCCTGCTTGTCCTTCCCCGCAGGTGGGGGCCCCCGTGTACAAGTACAAGACATGCTTACCAATGCAGTTTGTCAGTGGCAAACCTCTGCCACCCACTAATCACTTTCCGTGTCCACATGCACACAAAACATCCCCACACACTTTGTAACCACAACCACCACAACTGTTAACACACACAAGCCCACAACACACCACACTGTTACACACACACGCGCACACAAAACACGCGCATCGACCAAACAGAAACCCCCCCTCAACCCTCCCCACAACCCCCACCACAACCACCGACCAAAAACACGCCCCGCAGGGCGTGTACCAAGACAATTTCCTAGGCCAATGCCAAGTTCCGTCAGTGGCCAACCCTCCTAAACACTCTGCCCCCCAACAAAGCTTGCATTCATGTCCACATGCTGCGTGGAGCTATGGGGCCTAGACCTCCAGGCCTCCTACGAACATGCATTTGGCGCCATCAGGCAGCTAGCGCTGTCACTGAGGGCTGCCCTGGGCCAGAAGACAGAGGACGCATACAAGGAGGTGGGTAGCATTGTGTGGTGTGTTGGCGCCAATCCCAGGCACTTAGCCCCCGCTGTCACTTGAAGGGCCCTGCCCCGGGGGCCAGAAGACAAGGACGCCATACAAGGAGGTGGGTAGAATTGTGTGGTGTGTGCGCCATCAGGCAGCTAGCGCTGTCACTGAGGGCTGCCCTGGGCCAGAAGACAGAGGACGCATACAAGGAGGTGGGTAGTATTGTGCCGCGGTTGGTGGGCGCCATCCGATCAGGCAGGCTTAGTGCTGTTCACTGAGGGCTGCCCCTGGGGCCATAAGACAGAGGACGCATACAAGGAGTGGGTTAGAAATTGTGGTGGGTGTGTGCGCCTCAGGCAGCTAAGCGCTGTCACTGAGGGCTGCCCTGGGCCAGAAGACAGAGGACGCATACAAGGAGGTGGGTAGTATTGCGCGGTGTGTGCGCCATCAGGCAGCTAGTGCTGTCACTGAGGGCTGCCCTGGGCCAGAAGACAGAGGACGCATACAAGGAGGTGGGTAGAATTGTGTGGTGTGTGCGCCATCAGGCAGCTAGCGCTGTCACTGAGGGCTGCCCTGGGCCAGAAGACAGAGGAAGCATACAAGGAGGTGTAGCATTGTGTGATGTTTGGTGTTTTTATACATGTGTAGAATGTGTGTGTGTGGAGGAGGTGGGTATAATTGTGTGGTGTGTGATGTGTTTATTATTAACGTTGGGGTAGAATGTGTGTGTTATGTATTTTATGTGGGAAGGCGGTGGGGTGGATGTGTGAACTGTGTTTTATATATGTGGGTAGAATTGTGGAGTAGCAAGGTATCATTGTGTGGATGCAGTGTGTGTTTTATTACCATGTGTTAGATGTTGTGTGTGGAGGAGGTGGGTATCATTTTTGTTGTGGTGTGTGATTGTGTTTTCTACTGTGTAGAATGTGTTTTATGATGTGTTATGTGGGAGGAGGTGGGTGATGTGTGATGTGTTTATATATGTGTAGAATGTGTGTGAATGTGTGGAGTAGGTAGGTATCATTGTGTGATGAGTGGTGTGTTTATACATGTGTAGAATGTGTGTGTGTGAGGGAGGTGGGTATCATTGTGTGACGTGTGATATGGTTATACATATGTGGAGGAGGTGGGTATAATTGTGTGATGTGTGTGTTTAATACATGTATATAATGTGGTGCGTGTTTTGTGTGGCGGAGTGGGGTATTAATTGTGTGATGTGGGTGTGGTCATCCCTGTTTAGACTGTGTGTGTGGCGGTGGTGTGGAGGAGGTGGTATAATTTTGTGATTGTGTTTGGGTGTTTAATAACATGTTGTAGAATGTGTGTGTGTGTGTGTGTGGAGTAGGGTGGGGTATAATTGTGGTGAATGGTGTGGTTGGTGTTAATACATGTGTATAATGTTGGTGTGCGTGTGTGGTGGAGGAAGGTTGGGTAATAATTGTGTGATGGTGTGTGTGTTTAATACCATGTGTAGAATGTGTGGTGGTGTGTGAGAGTGGTATAATGTGTGCTGTGTGGTGTCTTTCTGCCCTGTGTCGCCTGTGGTAGGTGTGTTGTGTGGCGGCGTGGGTCTCCTGTGTGGCTGTGTGTGTGCTTCCTCCCTCCCTGTGTCGCCTGTGTGTGTGGGGTGGGTGGCGGAGGTGGGTCTCCTTGTTGTGCCTGTGTTGGCTGTGTTCCTCCCTGTGTCTCCTGTGTGTGTGTGTGTGGCGGCGGTGGGTCGCATTGGTGGTGCTGTGTGGTGGTCTTCTGCCATGTGTCGCCCTGTTGTGTGTGTGTGGGTGGCGGCGGTGGGTCTCACTTTGTGTGCGGTGTGTGTTGTTACTCCCTGTGTAGAATGTGTGTGTGTGTGTGGCGGCGGTGGCTCGCCTTTGTGTGATGTGTGTGTTTTAGGCATGTGTATAATGTTGTGTTGTGTGTGTTGAGGAGGTGGGTATAATTGTGCTATGTGTGGGTGTGTTAATTACTGTTGTAGAATGTGTGTGTGGTGTGTGGAGGCGGGTGGGTGAATTGTGTGATGTGTTGGTGTGTTAATAACATGGTAGAATGTGTGTGTTTGTGTGGAGGAGGTGGGTAGAATTGTGTGATGTGTGGTGTATTTATGCCTTGTTGTATAATGTGTGTGTGTGTGTGTTTGTGGAGGAAGGTTGGGGTTATCATTGTGGGTGGCTGTGTGGTGTGTTTAATCCATGTGTACTAATGTGTGTGTGGGTGTTTGGAGGCGGTGGGTAGAATTGTTGATGTGTGTTGTTGATTTTATATTCATGTGTATAATGTGTGTGTGTGTTGTGGAGGAAGTGGGTAATTGTGTGATGTGGTGTGGTGTTTAATACAATGTATATAATGTGTGTGTGTGGTGTGGAGGAGGTGGTATAATTGTGGTGATTGTGTGGTGTGTTTAATAGGCATGTGTATAATGTGTGTGTGTGTGTGTGTGTGTGTGTGGAGGCGGTGGGTATAATGGTGTGATGTGTGGTGTGTTACACATGTGTAGAATGTTGTGTGTGTGTGTTGTGGAGGAGGTGGGTATAATTTGTGTGAATGTCTGGGTGGAATTTATGCCATGTGTTAGAATGTGTTGTGGGTGTGTGTGTGGATAGTGGGTATAATTGCGTGAATGTGTGGTGTGTTAATACATGTGTATAATTGTGGTGTGTGGGTTGTTTGGAAGGAGGTGTAATAATTGGTGTATTTGTGGGTGTATTATGCATGTGGTAGAATGTGTGTGTGTGTTTTAGAGGCAGTGGGTATCCTTGTGTGATGTTTGGTGTGTTATACCTGTGTAGCGTTGTGGCTGTTTGTGTGTTGTGTGGAGGATTTGGGTAATAATTGGTGTGATGTGTGTTGTGTTAAATACATATTAATAATTGTGTGTGCTTTGTTGGTGGGGGATGAGGTGGGTATAATTGTGTGATGTGTGGTTGTGTTTAATAACATGTGTAGAATTGTGTGTGTGTGTTGTGGGAGGAGGTGGGTATAAATTGTGTGATGTGGTGGGTTGGTTTTTAATACAATGTGGTAGAATGTGTGTCTGTGTGTGTGTGTGGAGGAGGTGGGTATAATTGTGTGATGTGTGGTGTGTTAATACATGTGTATAATGTGTGTGTGTGTGTGTGGAGGAGGTGGGTATAATTGTGTGATGTGTGGTGTGTTAATACATGTGTAGAATGTGTGGTGTGTGTGTGGAGGAGGTGGGTAGAATTGTGTGATGTTGGTGTGTTTTTAATTACATGTGTAGAAGTGTGTGTGTGTGTGTTTGGTGGAGGAGGTGGTATAATTGTGTGATGTGTGGGTGGTGTTATACATTGTGTATAATGTGGGGGTGGTGTGTGTGGGTGGAGGAGGTGGGTAATAATTGTGTGATGTTGGGTTGGTGTTAATTACATGTGTATAATGTGTGTGTGTGTGTGGTGTGGAGGAGGTGGGTATAATTGTGTGATGTGTGGTGTGTTAATACATGTGTAGAATGTGTGTGTGTGTGTGTGGAGGAGGTGGGTATAATTGTGTGATGTGTGGTGTGTTAATACATGTGTAGAATGTGTGTGTGTGTGTGTGGAGGAGGTGGGTATATTTGTGGTGATGTGTGTGTGGTTAATACCATGTGTAGAATGTGTGTTGTGTGTGTGGTGGAGGAGTAGGGTATAATTGTGTGGACACTGTATGGTTGAATTATTTGCAACATGTGTAGAATGTGTGTTGTGTGTGTGGAGGAGGTGGGTATAATTGTTGCGTGATGGGTGGTGTGTGTAATACAGGGTTGTATAAGGTTGTGGGGTGTGTGTGTGGAGGATTTGTGGGTATAATTGGTGTTGATGTTGTGTAATTTATGCATGTGAGAAATGTGTTTGTGTGTTGTAGAGGATGTGGGTATAATTGTGTTGACATGTGTGGTGTGTTAATAACAAGGTTAGAATGTGTGGTCCCTGTTGTGTTGTGTGGGAGGAGGTGGGTAAAGAATTGTGTTGATGTGTGGTGTGTTTAATACATGTGTAATAAGGTGTGTGTGTGGTGTGGAGGACAGGTGGGTAGAATTGTGTGATGGGGGGGGGGGGTGTGGTGTGTTAATATACAGTGTAGAATTGTGGTGTGTGTGTGTGTTGGAGGAGGTGGGTATAATTGTGTGATGTGTGGGTGTTGTTATACATGTGTATAATGTGTGTGTTTGTGTGTGGAGGATGTGGTATAATTGTGTGAGTGTGGTGTGTTTCTTACCTGTGTACTAATTTGGGTGTGTGTGTGTGTGGCGGATGGCATATTGTTTGCTGTGTGGTGTGGTTACTACATTTGTATAATGTGTGTGTGTGTGTGTGGAGGAGGTGGGTATAATTGTTGGTGTGATGTGGTGGTGTGGTTAATACATGTGTAGAAATGTGTGTGTGTGTAGTGTGGATGAGGTGGGTATATGTGTGATTGGTGGTGTGGTTATACATGTTGTAAATTGTGTGTTGTGTGTGGACGGAGGTGGTAGAAAATTGTGTGATGTGTGGTGTGTTAAATACATGTGTGAATGTGTGTTTGTGTGTGTTGGGAGGTGGGTATAATTTGTGTGATGTGGGTTGGGTTAATACAATTTGTAAATGTGTGTAGCGTTTGTGTTGGAGGAGGTTGTATAATTGTGTGCTGTGTGGGTGGTTGGGGTTAATACATTGTGTCTAATTGTGTGTGTTGTGGGGTGTGGAGGAGGTGTTATAAATTGTTGTGATGTGTGGTTGTGTTAATACATGTGGTAGAATGTGTGGTGTGTGTTGTGTGAGGGAGGTGGTTTATAATTTGTGATGTGGTGGTTGTGTTATACCATTGTAGAATGTGTGTGTGTTGTGTGGAGGATGTGGGTAATAATTTGTTGATGTGGTGGGTGTGTTAATACATGTTGTAGAATGTGTGTGTGCCCGTTTGTTTGTGTGAGGAGGTGGGTTATAATTGTGGTTGATGTTTGTGTGTTATTACATGTGTTTAAGAATGTGGTGTTGCGTTTGTGGAGGAGTGGGTAGAAGTTGTGTGATGTGTGGCTTGTTAATACATGTGGTAGAATTGTTGTGTGTGTGTGTTGTGAGGAGGGTGGTATCATTATTTTGTTTGTGATGTGTGGTGTGTTATACATTGTATAACTTGTGTGTGGGTGTTGTGTGGAGGAGGTGGGGTATACTTGGTGTGATTGGTGGTGTGTTAATACATGTGTAATAAGTTGTGCGTTTGTGTGTGGAGGGAGGTGGTTTAATTGTTGTTATGTGTTGGTGTGTTAGACATGGTGTAGAAGGTGTGTGCGTTGTGTGTGGAGGAGGTGGGTATAATTGTGTGATGTGTTGGTGTGGTTTTTTAATACATTTGGTCGAATTGTGTGTGTGTGTGTGTGAGTAGGTGGTATAATTGTGTGATGTGTGGTGTGTTAATACATGTGTTAGAATGTGTGTGTGTTGGTTTGTGTTGGATGAGGTGGGTAGAATTGTGTGATGTGTGGTGTGTTAATACATGTGTATAATGTGTGTGCGTTTTGTTTGGAGGAGGTGGTAGAATTGTGTTGGATGTGTGTGTGTTTTAAATACATGTGTATAATGTGTGTGTGTGTGTGTGGAGGAGGTGGGTAGAATTGTGTGATGTGTGGTGTGTTTACACGTGTATATAATGTGTGTGCGTGTGTAGGTGGGTGTGATTGTTCGCTGTGTTTATACATGTGTGGAGTGTGTGTGTGAATGCGTGTATGGGAGGAGGTAAGCGCCATTGTGTGATGTGTTTACACGTGTGTGGAATGTGTGTATGTGTACGTGTGGAGGAGGTGGGTGTCAATATGTGATGTGTGATGTGTTTATACATATGTAGAATGTGTGTGTAGATGTGTGGGGTTTAGGTGGGTGTCATTTTTGAGCACATAGTGATAAGCCCTTCCACTCAGAGGCGCCACTCCTCGCGTGGTCCCCCCCCCCCCCCCCCCACCCGCCCCCAACCCCCCCAACCCCCACCAAAAATGCCAAGCAAACTCCCAAGAAAACTGCCCCCCTGTGCAAAAAACCATGCAAACCACCCATGTAACCACCTACCCAAGCATTTCCTCCTCACCCAACCCACCCATGACATTCAACCCCCCCAAACAACCCACACGACCACTCACCACGCACCACCCCAAGCTGCAAAAAACCAGGCAAATGCAAACCAGCGTACCCCCTAGGCATCCCCCTCCCAACACCCACGCAACCCACCCCTCCACACACGAACGAAGCACCACCAGAGCAAAACACCATGCAACCACGCACCCTAGCATCCCCTCCCCTCCCACCCACCCAATGCCTCCCCTCCCCCCCAACTCCACTGCTCTCCCAGATCTACAGCGGCAAGAGGCCTCAACTGCTTGGAGCTGTGGTCCAAGGTGCTGGGAGCACATGCGGACAAGCAGGAGCTCAGGCCTCTGGTGTACCCGCTCACCCAGTTGCTGCTAGGTGCTGCGAGGCTGGTGCCTACACCTCGCTTCTTCCCCCTGCGCCTCAGGCTGCTTCGCTCTGTAAACAGGTAAACACTTTTTTTGTGGCTGGCAGACCATTCAGGGGGTGGTCGAGTTAAAATACAAACAAGAACAAAAAATAAAGTGAATATCAATGTGCCTACACCAAGCTTCTTCCCCCTGCGCCTCAGGCTGCTTCGCTCTGTAAACAGGTAACAACTGTTTCCGGATTTAAAACACAACAGAGTGAATATAAATAAAAATAATAATTGAAGTAAAAAACACTTAAGAGTGGGGGGAACGTAATGTTTTTAATTAATATTGCCCGTTTAAAAAAAGAAAAAAGTGAAAACACCGGTATAAATAAAAGAAAAAGACAAAAATGAAAAGTTCACATATTTTTATTTTTTATAATATATTCCCCCGGTTTTGCACAGAAAACAAGTTAGGCTACTATGTGTATAATATATTGTAAAATTAAATTATCAACTGTAGCACGAACTCAGGGGAGGGCCCACCCCGTCGGTAAAACGATGGTTTTGGGGCTCATTTCACACATCAATTGCTTGTTCTTTTTAAAGATAAGATAAAAGCCCTTCCCCTATACGGTTGGGCAAGTCCCCCTTCAGCCTATTTGGCCCTCCCCCTTGGCGGGTAACTACAACATACATGTATCAACAGTAATACAGGCTTGCAGCCCCTTTCACGTGATATACAATGGTCTACGGTGGTAACCAGAATCGCTTGAGGATGAAGGTCGGGGGTAAGTTTTCGACTGTCCCCTTCGTCGCTCTTATCGTTGCAAGTCGTTGTCCCAACCGCGAAGTGGTAGCTTGTCCGGTTTTGAGGTAGGAGAACCGCTCCCCACACCGTACGACGGCCTCCGTAACACCACGCCCCACCAGGCCGTTATCAATTTACCTTTTATACAGGCGGGCACAAGTCCCCCCAGGCTTTTTTTTCATTTCCTGTGGCTCCCCCTCCCCGTGTGGACATCTAACTTAATGTCTATACATGTGTTTTATAAAGGCGGGCCCAATAGTCTACAGCTTTTTCATTCCTGGTGGCTCCCCTCCCGTTTGGAACATTCCTTTAAGTCCTATACTGTGTCATCAACACCAGCCTGGAATACCTGCATATGCAATGTGTTTATATAGGCGGGCCACATTCCCCAGGCTTTTTTCATTCCTTGGTCCCCCCCTGTTTTTGGACATTTACTAATGTCTATACATGTGTCCATCACACAGCTGGAAATACCTGCGTATGCAATGTGGTTATAAAGGCGGGGCACAGTTCCACAGGCTTTTTTTCATTTCCTGTGGCCTCCCCCCAACTGTTGGACATATACTTATTTACTTATGTCTATACAAATTTGTCATCACAAGCCCTGGAATACCTGCATATTATGGCATGTGTTTATAAAGCCGGGGCACAGTCCACAAGGCTGTTTTTTTCATTCCTGTGGCTCACCCCCTGTTTGGACAAAATTACTTTAATGTCTATACATGTGTCAAATCCACAGCCTGGAAAGACCTGCATACTGTGTTTTTATAAAAGGCGGGCACAGTCCACAGGCCCTTTTTTTTTTCATTCCTTTGGCTCCCCTCCGCGTGTGTGGACATTACCGTAATGTCCTATACATGTGTCATCAACAGCCTGGAATACCTGCCATATGCATGTGTTTATTAAAGGCGGCACAGTCCCCAGGCCTTTTTCAATTCCTGTGGCACCCCCCTGTTGGACCAAATTACTTAATGTCCCCCCCCCCCTATAACATGTGTCATCAACAACAAGCCTGAATACTGCATATGCATGTGTTTTTAGAAAGGCGGGCACAAGTTCACACAAGGCTTTTGTTTTTTGTTCATTCTGTGGCTCCCCCCCTGTTGGACATTACTTAATGTCTATAACATGTGGTCAATCCACAGCCCCTGGAATAACCTGCATAATGCATGTGGTTGTATAAAGGCCGGGCCACAGTCCACCAGGCTTTTTTTTCATTTCCTGTGGCGTCCCCCCTGTTTGGCATTACTTATTGTCTTACATGTGTCAATCCCACAACAAGCCTGGAATACCTGCCATATGCTGTGTTTTATAAAGGCCGGGCCAGTCCACAGGCGTTTTTTTTTTCATTCCTGTGCTCCCCTCCCCGTTTGACGATTTACTTAATGTCTAACATGTGTCATCACAAGCCCTGGAATTACTGCCATATGCTAAATGGTGTTTTATAAGGCGGGGCATATTCTACAGCTAACAGGCTTTTTTTCATTTCCTGTTGGCTTCCCTCCCGTTGGAACGCCATTACTTAATGTTCCCTATACATGTGTCATCAACAAGCCTGGAATACCTGCATAATATGCAATGTGTTTTTATAAGCGGGCACAGTCCACACAGGTTTTTTCATTTCCTGTGGCTCCCCTCACCCGTTGGACATTACGGAGTCTAATACATGTTTCTCCACAACCTGGGAATACCTGCCAAATGCATGTGTTTTATAACGTCAGGCGGGCACAAGTCCACAGGCTTTTTTCATTCCTCCTGTGGCCTCCCCCCCCCTGGGTTTGGACATTACTTAATGTCTATACATGTGTCATCACAGCCTGGAATACCTGCATATATGCATGTGTGTTTATCTCCTGAAGGGGAGGAGATGCATGGGTTTTATAAAAGGCGGGCACAGTCCACAGGCTTTTTCATTCCTGTGGCTCCCCCCCTGTTGGACATTACTTAATGTCTATACATGTGTCATCACAGCCTGGAATACCTGCATATGCATGTGTTTATAAAGGCGGGCACAGTCCACAGGCTTTTTCATTCCTGTGGCTCCCCCCCTGTTGGACATTACTTAATGTCTATACATGTGTCATCACAGCCTGGAATACCTGCATATGCATGTGTTTATAAAGGCGGGCACAGTCCACAGGCTTTTTCATTCCTGTGGCTCCCTCCCGTTGGAACTTAGTAATGTCTAGACATGTGGTCATCACAGCCTGGGAATACCCTGCATAGCATGTGTTTATAAAGGCGGGCATAGTCTACAGGCTTTTGGTGGTTCCATTCAGCTTTTTAATTCCTTTGGCTACCATCCGTTGGACATTATAGTTGACATGTGTCATCACAGCCTGGAATACCTGCATATGCATGTGTTTATAAAGGCGGGCACAGTCCACAGGCTTTTTCATTCCTGTGGCTCCCCTCCCGTTGGACATTACTTAATGTCTATACATGTGTCATCACAGCCTGGAATACCTGCATATGCATGTGTTTATAAAGGCGGGCACAGTCCACAGGCTTTCATTCCTGTGGATCCCCTCCGTTGGACATTACAATGTGCATAAAGTCATCCACAGCCCTGGAATACCGGCAGCTTGCATGTGTTATAGAAGGCGGGCACAGTCACGGCTTTCTTTTTCAGTCCGGGCTCCACTCCAGTGAGACCATTACTACTGTTATACATGGGTCATGCACAGCCTGGAATACCTGCATATGGCATGTGTGTTATAAAGGAGGGCACTCTACAGGCCTTTTTCATTCATGTGGCTCCCTACCGTTGGACAATATTAATGTAATAATGTGTCATCACAGCCTGGAATACCTGCATATGCATGTGTTTATAAAGGAGGGCACACAGTCCACAGGCTTTTTAATTCATGTGGATCCCCTAACTGTGGACATTACTTAAGTCTATAATGTGTCACCAAGCCTGGAATACCTGCATATGACATGTGTTAAAAGGGGGCACAGGCCACAGGTTTTCATTCATGTGGGATACACTCAGTTGGACATTAATAAGCTTACATGTGTCATAAGCCTGGAAACCTGGCATATGCATGTGTTTATAAAGGCGGGACACAGTCCCACAGGTCTTTTTCATTCTGTGCTCCCCTCCCGTTGGACATTACTAATGTCCTACATGTGCATCACAGCCTGGAATACCTGCATATGCAGGTATAAAGGCGGGAACCAGGTCCACGGCTTTTTCATTCCTGTGGCTCCACCTCCGTTGGACAACTAAGTTATACATGTGTCATCACGCATGGAATACATGAATATGCATGGTTTATAAAGGGGGAACAGTCCAGAGGCTTTTGCATTGCATGTGGCTCCCCCCAGTGGAATTACTTAAGTCTAGACATTGTGTCATCACAGCCTGGACAATGATAGCATGTGTTGTATAAAAGGCGGGCACAGTCCACAGGCTTTTCATCCTGTGGCTTCCCTCCCGTGGACATTACTTAAGCTATACATGTGTACACAGCTGGAATGGAATACCGTGCATATGCATTGTGTTATAAAGGCGGGCACAGTCCACAGGCTTTTTCATTCCTGTGGCTCCCCTCCCGTTGGACATTACTTAATGTCTATACATGTGTCATCACAGCCTGGAATACCTGCATATGCATGGGTTTCCTAAAGGGGGACAGGCCACAGGCTTTCTTCCTGTGGATACCCTCACGTTGGACATTACTAAGTCTATACATGTGTCATCACAGCATGGATACCGAATATGAAGTGTTATAAAGGCGGGCACATCACAGGCATTTTCATTCCTGTGGCTCCCCTCCCGTGGACATTACTGAAGCTATACATGTGTCATCACAGCCGGAATACCTGCTATATGCATGGGTTATAAGGCGGGCACAGTCCACAGGTTTTTCATTCATGTGGGCTTCCCTCCCGTTGGACATATAAGTCATACATGTGTCATCACAGCCGGAATACCGGCATATGAGGTTTATAAGAGGCGGGCACAGTCCACAGGTTCATCATGTGGCTCCCCTCCCGTTGGACATTACTTAATGTCTATACATGTGTCATCACAGCCTGGAATACCTGCATATGCATGTGTTTATAAAGGCGGGCACAGTCCACAGGCTTTTTCATTCCTGTGGCTCCCCTCCCGTTGGACATTACTTAATGTCTATACATGTGTCATCACAGCCTGGAATACCTGCATATGCATGTGTTTATAAAGGCGGGGCCACAGTCCACAGGGCTTTTCATCTGTGGCTCCCTCCCGTTGGGGACCATAACTAATGTCATACATGTTATACAGCCCTGGAATACCTGCATATGCATGTGTTTATAAAGGCGGGCACAGTCCACAGGCTTTTTCATTCCTGTGGCTCCCCTCCTGTTGGACATTACTTAATGTCTATACATGTGTCATCACAGCCTGGAATACCTGCATATGCATGTGTTTATAAAGGCGGGCACAGCCAAGGCTTTTTCATTCGTGGCTACCATCCCGTTGGACATTACTTAATGTCTAACCATTGTGTCATCACAGCCTGGATACCGCCTATGCATGTGTTTATAAAGGAGGGAACAGTCCACAGGCTTTCATTCCTGTGGCTCCACCCGTTGGACAGTACTTAATGTCATCCTTGTGTCATCAAAGCTGGAATACCTGCATAGCATTGTGTTTAAAGGCGGGCACAGTCCAAGCTTTCTCATTCTGTGGTCCCCTCGTTGGAATTACTTAATGTCTATACATGTGTCATCACAGCCTGGATACCTGAATAGGCATGTTTTTCCGGTATAAGGGGCACAGGCCACAGGCGTTTTTCATTCCGGTGGCTCCCTCCGTGGACAGCTACTAGGCTATACATGGTCATCACAGCCTGGAATCTGATATGCATTGTTATAAAGGCCGGCACAGCCACAGAGGCCTTTTTTCATTCCGTGGCTCCCTCCCGTGGAATTACTTAATGTCTATACTGTGTCAACAGCTGGAATAAACTAACTGCATATGCATGTGTGTATAAGCGGGCACAGTCCACAGGCTTTGTCATTCCTGTGGCTCCCACTCCTCCACGCTGGTACACTATACCTTTAATGTCTATACATGTGGCCTCACACGCCCTGGAATTCCTGCATATTCGCTGTGAATATCACATAAAGGCTGCACAGTCAGGCTTTATTCATATCCTGTGTCTCCCCTCCGTCTCCAGTGGGATCATTACTTAAGTCTATACATGTTCTCTACAGCCTCTACCTACCTGCATATCAGTGTTATAAAGGGGGGCACGTCCACCAGCCTTGTCATTCCTTCTGGCTCCCTGTCCCTTGGACATTACGACTTAATGTCGATACAGTGTCCATACATCCTGAATACCTGCATAGGCATGTGTTTCTAAAGGCCGGGCACAGTCCCAGCTTTTTCATTCTGTGGGCTTGCCCCTCGTCCGTTGACATTACTTAAGCCTATCAACCTGTGCCTACATCACAGCCTGGACATACCTTCATATTGCCCTGTGTTTTATAAACGCGGCACCGTACCCACAGGCTTTTTTCATTCCTGTGGCTCCCACTCCCAGTTGGACATTACTTAAGTGGCTAGACATGTGTCATCACACAGCGCTTTGAACTACCTGCATCTGCATGTTTTGCATCCTTGACGAGACAGGGCGCACGGAGGCCACATGGGCTTTTTTTCATTCCTGTGGCTCCCCGTCGGCCGTGACGAGCATTCCCTTAAGATCGATACCATGAGTCATCACGCCCGGGAATACCTGCATATCATGTGTTTTTATAAGGCGGGCCACAGTCCACCAGCCTTTTTTTCCTTCCTGTGGCTCCCTCCCCGTTGTGCATTACTCGTGCTGTTCTATCCCTTGGCATCACAGCCGGAAACCTGCATATGCATGTGTGTATAAAGCGGGCACAGTCCCCAGCTTTTGCATCCGGTGCTCCCCTCCCCGTGGGACCTGCTTACGGTCTTTACAAATGTGGCATACACAAAGCCAGAAAAGGCGGCAAGACAAAAGGCCCACTGGGGCTGCTTGGAATACCTGCATATGCATTGTTTTTTAAAAGCGGGCACAGTCCACAGGCTTTTTCATTCCTGTGGCTCCCCTCCCGTTGGACATTACTTAATGTCTATACATGTGTCATCACAGCCTGGAATACCTGCATATGCATGTGTTTATAAAGGCGGGCACAGTCCACAGGCTTTTTCATTCCTGTGGCTCCCCTCCCGTTGGACATTACTTAATGTCTATACATGTGTCATCACAGCCTGGAATACCTGCATATGCATGTGTTTATAAAGGCGGCACCAGTCCACACAGCTTTTTATTCGTATTCCTGTGGCCTCCCCTCCCGTTTGACATTACTTAATCGTCTATCCATGTGTCATACCAGCCTGGGATACCTGCATATTCCATTGGTGTTTTCAAGGGGTCCGGGACAGTCCACAGGCTTTTTTCATTCCCTGTGGGTCCTACACAGCTACAACGTCAACCGTCAGGACATTACTTAATGTCTATACTGGTCACTCACAGCCTGGGGAAGTCCTGCATATGCATTGTCTATCCAGGCTGGCTCAGTCTCCGGGACATTTCAATCCTGTTCCTCCCGCTCCCGTTTTGGACATTACTCGTATTTAGGTATGTATGTCGTGTTCAGGCAGCTCCAGGCGTAAGCTGAATAGCTCAAAGGGACTTGCCCAACAGTGTTAGGACAGGCCTTAAAAAGAAAAACACTGATGAGTGAACCCCAACAAATCGTTTAAAAAACCCACGCTGGGCCGTGATTTTGTGCTAACAGTGATATTAATTAAAAGGTAATGATAACGGCCTGTTGGGCGTGCGATGTTAAGGGCGCCTTTACGCGGGTGGGGATCGGTCTCGCCACCTCAACTGGACAGCTACCATCGTGGTTCTGACCGACGGACCTGCAGACGCCAGATGCGCTGAAGTGGGCGAGTCAACGCCTGCCGACTCTTCATTCTTAAAGTGACTTAGTCTACCACTAGACCAATGTATATCACTGAAAGAGGCTATAATTTAATTATACTTAATGATAATATATGTGTCTAGACAGCCTGGAATCCCTGTAAGTACATGTGTGTATACAGGCTGGCACAGTCCAAGGTTTGTTTCTTTCCTGTGGCTCCCCTCCCCTATTTAATGATCACGCATGTGTCTACACAGCCTGAATATGCATGTGTCTACGACAGTCTGGCAAGTCCAGGTTTGGTTTCCTGTTTCCTTTCTTGGGGCTCACACACCGCTCGGTGTTGGATTATTATATTATGCATTAACGCATGTGTCAACACGGCCCTGATATGCATCGCTGTCCCTAGTACAGGCTGGCTCGCTTGTCCACGGCTTTAAAAAGGAAAAACAAAGTGAGTAAAATACAGGTTTAAACAAAAAAATGAAGTACGAAATGTTGTATTTCCGGATGTCTGAACTAGAGCAAAAACTGAAACAAGAAAAAAACAAAGTAAATACACATGTGTGCTTAAACAGGCTGGCGCAGTAATACACATGTGTGCTCGAACATCTTGGCTCAGTACTACCACATTCGTGCTTAAACAGGTCTGGCACAGTCAATACACATGTGTTCTACGACAGGCTGGCGCAGTATATCCATGTGTGCTCAACAGGCTGGCGCATTACTACACATGTGTAGGCTTAAACAGGCTGGCGCAGTAATACACTGTGGCTCAAACAGGCTGCCAGTCAAGTAATACACATGTGTGCTCAACAGGCGGCGCAGTAAATACACCATGTGTGCTTAAACACGGGCTGTCGCAGTAATAAACCTGTTGTGCTCAAACAGGCTGGCGCAGTATACTGTGTGCTTAAACAGGCTGGCGCAGTAATACACATGTGTGCTAAACAGGCTGGCGCAGTAATACACATGTGTGCTTACAAGGCAGGCAGGCGCATAAATATCACCTGTGAGTGCTAACGCGAAGCTGGTGTGCGCATAATCCACATGTGTGCTTCACAAGAGAGCTGGCGCACTAACAGACACATTGTGCTTAAACAGGCTGGCGCAGTAATACACATGTGTGCTTAAACAGGCTGGCGCAGTAATACACATGTGTGCTTAAACAGGCTGGCGCAGTAATACACATGTGTGCTTAAACAGGCTGGCGCAGTAATACACATGTGTGCTCAAACAGTCTTGGGCACCTAATACCCATGTGGGCTCAAACAGGCGTGCGCAGAGTACTACACCTTGTGCTTAAACAGGCTCGCGCAGTAATGCACACAGGTGTGGCTCAACAGGCTGCGCAGCTAATACACTGTGGCTTAAACAGGCTGGCGGCAGATACTCATGTGTGCTCACAACGGCTGGCGCATAATCACATGTGTGCTTAAACAAGGCTGGAACGTAATACACATTGTGGCTTACACAGGCCTGGCGCATAATGACACATGTGTGCTTAAACAGGCTGGCGCAGTAATACACATTTTGCTCAACGAGCTAGGGCGCAGGTAACTTACACATTGTGCGCAACAGAGCGGGCGCAGTAATACACATGAGTGCTCAAACAGGCTGGCGTCAGATATCCATGTGTGCTTAAACAAGGCTGGCGCGTAATACACATGTGTTGCCTCAACACCGGCTGGCGCAGTAATACACCTTTGTGCTTAACAGCTGGCGAGTATACACACTGTGTGCTCAACAGCTGGGCGCAGGACTACGCTGTGCTGTAACAGGCTGGCGCAGTAATACCATGTTGCTTAAACACGGCTGGCGCATAATTACAACATGTGCGCTTAACAGGCTGCGGCGCAGTAATACACATGTGTGCTTTAACATGCCTGGCGCAGTAATAACACATGTGTGCCCTTAACATGCGGGCGCAGTAACATACCAATTTGCTTAACGCCCTGGCGCAGTAATACAACATTGTGCTAAACATCTGGCGCAGGAATACACATGTGGTGCTTAACAGGCTGGCGCAGTAATACACACTTGTTCCTTAAAACCATGCTGTCGCATTAATACCATGGTGTGCTTACAGGCGGCGCAGTAATACCATGTGGCTCAAACAGGCCTGCGCAGTAATAACATGTGTGCTCAACACACGCCTGGCGCCAGTAATACACAAAACATGTGTGCTCAAAACAGCTCGCGCAGATAACACAGGTGTCGCTCAACAGGGCTGGCGGCAGTTTTAAACTACACATGTGTGGCTCAAACGGCTGGCGCATAATACACTGTGTGCTAACACAGGCTGGCGCAGTAATACAAATCTGGCTCAAACCAGAGCATGAGCGTAATACACAATGCGTGATCAAACAGGCTGGCGCAGTAATACACATGTGTGCTTAAACAGGCTGGCGCAGTAATACACATGTGTGCTCAAACAGGCTGGCGCAGTAATACACATGTGTGCTTAAACAGGCTGGCGCAGTAATACACATGTGTGCTTAAACAGGCTGGCGCAGTAATACACATGTGTGCTTAAACAGGCTGGCGCAGTAATACACATGTGTGCTTAACTACGGCGGCGCAGTATACACCATGGGTGCTTAAACCTGCTTGGCGCAGTAATACACATGTGTGCTTAAACAGGCTGGCGCAGTAATACACATGTGTGCTTAAACAGGCTGGCGCAGTAATACACATGTGTGCTCAAACAGGCTGGCGCAGTAATACACATGTGTGCTCAAACAGGCTGGCGCAGTAATACACATGGGTTGGTCTCCGAACGGGGCGCGGCTTCAGTAATACACATTGTGCTCAAACAGTGGCGCAGTAATAACATGTGTGCTCACACAGGCTGGCGCAGTAATACACTGTGTGCTTACACAGGCTGGCGCATTAAACACATGTGTGCTTAACAGGCTGGCGCAGTAGTCACACCATGTGTCTCAAACTCTGGCGCAGTACTCACATGTGTGCTTAAACAGGCTGGCCGCCGTAATACAAAAGCACACTGTGTGCTTTAAACGGCGATAACAGGCGGGGCAGTATGTTGCTTAGGCGGCGCAGTAATACACATGTGTGCTTAAACAGGCTGGCGCAGTAATACACATGTGTGCTTAAACAGGCTGGCGCAGGCCACAGGCTTCTTCACTCCAGTGGCCCCCCTCCTGTAGGATTTTATTTGATGAAAATACCTGTGTCTATAAAGGCTGGCTCCTTTCATGGGCTTTTTTATTCCTGTGGCTCCCCTCCTTTTGGGATATTATTTAATGCATGTGTTTAGACAGGCTGGCTCTCTAGTCCTCGACTTCATAAACAAAAACAAATTATATGTATATTCGTGTGTTCATACAGGCTGGCGCAGGCCACCGGCTTCTTTATTCCCGTTGCTCCCCTCCTGTTGGAGATGCTGCAGTGGGCCGAGCTCCACAAGCCCCCCAAGGGAGGCAAGGGGACAGCTCCGGATATGTCCCTGCAGCTAAGGGCTGGCATGAGCATGCTGAGGACTACAGCATTTCAAGAGGAGGTGGTGCTGGAGGTGAGCTGGGTGGTGGGCGGATGGGCGTGTACGCAAGGTAGAGAGGGTGTGTTTGCGAGTGTGTGTGTATGTGGGTGGGTGGGTGGGTGGGGTCAAGAGGAGGTGGTGCTAGAGGTTAGCATGGTGGTGAATGGGCGGATGGGCGTGTAAGCATGCTAAGGACTACAGCATTTCAAGAGGAGGTGGTACTGGAGGTAAGCAGGGTGGTGGCGGGTTGGCGGATGGGCGTGTATGCAAGGTAGAGAGGGTGTGTTAGCGAGTGTGTGTATGTGGGTGGGGTAAAGGGGTGGTGCTGGAAGTAAGCATGGTGGTGGTGGGTGGTGGTGGCGGATGGGCGTGTACGCAAGGTGGAGAGGGTGTGTTTGCGAGGAGGTGTGCATGTGGGTGGGGTAAAGAGGTGGTGGTGGTGGAAATAAGCATGGTGGTGGCGGGCTGGGCGGATGGGCGCAAGGTGGAGAGGGTGTGTTTGCAAGTGTGGGTGGATGGGTGGGGTGAAGAGGAGGTGGTGCTGGAAGGAAGCATGGTGGTGAATGGGCGGATGGGCGTGTACGCAGGGCAGGACTCCAGCATTTCAAGAGGAGGTGGTCCTGGAGGTAAGCTGGGTGGTGGTGGTGGCGGGTGGGCGGATGGGCGCAAGGTGGAGAGGGTGTGTTTGCAAGTGTGGGTGTGAGTGGATGGGTGGGTGAAGAGGAGGTGGTGCTGGAAGGAAGCATGGTGGTGAATGGGCGGATGGGCGTGTACGCAGGGCAGGACTCCAGCATTTCAAGAGGAGGTGGTCCTGGAGGTAAGCTGGGTGGTGGTGGTGGGTGGGCGGATGGGCGTAAGGTGGAGAGGGTGTGTTAGCAAGTGTGGGTGGGTGGGTGGGGTGAAGAGGAGGTGGTCCTGGAGGTAAGCTGGGTGGTGAATGGGCGGATGGGCAAGAGCATGCTGAGGACTACAGCATTTCAAGAGGAGGTGATGCTGGAGGTGAGCTGGGTGGTGGTGGGCGGATGGGTGTGTACGCAAGGTAGAGAGGGTGTGTTTGCAAGTGTGTTTATGTGGGTGGGTGGGTGGGTGGGGTCAAGAGGAGGTGGTGCTGGAGGTAAGCATGTTGGTGGTGGTTGTTGGGTGGGCGTGAGGGCGTGTACGCAAGGTAGAGAGGGTGTGCTTGCGAGTGTTTGTGTGGGTGGGTGGGATAAAGAGTTGGTGCTGGAGGTTAGCATGGTGGTGGCGGGTGGGCGGATGGGCGTGTCCGCATGGCTGAGAAGATGTGTTTGTGAGTGGGGGGGGGGGTAGGTGGGTGGATGTTCCGTACACGGAATGGTAGTAACTGTGTGCGTTTGTCCTCCCTCCCTCCCCTCCATTGCATTCCCTAAGCTCTCTCACCTGGTACTCCTGCAACTGAGGCGCTTCAACAAGGCCAGCCCAGTAGAGCGCTTACACAGAATTGTAGTAATTGTGTGCGTTTGTCCTCCCTCTGCAGGTTCTTGAACTACTAGCAGATCACCTTGCCCAGTGGTCTTGCTCCATCGCATTCCCTGAGCTCTCTCACCTGGTGCTCCTGCAACTGAGGCGCTTCAACAAGGCCAGCCCAGTAGAGCGCTTCCGTCGCTTCGTGCGCCAGTTCCTGGAGGCCATCGAGAAGAACGTGTCGTGGGTGGGCAACCAACGCGACCGTGTGGAGTTCAGCCCGAAGGACATCTCGAAGGTGCAGGAGTTTCTGAAGCAGGAGCACGCTTCTGAGAAGGCCCCTATGCAGGCTTTCAACAAGCTGCTGGTGCAGAAGGCCGGCTCACGACAAGCCATGCACGCAACCTCCGCTGTGAAGCTCGGCAAGGGATCCAAGGGCAAGAGGTCGAAGGAAGATTCCGAGGATGAGGATGAGGGAGAGAGCGATGACGGGGATTTGGACATGAAACCGAGGAAGAAGAAGGCCAAGGCTGTTGAGGAGGAGAGCGAGGAGGAGAGCGATGAGGAGAAGCCTGTCAAGTTGAAGAAGACTAAGGTGAGTTAGATGGTTTGTTACTTGACATGTATGTATGTATGTATAGTTTAGTTGACGTACATGAGAGTGATGATGGAGAGATGGACATGTGTCGTAGCAAGAAGGAGCCAGTCAAGTCGAAGAAGAGGATGGGGAGTCAGATTGCATGTCAGTTGATATATGTGTATGTATGGGTTAGTTTTTGTGTAAGTTGACGTACATGAGAGTGATGATGGAGAGATGGACATGTGTCCTAGCAATAAGGATGAGCCAGTCAAGTTGAAAAAGACGAAAGTGAGATAGATTGTTTGACAATTTGTGTGTGTGTGTTAGTTGTACTGGCACGCATGTATGTGTTAGTTTGTGTATTAGTTGACATTGGTGAGTTGATGATGATGGAGAGGTGGACATGTGCCCTAGCAAGAAGAAGGCCAAGGCGGTGCAGGAGGAGAGCGAGGTGTGTGAGGAGGATGAGCCAGTAAGAAGGGGAAGGGGAGTTAGATTGCGTGTCAGTTGATATATGTTACTATGTGTATGTATGGTTAGTTTGTGTGTTAGTTGACGTACATGAGAGTGATGATGGAGAGATGGACATGTGTCCTAGCAAGAAGAAGACCGAGGCGGTGCAGGAGGAGAGCGAGGTGTGTGAGGAGGATGAGCCAGTCAAGTCGAAGAAGGGGAAGGGGAGTTAGATTGCGTGTCAGTTGATATATGTTACTATGTGTATGTATGGTTAGTTTGTGTGTTAGTTGACGTACATGAGAGTGATTATGAAGAGATGGACATGTGTCCTAGCAAGAAGAAGGCCAAGGGGGTGCAAGAGGAGCGAGGTGTGCGAGGAGGATGAGCCAGTCAAGTCAAAGAAGGGGAAGGGGAGTTAGATTGCGTGTCAGTTGATACATGTGTATGTATGGGTTAGTTTGCGTGTTAGTTGACGTACATGGGAGTGATGATGGAGAGATGGACATGTGTCCTAGCAAGAAGAAGGCCAAGGGGGTGCAAGAGGAGGGAGGTGTGTGAGGAGGATGAGCCAGTCAAGTCGAAGAAGGGGAAGGGGAGTTAGATTGCGAGTCAGTTGATATATGTGTATGTATGGGTTAGTTTGCGTGTTAGTTGACGTACATGGGAGTGATGATGGAGAGATGGACATGTGCCCTAGCAAGAAGAAGGCCAAGGGGGTGCAAGAGGAGGGAGGTGTGTGAGGAGGATGAGCCAGTCAAGTCGAAGAAGGGGAAGGGGAGTTAGATTGCAAGTCAGTTGATGTATGTGTATGTATGGGTTAGTTTGCGTGTTAGTTGACGTACATGGGAGTGATGATGGAGAGATGGACATGTGCCCTAGCAAGAAGAAGGCCAAGGGGGTGCAGGAGGAGCGAGGAGAGCAAGGAGGATGAGTCAGTCAAGTCGAAGAAGGGGAAGGTGAGTTAGATTGTGAGTTAGTTGACATATATGTATGTATGAGTTTGTTTGTGTGTGAGTTGACGTATGAGAGTGATGATGGAGAGATGGACATGTGTCCTAGGAAGAAGAAGAAGCCAGTCAAGTGGAAGAAGACGGAGGTGAGTTAGCTTGTTTGACAATTTGTGTGGTAGTTGACATGTTTGTATTTGATAGTTTGTTAGTTAGTTGACATTCATGAGAGTGATGATGGGGATTTGGACATGTGTCCCAAAAAGAAGAACGTGTGTTGAAGGCGGTGCAGAAGGAGAGTGGAGGGAGCGAGGAGGAGAAGCCAGTCAAGTCGAAGAAAGGGAAGAAGGAGAAGGTGTGTTAGATTCTGTGCTGAATGATGGGAACGCTGCCGACATGTCAACGCTTTGGTAAAAAGCGTACATGCCTCACCACTCCCCGTACTTCTCCACTCCCCACACCACCCCACTTCCCACACGACATTGGCCTAAATATAAGCTTGTTTTCCCTGCCCAGGTGAAGCAAGTCGCCAGCCTGGATGATGGGGATGTTGGCGACATGTCGGATGATGAGGACATGATGGAAGACTTCGTATTGTCCAGTGACGAGGAGGAGGAGGAGGAGGAAGGCAACGCAGTGGCCAGTAAAAAGCAAGGGGCTGTGCCTGACTATGACGAGGATAGTGAGGAGGACGAGGACGGCGATGATTCTATGGAGGGCAGTGATGGTGACGAGGTGGGTCACAGATACCGGGGTAGTTAACCGCCCAAATACAGCTAAAAGCTGCCCAAGACTTGCTAGTACCGCCCAGAGGGCCGGTACTTGGAGCTAGTCCGCCTATGGGTGTTAGCCGAGGGTTGCTCGTCTTAGGCAGCTTTAAAGTACCGGCCCTAAACATCTGGGAGGTACTCCAAGTCTTAGGCAGCTAAAAAGATATATAGATCGATACAGTGGGGTGGTTGATAGATATAGAGATCGGTATAGTGGGGTGGTTAATAGATATATAGATCGATACAGTGGGGTGGTTTATAGATATATAGATCGATACAGTGGGGTGTTTTATAGATATATAGATCGATACAGTGGGGTGGTTTATAGATATATAGATTGAGATAGTGGGGTGGGTTACAGATATATAGATCGATATGGTGGGGTGGGTTATAGATATATAGATCAACATAGTGGGTTGGGTTATAGATATCGATACAACGGGTGGGTTATTAGATATGTAGATCGATATAGTGGGGTGGGTTATAGATATGTAGATTCTATGGAGGGCAGTGATGGTGACAAAGTGGGTGATTATATAGATCGTACATAGAGAGTGGGTTGTTATATATTTCATATAACGGTATATTATGTAGATCGTACAGAGAGAGTGGGTTGTTATATATTACATATAACGGTATATTATATATATCGTGATAGAGAGTGGGTTGTTATATATTATATATAACGGTATATTATATAGATCGTGATAGAGAGTAGGTTGTTATATATTATATATAACGGTATAGTATATAGATCGTTATAGAGAGTGGGTTGTTATATATAATATATAACGGTAAATTGTATAGATCGTGATAGAGAGTGGGTTGTTATATATTATATATAACGGTATATTATATAGATCGTGCATAGAGAGTGGGTTGTTAAATATTATATATAGCGGTATTATATAGATCGTGCATAGAGAGTGGGTTGTTATGTATAATGGTATTATATAAATTGTACATAGGGAGTGGATTTTTATTTATAACAGTATTCTAATAGTATAGAGAAGGATAGGGTTGTTATATAGACCGTTATTGTATGAACCGTGTATATATATATATATATATAGAGAGAGAGAGAGAGAGAGAGAGAGAGAGAGAGAGAGAGAGGGAGAGGGAGAGGGAGAGAGGGGGGGGGGGGGGGAGGGAGGAGGGTTATTATATAGACCGTTGTTGTATATACCGTTTATAGAGTGGTTCACTATATGGACATGTTGTATATACCGTTTATATAGTGGTTCATTATATGGACATGTTATATATACCGTGTATAGAGAGAGTGGGTTGTTATATAGTCCGATATTATGTTAACAAGTTTATTGTATATAGACCGTTATCATAGGAAGGAAGAGGGGAAATACCCAATAGAGTGGGTGTGAAGTAGGACTACCACCTCACAGGGTGCATGTTGCTGTGAAACGTCCCGCTGTATGGCGACGCATGGGTCTGGCTAAACTATTCAGAAATGGCCCCCAACCCCCCCTGAGATCCGTGGGGGTCGGGGGGGCAGCGTATCGCACTGGGGTCACACCGAGTTGCTCAATTTGCGACAGGTTGCACAAAACAAAACTGGCAGAGTGGTGGTTATGACACACTGTATTTTTACAGTCCAGAGGTGGCCACAGAGACTCAAGGGATAAAAGCTCAACTTTAAAAAACAGGAAAGATCATTCAGACAGAAAATAAATAGATAACAATCTGTGTGGTTGCGAAACTGCAGGGTGAGGAGGATGAGGATGAAGATGATGAGGACGATGAAGGATCTGACTTTGACAATCCAGATGATGTGCTTGGAGGTTCGGATGACGATGATGAGGACGAAGACGGGTTTGCTGATGGGGATGAGGACGATGATGATGGGACGGCGGTACAGCGGGGTGGTAGAGGAGGTCAGCAAGGGCGTGGTGGTAGGGGAGGGGGGCGGGGGGGAAGCCCCGGTAGGGGTAGGGGCTTTGGTGGCCGAGGTGGCGAGGGAGGGGGGAGGATGAGCAGGGGTGGCGGCCGTGGAGGAGGTTTTGGAGACCGGGGTGGTCGTGGAGGTGGAGACAGGGGCGGTAGGGGTGGGGGAGGTAGAGTTGACTTCAAGGGTCGGGGTGGGGGAGGTGATGGGGGTGGCAGGGGATGGGGTGGGGGCGGTGATGGGGGTGGCAGGGGACGAGGTGACGGGGGTGGCAGGGGACGCGGTGGGGGAGGTGATGGGGGCAGGGGACGAGGTGGAGGCGGAGGGCGGGGTGGGTCCAGAGGGGGAGGCCGCTTTGGGGGAAGTGATGGTGGCAGGGGACGAGGTGGGGGAGGGGGTGGGCGAGGAGGGGGCAGGGGAGCGCCAAGGGGTGGAGGGCGAGGTGGGGGGGGCGGAGGCAGGGGCAGGGGCAGGGGTTAAGACCAAGGTATTGAACTAAATACCGGTAGCTCATGAGCTCGTGGGGTGCACTGTTTCATTTTTGGGCTGCTCATTGCAGCTTCCCGCCAGCTCTAATAGCCAGCCACTGCTACAAACCCATGGCGTGAAGCTGCATCAGAACGCTTGTTATATCAGCTTTCCAGCTCCAGGTTAGGTTCAAGGACAGGAAAGGGGAGCTGCCGAGAAGCTGCTAAGCGTAGCCCAAAAACGAAACAGTGGACGGGTAGTAGGGTAGCTTACCTTTTAGCCTGGGGGCCTTTACATGCTGGTCACCGTGCCGGTGACTGACTTGCTGGTCACCCCAGGTTTTTAAGTGCGATCAGGTTGTTTCAGCCTTGGGGCCATCCACTGTCTACGGGAAAATTAGTAAGCATGGATTGCATGTTTCCATGCTTTTTCAGCCAACACTGGGCTGTGCACTGTCTTCCAAATCCCCCAGTGCCCACCCACGGAAGCCAGGTAGCATATTATGCGTAAGGAGAATTGTTTGTTACGCCAGAACTCCGGCGTTGTTACGCCAGAAATCCGGCGTTGCTACGCCAGAAATTCGGCGTCTAATTGTCTGCAGAATACAATAATATGCCTGATTATAGGCATGGCCAAATCTGTGCACCTATAAGTACCTGCACACACACATACACCACCCTCCCCCTATACCCCCTGCACCCACACCCATACACCACTCCCCCCCAAACAATATAACGTTTTAAGTCGGAAGGGCAAGCATGGGCAGTGTGAGAAGAAGAATTGTTACAAGGTTCTATACGCCAGGTTAGGCGTCTAACAGTCAGCACATTCTAGCAAACAATTACCCCCCATGCGAGAACCTCAGAAACCAGGGATTTGTAGTGCACATGTCGGGGTGCAGATTCGAACCGGGGACTCCTCTGGTTGTGGTGACCATTCTAACCCGTGCACCACGCACTATGGAAAGCACTACTGCTACCTGACACCCATGAAAACAGATGGATGATGAATTGATGATGGTCCCATTTGTACTGCTGCCCTACTGGAGTCCAAATGTGCCCGTCGATTGATGGAGTCAAGGCAATTAACTTACTTGTTAGCACCAAATAGAGAGACCCACCTAATGGGTTATCCAAGGTTTTCAAAGGGTACTTGCTCAGCATATACGCTTTGAGACGAAGTGAATTTTAAATCTACATTTCGTGAGCCCCAATCTAAGTTAGCAACGTCATGTGTTATTGTCCGGCTTTAATGCCGTCTCTAGAGTGACATCGGGCAAGTACCTGCTGCTGTGCCGTCAGCTAGCTATGGCCACGTGCCGTGCTACGCAGTACCGGCTGAGGTACTGTCGCTTCCTTTCATCGATCAGCGCCTAGGCTGATTGCCTGTCTTCTGATATAAAGTAGCGCGGCCGTGATATGGTTGAGCCCTTTTGGCCCAGGCAGTTGGGCTTTTGGTTTCATTGGTTTCGGATCTCGATTTTCCAAGACCTGTCGCTGACGTGGCCACGGGGGTCCTCCCGTCGATACGACGGGCTCAGATGCTAGTCTTATTATATAAAGTAGCATGTCCGTCCGGGGCTCAGCGCGTGCCCAGCGCGTGTTTGGGGCTTTGGTTCCATATGCTAGTCCTATATATAATAGTGCGTTGTTCGGGTTTGGCGCGTGGTTACAGGGCTGTGGTTCCATATCTTGCCGACCTGTCGCTGATATGGCCATGGGGGTCTTCCCGTCGGAACGACGGGCTCAGATGCTAGTCTCTGTAATAACTCGCATCCATTCTCTTCTCAAAACTCCGACTATGAAATCATGGACCCCCCCGAAATCTGCGTTAGAGACGTGAACTGTAACGTTTTCAACTTTGGAAACCCCTCGCTGCGTGATGACTTGAACTTGAACTTGGTTTCAAAGCTTCAGCCATGCTCGCCGTCTTAGGCAGTAAAACAAATTCTGGTGAGAGACCCCCGCTTAAAAACAGAATGCGATAGTATTTGATTGGATTGGATTTGTCGGAGTTACTTGACCACGAATGCTCTTACAAGATGTCTATAGACCACTCGTGGTCTTGTGACTCCGACAATAGTGCATGCTCCGGGAGTGGAAGTGTTCAAGTCCCGTCAGAGGCAGAATTGGTGTGAATCTTGCAAGATGCCTATAGAGCACTCGTTGTTTAGTAACTCCGACAGGATTATATTTGTTTGGATTCTAAGTACAGCATGTTACATATTGTTTCATCCAACTCTGGGCTGCTCACCGTGTTCCAGTGACAAGCCCCCCCCCCCCCCCCCCCCCCTTCATGTTTCGGAGAACAGGGAGCTTAATAAGCGTATTATATTGGGTATAAACCCATAGCATTGGATCAAATTCCTCGGCGTCGCTGGTTTGTGTCATAAGCAGGGACCGGAAAATCATATGATACTGACCAAAGGCGAGTATGCTATCATGTGGTATTGAAATTGAAATTGAAATTGTTACATCCGAGTAATGCGCCACTCTCAGGACGTGAAGTTAAGGACACCACTGCGTAAGCCGGAGCTAGCAGTAGTCACCATATCATGTGGTATGATATCATACAAATATATTTCATATGATACACTGATAGAGTGATATTGTATGTATCAGCTTAAACACTTCAAGAGTGGAGAGATGCTTGCAGCGGACAAACGCGCCAATCTATACACGGAGATGAGAATACTTTACAGCGACTGGGGAACCACAAAGGACACCAGCAGTGGAAGGGGCGAAAGCCTGTAACCTAATCAGGGTACAAGCTATACAGCGCGTGTCAAGGGATTAGGGGACGCAGCCTACAAGAAGCTGCCACCGTGTCATGAAGGATGACACAGTCTACGGGAAGCTGACACAGTAGAAAAGGAGTTACTGTCTGTACCGACAGTTCTAAGAAAGTACATAAGTAGTCACCAAGACATAAAATTTTATTGTCCGATATACGTCGGACACTGAGTCGGCATCACTATGGAAACAGTGTTGGACGTTAAAGGGAGTTAAAACATATTAACTATGCACGTTATTGACACAGAGTTAACTGACGACATTTGACGTTATATTAACGTTGATTAACGTGTGGACAAGTTAAGTTGAGTTAAGTCACGTTAAGTGAATTGAAGTTAAGCTATACTTTAACTTACGCAAGTTAACCTAGGACACGTTAATTTGAGTTGAGTCAAGTTCACTTAAGTTAAGAGACATGGGAACGTAGTATGGCGTAGATGGGGCAGACGAGCAGCACCGACTTTTTACATTCGTGTTGATTCATACGGTATTTCATGTATTTAAATTACCGTCCATGCTAACAAGCTCCAGCTGTCCAGGCTGACCATTGCCCCCCCCCCCCCCCCCCCCCCACACACACACACACACACACACACAGTCCACCCCCACTGTCGAGGTCAACCACTACCCCCCCCCCCCCCCCCCCCCCCCCCACACACACACACCCACCCACACACACACACACGCACCCCACCCACACATAAGCTGTCTACCATCACCACCATTGTCCCCCCCCACCCACACACACATTCACTGTCCATTTCCCCCCCACACACACACACACAAAAGCTATCTACCCTCACCACGCACCTCTGTCCATCGCCCCCCCCCCCCCCCCCCCCCCCCCCCCCCGACACACACATACACTGTCAATTGTATGCATACAAGTATATATTTATGGTAATCATAAGATGCCTCCCGTGGGTATCGCACGGGCAGACGGGGGCCGTCTCCTACTCAATTTATCGCAAGTGGAAGATGGCAAGCTCAAGCAAATCGAGTGTCAACTAAAAAGAACATGAAACAATTGAAAAATAAATTAAAACACCTATATTTATAGATAAATAAATAGGATAGAGGTGTTTTATGTTTATTTCATCTACATGTGGTTCATATATGTTTGCATGTACACAGCTACATGGTATATACATATATGGTGATTGAGGATTATGTATTGTAATCACCAGCAAGCAAGATGCCTCCCGTGGTTATCGCACGCACGGGCCCGTCTCTTACTTGCAATGGGAAGACTGTGATCAGACCCAGATATGCTTAGTATCCCTATCTATAGGCTGGGAGGGTGGGGGGGTATATATACTTCTTACTTGGTATATATACGTACATCTCTCTCTCTCTCTCTCTCTCTCTCTCTCTCTCTCTCTCTCTCTCTCTCTCTCTCATTCTCTCTTTCTCTCGTACTTCCTGAAACGCTCCCCGGTATCCTTGCTTCCTTTCTTTCGAGTCAACAGGCAGACGAGCATTTATAATTTGCGGTAGCTGCTCTTGTGAGCGAGCTCCAGGGTAAGCAGTGATGCTTGCAGTACACGCAAGTGCGTTTTCTGAGTTGAAGCCAGCGCTAGACAACATGCGCCGGGAAATGCTACCTGCCTATGGGCGCTGCGCTCCAGCAACTAACTAATTGAGTTAGTGCACGATGGGCGGGAGGAGACTAGGAAATCCTAAGTTTACTGCGCCCTACCTGCGGCCTGCACAAACGGCACACATGCACCATATGGTGAAAGCGAGCTCCATGGTAAGCATTCCATATAGCTCCCTGCTTGGCTGCTCGCTGATGCTGATGCTCCGCGAATTTTTATTTAGCGGATTTGTGTGTCGAAGCCAGCGATTTACAGCATGCGCGGGAAGATAAGTCGGGATGAGCCGGGGTGAAGTCTGTCGTCTGCCTGCGATTCTGACGGGGAAATCCTAGGCTGGCAATTGCTTTCCCTTGTGACCCTGCATAGGAATGTCGCGTTATGGCATATCGCGATGCAAGACGCAACATAAAGTAAGATAACTGGTTTTAACCTGTGTTAACTTGTGTTTACGCTTATCTAGGGGTGGGGTCGAGGAGTTTGACCCTTTTGAGGTGTCGTGGAGGGAGAATAACGTTTGATAATTTAAGCTAACTTGGTTTAACCTGCTTAACTTGTATTTAACTCGCTTTAATGTCATATAACGTCGTTTAATGTCGTTTAACGTCCAAAACTGTTTCCATAGTGCATAATGCATACCAATACCTGGTCTCTCCAGGTCCCGAGTTGCCTGCCGCTAGGCCACAGGCTAGCTGTGGCCTACACGGGTCTGCAGGATCTTCCTGCAGACTCCCGTCTTCTATATAAGCGCACTCGTTGCGTGTATCTTCCTTCTACTTCAGCCTTCACTGTGTAACCAACAAAAGGTCATGGTCCCTGAACGCTAATCGAAGCAACGCCACTGTGCCTGTGCCAAGGACGATCTTCTGCCCTGCACAAGGTGATAGTTTTCCCTCAGACTAGCTCGACGGCTTGAGTACTGCTTTTGGCCCTGGATTGCCTACGTGTTCACGTGAGGAATCTAACCTGCGCTGCCTCGCCTACTGCCCACACAACTCTCCCGTTGTCTCTACCATCCGTCCAAGACGACAAGTAGACGCAGTCCAGGAGTCTGAGTAGATCTTTGACGTGAGTTGCTAACTCATTAGATCATACACAGCGTTACCAATCCTTTGAGATTGAGATTGAGATTGTTTGTGCCGAGGAGATATTCAGCCTTGCACGCCATCGCAAGCCACCCACCCCCAACCACCCTCCCCTTCCGCTCACTGAATCCGTCACCCCTGACACCCCCTGCTACTACCAACGCCACCTCCCCTTGCCTCCGAACACACGACCAAGACTGAAGAACTGACAACCTTCGCAAGCCCCCCCCCCCCCCCCCCCCCCAAATTCCTGCTCTGAGCTCAACTCCGACATCTTTGTCTACACTGCTCGGAGCTCTCCATTTCCTCCTGTCCAAGACCGTCATTCCCATTCTCTACTTCGTGTAGAGATCTCCATTTCTCCCTTCCTCATCCCTGCTTTGAGCTCCCCTTCGCCACCTTTGCTACCCTGCTCGAAGCGAGCTCTACGTCTCCCTCTGCTCCTTCTCCAGCCCCCCCCCCCCCCCCCCCCCCTATCCTTCGTAACCTGTTACAATCATCACATTCCGGCTGTGATAGCCACTACAGCCAGAATGGGGGGAATCTTGTGATCATTGCGGACGCTATTATAGCTGGACTTCGCTTCAGCCGTCGTCTAATCCTTGCGCATCATGATCTTTGATGGAGAGGGCTTCGACCTTTGGGACATCTTCATTGACGACAGGCTTCTGCCTCCTGACAGCCCCTGGCTAGGTAATCGCTTTGGTCTACTATGTCATGAGATCGCCAGCTCCATGAAAATCATTAATGAGTATCTGTCCCCTGGCATTAGACATGAGCTGAAAAGCAAGAATATCTCTGGTCCCAACTGGACTATGATGTACCTGAAAGCCTTTTATGGCACTAAGTCCCCAGCCACAGATTGTGTTACAAATAGCCATGATGATAGTGATGCTACAGCCCCTACACCCCAGCCTGCCAGCATATGTGCCACGTCTAGGACTGCCCCTGCCCCTAGGACTGTCCCTGCCTCTAGGACTGTCCCTACCCTTAGGAAGGCCCCTAGGACTGTTCCTGCCCCTAGGACTGTCCCTGCCTCTAGGACTGTCCCTGCCTCTAGGTCTGTCCCTACCCTTAGGAAGGCCCCTAGGACTGTTCCTGCCCCTAGGACTGTCCCTGCCCATAAAGTAAACCCTGCCCCAAACCCCATTATCTCAGAGTTGAACTATACAATCCAAGCCCAAAACCATGAGATCCAAGAACAAAACCATACAATCCAAAACTTGGAACGTCAGATCTATGACATGGAATATGAGATTAGAATGCAGCAACTCCATGATAAATGGAGTTGCTGCATTTATCATGGAAGAGAATTCTTCCCCACCTCCACACTCTGGACCCACTGGGGCATACCTACTGATCTTGCTATTCGCGTGCATGAGGCAACCATGTACCATGCACCCTCACCTGCTGATGCAATGCCATCCTTATCTGTCGACAACCACGTTCCAGCACTACACACATCACATGCTGCAGCACTCTGTGTCCCTGTCGAGGACACATCTGTCCACTCTGCCCCCCCACACACAGCAGCTCCTGATGGGTGCAGTTCCCTCCATGATCCTCACTTGCATGGGGGGAACCTGATTGATAGACCAGATTGGATAGTCCCAGCAGATGCAGATGCAGACCCAGGTAGTGAATCAAACCAACCTCTCCAACTTATCTGCTTACAACCACCACCAGGTTTCCCAGCAATACCCCTAGACTGGTCACTAGTCCAAGATCTACCATCCACATGGACGGAGTTCTGCATTGCAGCTGGTTTCCACAACTCACCACCACTCCAACCCTGGACACCTGGCATTACACATGCACCTGCACACACACCTGCACACTCATCTGCAGCTTCTACTGATCCTCACTTGCATGGGGGGAACCTTAGTGCATATGCAAGTACATCCAGCACACGTGTTGGAGACACACCCATACTCACTGTCCACGCCACTATCTATGCAAGTACATCTAGCATATGTGACAGCGATAACACACACACATCCACATCCACATCCACATCCACTGAGCATGTCACAACGCCTCCCACTCCCACTGATGCTCTGGTTGAACTCGTCATCATCAACCACCCCTTCATCACCTCTGCCTTCCATGGTACTTTCTCCCTGTCCTGGCCCCACTCCCATAATAGGACAACTAAGGCGCCACACACCCTGGTGGGCATAGGATAAATGCTAAGCTTGTGAGCGATACCCTCGCTTGTGGACATAGGATAAATGATAACCTTGTGAGGGGATGTCAACAGCTGAACTCTGAACGGGGGGTATGAACTGATCTGATAACCTCTTGCTCCACTGATATCAGCATTATGATCTGATCTGCACACTGATCTGCCGCTGATCTGCATTATGATCTGATCTGCACACTGATCTGCATAAATCGCAGTACCGCTATCATTTTATGCAGACCACCATGCAATGGTCACATTGACCCTCATGCACATGCAGATCCCCAGCACTTGTGATCGATACCCTCGCTTGCTGAATACATCTGCATGTCACATAATTGTCTTTGAACTGATCTGCAGCCACTCTGATAGACAGCTTCCCTGATCTGCAGCCGCCATGATCTGCAGCTTCCCTGATCTGCAGCCATCCTAGTATTTTCTGCCGCAGTCATGGTTACACTCACCTCATATGAATGTCACAGCAATTCCTACCCACCTGGCACCTCCCTAGTAGAGTCCGATTGATTTCCCCAGCAGCTCCCTAGAAGTACGCAAATGACCTGCAGCTCCCCAGCAGGCCCTACAAGCCCTCTACCTTCTCAACGGCTCCTAGCGACACGGCGTCAACTCTAGCAACATGGCAGCCAAGCTACTGACCCTGGATGACTTCCCAGCACCTGGCATTTAAATGTGCCCCCTGCTTGTCATTTTTTTAAATAGCAATGAACACTCTAGGAATTTAAATCCTGTCCTGCCATGTACTAACACAGCAGTTTGACTAGTTTTCTTGCCGACCTGGACCTCTAGTTACATGCTGTTTTCAATTGACTTATCAGCATGTATCTCCCCTCTGAAAGACAGTTGTATTTACTGTCAAGCCTACCTTCTTATATCTTATAAATGATACTGGAAGTACCTCACCCTATCCTTCCATCTGGACGGATAGTTATGAGCTAGCGGAGGATGTCTACCTTAAGTTATTTCTCATAATGTCATCCGTAATTTGTGGATTCATTTAGAGCCCCCAAATTATGGGGGGAATAGTATGCTGACCTTATGCATCCCAACTGACTTCTAGGTGGGATGTATCACACTTAGTCCTGCCAGTCTCTGATTTAGTTATCCTGGTGTCACTCTTGATTTGACAAGTCTTTGCAGGATCTCGACTTCCCAATTAGAGGGGGAATAAGTTAGATGACCTCAAGTACAACCGTATAAATTCTCTTTCCCCTTATAGACTTACTTTAGTTTAAGTCTGTACCAACCTAGGCCAGTGATTTAGAGTTCTTAGATAAGATTACCACCTTGACTGTGCCAGCCCGCCTTGCCACAGTCCAGATTACCTTACATCTGATCTCTTGACAAGCCTGACCAATGTACAGCCACATATAGTGACTTACTGACTTCGAGACTTTCCAAGTGCTTCCTTCCCTTTAGTCTTGACCTTAATAATCTTATTGTCCAAGTTCTTGACCGAAGCAGACCAGCTCTTGGTCATTGTATTTCTTTTATATCTATATTAATTTCTTATGCCCCTCAGTTAACTTCAGGAATTCTTGAGCTCAAGAATACCTCAAGTTGGGGGGATGTTATTGTCCGATATACGTCGGACACTGAGTCGGCATAATGCATACCGGTACCTGGTCTCTCCAGGTCCCGAGTTGCCTGCCGCTAGGCCACAGGCTAGCTGTGGCCTACACGGGTCTGCAGGATCTTCCTGCAGACTCCCGTCTTCTATATAAGCGCACTCGTTGCGTGTACCTTCCTTCTACTTCAGTCCTCACTGTGTAACCAACAAAATAAAACGATTGAGTGAACTGCAATTGATGCTGATACTCCACCTATGACGCAGGTGACATACAATACTACTACTCCACCTATGGTACAGGTGTCATAGAACTATGTGTAACATAAAAAAAAATCGAAGAACTCCGAAATCCGGGAGAACTCCAAAGGAAACCCAAAGGGTCAGAGGAAGGAATGAAACTAGGCACACACAAAAATCCTGCCAAGCTAGAAAAAGACAAACCGAATATCAAAGTTGGGTAACAACGGTATACAAAAACCAATCTGGGAATAGGAACCTAATGCCAAACTATAGATAACAAAAGAGGCAGATGGAACAAAAAAATGACCTTCAGGGGAAGCGGTCATTCCATGCATGCGGACAAACCGCCAGAACACAGCAGGACCAAGGGGCTTGGTAAAGGGGTCAGCACAGTTGTCCTTAGTGTTAACATAGGCAACCTGCAGCCGACCATCCTCCACCAACTCCTTGATATAATGATAAATCACATCAATGTGCTTGCTGCGAGGAATCAGCTGCCAGTCATTGGCCCAACTCAGAGACCCCAGGTTGTCACCCTGAATGGTGACAGTGGTACATGGTAACCCCAGATCAGCCCTCAACTTCTTCAACCATTGCACCTCCCTGGCAGTCTGAGCCAGGGCTTGATACTCAGCCTCACTAGAGCTAATAGCAACAGTAGGCTGCCGCTTGCTCATCCAGTTCACCAGGCACCCAGCAGCAAGCCTAGCATAGCCAGTCTGAGATCTCCTGTCAGACCCATCATCAGCAAAGGATGAGTCACTAAAGACAGTAAAAGAGAACTCAGGGCTGTGAGTGTAAGTGAGGCCCAGGTGGGAATGAGACCTCAAATACAAGAGCAAGCGCTTGGCTGCCCCCCAGAGGGGGATAGTAGGGTGAGCAGAAAACCTGGACAGATAGCTTACAGCAAAAGAAACATCAGGCCTGGTGCAAGTAGCTAAGTAGAGCAAAGCACCAACAAGGGAGAGATACTGGCTATTAGAGGGCAGGGGATCTCCAGGGGGTCGGTGACAGTGCACTTGGCCATGGGGGCAGAGAACTTGGGCTTGGCTGCAGAGGTGAGACCAAACTACTCCACCAGATCAACAATGTAGGAGTGCTGGGAGAGGTTGATCTGAACACACCTGCCATCAGAGTCAAGTGTAACATGCATGTCCAGTGAGAGAAATTGGACTGGCACAACCAACTCCTTCACCTCCCAGCCAGCAGCCTCCATAGCCTTGATCAGCAAAGCATACAAAGCCAGATCATCAAAAGCACAGATAAAATCATCAACATAGGTCAGAACATAGCTCCACCCACCAAAGGAATCCTGTCTAAAATACAGAGCTGGTTCTGCCTTGCACATCACAAACCCATGAGCAATCAAAACTTGCTTGACCTCCATGCTCCAAGCCCTGGGTGCCTGCTTCAGACCATAAAGGGACTTGATAAGTTTGCACACAAGGGGAATGCCAGTAGTACCAAGTACTTTGAAACCCTCAGGCTGGTGACAGTACAAGTCAAGACCAGGTTCCAAGGTTGCATTGAGAAAAGCAGTCTTGATATCCAGCTGCCGAACAAACATCTTCCTATGAGTGATGGCAGCAAGGAGAACCCTAAGCCCAGCTTTAGAAGAGACGGGGGCATAGACATCATGAAAGTCCAGCCCAGGCCTCTGCAGAAATCCTCGAACCACAAAACGTGCTTTAAAACGCACAGAACCATCAATCCCTATCTTCTTCACAAATAACCACCGGCCAGACAGGACCCTCTGTCGAGGAGGCTGAGGAGTCAGAACCCATGTGCCATGGGCATGCAAAGACTCCATCTCATCCTTCATAGCTAGTAACCATTGATCCCTGTCAGGGTTAGAGGGGTGCATAGCGGCCGTATATGACAGTTCAGTTGAAGTAGAGATATATGCACCCACATAAAGGCAGTTAATCCCCACATGAGCAACATTTGTATCAGCAGTAGCAGGTAGTACAACCCCCAGTACAGGACTACTGACTGGTTGAACAGGGTCGGCATTCTTTGCCTCTAATTCAATGAAGCCTGGGTCGACTGGAACTCCCCAGCCATACGCAGTATCAGAGCCAGACCACTCATCCAGTTCATCACTCAGGCTTACTTTCCCTGACGGCTAAATCATCATCGAGCCTAGTCCGGTGTAAACCACCAGAGAGAACTGGGGGCGGTGGGATCAATACTGCCCGCAGGTCATCAGAACAGGTGGACGGGGGGAGACGATAATCAGACAGGACCTACCAGAGGCTCCACTATGACCTTGCTTCGAGCGGTCAAATCCTATAGCTTCGCCAGTGAAACGTGGCAGAGGAGGGCCTGGCGACCCCCTAAGATTCGGGTCAATCTATGCTTGGAGGAACTTCAGACTCCCTCCCGCCCTTTACCTTCACACGCGATACAGCATGATTAGTCCCTGACCTGGGACGCAATTTCATCCCATGACCAGGACAGCCATCAACAATCGGGGTTGCTAAAGAGGATAAGGCATTTCCAGCAGCATCCAGCATATGACTGTTGATTGCAGTAGGGATGCTGTCTACATACGGGGACCCATCATAAGGGGAGAGCCCAGGTATACAGTTATAGCTGAACTGTTCATAGAAGAGCGCATCACGACTCTCTACTACCTGGCGCAACTTTGGAACCCATACAAAATAACCCTTGCTCACCAGGGAATACCCAACCAGTCTACCAGATAATGCCCTTTCATCAAGCTTGTTACGTTTCTTCCCATTGAATAATGTGACATAGCAAGGGCAACCAAACACACGTAACAACGACACATCAGGAACCACACCGTAGAACAGCTCATAAGGAGTCTTGTCACCCTGGTTGGGCAGCCGATTGCGAAGATAACAAGCACTGAGAAAGGCATAGGGCCAGAAGGACTTAGGAAGCTTGGACTCTAAGTGAATACTCCTAGCTACATTCTGCAAGACCCCATTGTACCTCTCTACAGTAGCATTCTGCTGAGCAGTGTACATCATCGACAACTCATGCACTGCCCCAACCGAGATCAACCATTCCTCGAACCACTTAACTAAAACTTCCTTAGCCCTGTCAGACCTCAGACATTTGAAAACAAACCCATGTAGCTGAGTCATCCACCTAAGGATGGTAGTCTGAACTGCTAAGGGAGCCTCATCCCTGGACCTCAAGGCCAATACCTCAGCATAGCCAGAGTATTGATCTGTGAGACACAGGATATAAAACTCCCCACGCAAGCCCCTAATATGAACAGGTCCCATGATATCTAAGTGTAGGCGTTGCAGAGGTGCACTGATCTCTGTAGTGCTTTCTTTAGGAAACGGCAAACGTTTTGCCTTGGCCTTCTGACAAGCATCACAAGGGATCTTAAGCAGTCTCTTCACTTGCTGATTGGTGAGGGGCAAGTTCTTAACCATCTTACCTCTGACAAGTCTGCGCATGGCTTCATAGCCAGGATGACCCAGCCGCCGATGCCACAGCCATTCAAGGGTAGTAGGGATAATAACTCCACCATCCTCATCAACATCAAGTGCAAAGACTGGATAAGGGTCAGCACTAAAAGAACACCCACTAGGAGAGGCACAAGGCCTACAGGCAAACTTATACACACCATTACTAGAGGCAGGAAAAGACCAAAGAATAGAAGAGGCCTGTGTGGCAGTACAGCTAGTACTATCAAAAGAAACCTGGCAGTGATGAGAATGAGCAACAGCATTTACTGACAGGAGGCTCACCGGACAGTGAGGGATGTAGAGAACATTGGATAGAGTGATTGGTGTTGGTAACCAATCACTACATAACACAATGGATCCACTGCTTTCTGACCGTTGAACCACCCCATCACCAAATCTAACTGCTGGCCCATTAAGAGAAGCATTATACACTGAGAACAGGGACATGTCACCAGTGATAGACAATGCAGCCCCAGAATCAACATGCCCGACACCCTCAGCAGAGAGACTAGGGCTACACATGTTTGAGAACTTCGTGTGTCAAGAGAATAGGACAGGGCTTACCTCCTACTTCCTATCCACAGCATACCCATCAATCTGGGCCTGCAGGGAGGACAACTGTTTCGAAGTCAACGTAGCTGGAAGGGCCAAGTTGATGGGCGCGGGTGCTTTACCCAGTGCACCATCCTTGGCCTTTCGCAGATGCGGATGCTTCGTCCAACAGTTCTCCTCCTTGTGGGACCGCTTGTTGGGGCAGGGTCCCCAAGTGCACTCCAGGAAACGCTTGGCAGAGCCGGAACCCTGAGAACCAGATCCCTGCCCATGCTTAAAAGCAACATTGGCAGGAGAGTGGGGAGGGTCCCGGGACCACCCAGGATGCCTGGAGTCCGACTTGTGAAGCGCTATGTTTAGAATATCTATGTTTCTATACTCATTCAGACAGTGCCAGTAATCTACAGGGATCCCTTGGTGGCGCATCATCCCGAACTTGATACGCAGAGAGTCGAAACGCGCCATCCGGATACCCCCAATGATGATCCCCATGGCGTAATCCTGCGAAACTGGAGAACGCGCACTGCGGAGATCAGAGCAGTATCCCCGAACCCTGCGAAAGAAATCATCGACACGCTCGTCAGAGCGCATCACTGCATCACGAAGCTCGCTCATCAACAGAGGAACCTCTGCAGAGAGTGTATCAGAATTCCACCTTCGGATATCCAGAAAGATCTCCTTAGGGGTTGAATAATCCTGATACATCTTTACAAGGTCATCTGTCATATGAGCAAACATCATGGACAGGACCATGAAGTTCTGACGGTCAAGGGACAGGGTACTCAGTCCCAACAGAGCAGGATCAACAGGGGACTCACCAAGAGAGGCTGGAGAGGCAGCCAGGCGCCTAGAAGAAGCAGCATGAGCAACAGACAGGGGAAGCATAATAATCCCTAACCTGCAGAAAGTATTCTGCAGCCAGACCAGCGTCATACGTAAATCGTAAATCTCACGGTAATCCAGGTACTTCCACGAATTCATCGGACGGTGATTGACGGGCGAGTCAGAAGCAAGTGAACATATCACGGGCTTCAGGCTCAAGGAGGCATGCTCGTTAGCATTCCAGTACCTCCTATCAGTAATAAGGATGCCTCGTACCAGGTTCGAAATGGTGACCTTGTGCGTGTGAGGCACACGTGATAACCAACTACACCAACGAGGCAGATCAACCAACAGGACGACAAAAGAGGTTAACACACACAACAATAATTGAGCTAGCCTTGATGACGTCACATCGAAAAACATGTGCATGTGGTCCTCCAGGACCTCAGGCCCTTGTCCCCTGGTGGAGTCTGTTTGCCTCGTTGACGACTAGGACCTCTATGACCTTGGTTGGGCATGTAGTCTACGTGCGTGCATCCCCGTTATACGCTGATCGTCTATGTTCCTGATCTCAGTCAGGGACCTGGCATTGGCCACTACCAGCTCAAAGTCAGGCGCTACAGGACAGCGAGGGAAAGGCTGGTTCACAAACTGGTAGCCTACCTTCTTGGCCGCAGCACGCCACCCAGCACCAAAGGGACCAGTAATCGCAGGATACTTAATGCCTACAGGAACT
Source organism: Chlamydomonas sp. ICE-L (assembly GCA_013435795.1). Lineage (NCBI taxonomy): Eukaryota > Viridiplantae > Chlorophyta > Chlorophyceae > Chlamydomonadales > Chlamydomonadaceae > Chlamydomonas > Chlamydomonas sp. ICE-L. Next base: position 147,270,309 of record JACBWV010000610.1, on the reverse strand, counting down.
TCCCCCAGAAAATCACGACATTGCTGCCCTAGCTCACTGAAAACCATCACACGCCCCTTGCCCTGTTTCAAAGCAGCCTGAGAAAGCGGAACATCAAGCCTACCGAACATGGTGCGATCCAGGGATTCAGCATCCACTTGAGCCCGACGGACAAGGCGATAGTTCCGCAATGTCAGGTCCGGAGCAGGGCCTCCAGTGAGCAGATGCTCCCAAGCTTGACACGAAAGGGGCAGTCCCATCGGAGGGGGAGGAGCAGGAGGTGGCGTCTCCACAGGCGGAGGCGGGGGCTCCTGTGGAGCTGAAGTCACAGATCCAGAGCGCAAATTCATGCCAGTGGCAGAGCGCTGGAGGGGAAGAGCATCGGTGATGCCAGCAGTAGAAGTCAACTTAGCCGGCTTGAAGAACACCGGTTGCAGAGGCTCAGCCTCAAACACCGGCGAGATAGTTGCGGCTTCAAGGACTCGAGTAGACGTAGACGGAGTGCCTCCACCGTTGTCCATGCTCGTAGCACTCTTCAAGTCGTCGTCGTCTTCTTCATACTCTTCATCGTCCTTAGTGAGATCGGCATCAGTGATACAGCCACCCCTGAAGCGAGCGGTTGCAGGCACAGCACCATGGAGTACTCAATGATTTGACTCTGCACATCACATAGAGTCATAAGAACGTCCTCAACAGCCGGGGAAAGGCAACGGACAGTAGGGGAAATAACAGGGAAGATGGAAGAATGGTGAGGGGGTGTGGCTTCCACGATGGCGGAAGGATTCTCTTCCCCGGCAGCAGAGGCCGTAGGCGCGCGCACATCCAGCCAATCATTAGGGACCTTCGGCTCCCCAGGAAGGACGGAGTCGCAGCCATTACTCACAATGACATGGCGCATACCCCGCGACCAAGAAGGTCCATTGCGGATGTGGAGCTTCTCAAAGCCGGCGGGAGGTCCTCGCGGAAGTTGCATGTTTAGAAGCAGTGGTAGTTTGATGGACCTCTATAACCTATCAGCTTAAACACTTCAAGAGTGGAGAGATGCTTGCAGCGGAGAAACGCGCCAATCTATACACGGAGATGAGAATACTTTACAGCGACTGGGGAACCACAAAGGACACCAGCGGTGGAAGGAACCTAATCAGGGTACAGGCTATACAGCGTGTGTCAGGGGATCAGGGAACGCAGCCTACAGGAAGCTGTCACCGTGTCATGAAGGATGACACAGTCTACGGGAAGCTGACACAGTACAGACAGAAAAGGAGTTACTGTCTGTACCGATAGTTCTAAGAAAGTACATAAGTAGTCACCAAGACATAAAACGATTGAGTGAACTGCAATTGATGCTGGTAGTATGTAAATGGTAACTTTAGCCTAGTCAGACTGTCGGCATCATATGATGACATGTATAATATGTTTAATATCATATTGCCGTTCCCTACTCGTTAGACCCACCTCCTGGGGTGAAATTCCTTTCACAACTAAAAAACAAACCCTGCTCTCCTCCTTGAACTTGATTACATATCTTCAGCCAAGAATTTAGCTGCTGGCCGTCTTCGGCAGTAAAACACACCTACCAGGGCAGGACCAGGGAGATGTAAACCTTCTTTTTTTAACATTCGTTTGTTTTGCTTCTCTTCTTCAAGTGTTAATTCCAAATGGCCCCTCCTGGAAATAGAGTTTACCCTGATAATGAGGGTGGGCATTTGAGCAAATCCACAGAAAATTCACAGTGGTAACAACTCTTTCTCTAAAGACACGTGTAAGGCCGTGTCAGCCTTTATTCAGGTTGCGATCATCCTGCCTTACCCAGGGGGATATAAACAACCAGCGTTTCATTCATTCATGTAAGGACAGCTTTCTTGATGGGGGAAGGCAACCACTAAATAACTATCAAGTCTGAGGCATTAGATAAATTGATAGAGTCCAAGCCCGTATTGCAGCATGATATCTAGGTTTGGTTTGATTTGTCGATTACATGGTCTATTATTAGTTTATTACGTGTCCTCTCCCCCCCTGACTACAGCAAACTCTATGCAGCAATGGGGGGGGGGGGGGGGGGGGGCATACCAGGGCCCCCTGGGAGGGCCCCCTGGTGGACACGGGGGAAACCCGAATTCCCGATGATTGTCGGGATTCCTTGGTCGGGATCCGCACCAGAGGGGTAGACCCAGGGGGTAGATGGGGTAGATGGGGGGGATGGGGGGGGGGGGGGGGGGGGGGTAGATCCCATCACCTGCCGTAGATCGCAGGCGCTGGAGAGCAGCCCCCCCCCCTGAGGGGCCCCTGCCGGCCCCTGCTGGAGAAGACCAACCGATCCAACTGTCTTTCTGGAGTCAAGCGAGGCAGCCAAGAGGCATTGGCCTAAGCTGACCCCCAAATTTGTTTTGAGTCTCGGGGACAGATTCGAATTGCTTTAAACTAGTCAAGAAACTCCTCCTGCCAAAGCGCCTCCTCCCTTCTGCGCCGATCGAAAGAGCTAATAATTTCCCCCGCCGTTCCCACTCTATCTGGTCGCCCTCATGGTGGGTCAGATCGTTTGGATGTCGAGCGCGTGTCGGTGATTTGCCTCGGAGGTGGCAATGCTTACATTTGTCCAATCCCTTCGTGCTGCAGCTGTTTAATCGGAAGCAAGTCAAACCCCCGACCGTGGAGGAGGGCTTGCACGACCTCGACTTGCCAGAGAAGAGAAAGCAGCTCACACGGGATGTAGAGGTAAATGAAGAAGCTTTAAAAGCTCATATAGGCGAACCTAGCCATATTTCTGTGTTTGCTCTGGAAATCGAGTTGCAAGAAATGAATCCCGTATGAGAGTCATCAACCTTTGCCTGGCAAGAGTTCTTAGGAGGGTCAAAGCACAGTGGCATTCATAATCACTGCAATCCCTGTTGTTTGTGTTCAGGATGACAAGCAAAGGGTCCTGACCTTGACGACCCCAGTCGTTGTTGCCATGATTCTTGGAGTGCTGCTCGTCGCTTCTATTTGCATGTTGACGTACCTGAACGGAGAGGTAGGTTTGTGGCCAAGATCTGGGCAGTCTTGAAGTTGGAGTTGGACTGATTACATTTCATCATATCATAATATCCTGTCATAATCAACCATAGGTGACCCCAAACAAGCCTGCTCCAAACACCCCCGTGTGTGTGTGGGGTGTGTAGGGGTGTGTGAGGCCATGCCCTACCGACTTGTGCACTCAGCTCTGTTTATTTCCCTACCATGCATGATTCGGCTAATGTTCCCCATGAAAAATGAACAAAACAAAGTATCTGACCATGCCTTCCCCACCTGCGTACTCAGCTCCGTTTATTTCCTCATCATCAGCTACCATACAGGATTTGCTTGATTTCCTCGACATGAAAAAATGAACAGTTATAAGTGTCTAACCATGCCTTCCCCACTTGTGCTCCCACCTCTGTTTATTTCCCTATCATGTATGATTTGTTTTTTGCTCGCCATGAAAAAACGAACAAAACTAAGTGTCTAACCATGCCTTCCCCACTTGTGCACTCACCTATGTTTATTTCCCTACGATGCATGATTTGTTTTTTGCTCGCCATGACAAAACAAACAAACAAACAAACTATTTGACCATGCCGACCCACTTGTGCACTCACCTCTCTTTATTTCCCTACCATGCATGATTTATATTTTGCTCGCTATTAAAAAACAAACAATACAAAGTATCTAACCATGCCTTCCCCATTTCTGCACCCACCAATGTTTATTCCCCTATCATGCTTGATTTGTTTTTTGCTCGCCATGAAAAAACGTACAAAACAAAGTATCTGACCATGCCTTATCCACTTGTACACTCACCTACTTCCTTATCATCAGCTATCATACATGATTTGTTTTTTGCTCGCCATGACAAAACAAACAAACAAATTATTTGGCCATGCCGACCCACTTGTGCACTCACCTATGTTTATTTCCCTACCAAACATGATTTGTTTTTTGCTCGACATGAAAAAACATATAAACAAATTATTTGACCATGCCGAACCACTTGTGCACTCACCTATTTCCTTATCATCAGCTATCATACATGATTTGTTTTTTGCTCGCCATGACAAGACAAACAAGCAAATTATTTGACCATGCGACCCACTTGTGCACTCACCTAAGTTTATTTCCCTACCATGCATGATTTGTTTTTTGCTCGACATGAAAAAACCAACAGTACAAGTATCTGACCATGCCTTATCCACTTGTACACTCACCTGTTTAAACTAATCAGCGCACCATGAGGACATCTGATTCAGATGTCCTCATGGTGCGCTGCTTAGTTTAACTACTTCCCTACCACGTATGATCTGGTCTTTGCTCGCTATGAAAAAACATCCACTTGTGCACTCTGCTCAATGCTGACTAGGTATGGCACAGCCAGTGCTAGTGACTTCATGCAACAACAGATGAACACACTTATGATTAAAGTATGATTATTATTATTATTATTATTGTTATTATGATTATGATTATAAGAGGATCTGACCATGCCCTCCCCACTTGTGCACTCAGCTCAATGCTGACTGATCAATCGCACCCAGCCCCAGTGCCTGTGAACCTTCAGGATCAACAAGTGAACCCATTTTGTTGAATATATTAAAGTTATATCCATCTCGCTTATTATGAGGATGATTATTATTATTATTATTATTATTATTATTATCATCACCATCATCATCATCAACATCATCATCAACATTATTATTATTATTATTATTATTATTATTACTACTACTACTAGAGGATCTGACTAGCCCTATCCACTTGTGTGTCCAGCTTCACGTGAGCAAGATCATCATTGCGGATCAGAAGGTTCTTTTTAGTGAGGTCAAGAATGATGTGAGTAAATGAGAGGGATAAGGAGAGAGAGAGAGAGAGAGATGTTTATATTAAGGGCCCCCAGAGAAGAGGAGGAAAGGGAAAAGAGAGAGAGAGAGAGAGAGAGAGGGGGGTGGGGGGGGTGGGGGGAAGATAGATGTTTTATATTGCTGCTGGTCGGCAACTTCGTTGTTTCAAACTGTTCTCAGAGAGAGATAAAGAAGGAGATAAAAGGAGAGAAGGAGAAATAGAGAGAGAGAGAGAGAGAGAGAGAGGGGGGGGGGGGGGGAAGATAGATGTTTATATTGCGGCTGGTCGGCAACTTAGTTGTTTAAACTGTTCTCAAGAGAGAGATAAAGAAGGAGATAAAGGGAGAGAAGGAGAAATAGAGAGAGAGAGAGAGAGAGAGAGAGAGGGGGGGAAAGAGAGATGTTTTTATTGCGGCTGGTCTGCAACTTAGTTGTTTAAACCGTCCCCAAGAGAGAAAGAGGGAGAGAAAGAAAGAGAGAAAGACGGACACACACAAACACACACTCTCCTTGAAACACTGTGGCCCGTTATACCTCCACTGTGCTTCGGGGTACTTCCATTGACCAAATTGGCCAGCGCTATAGCGCACTTGAAAAACAAACTGCGCTTTGTAGTGCTAAAAGCGCAAAAATTGCTTGCTGCGCCCACAGGGGGTTGCAAAAAACTGCTTGAAACGCGCAGTGAGGCTCAAAAAGGGCGCGCTTGGAAGTACACCACCACCACACAAGCTCCATGACACACTGTGACCTGAATTTCTTCCACTGTGCTCCACCCTGGAAATATATGGCTTCACTAAACCACCAGCTTGGAATAAAGGTCGGACTGCACACCTCCACAACACACACAACGCACACCACCACCACACACACACACACACACACACACACAAACACTACCTTCACAACGCACACACACACACACACACACACACACACAACCACCACAACACACCCATCACACTCACAAACGCACCACCACCACACACACACACACAAACACCACCTCCACAACACACGCATCACACAGACAAGCACACCACCACCACAAACACAAACACAACACACGCAAACACCACAATATAAACACACACACCACAACACACACACATTCTAATTCGCTGAATACCCTCCACCATGCGTGCCGAAGGCATCACTAGACCGCTAGCTTGATATACTTATCATACAGCACACCACCAGAACACACACAACCACCATTGCCACAACACACACACTCATATTCACTGATGACCTGTCACCCTGTGTGCAGATGGCTTCACTAGACCTCATGCTTGAAATACAGGTCATACTGCACACCAGCACCACCATAACACACACATCAAAACAAACACAAACGAACACACACAACTCCACACCACAAAACACACACACACCACCTCCACAACACACACTACACGCACAAACACCACCACCACACACACACACCACCTCCACAGCACACAAACACACATTCTCATTCACTGAATACCTGCCACCATGTAAACAGATGGCCTCACTAGACCGCAAGCTTGATATACTTATCATACAGCACACCACCAGAGCACACACAACACACACAACCACCACCGTCACAACACACACACTCTAGGTCGCAAGCTTGAAATACAGGTCATACTGCACACCAGCACCACACACACACAACACGCACACAACACAAAACACACACACAATACTCACACAACACAACACACACAACGCACACAACACACACAACCACCACCACAACACACACACACACATTTTCATTCACTGAATACCTGCCACCCTGTGTGCAGATGGCTTCACTAGACCGCAAGCTTGAAGTACATATCATACTGCGCACCACAACACACACAACTCACACACAAGCATACAACACCTCCACAACGCACACTCTCTCATTCACTGAATACCTGCCACCCTGTGTGCAGATGACTTCACTAGACCGCAAGCTTGAAATACAGGTCATACTTCGCACCACAAAGCACACATCTCAAACACACCACCACAACACGCACACAACACACACAACACACACATCACATCACAACACACACACAACACAACACACACACATACAACACACACACACACCAGCAGCACACACACAACACACACAGCGGACACAACACCACCTCCACAACACACACGCACACACACTCTCTCATTCACTGAAGACCTGACACCATGTTTGCAGATGGCATCACTAGACCGCAAGCTTGATACAAAGATAATGTCGCTTCAAAAGATGCAAATGAAGCTAGATGAGGTGCGGGTTTTGGGGTGGATTGTTTGTGTGTGGGTGTGGGGTGGGGTGGGGGGTGATATAAAGATAGTAATGCCTCAGAAGATGCAAATGAAGGTAGACGAGGTGCGGATTTTGGGGTGGACTGTTTGTGTGTGGGTGTGTGTGGGGGGGTGGGGTGGGGTGGGGGGTGATATAAAGATAGTAATGCCTCAGAAGATGCAAATGAAGGTAGACGAGGTGCGGATTTTGGGGTGGACTGTTTGTGTGTGGGTGTGTGTGTGGGTGTGGGGTGGGGTGGGGGGTGATATAAAGATAGTAATGCCTCAGAAGATGCAAATGAAGGTAGACGAGGTGCGGATTTTGGGGTGGACTGTGTGTGTGGGTGTGGGTGGGGGGGTGGGGTTGGGTAGGGGGTGATATAAAGATAGTAATGCCTCAGAAGATGCAAATGAAGGTAGACGAGGTGCGGATTTTGGGGTGGACTGTTTGTGTGTGTGTGGGGGTGTGTGTGGGGGGGTGGGGTGGGGTGGGGGGTGATATAAAGATAGTAATGCTTCAGAAGATGCAAATGAAGCTAGATGAGGTGCGGATTTTGGAGTGGACTGTTTGTGTGTGGGTGTTTTATGTGTGTGTGTGAGAGTGAGTGTGTGTTGGGTGGGTGGGGTGGGGGGTGTTATAAAGATAGTAATGCTTCAGAAGATGCAAATGAAGCTAGATAAGGTACGAATTTGGGGGTGGACTGTTTGTGTGTGTGTGTGTTGGGGGTGTGGAGGTGATTTCAAGATAGTTTTGCTTCTGAAAATGCAAATGCGGTTCGATGAGGTGCGAATGGATTTGATTTTGGTGGGGGTTGGGAGGGAGGGGGTGGTGGTGGTCGGGTAGGAGTGATGGAGTGCATTTGATTTGGGATGAGCTCATAGTCTACGATCCAGATTTGTTACCAGTTCAGAAAGTGGGTTACCTGGTAGCTACATGGGTTGAGGCCTCTATCTATGTATGTATCTATATATCTATATATCTATATATGTATCTGTCTATGTATCTATATATCTATCTATATATATGTATCTATCTATCTATCTATCTATCTATCTATCTATCTATCTATCTATCTATCTATCTATCTATTTTGGCCTATCAGCTAACTTGCAGTCCTCCCCCCCCCCCCCCCCCCCCCCCAAAACACGCCCCCCCCCTTCCACACACACACACACACACACGCCCCCTTACACACTGTCACCCCCATGCAGGTGGGCAAGAATGCAGGTGTGTAAAAAACCGCACACACACCGTCCCCCCCCCCCCCCCCCCCCCCCCCCCGCCCGCCCGCCCGCCCGCCCCGCCCCCCCCCCCCACACACACACACACCCTCCCACACTGTCACCCCCTTGCAGGGGGGCAAGAACGCAGCTGTGTAAAAACCACACACACACACACACACACACACACTCATACTCACACACATGTAGACACACATACAGCACTCGCACACCACACACCCCTCACCCACTCCCTACTATGCAGGTGGACAAAAACGCAGCTGTGGACCCCCCCCCCCCCCACCACCACCACACACCACCACACACACACACACACACACACACACACACATACAGCACACACATACAGCACACTAATACAGCACACACACACCCACCCCCCTCACCCACTCACCACTATGCAGGTGGACAAGAACGCAGCTGTGTAAAAACCGCACACACACACCGTTCCCCCCCACCCCCACCCCCCACACACACTCGCCCCCTCCCACACTGTCATCCCCTTGCAGGTGGGCAAGAACGCAGCTGTGTAAAAACCACACACCCACACCGTTCACCCCCCCCCCCCCCCCCCCCCCCCCCACACACACACACACACACACACTCACTCACTCACTCACTCACTCACTCACACACATACAGCACACACATACAGGCCCCTCCCCCCCCCCCCCCCCCCCACACACCCACACACACACACACTCGCCACCATGCAGGTGGACAAGAACGCAGCTGTGGAAAAAGCGAAGATGGAGGCGGAGATTACAACCGTGAAGCATTTGCATGAGGTAAGCCTGCAAGTCAGCAGGGGTGGTGTGTGTTAAGGTGTGGGTGTGTGTAGGCATGTGTGGGGTGGGTGGGTGTGTATGGATTAAGTGGAGGCGGAGATAACAGCCTTGAAGCATATGCATGAGGTAGGCCTGCAAGTCAGCAGGGGTGGTGTGTGTTTAGTGTGTGTATGTGTAGGCATGTGTGGGGTGGGGGGGGGGGTATGGATTAAGTGGAGGCTGAGATAACAGCCGTGAGCATATGCATGAGGTAGGCCTGCAAGTCAGCAGGGGTGGTGTGTGTGTGTGGTGTGGTGTGTGTGTGGGGGGGGGTGAATTGAATGAGGGGGTGACTTGGTGGTGTGCAGGGAGGGGGCAGGTGCTGGGTGTGGTGTGTGCAGGGAGGGGGGGGCGTGGTAAGGCTTGAGGTAAGACTCAAGTCAGCAGGGGTGTGGTGTGTGTGGGGGGGGGGGGGGGGGTAATGTATAGAGTGAGAGGGTGACCAGAGAGGGTAGGTGCTGGGGGGGTGAGGTGGGTGCGGGTGTAGGGAGGTGTGGGGTGTGGGTGTGGGGTGGGGGGCTATGGATTGAGTGAGAGGGTGACTAGAGAGGGCAGGTGCTGGGGGGGTGAGGTGGGTGCGGGTGTAGGGAGGTGGGGGGCGGGGTGGGGGGCTATGGATTGAGTGAGAGGGGTGACTAGAGAGGCAGGTGCTGGGGGGGGGTGAGGTGGGCGGTGTGGTGTAGGGAGGTGGGTGGTTGTGGTTGTGGGGTGGGGGGCTATGGATGAGTGAGAGGGTGACTAGAGAGGGCAGGTGCTGGGGGGGGTGAGGTGGGTGCGGGTGTAGGGAGGTGTGGGTGTGGGGTGGGGGGCTACGGATTGCGTGAGAGGGTGACTAGCGGGGTCAGTGCTGGGGGTTATGTGGGGTTCGGGTTATGGAGGTGTGGGGTGGGGTGTGGGGTGTGGTGGCTATGATTGAGTGAAGAGGTGACTAGAGAGGGCAGGTGCTGGGGGGGTGAGGTGGGTGGCGTCTGTGTTTTAGGGATGGCGTGGGTGGGGTGTAGGGGTCTAACGGATTGATTGAGGGTGACTACACAGGGCCAGGTGTCTGGGGGTGGTGAGGGTGGTGCGGGTGTAGGGGTGGTTGGGGGTGGGTGGGGGGCTATGGATTGGAGTGAGATTATGACTGAAGGGCAGGTGCCTGGGTGGTGAGTTGGGGTGCGGTGTACGGGAGGTGGTGGTGTTGGGCGTGTGGTGGGGGTCTATGGATTGAGTGAATAGGGTGACTAGATAGGATGTGCAGGTGCTGGGGGTGGTTAGGTTGTTTTCGGGTGTAGATGTTGTGGGGGGTGGTGTGGGGGCTATGGTTGAGTGAGAGGGTGACTAGAGAGGGCAGGTGCTGGGGGGGTGAGGGTGGGGGTTGGGTGTAGGGAGTGTGGCGTGTGTGGGGTGGTGTGAGGGGCTATGGATTGAGTGAGAGGGTGACTAGAGAGGGGCAGGTGCTGGGGGGGGGTGAGGTGGGTGCGGGTGTAGGGAGGTGGTGGGGTGGGGGGGTAGGGGGCTATGATTGAGTGAGAGGGTGACTACCAGAGGGCAGGTGCTGGGGAGGTGAGGTGGGTGCGGGTGTAGGAGGTGTGTGGATGTGGTGTGGGGTGGGGGCTATGGATTGAGTGAGAGGGTGACTAGAGAGGGCAGGTGCTGGGGGGGTGAGGTTGGGTGCGGGTGTAGGGAGGTGGGTGTGGGTGGTGGGTAGGGGGCTCTGGATTGAGTTGAGAGGGTTGACTAGAGAGGGGCAGGTGCTGGGGGGTGAGGTGGTGCGGGTGTAGGGAGGGGGGGGGGGCGGGGTGGGGGGCTATGGATTGAGTGAGAGAGTGACTAGAGAGGGCAGGGTGCTGGTGGGGTGATGTGGTGGCGGGTGTAGGGAGGGTGGTTTTGTTGGTTTGTGGTTGTGGTTTGTCTGGATTTGAGTTAGCGTTTTCCCTCGCCGCTTTTCCGTTCTTGTGTTTCTTTTCGTGGGGTTTCTTTTTTAGGCGGTTTTGGTTTTGTGTGGGGGCTCCCCTAGACGTGAATTGAGTTAGCGTTAATGTGACTAAAGGCAGGTGCTGGGGGGGAGGTGGTGTCTGGTGTAGGGAGGTGTGGGTTGTGGGTGTGGGGGGCTATGGATTTGAGTGAGAGGGTGAACAGAAAGGGGCAGGTGCGGGGGGTGAGGTGGGTGGCGGGTGTATGGAGGTGTAGGGTGGGGTGTAGGGGGCTATGGATTGAGTGTAGGTGACTACACAGGCAGGTGTGGGAGGTGAGTGGGTGCGGGTGTAGGGAGGTGTGGGTGTGGGGTGGGGGGCTATGGATTGAGTGAGAGGGTGACTAGAGAGGGCAGTGCTGGGGGGTTGATGTGGGTGGGGTGTGGGGTGGGGGGCTACGGATTGAGTGAGAGGGTGACTAGAGAGGGCAGGTGCTGGGGGGGTGAGGTGGGTGCGGGTGCTGAGGGGTGAGGTGGGGGTGCTGTGGTGGAGAATGAGGGGTAACTGGAAGGACAGGGTGTGTGTGTGTGTGGGGGGGGGGGGGGGCTATGAATTGAGTGAGAGGGTGACTAGAGAGGGCAGGTGCTGGGTAGGGGGTGAAGTGGGTGCGGCTGTAGATAAGGGTGAGGTGGGGGTGCCGTGGTGGAGATTGAGGGGTGACTGGAAGGGCAGGGTGTGTGTGGTGGTGGTGTGGGGGGGGTTTTGACTTGTCATGATTATCATCATCATTGTCATTATCTTCATTATCGTCATCATCTTCATTATTGTCATCATTATCATTACCATTATTATTATTATCATCATCATCATTATCAACATCATTATCATCATCATTATCGCCATCAACATCATCATCGCCATCCCCTTCACCTCCATTATCACCCTCCCCTTCACCACCATCACATACATCAGCCGCCCTCCCACCCCCCCTTCACACACCATCAATCCACCATCATCATCACCCTCCTCTTCACCACCATCATCATCACCATCATCACCCTCCCCTTCACCACCATGATCATCACCATCACCCCCCCCCCTTCACCACCATCAATCATCACCATCAATCAGCCCATCACCACCCTCCCCTTCACCACCATCACCACCCTTCCCTTCACCACCATCATCATCACCATCACCACCCTCCCCTTCACCACCATCACCACCATCCCCTTCACCACCATCATCATCACCATCACCACACTCCCCTTCACCACCATCATCATCACCATCACCACACTCCCCTTCACCACCATCAAGACCCTCCCCTTCACCACCATCATCATCACCATCACCACCCTCCCCTTCACCACCATCATCATCACCATCACCACACTCCCCTTCACCACCATCATCATCACCATCACCACACTCCCCTTCACCACCATCATCATCACCGCACCCCCTCCCCTTACCACATCAGACCCTCTCCCCTTTACACACCACCTCATCCCCATCACCACCCCTACCCCGTCACCCCAGCATACAACCATCAACCACACTCCCCGTCACCCATCAAGACCCTCCCCTTACCAACCATCATCATCCCCACACCTACACTGCAAAGAACTTCACCACCATCATATCACCATCACACCACACTCCCCTTCGCCAACAGCAAACCCGCCCCTTCACCACCCTCATCATCCCATCACCACACTCCCCCTTCAACAAACACACATCATCATCAACCATCACCACCTCCCCGTCAACCACCATCAATCATCACCATCACCACACTCCCCGTCACACCAGCAAGGACCCTCCCCTTCATCACCACCTCATCATCACCATCACCCCCCTCCCTGCACCACCATCAGCATCACCATCACCACACGCCCGGCACCACCATCAAGACCTCCCCTTCACCACATCAATCATCACCATCACCAACCACTCCCTTCACCACCAGCATGCAGCAACCATCACCACACTCCCTCCCCTTCACACACCCATCACCCCTCACTCCCCTGCAACCACCATCAACCACACTCCCCTTCATCACCAGAACTCATCACCAGCACCACACTCCCTTCCCATCACCATCACGACCTCCCCTTCACCACCATCATCAATCTCATCACCACCCTCCCCCTTCACCACCATGCAACCTTTCCCTTCATCCCCTTCACCACCCAAATCCCACACCCCCTCCCTTCACCACCACAACACCCGTCCATTCCAACCACCATAACCCTCGCATTCACCACCATCAACACCCTCCCATCACACCACAACAACCCTCCCCTCAATTCACCATCAACACCCTCCCCTTCACCACACAATCAACACCTCCCCTCACATTATCAACACCCTCCCCTTCCCACATCACACCCCCCCTTGATTCACCACAACACATCCGTCACCCTTTCACAACCATCAACCACCCTCCCCCTTCACCACACATCAACACCCTCCCCTTCACAAAACTCACCACCCTCCCCTTCACAAACATCAACCACCCTCCCCTTCCACAAACAATCACCACCCTCCCTGTCACCACCATCAACACCCTCCCCTTCACAAACATCACCACCCTCCCCTTCACAAACATCACCACCCTCCCCTTCACCACCAATCAACACCCTCCCCTTCACCACCATCAGCACCCTCCCCTTCACCACCATCAACACCGTCCCCTTCACCAACATCAGCCCTTTCCCCTTCAACACCATCAACACCCTCCCCTTCAACACCATCATCATCACCACACGATCCCCCCACCCCCCATCCCCACCCCCACTTGCAGGAGGAGAAGGTGAAGGGAAACCGACTGATGCGTGACAATGACGAACTCCACAAGCGACTAGAGGTAAGCCAACCACCAACCACCCAAACAGAAACAAGCGACTAGAGGTAAGCCAACCACCAACCACCCAAACAGAAACAAGCGACTAGCGGGAAGGGGCGTTGGGGGTGGTGGGTAGAGGTCGTGCGTGAGGAAAGGGGATTGTGTCAAGGTGCATCAGGGCTAGTTGGGGGGTGGTGGGTGGTGGGGCAAGAAGCGTCAGGGGTGGGGGGCCAGGGGTGGGGCGTGGGGAAAAGTGAGTGGGTCAAGGGGCATCTGGGCTGGGTTGTGGGTGGCAGCTGCTGCGTGACAATGACGAACTCCACAAGCGACTTGAGGTAATTCGATTCTGTCACATTTTTGTGCTGCCAACTTTAGCTGAAAATCGTGTGATATCATATTAATGTATGATATTATATAGGGTCCTGCAGGGGAATTACTAATCACTAACATTGTCACATTTTGTTGACCGTACCGCCACACAAATTTAACGATGTGATCATTTGACACTAGCCTTTGTACGCGGCGCGATTCGCCAATGAAGTAAATCCGGGACTCGATGATCTTGTCACATTTTATTGACCGTACTGACACACAAATATGAGTATTCTATCATTTGACACTAGCCTTTGTACGCGGCGCGATTCGCCAATGAAGTAAATCCGGGACTCGATGATCTTGTCACATTTTATTGACCGTACTGACACACAAATATGAGTATTCTATCATTTGACACTAGCCTTTGTACGCGGCGCGATTCGCCAATGAAGTAAATCCGGGACTCGATGATCTTGTCACATTTTATTGACCGTACTGACACAAATATGAGTATTCTATCATTTGACACTAGCCTTTGTACGCGGCGCGATTCGCCAATGAAGTGAATCTGGGACTCAATGATCATGTCACATTTTATTGACCGTACTGACACAAAAATATGACGATTTGATCAAATGACACTCGTCTGATCGCGGCGCGATTCCCCCGGTGAAGTGAATCCGGGACTCGTTGTAAGATGATCTTGTCACCTTTTGTTGACCGTACTGACACAAACATTTGATTATTCAATCATTTGGCGCTCGTCTTTGGACGCAGCGCGATTTGCCGGTGAAGTGAATCCTGATGTAAGTCGATCGTGTCATATGTTGTTTTTACAACAAGGATTTTCGCCTCAGATTTTCGCCCCAGATTTTCACCCCAGAGTTTCCTCTTTTGTTTAGTTGTGGAAGGAATTTTACCCCAGGAGGTGGGTCTCCCGACACAAACCAGCAACTCCAAGGATTCAGTTTGTATTGTGTTGCAACTCCTACAAAAGAGTAGGCCCACTTTGGACCGGTGGGAGAGTCGGAATTCTTTTCAGAAACCAAACACGAGTAACAAGTAATTAATCGTGTAATAGGAATTTATAGTATAATAGAATAGGTTAATTCAAGACGACCTAATTTATGGCGACATGTCACGTATTGTTTTTTACAACAAGAATTGTTGCCTCAATATAGACTTTTTATATTATAATTATTACTATTATTCAGAATTCCTTTCAGAAACCAAACATGAGTAACAGGTAATTGATAATATAATAGAAATTAACAATTCAATAGAATAGGTAAATTCAAGACAACCTAATTTATGGCGACATGTAACATATTGTTTTTTACAACAAGGATTTTCGCCTCAATATGGACTTTTTATATAATATTTATTATCATTATTCGGAATTCCTTGCAGAAACCAAACACGAGTAACAGGTAATTCATAATATAATAGGATTGCATAATACAATGGAATAGGTAAATTCAATACAACCTAATTTATGGCGACATGTCACATATTGTTTTTTACAACAAGAATTTTACGCCTGTGATCAGCAGAGTCTCTCCTACATAAAGAGGGAGTAGGCAAATGTTGACATGTGCCTTATGGCACTGTACCCTAGACTACTCTAATTGTCTTAACAGTGTCTTTGTCTTAAACGGTCTTTGCCGTTAGTTTGGCCTCCATCTAATCTCTCACAAAAAGGGGGTTTAAACAAATTAATTAATGGCGGAGTCACTCCTACATAAGGAGGGAGTAGGCAAATGTTGACATGTGCCTTATGGCACTGTACCCTAGACTACTCTAATTATCTTAACAGTGTCTTTGTCTTAATTGGTCTTTGCCGTTAGTTTGGCCTCCATCTAATCTCCCACAAAAAGGGGGTTAAAACTAATTAATAAATGGCGGAGTCACTCCTACATAAGGAGGGAGTAGGCAAATGTGCAGTTATACATGTGCCTTATGGCGCTGTACCCTAGACTACTTTAATTATCTTAACAGTGTCTTTGTCTTTGTCTTAATTGGTCTTTGCCGTTAGTTTGGCCTCCATCTAATCTCCCACAAAAAGGGGGTTAAAACAAATTAATTAATGGCGGAGTCACTCCTACATAAGGAGGGAGTAGGCAAATGTTGACATGTGCCTTATGGTTCTGTACCCTAGACTACTTTAATTGTCTTTAAAGTGTCTTTGCCTTTGTCTTAGACGGTCTTTGCCGTTAGTTTGGACTCTATATAATCTCTCACAAAAACAAATCAATTAATGGCAGAGTCACTCCTACATTTATAAGGAAGGAGTAAGCAAATGTTGACATGTGTCTTATGCAGGGACAGGCATTATGATATCATATGATGCTGGCGGCCTGGCTAGGCTAAAGTTTCCATTTACATACAATATCATGTAATGCAATTTGTACAATCTCATATGATATCATACTCGTCTTTGGTCAGTATCATATGCTTTGCACATCCCTAGTCTTATGGCACTGTACCCAAGACTACCCCTTGGAGTTTTGCCATGCCTCTTCATTTGCCCGAACGACTTTGTGGGTAGTTAGGGGCAGGGTACTTCCAAGCGCGCGCGCTGGCGCGCTGCCTTTTTGAGCCCCACTGCGCGTTTCGCGCAGTTTTTTGCACCCCCCTGTGGGCGCAGCAAGCACTTTTTGCACCACTAAGCGCAGTTTTTTGTTTTCGAGTGCGCTAAGGCGCTGGCCAATTTGGTAAATGGAAGTACCCTGGTTAGGGGGGCAAATAGAGGAACACGCACAGCCATGAGGTAAGGTTAAACTTCTGCCTATGAAAGTTATTAACATACCATAACATACCATACTACAACACTACCACCCCACCCAGGTAAAGACTGCCGAGCTGCATTTGTTGGACGACCAGACCGTCAACTTTCAAAAAGACATGAATACACCCCACATGCATACCATTATTATTCCCATCTTCAACCCCCACCCCCATCCACCCCCCATCCACCCCACACACCCCACCCACACACCCCATCCACCCCCCATCCACCACCCCCCAGGTAAAGACTGCCGAGTTGAGGTTGTTGGACGACCAGACCGTCAACTTTTAAAAAGACATGTATCACATGCAAACCATCATCATTCCCCATCTCGACCCCACCTACCCACCCACCCTCCCTCCTCCCCACCCCCACCCCCCCAGGTAAAGACTGCCGAGTTGAATTTGTTGGAAGACCAGACCGTGAACTTCCAAAAAGACATGTCCCAGATGCAAACCATCATCATTCCCATCTTGACCCCCACCCACCCTCCCTCCACCCCACCCCCACCCACCCAGGTAAAGACTGCCGAGTTGAATTTGTCGGAAGACCAGATTGTAAATTTCAAAAAGACATGTGCCACCTGCATACCATTATTATTCCCATCTTGACCTTCTCCTCCACCCACCCACCCCCCATCCACCCCACCCCCACCCACCCACCATCCACCCCACCCCACCCCCATCCACCCCACCCAACCCATACCCACCCAGGTAAGGACTGCTGAGTTGAAGTTGTTAGAAGACCAGACCGTCAACATCAAGAAAGGCATGTCCCACATGCATACCATACCATTCCATACCTCGAAAATCTCCCCAAACCACCATACCACACCATACCATTATCATTCCCCATCTCGACCCCCCCCCCACCCCCCCCCCCCCACCCCACCCAGGTAAGGACTGCCAAGCTGAAGTTGTTGGAAGACCATACCACTATCATTCCCATACCACCCCTCAGCCCCACTCCCACACACCCTAAGTTCAAAACCACGGTACCATACCATACCATTATCATCCCCATAACCACTCGACCCCCCCACCCCACCCCCACCCCCCATCCACCCCCACCCCCACCCCCTATCCACCCCCCAGGTAAGGACAGCCGAGCTGAAGTTGTTGGAAGACCAGACCGTGAACTTCCAAAAAGACATGTCCCAGATGCAAACGGCGATCCGCATTGCTCAAGGCCTCCCAGAGGAGGAGGTGGTTGATGCCGCAGACTACGAGGTGCTCTACAAGAAGCAAGAGAACCAGAGGAAGAATCACCCACTACTAGGAAGGGAAGCCTCGGGAGAGAGTCGGCAAATGAAGCAGGGCCGCCACTCGGGCAGTGGGGGGCAGGGTGGGAAGCAACTGCACGATGGCAGCGGACAGGGTAGTAAGCTTGATGGGGAGGGACAGGGTAGTGAGTTTGATGGGGATGGACAGGGTAGTGGGCAACTGCACGGTGGTGGTAGGCACGGTGGCGGTGGACATGGTGTTGGGCACAGTGGCCTTGAACAGGGCAGTGAACAAGGTAGTGGGCAAGGTGACAGCCGCAGGCATGCAAGGAATGCCCAGCTCTGATCAGGGTGTCCAGCCTGTTTAAGAGTAGTGGGAGTGGGTAGGGTAGCGGGCATGGTGGCAGTGAACAGGGTAGTAGGCAAGGTGACGAAAGGAGGCATGCAAGAAATGACCAAGGAGGCAAGGTCAAGCAACCCTCGAGAGAGAGAGACAAGGCTAAGGAGGGATAAAGGAGGCAAGGCTAAGCGTGGAAGCATCCAGAGAGAGAGAGAGAGAGAGAGAGACAAGGCTATGGAGAGGCGAGGCTAAGGAGGCCCAAAGGGGGCAAGGCTAAGCAAGGAAGCCTCGAGAGAGAGAGAGAGACGTTGAATGAAGCCAGCACTCAGGCAGTGGGGGGCAGGGATAAGTGTAAGGGTCCTTGAAGTGGACAAGGTTACATGGCTCCAGCCTTAAAGGCTGCTCGCCGTCTTCGACAGGTAGTAGAGAACGGCAATATGATATCATATATGCCAGCAGTCTGACTAGGCCAAAGTTACCATTTATATAAAATATCATATGATGCAAGTTATATGATATCATACTCGCCTTTGGTCAACAACATATGATATGCCGGTCCCTTACAGTAAGACACCGGACTAGGTTACAGGGCTCCAGCCTGTAAGGCTCGCCGTCTTCGAACTGGCTCCAGCCAGCCAAGAATTCGAAGATGGCTCCAGCCAGCCAAGAATTCGAAGATGGCTCCAGCCAGCCAATAATTCGAAGATGGCTCCAGCCAGCCAAGACGGATTCCTCTGCAGTTACTTGGTCAATTAAAAGCAAGTGAACTTGGACTTGGTTACACAGCTTCAGCCAGCAATTTGGCTGCTCGCCGTCTTCGGCAGTAAAAACAATTATTACCAGGAAAATGTAAAGTCGAACAAACATTTTGTTGTTTAGCACTGATATAGTGATATGAGTGCCCCATCTTTGCGTCGGTAGACAGTGAGAAGCCCAGGGTTGGCTGAAAAAACATCAAACAAATCAAAATCCAATCCCACTGAACCCTCTCAAGGGTGGCACCCTGGCGGTGGTTTGCCTTCCCCAACACTGACATGAGTGCCACCTTTTCAGTTGCAGGCTTGTGGAAATGAACTCAAGAGCACTGTTTTTCTTTTCAGCTACCAGCAGCAGGTTCTATGTGTGTTCATCTTTCCAGAATCACGTAGGTGACACACTCGATCCTTCCAAGGAACAATTTGGGTTTCCATCTATCAGTTTCCACCTTCAGGTAGTGGGAGGAAATTCTAAGTATATGCCGGTAGTTATATACATGTTTGGTATTACGCACGACTTTGTGTAGGCATCGGATGAGATGATTAAGCATCTCGGGTTTCCCACTGTCATCCCATGAGGAGGACATCCAAGTCCGGTACACAGCATTCTTCCTTCCTTCTGATCCCCAGGTTTCATCTTTATAGCGCGTATCTGATGACTTGGTGCTACAGTAAAAGAAAATATGATTGGAGAATAGGACCTTCACTTTGTTCCATTTAACTGGTTTAAGTTTCAAAGATCCCACACATCTATGTAAATTGGTGGCCAGAGATTCATCCTGGGAATCTTCCAAGGAGTACGATGTCGCTAGAGCATCAGACAGATCCTTGCTCTAATAGTCTTTTCGTTCTCTAGCCATATTGAGATCGGCAAGGGCAACGTCCCTCATCATAGTATCATACCAGACTTAATATCACAGTATTTAACAATGGAATTACGAAATGTAATCACTGAATTCAACTAGTAATACCGGTAGTAAATTAGGAATTTACCTGTTTCATTCAAAGGAATGTGTTGGTGGGCAGATCGCTTCACTCCTAGGACACGTTTCATAAATCCAGCATGCCTTATGTGAAATTGTGAATATCTGTAGGTGCTACTTTGTCTCTGCTGGTAGCACCAAGAAGATGTTGAATGAGACCAGCGCTCCAGATTTGAGAGTCATACATTTCAGCAGATAGGGCAAAAGACTGGAACACTCACAAGTCACAACACAACAACAAACAAATGTTCCCCTCTTCGAGAAATTTCCAAATATCTTTTCTGTTGACAGTTTCATAAGCTTGACTGAAGTCGATGAAAGTATATATTATTTAGGTAGTAAACACGATATATCGTACGGTAAACACGGTATATCGTACGGTAATCCCGAAAATACCGTACGCTGCAACTTTAATACCGTGCGATATATCGTACGGTACACGGTAAAAGAAATACCGGGCTATATAAAGCTTGACAGCCCTACATATATATAGGGCTGTCAATACCGTACGGTATTTTCAATTACCGTACGATATATCGTGATATACCGTACGGTATCGATACCGTACGGTATTTTTATACCATTTTGGGGGAAATCAGTTAAAGACCAAGGGGATATAACAGGAAATACCGTTTACACGTCCATACACTTAAAATCAAGTCAAATGGACCAATACTGAGGGAGATAGAAAAACGCGGTAATATCGTGGTCTATTACCGTACGATATATCGTGATATATACGGTATAAATTCTCTGACCCAGACTCAGGTGCTTCTGACGAGAATCGAATCGCCGGCCTGCCGAGTCGCAAGCCCAAGCCAAAGCCGATTTGGACCAAACACGATATATCGTACGGTAAACACAATATATCGTGTTTACCGTACGATGGATCCCAAAAATACCGTACGGTTTCCTTGTCATGTGAACCGATATTATGCGTCGGGTATATTATTATCGGGTGATGGATATTATGTGTATCGGGTGATGCGATACTATGCGTATCGGGTTTTACCGTACGATATATCGTACGGTACACGGTAAAATAAATACCGGGCGGTATAAAGCTTGACAGCCCTACATGTATATAGCCTTCCAACTAATCATCAAACGAAGACAGGCAACATTGACGCATCCATGCATACTCAGCAAAACAGTGCCGAGACCGGAGCCCTGTTACCAGACACTTCTTTAACTAACTCCAAATATATATAAAGCTGGAAAGAAAAAGGATTCTACAGTATGTTACACTCCATGTGTGGGCCAAATAGGCTAAAAAGACTTGCCCAACCGTGATAGGAAGGGCTAAAAAGAAAAATCATTGATGAACTGAACCCCAAACAATCGTTTAACCGACGGGGGGCCTGAGTTCGTGCTACCGTGATACAGATATCTCTAGGGGGTTTAATACCTACGCCACCAAAACGGTGGTTGAGAGTTTGGTTTGTTTGCCCTCGACACCCCCCTAATGTAATGGGTTTTTTTTATTTGTAGGTGCTTTTTCTTTTTGTTTAAGCACAGAGTCCCATACACCCTCGTGGTGCCAAGTAGACTT
>JACBWV010000610.1:147103424-147243424 GCA_013435795.1 Chlamydomonas sp. ICE-L | reverse complement strand
TTTTTACATGACACTGAAACAGAGAAAGAAATCGGGTTCCATATAATGATCAGTATTTCAAGCACAAGAAAGCAAACCACCACCACCACCACCGCCACCACCACTGCCATCGCCACCAACACCAACAATTACAACATTAGTTTAATGTTGATCCAATGAATGCCATGCAAGTCAAGCCTCCATGAATGACTGACATTATCATCTGATGACCTGAATGAACACCTTAGCCATTTTTTTTTGCGGAGCCTCCTCTTGAAGGGGGCGGGAGCCTCCAGGGTTACCCATTTGTCCGTCTGACCAACTGAGACAAAGCCTGACACGCCAGCCAACGGTCTCGTAACTAACTCGCATCCGTTGCTACCTGTTGCTCCTTCGCGAACACTCTCCGCCAAATTTTAGCGTCGCTTGAGACGCTGCATATAACTTGTTTTTTCTTAGGTTGGATGAAGACCAGAAACTTATTGTCGGCGTTCATATTGCTGTTACCTAGTTGTGACAAGCCAACAACAAAGGTTTAGGGTCCTATCATTATAGCAGTTCAGCAGATGATTTGGATTCTGATTATTCAAAACACGTCGCAACTCGCACTTTATGACTCTAATTTGAATTTGGCCATCCACTACCCATAAGAGATACGATTTGAATTTGTAAATCAGAGAGTTCTGGGACTGGGAAGTCGAAAAGTTTGCCTGGAAAAGTCCAGTGGAAAAGCATCCTATCAAATCCAAATCATCCCCAGAAATTCTATAATGTCAGTATCCTAAACCCATAACCCTAAACCCTAACATCCCCATCAGTCTTGGGTTACTGCCGCATTATAGACATTCAAATTGTGGAATGGTGCCACAAGGCAGCAGAAGGTGACAAATATACAAAAAATGTGAACCTCGAATTAAAGCTTGTGCCTGTCTGGGCCAAAGTTTGGTTAAATGGATAGCAAGATCTGACATATCAATTTTTTTTTTTTTTTTTATGAAGAAAAAAACCTTACAAGGTGGGTCTCACAACACAAACCAGCTACACCAATAAATGATTAGGCATTCCAGACAAATTGTGTTTCAAAAACTCAAGAGATGCAAGCACATGTATGATAAATTGTACTGAATGGTACATTTGTCAACAACAGTTTCAATACAATTATGAGAGGCTTACAAGCAGACAAACTCATCTCTTAGCTGCACAGAGAATATATTGCCTCCTGTACCAGCAGTATTGCCACACGTTGCATGAAGGAGTCCCTACCACCTGGAGGGTGACACTTACTATGCCTGCCATGGTGACTTTCCCCAGCTGCAGCATACAGGAGGGTCCCCTTAACACCACGCCCATCCATACACCCTTTACACTAAACACACCCCGCACTTACCACACCCCATACCATACACCCGTCACCCCCCACCCGTCACACCACACACCCTTCACACCCCACACCATACACCCCACATCACATCGCATCATATGTCATTGCACAATTTTCAGGGGAGTTGCGTTTCATAAAACATCAAGCCTTTTGTTTTTTACGAGACACTTAACCAAGGCCAATAAAAGATATATCATAACACAGCGCCGCCTCAGCTTATTCATGGAATTGGGTGTGGGGTGTGGTGAATGTGGGGTGTGGTGAATGTGGGGTGTGGCGGGTGAGGGGTGTAATGACAGACTTACCCAAGGGCAATAACATATCTATCAAAACACAACGCTGCCCCAGCTTATTCATGGAATTTGGTCTGGGTGTGGTGAGTGTGGGGTGTGGCGGGTGATGGGTGTAATGACAGACTTACCCAAGGGTAATAACAGATCTATCAAAACACAACGCTGCCCCAGCTTATTCATGGAATTGGGTGTGGGTGTGGTGAGTGTGGGGTGTAATGACAGACATACCCAAGGCCAATAACAGATTCATCAAAACACAACGTTGCCCCATCTAATTCATGGAATTGGGTGTGGGGTATGGTGAGTGTGGGGTGTGGTGAGTGTGGGTGTAATGACCGACTTACCCAAGGGCAATAACAGATCCATCAAAACACAACGCTGCCCCATCTAATTCATGGAATTGGGTGTGGGTGTGGTGAGTGTGGGGTGTGGCGGGTGAGGGGTGTAATGACCGACTTACCCAAGGGTAATAACAGATCTATCAAAACACAACACTGCCCCAGCTTATTCATGGAATTGGGTGTGGGGTATGGTGAGTGTGGGGTGTGGTGAGTGTGGGGTGTAATGACAGACTTACCCAAGGGCAATAACAGATCCATCAAAACACAACGCTGCCCCATCTAATTCATGGAATTGGGTGTGGGTGTGGTGAGTGTGGGGTGTGGCGGGTGAGGGGTGTAATGACCGACTTACCCAAGGGTAGTAACAGATCTATCAAAACACAACGCTGCCCCAGCTTATTCATGGAATTGGGTGTGGGGTATGGTGAGTGTGGGGTGTGGTGAGTGTGGGTGTAATGACCGACTTACCCAAGGGCAATAACAGATCCATCAAAACACAACGCTGCCCCATCTAATTCATGGAATTGGGTGTGGGTGTGGTGAGTGTGGGGTGTGGCGGGTGAGGGGTGTAATGACCGACTTACCCAAGGGCAATAACAGATCTATCAAAACACAACACTGCCCCAGCTTATTCATGGAATTGGGTGTGGGGTATGGTGAGTGTGGGGTGTGGAGAGTGTGGGGTGTAATGACAGACTTACCCAAGGGTAATAACAGATCTATCAAAACACAACACTGCCCCAGCTTATTCATGGAATTGGGTGTGGGGTATGGTGAGTGTGGGGTGTGGTGAGTGTGGGGTGTAATGACAGACTTACCCAAGGGTAATAACAGATCTATCAAAACACAACGCTGCCCCAGCTTATTCATGGAATTGGGTGTGGGGTATGGTGAGTGTGGGGTGTGGTGAGTGTGGGGTGTAATGACAGACTTACCCAAGGGCAATAACAGATCCATCAAAACACAACGCTGCCCCATCTAATTCATGGAATTGGGTGTGGGTGTGGTGAATGTGGGGTGTGGCGGGTGAGGGGTGTAATGACCGACTTACCCAAGGGTAATAACAGATCTATCAAAACACAATGCTGCCCCAGCTTATTCATGGAATTGGGTGTGGGGTATGGTGAGTGTGGGGTGTGGTGAGTGTGGGGTGTAATGACAGACTTACCCAAGGGCAATAACAGATCCATCAAAAGACAACGCTGCCCCATCTAATTCATGGAATTGGGTGTGGGTGTGGTGAGTGTGGTGTGTGGCGGGTGAGGGGTGTAATGACCGACTTACCCAAGGGCAATAACAGATCTATCAAAACACAACACTGCCCCATCTAATTCATGGAATTGGGTGTGGGGTATGGTGAGTGTGGGGTGTGGCTGGTGTGGGGTGTGGTGAGTGTGGGGTGTAACGAGAGACTTACCCAAGGGCAATAAAAGATCTATCAAAACACAACGCTGCCCCAGCTTATTCATGGAATTGGGTGTGGGGTATGGTGAGTGTGGGGTGTGGCTGGTGTGGGGTGTGGTGAGTGTGGGGTGTAACGAGAGACTTACCCAAGGGCAATAACAGATCTATAAAAACACAACGCTGCCCCAGCTTATACATGGAATTGGGTGTGGGGTATGGTGAGTGTGGGGTGTGGCAGGTGAGGGGTGTAATGACAGACATACCCAAGGGCAATAACAGATCCATCAAAACACAACGTTGCCCCATCTTATTCATGGAATTGAGTGTGGGTGTGGTGAGAGTGGGGTGTGGCGGGTGAGGGGTGTAATGACCGACTTACCCAAGGGTAATAACAGATCTATCAAAACACAACGCTGCTTCAGCTTCTTCATGGAATAGGCCAATGCCAATACGGCGTGACAAAAATCGTGTGTGCACCTGCCACTGGCTGGATGGTTTATGAGACGCAACTCCCTTGCAAATATTGCAATGAGACATGATGCAATGTGATGTGGAGTGTAAGGTGTGACGGGTGTATGGTGTGGGGTGTGGCTGGTGTGGTTTGGGGCAGGTGTGGGGTGTGGCGGGTGTGGGCTGCAACGGGTGTGGGATGTGATGGGTGTGGGGTGTGATGAGTGTGGGTGTGGCGGGTGTGGGGTGTGACGGGTGGTGGGTGTGGGGTGTGGGCTGTATGGTGTGGGGTGTGGGGGTTGCGGGGTGTGTGGAGTGGCGAGTGTGGAGTGTGACGGGTGTGGGGTGTGGCGAGTACGGGGTGTGGTGAGTGGCGGGTGTGGCGGGTGCAAGGTGCAGGGTGTCGGATGTGTGGGTCGGTCCAGGTGTGGGGTGTATGGTGTATGGTGTGGGGTGTGGTTTATGGCGAGTGTGGGTTGTGGGGTGTACGGTGTGGGGTGTGGAGTGTGGCGGTTGTGGGGTTTGGCGGGTGTGGGTAGTGGCGGGTGTGGGTTAGGCTGGGTGTGGGGTGTGGCAAGTGTGGGATGTGACGAGTGTGGGGTGTGGGATGTGGGGTGTGGCGGATGTTGGTAGTGGGTTGTGGTGGGTGGGTGGTGTGGAGTGTGGCGTTTGTGGGTTGTGGTGGGCGTGCGTGGAGTGTGGAGTGTGGCGGGCATGGGATCTGGGACATGGTAGGTGTGGGGTGTGGCGGATGTGGGGTGAGAGGGGGGTGGAGTGTGGCAGGTTGCTGTGGGGTGTGCTGTTTTGTGTGTGTTGTGTGTTGTTCGGCGTGCTCTGTGTGATGTGTTTGTTGTGTGAAGTGGGATGTGTGGTGTGTGGTGTAGAGGGCGTGGGTTATTGAAGGTGGAATATTGGGGGGCGTGGTGTGAGTGGTGTGCTGAGTGATATCTGGTGTGTAGGGTGTGTGTGGGTGTGTGTGGGGGTGTGTGGGTGGGTGGGTGGGTGGGGGGTGCATGTGTGTTTGTGTGTGTAGGGGGGGGGGGGGGGGGGGGGGGGGTGGATGCATATGTTTGTTTGTGTTTGTGTGGGTGTGGGTGAGGGTAGGGGGATGAATGTGTGTGTGTGTTTGTGTTTGTGTGGGTGGGTGGGGGATGAATGTGTGTGTGTGTGTTTGTGTGTTTGTGTGGGGGATGAATCCGTGTGTGTTTGTATGGGTGGGTGGGAGATGAATGCGTGTGTGTTTGTGTTTGTGTGGGTGGGGGGGGGAGGATGAATGCGTGCTTGTGTGTTTGTGTGGGTGGGGGTAGGGCTATGAATGTGTGCGTGTGTATTTGTGTTTGGGTGGGTGGGTGGGTGGGGGGGGGGGGGGTTGAATGCATGCGTGTGTGTTTGTATTTGTGTTTGTTTGTGTGGGTGTGTGTGTGTGTGTGTGTGTGTGTGTGTGTGTGTGTGTGGGGGGGGGGGGGGGGCATGTGAAGAGGCTGAAGAACTTGTTTGTTCGGTGTTTGGATGAAATCCTCTGGTGACCGATACGGATAAATGGATGCGCAGGCCAGAGAATGTTATTCCTGTTAGGATATTGGGTTCAAAATGATGACAGCCATGTGATGTGTTGAATATCGTCAACCACCTGTAGGCACTTGACTTTTTTGAATTGGTGTTGGCCCTGAAAATTGCCATAACTTCCTCCAGTCCTATGCTGTCCAACTCGTGCTTATCATCCTCAGACAAGCAGAAGTTTATTCTTTCATGGCGTCCCAACTTGTATAAAATCCTTGCAAGCATAACACAGAGATTTTATTGAGTTTTGCCGACATCAGCTCTTGCTCTCATGTATGAGTACTGAGTAAATATTGGTTGTGTCATTTGTGTCGCTATATACTGGTGGTGGGACGCTAGTGGGGCTGTGTGTTTGTATGAGATTGCTTGAGAGGGTGGGGGGGAGAGCATGCATTCACAGAAAATATTCCGGGTTCCTCTCGCAGTTTTTCTGTTAGGCTGCTTGCAGCAACTTCTAGGCAGCTCCCTGAGCCAGCCACTGGTCTAAGCCTCAAAAGTTCAGCAGCGCTAGAAACCTGATTGCATCAGCTTCAAGGTGCAATAGGTTGCTTTATGTTTGGCTGATTAGCCAGCCAGGAGAGCTGCCTAGAAGCTGCTGCTCGTGTGTGTCGTTGCCGACACATGCATGTAGTTGTTTTATTGGCGTGCGAGTTGGTGTGTGTCAGTGAGAATCCGTCAGGGATTTCCCCCCAAATCTGAAAGTGTTTCTTCTACCTTAATGATTTTAATCCTCCTCCAGGGACAGCGTTTAATAGCTTTGTATAGCTTTTCTAGCTTTGTGTACCTTTTTAAAGCCATTTAGGGCAAGACGTACTATTATTTTTACTTGTTTACAGCGATGTAGTGCGATTTGGGGCCAAAATGGGGTCAAAAGTAGTGATTGCTATGTATAGCGGGGGAAAATATCTGGATTCAGTAGTTGGTTGTCCGTGAATGGGTGGAAATGGCAAGTGCACCCGGAGTACACAGATACTGACGGAGTATAGGTAATACATTTGTGACAATAAAATACAAGACAGATTTATCTGTTAATCTGTTAATATGCATATCTGCTTTTCTGATAATCTATTTATCTGGTAATCTGATAATCTGTTTATCTGTATTTCCATATCTAGTTGTTGATATGTTAACCTGTGTATCTGATTATCTGTTTATCTATTTATCTGTAGTATGTATCTTACAATCTGTTTATCTGCTTATCTGACAATCTGTTTATCTGTGTATCTGCGCATCTGATAATCTGTTTATATATTCATCTGCTCATCTGTTTATCCATGTGTATCTGTGCATCTGTTTATCTTAGGGTTGGGCCGACATATGAACGTATGATCATACGTTCATATATTCATACGTATGGTTTGTTCTCGACACGTATACTCCTATTTATGCCCAAACGTATGAGTAGTGTACGTTGAAAAGCACAGCACGCTTCCCGGCATTTAACTTTCTCGGTTTTCATTCAATATTTGATTTAGATAGCTCAATGGAAATCTATTGACATCCTCTGTCGCAATATGCAATAATAATACCGTAACCTTTCAATCGTACCATTTTGTTGGCCCAAAGTTTGATTTAGATAGCCACATATCAGGCTCAGATACCAGAGTGTCACCTAGCCTTCCATTCCATTGTGCTCCCATGTGGGCTCGGTGGATTGATGGTGCAAGCCTAGTGCAATGTGGACATGGAAAATAATGCAATATAGTTATGTACTTATATCAGTATACACATATACAGTTATATACTAGACCAACTGGTGTTGAATGGCTCCCTTAGATTTGCACCGCGCTTCTCCGTCAGCGCGCTTTCTGGTCGTGATTTCTTTTTCTGAGAGTTGGACAACCTAAAATTGCCAGATTATTTTTTTGAGAGTTGATATGTGACGCCAATGAAATTAGCTACGTGGCAATACCTTTAAACCCATGTGAAAGTATTTTCTCCAGAAGAACATAAAATTCTCATACGTTTTCATACGTTTGTATGCATTCGTTCATATGCTTATACAGCATATAAAATCAAAATATACGGTTGCTTCCCAACCCTAGTTTATCTGTTTATCCATATCTAATTGTTTATCTTTCATATCCATCTGTTTATCTGTTTATCCATATCTATCTGCTCATCTGTTTATCTGTTAATCCATATCTATCTGTTTATCTGTGTATCTGTCCATCTGTTCATACATACATATCTTTGTATCTGTTTATCTGATAATCTCTTTATCTCTTTATCCATAGCTATCTGTTAATCTGTTTATCTTTTTTTTTATATCCATCTGTTTATATGTTTATACGTTTATCTGATAATGTTCCTATCTGTATATATGATCATCTGTTAACCTGGTCATCTGGTCATCTGTTTACATGTACTTACATATCTATATGTTTATCTGTTTATCTGATAATCTGTTTATCCATATCTATCTGTTTATCCGTTTATCTCCTTATCCATATATATCTGTTTATCTGTTTATCCATACCTATATGTTTATCTGTTTGCCTGTTTATCTGTTTATCCATATCTATCAGTGTATCTGTTTATCCATATCTATCTGTTTATCTCTTTATCCATATCTATCTGTTTATCTCTTTATCTGTATCTATCTATTTATCTGTTTATCCATATCTATCTGTTAATCTGTTTGTGTGTTTATCTGTTTATCCAAATGTATGTGTTATATGTTTATCTCATGATCTGTGTATTTGTTTATCTATACCTACCTGTTTATCTGTCTACCTTTAATATCCATATGTTTATCTGCTGATTTGTTTATCTGATGATGTGCTTATCTACATGTATGATAATCTGTCTATCTGTTCATATGTTTAATTGCTATTGTGCTTATCTGTATGTATGCTATTCTGTTCATCTGTTCATCTGTTTATCAGTATTTCCATACCTGCCTGTTTATCTGTTTATCTGATAATATGCTTATATATTCATCCGTATATATTTGTTTATCTGTGTATATGTTCATCCATATCTATGTGTTTATATGTTTGTATGTTTATCTCTTTATCCATATCTATCTGTTTACATGTTTATCTCTTTATCCATATCTATTTGCTTATCTGTTTATCTCTTTATCCATATCTGTATGTTTATCTCTGTATCCATATATATCTGTTTATCTTTCAAATATCCATCAATCAGAATACTTCTGAATTTTTGGAAAGCAACTAGTTGGAGATGAAGGTCCAGTTTAGAGACCATTGGACAGATTTTGAAACCATCTGATGTAGTTGAGAACTTATATCATGTGAAGTGTTGAGAATATATGAGGATGAATATATTTGATAAGTAACAGTCTGATATGAAATATAGTTATTTACCCATACCTTTGAGCAAATTTATGACACCATAGGATGGCATTTAACAGGTCTTGGTCATGCTAAATGTAGAAGAATCGATGATTTGAAGTAATTTTAATTGTTATTTGAAGTGTTCAAATTATTGATGATGCCTAAATTATAATCTCACACATAATTGATCACTGTAGCACGAACTCAGGCCTCACGTTTCGGCAAAACGATTTTTTGGGGTTCAGTTCATCAATGCTCCGCCTGATATCATGGTTGGGCAAGTCCCTTCAGCCTTTTGGGCTACCCCTGGACAGTAACAACGGGCATATATATGTTGCAAGGCAATACGTCTAAATGGCTGTATAACTTTGGTGTAGCAGTCTGGTATGCTTTCTACCGATATTAATGGAACCACAGGGAAGGTGACTGTGACCGCATCAAGATTAAATCCTATCGCCAATAATCCAAGCACCTCTTAATTTTCGAGGTTGGGCAACACCCTCGCAATGTCTACTGGGGATACCAATTGAACACACAAGCATTGTGAAGACGAAACCGTACCTGTCTACAGCTCTCGCAGCCTCCTCCGGAATGGGGTAAACAGATGTATTGAGCCTAGTAGCCCCCCGAAGGCTCTCGTGCCGTTGGAGTTCAAGCTGATCCGTTTTATTGAGGACCACTTGTCCCGCCCATCTACTTGCGTTTTTTATAACATACCCAAAGTTGTGCGACCCCATGTTCAAAATGTTATGTCAGGAATTTATTCTACAGTGGCATTGATAGGCTTCATAGAAATAGCTGCCGCCATTCATGACCAAGGCGGCATGCCTGCATCGTCACAGATTTTCAGAGTTACTGAGCGCGTGCGAATATTTGCTGCTTGTATGTTCCTTTCTTCGATAGGCACATTTCAGTATCCTCCCCTAGTCTGGTTACCCTTTCTTTGTACCGCTTGCATTAGGGGTACGGGCAGGTACGGGCAGAATGCGTCAGTTTGAAAAAACATTCAAACTGGAGAAAAGTGCAGTTACAATCTCTCTGGTTACAATAAATTCCCGCGATCGGCTCTTCGGCCTGGCATCTGTCAGCGTATACTACTAGAACACGAGTGCCATACAGGCATCTGATCAGATACCTGTACGGCACTCGTGTTCTAGTAGTATACGCTGACAATAATGCATGTCCCGGGAGGAGAACAGATTACCCAGAGGTTCCACTAATCCACAGCCAAGCTTTTTCGGCTATGGTCTTACGCTGGGGGAAACTTAGTACTGATCAGACCCGCAACCCGCCTGTGTACCGCGACCTTCTGGGGAGGATCGAACCCCCCCGTTTTCCTCCCGAGTCAGGCATTATTTTATTGTCAGCGTATACTACTAGAACACGAGTGCCTTACAGGTATCTGATTCAGATGCCTGTAAGGCACTCGTGTTCTAGTAGTATACGCTGACAGCATCCTTCACTTGAACGCATTTCCCCACCAATTACGGTGCTAATCTGTGGCTCTACATTTACTAGTTTGCCTTTTTTATTCCCGCGTTTTTGTTGCTGCAATACCGGGTTGCTACAACCTGCAGAGACAATTGATATCTCCGGTAATATCTGGGATAGGGATCCCCGCTGACTAGGGTTTTGTCACCTCTAACTGCTGCGGTGGCCAGGGGCGGCCAGGGGGCAGGTGAGGGGCAGATCTCGTGGACTTCGGGTTCCGACTCTGACTAGGGGGTGTGCGGTGTGTTAAACCTTGTTGCTGCCCTGGTGGCTGCGGAATGTATATCTCGTACTCTCGTATACGGCGCTTTGGTACACAGTTGCGCCGTTGCCTCGTCAACTGGGTTTGAGCACCCTCAGGCGATGTGTCTGCCTTATCCGTGCCGCTGCCTTATCCTTCGAGGTGACTGGACTGACCCCCGATTCCAAACGTCAGCTGGTGAGGGGCGCAGGTTGTCTTAAATCTGCCTCGAAGATGAGGTGACATGACTGCCCATACAACCTGTCTTAAATCTGCCTGTAAGATGAGGTGACGTGACTGCCCCTACAGCTTGTCTGAAATATGCCTCGGAGACTTCGCTAGTTGAGTGAGCTGCCTGCCATACCAAAATAGTAGGGGGCCCTGGCGGGTCCCCTGGAGGTTGGCCCCGGGGGTGGGGTAAGGAACACGATGGCTTCTGGGTTTGTAGTTCAGTTATGTTTTATGTCTGGGCTTGGCATCCAGTGGTAAGCTTGTACTTGTAAAACTTGGATAACTGTGGAAGAGCCTTCACGTATATGTCATTTATTGTAGCAGGTGTGTGAAAGCAGTTGAGGCGGATGCCTTCTTTCTTGGGCTGTTTCTGATGGATGTGGAACATGGCTTCCGTGTGTCTACGATGAGAGCTTGTTAGTCAGCTGTTGTGTTGGACATGCTCCAGGTCCCTAGATTGAGTCCACAGGACAGGAGGGAAACGACGAAATGAAAACACCGCGTCAACAGTCCGCAACCCTGAGATCCGTACGCGAATCAGTGCTCTCCGGGGCAAGCTTTCGGCAGCAGGCTGGTTCCCTAAGTGCACCATTCTGCAGGAACAGCAACTCTCAAGGAAGTTGAGAAGCGAAGTTGCTCTTCGACCATTGAAGTTGCTTTGCGGATATTGAACATGCTTTCAGACAATTCAAACTGCTTTGCGACTATTGGACGTGCGAGGCTTTGCATGTACTGGTGTTGCAACTGTTCAACTTGCTTCGCGAATTCAACACATGACAGAACAGACTACCATGCAAGGTACACGGGTGGGCAAACAATTCGCAGAGAAGTTGTGGCGCGATGTTGCGTATTGGACTTGCGACCATGCAAACTGCTTTGCAAGTATTAAGCTGCAAAACTTGCGTAGTCCGGGATAGCAACTGTTCATCGAGGGCAGGGAAGTTACAAAGTCGCAAGCAACAAGGTGAAGAAGAAGAACTCGAGTCGCTCAGGTTTCAGAGTACTCTGTTGACCGGCTGATTTGACCGGCGATCTTGGGAAATGTGAAGATTTGAAGAAGTGAAAAAACAGCACCAACAGCTTGTTTCCAACCAGTTGGAGGTCCGGTTGAGCGGCGGTTAAATTCGTTATTTTCGGCGCTAACCGGTGTTTGGTCGGAAACACAAAAAGTTGAGGTCCGGTTAAAGACCAACTGCCCCGGTTAGTGCAACGGCGCACCCCCCCCCGCCGTTGAAGAAAGTTGAGGGGCGGTTAAATTCGGTTGTTGCGTTAGATCTGGTGACGTCACGAAATTGGCGCGCGCCTCTTAAAAATCATGCTGCTTTGGAGTGCCGCATCCTTTCTTTCTTTTTCGGACACTCATCATTGATCGCACGGTTTCACCAAGAAGGATTCGCAGCAGCAGGGCACCGTCCCTGCCACGCAATTTTCGACTGATCTTCCTGAGGGGCAGGCGCAGATGCGTGTTCTAGATCTGGACCCGCGCCAGCAGGAAGAACTACGCCAATTTGAGGTGCATCGGCTGCAACAGCTGCAACAGCAGCAACAGCAGCAGCGGCAAGGAGCGGGATAAACGCTGAAATCAGCGTCTGGATAGCGAGGAAGTGCTGCGCTGCGCATTTGACACGTTGATCCATTTTGAGATGACCTGGCCAGATGCAAAAGACTGCTTAACTGGTGGAATGTTTACCGCCCTCAATGTTTATTACCGCCCTCAATGTTTATTACCGCCCTCAATGTAGGAGAGACTCGAGAGTTACACCGAGTCACTCAAACTCAAAATTGTTAAAAGGGGGCCGACCAACTAGCGTCACGTGAGTGTAACAAAAACGAGTAACCGGGTGCGGAGTCGTGGGGAACCTAAAGGGTTCGCGTAGAAAGAACCGTCCTTCACAAGCCAACTGTCCATGCAACATGCAACATGCAACATTCGCGTTTCTGTCCGACCCTGAGCCCATCGCCTGCAAACTCCCATCGCGGCTGGACCTGCTACTTGCGCGCAACGTGCAAATTGCGCAAATGCTAACTTCGAACCACGCAATTGAATTGAACTGGTGCTCTTCCAACCTCTGAATCTGCCAATCTTGCTATTAATAGCATGCCTCAGTACTGATCACTCGTTCTGCAGACCTGCGAAGCTTCAAAATTAATTACGGATCAGCCCAAGTGGGTAACACCACCTTGCGAACCTGTGGAGTTTGGACCAGCGCAGCTTTGAGCTACGTGCTCTGACCTAGGGGCCCATCGCCTGCAACCTGCTGGACGTGCTACTTGCGAACGTGTAAATTGAGCATATGCTGACCTTCGAACTGCGGAATTGATAACTGGTGCACTTCCGACCCCCGTCTCAGCCAAAGTGACTTGCTATTTATAGCTACCTAAGTACCAATCGTTCCTTCTGCGGAGCTGCGAAGCTACACAAGTAAGAACTAACTCGGTACCCAGGAAGGTGACACTACCCTGAGAAGCTGCAGAGCTTCGACCAACGCAGCTTTCAGATTCGTGCTTCGACCTAGGGGGCAGCGGCGTTGCACAATGGTAGCCACTAATCCCCATTCTCCATGGCCAGGCGCAACTCTAGGCCCAGCCATTCCAAATCATGGGCAGAGCGGCTATTGATACCCTATGCTCACCTATTGTGGTGGATAACGATCCTCCCACTGAGTTGCCACGCGGTGATGACGACTTTCCGACAGATGACGAACGACTTCTGTAGGCAGTTGAAACCGAGCGAATTGACCTACTGATCAGTGTCTGATCAGCTACTCGGGAATACCTAAAACGAGGGTTCCATTAGGGTCTAGACGCGCTGGAAGCGGGAAGGGAGTCTTAATCCGTGCTTCTGACTCTTAGGGCCGTCTAAACTCCTAAGATCATTTCTTAGGCTTCCAGTTACAAGACACTCCGTGTTACAAGGTATTCATATACCACAATTGGTTTCGGAGCCTGGTCGCGCTTTCAAACCGCGCCACTCGCTTTACTCCCCCCCCCCCGACGTCCCCTCGAGCCCACCATCACCGAGTATGGCCTCTTCTTCAGCCCACGCTGCTGCGGCTCCACCTTCTGAGGTCCCGGATGTTGACGACATGGACCACGAGGAGCTCGTCCAGCAAGTCAAGGCTTGGGAGCTGCACGAGCTCTCCAAGGAGAAAAGAAAAGGCGCTGGAGGGCCGGCACCTTCGCCTCCCGACCTTTCATCTACCGAGAAGGAGCTGAAGGAAGCGCGGATGGCTGTCATAGTCAATGGCAAGAAGGTCGCCACAAGGCCTGACTCCACGCCGCTTGGCAAGGCTGCCGCGCACGTTGCCATAGTGGAGAAGGACAAGGTTATCGCTAGCCTCGAACTTCTTCACCATCACGAGGCCGAGGCCACCGCATCCAAGCACCTTGAGGAGATGGCTCGGCTCCAAATGCGAATGAGGGATGCCGAACAGGAGACACTTCGAGTTTCCGCTCTCCTGAAGGCCCAGCAAACGCTCCCCGCTGGACCACCTGAGGGCCCCGCTGCTGGATCGCCTGCAACGCCCCCCGCCCCCGCTGGACCACCGGATGGCCCCGCTGCTGGATCGCCTGCAACGCCCCCCGCCCCCGCTGGACAACCCGCGGCCCCCACAGCTTCGAAAGGGGGGTGAGTTGTGGTGTATCATACGGATATAAGCATGAGATTCCCGAATCGGACAACACGTTTTCCTCATACACCACATTTGGTTTCGAGCTTGGTCGAGTGGATCGACTGGACGGAAGTTGGGAGCTTCACCAGTACCACGCGGGTTCGATCCCGGGCTGGCGCATGATGGAAACCTTCGCTAGGAGGGGGCTGGCTCGGCCGGACGTGCACATCTCAGACAGGAGGTGGGCGTCGGACCTTCGAAAGGGGGGTGAGTTGTGGTGTATCATACGGATATAACCATGAGATTCCCCAATCGGACAACACGTTTTCCTCATACACCACACCTATTCTCCCAAAGCACATGCCACATGCGCTCTCAAACTGCGCTACATTCGTGTCATACCCACACAACGCATAACCACCCGGCCAGCCCAATGCATGCCGACCCACGCTACAGGCATCCACCCCGACACACCCGACCACCCCCTCGCGTCGGGTGCAGCCCGGACCTGAACGGCTCATACTGCCCAGCCCACACATGCAACACCTTGTCAAAAATCCCTAAAATTAATCCGACCTCTGATTGGTCTCATTTTTTCTGCATTAAATTCTTACAACTAAAGCCAACCTTCATGTATGCTTTGCATGACAGTATAGGCACGTTCAATACTGCTTAAAATAGCAACCCTGGAAAATGTCCCTTTTTTTGTTTGTTTGTTACTTTGTAAGCAACAAGGCTACAACATAAGTACATAGCTCAGGGGGCGGTCAATATAGTTACCGCCCTCAATGTAGGAGAGACTCAAGAGTTACACCGAGTCACACAAAGTCAAAAACTAGTGTCACGTGAGTGTAACACAAAATGAGTAACCGGGTGCAGAGCCATTTAGCCCTGAAGGGTTCGCGTCGAAATAAGGATCCGTGGCAAGCCAATTGTCCATGCAACATGAGCGTTTCCATCCGACCCAGAGCCATCGCCTGCAAACTCCCATCGCGGCTGGACAAGATACTTGCGCGCAACGTGCAAATTGCGCAAATGCTAAGTTCCAACTACGCAATTGAATTGAACTGGTGCACTTCCAACCTCTGAATCTGCCAAGGTGACTTGCTAGTAATAGCCTGCCTCAGTACTTCGCTTTCTTTATGCAGACCTGCGAAGCTTCAAAATTAATCACTATCTACCCAAGTGGGTAACAGCCCCCTGCGAACCTGTGGAGCTTGGACCAGCGCAGCTTCGACCTTCGTGCTCTGACCTAGGGGGCCATCGCCTGCAACCTGCTGGACGTGCTACTTGCGAACGTGCAAATTGCGCAATTGCTAACTTCCAACTACGCAATTGAATTGAATTGGTGCTCTTCCAACCTCTGAATCTGCCAATCTTGCTATTAATAGCATGCCTCAGTACTGATCACTCGTTCTGCAGACCTGCGAAGCTTCAAAATTAATTACGGATCAGCCCAAGTGGGTAACACCACCTTGCGAACCTGTGGAGTTTGGACCAGCGCAGCTTTGAGCTACGTGCTCTGACCTAGGGGCCCATCGCCTGCAACCTGCTGGACGTGCTACTTGCGAACGTGTAAATTGAGCATACGCTGACCTTCGAACTGCGGAATTGATAACTGGTGCACTTCTGACCCCCGTCTCAGCCAAAGTGACTTGCTATTTATAGCTACCTAAGTACCAATCGTTCCTTCTGCGGAGCTGCGAAGCTACACAAGTAAGAACTGACTCGCTACCCAAGAAGGTGACACTTAGGTTCCTGAGAAGCTGCAGAGCTTCGACCAACGCAGCTTTCAGATTCGTGCTTCGACCTAGGGGGCAGCGGCGTTGCACAATGGTGGCCACTCATCTCCATTCTCCATTCTCCAAATCATGGGCAGAGCGGCTATTGAGACCCTATGCTCACCCTCGGTATTCTCGCAAAGCACATGCCACATGCGCTCCCAATCTGCGCTACATTCGTGTCATACCCACACAACGCACAACCACCCGGCCAGCCCGATGCATGCCGACCCACGCTACAGGCATCCACCCCGACACACCCGACCACCCCCTCGCGTCGGGTCAGGCCCAGACCCGAACGGCTCATACTGCCCAGCCCACACATGCAACACCTTCTCAAAATCCCCTAAAATTAACCCGACCTCTGATTGGTCTCATTTTTTCTGCATCAAATTATTACAACTAAAGCCAACCTTCATGTATGCTCTGCATGACAGTAGAGGCACGTTCAATACTGCTTTAAACAGCAACACTGAAAAATGTCCCTTATTTGTTTGTTTGTTACTTTGCTGTTACTTTGAAAGCAACTAGGCTACAACATAAGTACATAACTGACCGCCCGTATATAAGCTTATAATTCCAAAAACCAACAGCACATGGGGCGGTCAATATAGTTACCGCCCTCAATGTTTACCGCCCTCAATGTAGGAGAGACTCAAGAGTTACACCGAGTCACTCAAACTCAAAAATTGTTAAAAGGGGGCCGACCATAGCGTCACGTGAGTGTAACAAAAACGAGTAACCGGGTGAAGAGCCATGGGGAACCTAAAGGGTTCGCGTAGAAAGAACTGTCCTTCACAAGCCAACTGTCCATGCAACATGCAACATTCGCGTTTCCGACCGACCTTGAGCCATCGCCTGCAAACTCCCATCGCGGCTGGACCTGCTCCTTGCGCGCAACGTGCAAATTGCGCAAATGCTAACTTCGAACGAACGCAATTGAATTGAACTGGTGCTCTTCCAACCTCTGAATCTGCCAATCTTGCTATTAATAGCATGCCTCAGTACTGATCATTCCTTCTGCAGACCTGCGAAGCTTCAAAATTAATTACGGATCAGCCCAAGTGGGTAACACCACCCTGCGAACCTGTGGAGTTTGGACCAGCGCAGCTTTGAGCTACGTGCTCTGACCTAGGGGCCCATCGCCTGCAACCTGCCGGACGTTTTACTTGCGGACGTGTAAATTGAGCATATGCTGACCTTCGAACTGCGGAATTGATAACTGGTGCACTTCCGACCCCCGTCTCAGCCAAAGTGACTTGCTATTTATAGCTACCTAAGTACCAATCGTTCCTTTTGCGGAGCTTCGAAGCTACACAAGTAAGAACTAACTCGCTATCCAAGAAGGTGACACTACCCTGAGAAGCTGCAGATCTTCGACCAACGCAGCTTTCAGATTCGTGCTTCGACCTAAGGGGCAGCGGCGTTGCACAATGGTGGCCACTTATCTCCATTCTCCATGGCCAGGCGCAACTCTAGGCCCAGCCATTCCAAATCATGGGCAGAGCGGCTATTGAGACCCTATGCTCACCTATTATCCCAAAGCACATGCCACATGCGCTCTCAAACTGCGCTACATTCGTGTCATACCCACACAACGCATAACCACCCGGCCAGCCCAATGCATGCCGACCCACGCTATAGGCATCCACCCCGACACACCCGACCACCACCCCGTGTCGGGCTGCAGCCCAGACCTGAACGGCACATACTGCCCAGCCCACACATGCAACACCTTGTCAAAAATCCCTAAAAATCAACCCGACCTCTGATTGGTCTCATTTTTTCTGCATTAAATTCTTACAACTTAAGCCAACCTCCATGTATGCTCTGTATGACAGTACAGGCACGTTGAATACTGCTTTAAACAGCAACACTGCAAAATGTCCCTTATTTGTTTGTTTGTTACTTTTTTGTTACTTCGAAAGCAACAAGGCTACAACATAAGTACATAACTGACCGCCCGTACATAAGCTTATAATTCCAAAAACCAACAGCTCAGGGGGCGGTCAATATAGTTACCGCCCTCAATGTAGGAGAGACTCAAGAGTTACACCGAGTCACTCAAACTCAAAAATTGTTAAGAGGGGGCCGACCAAATAGCGTCACGTGAGTGTAACAAAAACGAGCAACCGGGTGCGGAGTCTTTGGGAACCTAAAGGGTTCGCGTAGAAAGAACCGTCCTTCACAAGCCAACTGTCCATGCAACATGCAACATTCGCGTTTCCGTCCGACCCTGAGCCATCGCCTGCAAACTCCCATCGCGGCTGGACCTGCTACTTGCGCGCGACGTGCAAATTGCGCAAATGCTAACTTCGAACGAACGCAATTGAATTGAACTGGTGCTCTTCCAACCTCTGAATCTGCCAATCTTGCTATTAATAGCATGCCTCAGTACAGATCATTCCTTCTGCAGACCTGCGAAGCTTCAAAATTAATTACGGATCAGCCCAAGTGGGTAACACCACCCTGCGAACCTGTGGAGTTTGGACCAGCGCAGCTTTGAGCTACGTGCTCTGACCTAGGGGCCCATCGCCTGCAAGCTGCTGGACGTGCTACTTGCGAACGTGGAAATTGAGCATATGCTGACCTTCGAACTGCGGAATTGATGACTGGTGCACTTCCGACCCCCGTTGCAGCCAAAGTGACTTGCTATTTATAGCTACCTAAGTACCAATCGTACCTTCTGCGGAGCTGCGAAGCTACACAAGTAAGAACTAACTCGCTACCCAAGAAGGTGACACTTAGGTTCCTGAGAAGCTGCAGAGCTTCGACCAACGCAGCTTTCAGATTCGTGCTTCGACCTAGGGGGCAGCGGCGTTGCACAATGGTGGCCACTTATCTCCATTCACCATGGCCAGGCGCAACTCTAGGCCCAGCCATTCCAAATCATGGGCAGAGCGGCTATTGAGACCCTATGCTCACCCACGGTATTCTCCCAAAGCACATGCCACATGTGCTCTCGAACTGCGCTACATTCGTGTCATACCCACACAACGCATAACCACCCGGCCAGCCCAATGCATGCCGACCCACGCTATAGGCATCCACCCCGACACACCCGACCACCCCCCCGTGTCGGGTCCAGCCCAGACCTGAACGGCACATACTGCCCAGCCCATACATGCAACACCTTGTCAAAAATCCCTAAAAATCAACCCGACCTCTGATTGGTCTCATTTTTTCTGCATTAAATTCTTACAACTAAAGCCAACCTTCATGTATGCTCTGTATGACAGTAGAGGCACATTCAATACTGCTTTAAACAGCAACACTGCAAAATGTCCCTTATTTGTTTGTTTGTTACTTAGTTGTTACTTCGAAAGCAACAAGGCTACAACATAAGTACATAACTGACCGCCCGTACATAAGCTTGCAATTCCAAAAACCAACAGCACAGGGGGTGGTCAATATAGTTACCGCCCCTCCATGGGTAGCGACTTCGGTACATCAGTCGTACTGCCGGGCGAGCAAAACGGATGCGCCAAACGGATGCGCTAGGGAACCTAAGGGTTCGCCCTACAAAGTGTATTTAGACCGCACCAACTGACGTTTGCAAACGGCAGGCAGCTCGATAAACTCGCAAATACAGACACCTCTTCTCCGACTCGAAGCAAATTTCAGACAAGTTGTATTTTCAGTCACGTCACCTCGTCTTCCAGGTAGATTTAAGTCAAACTGCGCCCCTAACCACTTGACGTTTGAATTCGGCAGTCATCCCGAAGAAGACTGCCTACTCACTGTCGAAGGGTGCACAGCCCCAGTTTATGTGGTAACGCGCGACTGTGTACCAAAGCGCGGTATACGAGACACACATTTCGCAAGAACAGCCACGACGGGGGGCAACAACGTTCACGAGGGCAGCAACAAGGTTAGACACACCGCACACCTCACACCGCACACAAAACAACCCTACTTACAGGGGGGCTACCTATCCGACCATCCCCATCCCCAGCGGATCCCTTGGTCCAATTGGTCCGATCCAACACAAGGGCGGTCACGCCCTTGTTCCAACCAGTTAAGGGTCCGGTTAGAGGTCGAGTCTAAACCCTCAGAAACACAATCCTAAACCGGACCTCCAACTGGTTGGAAACAAGCTGCAAGTACAAGATATCGCGTAACGTAAGTATCGCATAGGTCTGTCCCCCTAAGGGGACCGACCAACGTCAGCTGGTGCGGGGCGCAGGCAATTTTGCAGGCCGACCCCTTAGGGCCTGCAGGGCACCCGTTTGGTAAAACACCCGTTGCGCGGCAGTACGCTTGATGTGGAAGGCGCTACCCATTCAGGCCATGAGGGGCGGCAATTAATTCAATAGGGATAAACAGGGCTAGAGGCTCTGATGATCCATTCGTCGAGACTTTAAAAAAAACCAAAGCAATGGTTGAAAGACCCTCCAGGATGGGTAGATC
This sequence comes from Chlamydomonas sp. ICE-L, assembly GCA_013435795.1. Lineage (NCBI taxonomy): Eukaryota > Viridiplantae > Chlorophyta > Chlorophyceae > Chlamydomonadales > Chlamydomonadaceae > Chlamydomonas > Chlamydomonas sp. ICE-L. Next base: position 147,222,949 of record JACBWV010000610.1, on the reverse strand, counting down.
GGATCATTGGACGTATAATAATCATCATAACCTGATTTCACAATCTGAGAGTAAAACGATCCTCAACATTATCTGATGTGTAATCCAGAAGTGGAAGGTCAAGCGAATCTTCCTCTGTTTATCCATAAATGTATGAAGAGATTGGATCCAGTCTTTTCTGATACCGTAGGAATGATTCGTTTTGTACTGTTTTTTTTCGTTCAGAAGAAGAAACAAAACATACAAAAAACAATTAAAATAATACCGTACAAAGAAGACCAACATGATTCGTTCGCGTTTACTTTTTTCCTGGAATTCATTTTTACTGCAGAAGACAGCGAGCAGCCACATTTCTAGCTGAAGTAGCCAAGTTCGAGTTTATGACCATTCGATTGCACTCTGTACTCAGGAATTCAGGAGCGTGGTGTATTACCTGTAGTAATGCTTTGATTACCGCTAGGTTACTGCCGACATAGAGCAGCCTTTTCAGCTGGAGCCATTTTAATATTTTTTGTCTACGTTTGCATGTTCGTGGTCCTCTAGCCCCCAGATTCAAGTCGAGGAACCTGGCAGACCCTCTTACAGGGGTCGTACCGGTTTCGGAAATATTTCGTAACCTCCACTAGACGGAGCATACCCATCAGGCCATCACCCGTGAACCTGGTTCAACGAGAGCATTCCGAACCCGCGCGTGTTTTCAATAAGGACTAAATGTGTCGAGGTGGTGCTCGAGTAGTGACTTCCACAGGTTCTAAGTACACCAATTGTGAAAGTTGGGCCAAACGACGAAACTCAATATTTCCACCCCAAACTTCTTGGGTATATGGAGGATACTTTGACATGTAACTTAGGGTTAACAACACCTTACAATTCTCAAGCACCAAAACTTGCCAGGTCGGCTCAGTATCCGGGCTAGGAACGGGTGTTTGCTTGACCATGTTGTCAAACTTTGCTCAGATCCAGATGGAAGACCACAAATTGCTAGAGCTAGTTGAGAGGATCATTAATCACCCTACTTTACCCCCCTAATTGCTGGGGGAGATATGGGCATTTTTGGGGGGTGGTTGGGTAAGGCAGATTACAAAAACTTCCGACATCGTTATACGAAAAAGCTCCTTTAGCCCCCTCCCCCCCCCCCCCCCCCCCCGAAAATGACAAAATTGCTGTAATCTCATAACTCTAACTACCTTCCACAAACCTGTCATTGGTAACCACACACATCTTCCCTGACTTCAAATCTTCCACATGTTCTGAAACTGGGGACCCAACTGGGGAAACTGGAAACCGCATGTTCTGAAATTATCTACACCTGTGGGACTACATTTGACACAATTTTTGCCTGCCGGCTAATTTACTGCTGAAGGTGAGCAGCCAAATTGCTGCCTGAAGCTATATAACCAAGTTCACGTTTTTGTTCATAGCAATTGTATTTTGCCTGGCTTGTGAGGGGCGAGCAGCCTGAAGGCTGATCCACCATCTAACTAAACCAAATTCAAAATCCTCAGGGTGTCCTCATCCACCAAATATTGAATAGAATACAGGCTACATTTGGCAGACATCCAGACCACTGTTTTTTCTTGGTCATGATTTGGGTTGCCAATCACTGTTTGTTTCGTGCGACGTGTCACAAATTGAGTGGATGGGCGACTCCAGTGCAACACGCTGCTCCCTGCATGTCCCTGGACATTTCTCATTAGTTTAGCTGGACTCCTGCGTCACCATGCAGCGACTGAATCGCGACGTGTTTCAAAAAAGAGATTCGTACATAGCTGTACACACACATATATTCTGGTCGACTCCACCATTAGCACATGGGCTGGCCCCCTCAACCTCATGCCTTATTAGAAGGTGATATTTTTCAATATATTCGTGGGGAGCTCACTTCATGCTGCTACGGCCTAGCTTATTGGTGATCTGTCGCAGGCCCTCCTTGGCCACCACCATGCCGCCGCTCAACCTCGGTGCCATCCCTAGCTGGTCCCGCCGGTCAATGGTCCCGTCGATAGAGTGCTTCATATACGGGGGCGAGTCCCGCTCAGCACCGTCATGACTGCATCGCAGGCTGGCCTCGCTACTGCTGCACCAGTAACTTAGCTTGGGCCCCAGAGAGTTCTCCTCCAGCATGACCCCGGAGCCACTGGGCCTGCCAGTAGAGTGGCTGCTGGGGTTCCCTCGGGAGGCGTTCTGAATCTCTTGAAGGGAGACCAGCACGTAGTGACCCCCTTGTTCAACCTAGAGGCAGTGGCAGAGGGGTATGGAGGGGTTGGGTGTGGGTTGGTAGGTGTGTGGGGGAAGTGGGTGGATGTATGGTGGGTTGTTGATGTATGTGGGTGGCGGAGGGGTATGGAGGGGTTGGATGTGGGTAGGTAGGTGTGGGGGGGAAGTGGGTGGATGTATGGTGGGTTGTTGATGTATGTGGGTGGCGGAGGGGTATGGAGGGGTTGGGTGTGGGTGTTTACCTGGTCGCCTATTCCAGGTAAAATCCACAAAAATTCTACCAGGATTACCAAAAACCCTCGAAGTTCTAGGCCAAATCTGTAATACGAACTGTGACCTGTTTTGAAAAATCGATTCCCCAATGAACCTCTGGATGGCTTTAAGGCTGGAGCCATGTAACTAAGCACAGGTTCAGGCAGAGGGCTATGGAGTGTGTGTGTGTATGTGTGTGGGGATAGATGTGCGTGAGTGGGGGGAATGGATGTCATAGTGGAAGGATGTGGCGATAAATGTGCATGTGTGGGGGGGATGGATGTCAAAGTGGAAGGATGTGGGGATAGAGGTGCATGTTTGTGGGGGAGGTGTGTTCATAGTGGAGTCTCAAGTTGGACAGGGTGGCGTGGATTTACCATCTCTATTTACAAGGAAACAATTGTTGCATGTTCTAATTCCCACCTGTTGTAGGAGGGACCCCACGTTTTCGAACAGGTCACGTGGTGGAGTCAGGTTGACGGTGACGTCTGCGGTTGTACCACACACCAGTTGGCTGTCCAGGACGCGACCCTGGCAATATTCAATGATCATCTGCAGTCAAGAGAAGCAACAGCATTTAATGGGCAGGGCAGGGGTATGGGGGGTGGGGCAGGGACGTCTGGGGTTGAACAACAAACCAGTTGGCCATTGGGTAGGTTTGTTTGTGTAAGAATAAAGTTCATGAGCCATGGTCCTCTTCTTTATAGTTGTTGAACCATTGGAGCAGCAGTTGGTTGTGCAGGAAACGGCCCTGGCAATAATCGAAGATCATCAGTAACCAGGACAAGCAACAGCAGTTAGTGGGCAGGGTGGGGTAGGGACGTCTGCGGCTGTACCAGTTGGTTGTCCAGGATGCGGCCCTAGCAATCGTCAATGATCATCTGCAGAGAAGAGAAGCAACAGCAGTTAGTGGGCAGGGCAGGGTTGAGGCAGTGGGGCAGGGACATCTGCGGTTGTACCACAAGAGAAGGCAGGAAAACACGTATACTAATTCGTACTTTTTAATTAGTACTTTTTGTATTTTTTATAAACTTTTTAGTTTGCTTGTATAGACTATTTTTAGTAGGGTAGACATATTGCTTTAGTAGTAGTCAATTTAAAATCATGTATGAGTAGTTCAAATTCAACCTAGGGCCTGATAACTGTTTTTTGTGTGCGACCCGTCACAAATTGAGATTAAACCTGTGTGACCCCAGTGCAACGCACTGCCCTTGTTTTTTTTGGGGTGGGGGTGGGGGATGGGGGGAGGGGTAAGGGCATTGCTGACTAGTTTAGTCTACCCTCCACACCCACCTGCTCTCCACCGATAGGCCCTTCAGTGACACCGGAGTTGCCTACAGGTGTGCGCCACCATGCAGCTGCTGCAGGCCCCCTGGTGGCGTCTGCTGTGAAGAGCCTGAAAAGCGCCGTGTCCCATACTCGCCCACTGCCGGCAGCGCTCTGTGTGTCTTGGCCATGACCCATAGCTTGGCCAGGGGCGGTGAGGCGGGGTGGTGCCATGATGTTTGGTTGCCCACTGTGTAGGACGGGCTTTTTCAATCCACTGCCCTTTACGCCCCTGCCCTTTTTGTTGTTTCTAGACTGGCGTTCACCCAGCTGGGCCTGCCACTGCCCGCCCTGGGGGTTATAGTTGGGCTGATTGGCGTGCTCCATATTGTAGCTAGCAGCAGGTGGGTAGCTCCCGGGGCCAAAGCCAGCGCTAGTAGGGGATGGGTTGGCCTGCAGGTACGGTGGAGGACCGCCAGCGACTGGAGGGTATTGGCTGTAGCCCCACATCATGTGCTGAGGAGGCGGAGCCTTGGAGGGGTTGGGTGCACCAAAGGGCGTTCCGTATACAGGGTAGGGGCTGTAGCTATTAGTGTTTGGGTTGAAGAATCCTCCGCTGGGCTGCTGGTGGGGAGGATAGAATGGTGGAAGGCTGGTGGGTCCTCCTTGGCGGGGCATGCTACCCTGTCGCTGAAGGCTGTTCTGCGATGAGTGCGTGGGGCCGCCCAATCTGTCGGTTTCGGAGCTGGGGACAGAGCCAAGTGCCTGTGCAGGTTGACCCCGGCTCGGACGACTTGAGACACTCTGCAACACACCTTGAGGTGCGAAATTAAAAAATGAAACTTGTGATGCTGTGGGTGGTGGTGAGGGCGGGGGGATTGGACCACCATGTTAAGGGTGTTGATTACCTGATGTGCAATCCAGAGGTGGAAGTTCGTGAGAATGTTACAATTCATGTCAAGACCGGTGACGAGGAACATCCATCCACACACACAGACACACATCACCACACCACCAACCCAGAACACCACCACCACCACACCAAGGAACATCCATCCACACTTGCAGCACCCTGAGACTGCTACTGGGAAAATCCAAAGATCCCAGAAGCACTGATGGTATCACCATGGTGCACCAGGTTATTCCAGGTTTAAATGAAGAGAGAGCCTAGGAGCTGCGGCTCGTAGCTGAAAAGAAAAGCTAGGGCTTGCAGGTCGTGTGATAGCTTGCTAATAGTCCTGTATAGAAAATTAATCAATATTACGCCTTATTATTATGAGGCATGAGGTTGAGAGGGCCAGCCTGCTTGCACTGGGGACAACCACCAAATCCCTATATCATACCCTGATTTCCGAAACGGAGAAAAAATGATTCCTCTACAATACTTGATGTGCAATCTAGAGGAGGAAGGTCGCGAGAAGTTGCACGCCAAGTTTTGCAGCACACCTTGAGTATGGCCCCAAACCACCACACATACCATTCCGCTACATTTGTCCCAAACCTTGATACCACACCACCATTAACCATTTGTCCCAAACCACACCAAGTTATGCAGCACACCTTGAGTACAGCCCCAAACCACCACACTATACCATTCCGTAACATTCCTCCCAAACCTCGATACCACACTACACTGAATCATTCGCCCCAAACCACACCAATTTATGCACAGCAACTTGAGTACAGCCCCAAACCACCACACCACACCATTCCGCAACATGTCCCCAACCTTGACACCACACCACCCTTAACCAAACCACACCAAGTTATGCATATCAACTTGAGTACAGCCCCAAACCACCACACCACACCATTCCGCAACATGTCCCCAACCTTGACACCACACCACCCTTAACCAAACCACACCAAGTTATGCATATCAACTTGAGTACAGCCCCAAACCACCACACCACACCATTCGCAACATGTCCCCAACCTTGACACCACACCACCCTTAACCAAACCACACCAAGTTATGCATATCAACTTGAGTACAGCCCCAAACCACCACACCACACCATTCCGCAACATGTCCCCAACCTTGACACCACACCACCCTTAACCAAACCACACCAAGTTATGCATATCAACTTGAGTACAGCCCCAAACCACCACACCACACCATTCCGCAACATGTCCCCAACCTTGACACCACACCACCCTTAACCAAACCACACCAAGTTGTGCAGCACACCTTGAGTACAGCCCCAAACCACCACACCACACCATTCCGCAACATGTCCCCAACCTTGACACCACACCACCCTTAACCATTTCCCCCAAACCACACCAAGTTGTGCAGCACACCTTGAGTACGGCCCCTAACCACCACACCAAGTTGAGCAGCACACCTGGAGTAGTGCCATAGGACGTGCGTGAGCCCTTGAACTTATCCCATTGGGCGAGTTCCTCCATGCCAACAGCCTTGCAGGGCAGGCCCATGGAGGCTAGGTGCAGCAGCGCACCCAGGGGCATGAACAAACTAGGGGGCAAGGAGTTGAAGGTGGAGACGTCCAACCGCAAACCCAGAACGGGGGTCCAGGGTGGGAGGCCGCCCAGTCGGTGCAATTCAAGCATCTGCTCAGCTGCCCTGGGGGGGGTCTTCTTGGCGCGGGCTGGCTCACAGTGAGGGTATGGAAAGTGAGCTTCAATGGGGTGTTCTGCTGCTGTGTTTGGCTGAAACACTTGCTGTTGTGTTCGACTCAAATGACTTAAACCAGTGTGATTGCATTCTGAAATTGGTGGAGTGAGTGCTGGCTCACAGTGAAGATATGGAATGTTAGCTGAACTGGATTGGTGTGCTGCTGTGTTTGACTCTAACGTGGATTGTGCCCGTATGATTGCATTCTGGACCCAGTAGAGTGAGGGTTGTCACCCAGTGAAGGCATGGAATGTTAGATTTACTAGAGTTTTGTGCTGTTGTGTTTGACTGAAACACTTGCTGTAGTATTATGCTGTTGTGTTTGACTGATACACTTGCTGGGTGGGTGTGCTGTTGTGTTTGACTAAAACGTGACTTATGCCAGTGTGATTGCGTTCTGGACCCAGGACAGGGAGGGCTGTCACAAAGTGGAGGTATGGAATGTTAGCTGTGCTGGATTGTTGTGCTTCATTACACACCTTGGTGTAGTGGGTGCTACGATCGAGCTTTTTGGAGTTACTTTAATGGGTAAAAAAGCTTCTTGAAGCACCCCAAAGGCTACTACAAGTATCTTGGTGCTACTTAAAGACACTGGTTCCTAAAATAACTCTGGTCCTTACCAGGTTCGTGGTTGTAGAGGTAGCACCAAAAGGGGGCACAGCTGAAGAGAACTGCAGCTGGGTCAGCAACAGCAGGCTGAGGAGCAGTGGACGGGTTGGTCAAGATGTCTCCCTGCCCTGAGGTCCTTAAGGATCGGTTCCACAGGGGTTCGCACCATCCCTTGGCGGGGCAGCCTCTCTGTACGTCTGCTTCGGTCAAGGGGGTGTAGGTCTGGCCCGACTTGGCGATCTCGAAGACGTAGGCGAGGGTACGGTAGAACGTTGGCGGGATTTTATCCAGGGCGATGTCGGGCGAGGAGAGGCCGATGAAGAGGTTACTGCCCTTCATCTGTCGGTTGCGGTATTGCTGCAGGGCCTGGAGTGTGGATGCGGAGGAAACAGGTGAGACGGTTTGGGTCGTGCGCAAGTACACAGGTGTCGCGATATGGATTTTGTCAGTTGCCCCCGAGTCTCCTTCACCTGTTTCACCGACAAATGCTCGATGAAGTGCTCCCCTCCCCTCCCCCCCCCCCGATGATGATGGTGATGAAAGTGATGTTGGTTTCATTATCTTGGTGCCCTACTGGGCTCCGATTGTGGGCGCAGCTTGACGGGGTCAAGGGGTACTTCTCCCTCCACCCCACCCCTTGCTGTGGACTGATAAAGTTCGAGAGTGCTTGACTTCTTGAACTTAGTGATTTGGACTTTCATAGGTAGCCAGGGCCGTGTGCGAGGGTCATAAAGCATAAACTTCGCAGTTCGGTGAGCAGACTTCTCATAAACCCACCTCTTCAGAGGTCTGGGGCTCGGAGAAGTGGATAAAAGACGAGCCAGAAGTATCCGATGGATGCTGACAATGCCAGGAGACAGAGCAAGCCCAATAGGGGGCGAAGCTAAATACCGTCCGCGCAACATCGGTGCTCTGGGCTGCGACGAGGCTTTCGTGCGAATCGTTACTCTCGTGGTCCATCTTGGCTGAACTGACTTGAGGATGGTTAGACCGGAGCTATGTGGCAATTTTAATTCATCTATTCAAGAATTGATGTGAATAACATAGAGAGAGCAGCAAATACGTTGGGTCAGCTGGTCCGCTTTGGTCGTCTGACACTGGCGCCGGCCAGCTGTCCTATGTCCATTTCAAGCGAAGGCAGTACGCTGTACAAGGTCTGGGGCTGATTCTGTCCAAGCTCCGCGCTCCGTCCATCGCGTCTCAAGGATTCAGCTTCAACCTCACCAACATGGAGGAAATAATGTCGCATGGCAGAGTCTCAAGCTCCTATCTCCAAGTTGATAGGAGGCGCAGGTGTAGGCGCAGCTTGGCTCAGACTTGGGCTGGGGTCCCACCGCTGGGGTCCGGGATCGGTGGGGTCCGGGGTCCCACGCCACGATGACGGGACCTTCACAGGTCCAAGCCACCTGCATTGTACTTGGGAGTGAGGTCGCTTTCCGTCCTGAGCTTTAGGGTTCACTATGACTTCTGCTGTTGCTGTCCATCTATCTACCTGACTCATTTTCTCCTTCCCAAACCTACTCTCCTCTACTACTTTCCTTTTCTATTAACCTTAGGATCTCTCGTCCCTGCGTCGTATCGTAGTTGTGCCTTACATTCAGCCATGTCGTACGCGTGAGTGCACATTGCAGCCTGCCCGATGAAGTCCCGAAGTCTCTCTCACTTCTTTCCTCTTGCTGTTCGCGAATTGTTAGGTACCTGTTCAAGTACATCATTATCGGGGATACAGGTATTTACCTCTTCGTTCCTCTGCCTCGTTCCCTCGTTCGTTTCGGATCCTAGTTTCCTAACGCCTTTTATTTGCCCATGCTTCCCTCAGGCGTTGGTAAATCATGTTTGCTTCTTCAGGTAAGGAAACGCTTTTGAAGCTTGAACCGGTTCTGCTGAAGATGCTCTCCCGACCATCCCAACCGTCTCTCTAACGAACCTTCACTTCCACTCACCTTGCAGTTCACAGACAAGAGGTTTCAGGTAGGCTTGCCTAAGTGCCTTTAGGGTGACAGGGTGGTTGCTCATCACCAGCCAGATACTTACCTTCAGGCACCTTCCATCCAGCTCCTTCCACTCCTTGCCGCCCCACCAGCACTGTATCAGCTGGCATCGCTTCTGAATCCTCCACCTTACACCATCACCAACACCTCCATAGCAGACTCTGTCATATCGCACCTGCATCTTGCTATACCTACTGGATATTGATATGACATATGCTTCTTCAGAAATCATCCACTTGCACCCTGTCCCGTCTTCAAGAATGTTGTCATCAACTGAGGGGTAAAGGTTTTCTCACCTCGCCCAGCATAGCTGGTGTCATCTCAACCGGCATGCACCTTAGATCTGCATTCCGCACATCCCAGACCGCTTGGTGTCATCCTAACCAACATGCATATTAGCTATTATCCGTGCATGCAGCCAAGCTTAGCTAGTGTCTTGTAAATGAATATGCACCTTAGATAGTAATAAACGCACTTGAAGCCCCGTCTACTTGGTGTCATACCTACCGACAGTTGTCTTGTATATGAACATACGTGCATGCAGCTGAGCTGGCTGGTGTCATGTAAATAAATAGGCATCTTAAATACTAACGTCCGCACTTACAGTCCTGTCTACTTGGTGTTACACCAACCGGCATTCATGTTATATCTAAACATCCGTGTGTGCAGCCAATCTTAGCCGGGGTCATGTAAACAAACATGCATCTAATATCCAAAAATTGGCTCATGCAGCCCAGCCTGCTTGGTTTCATACCAACCAACATGCGTCCTAAATCTGAACATCCGGGCATGTAGACAAGCCTAGCTGGTGTCATAAACGAATATGCATCTTAGATCTGAACATCCACACTTGCAGCCAAGCCTACTTTGTGTTTAACCAACCGCCATGCAACTTAGATGTCACAATTTGCGCATGCAGCTCGGCTGACTTGGTACCATTTCCATCAACTATTAAGCATGTTGGCCCTGAAGATCTGCATATGTAGCCGAGCCTTATAGGCGTCCCATCTATAAACAAATGTGTATCTAAGATCTGGAGATCCGCACAAGCATTCCACCCTACTTATGTTACACCAACCAACATGCATCATAGATCTCAACATCTACACATGCATTCCAACCTACTTTATGTTACACCAACCAACATGCATTATGGATCTCAACATCTACACATGCATTCCAACCCACTTCATATTACACCAACCAACATGCATCATAGACCTCAACATCTACACATGCATTCCAACCTCCTTATGTTACACCAACCAACATGCATCATAGATCTCAACATCTACACATGCATTCCAACCTACTTTATGTTACACCAACCAACATGCATCATAGATCTCAACATCTACACATGCATTCCAACCTACTTTGTGTTACACCAACCAACATGCATCATAGATCTCAACATCTACACATGCATTCCAACCTACTTTATGTTACACCAACCAACATGCATCATAGATCTCAACATCTACACATGCATTCCAACCTACTTTGTGTTACACCAACCAACATGCATCATAGATCTTAACATCTACACATGCATTCCAACCTACTTTATGTTACACCAACCAACATGCATCATAGATCTTAACATCAACACATGCATTCCAACCTACTTTATGTTACACCAACCAACATGCATCATAGATCTCAACATCTACACATGCATTCCAACCTACTTTGTGTTACACCAACCAACATGCATCATAGATCTCAACATCCGCATGCAACCAACCAATGCAACCAACATGCATTCCAACAGACCTTGTGTTACACCAACCGACTTGCATCTGCATTAAAATTATTGTACCCAGCCAAGCTGTTTTTGTGTTGCTTTTTTTATGTTATACCAACCGCAATGCGTCTAAGACCTTGGGATCCATGCATGCAGCCCAGCCTAGCTTTTCTTTCTGGCTACAAGCAGTAGCTTCTTGGCAGATCCCCTGGTTGGCTATTCAGCCTAACCTAAACCTAGCTAGTGCACCTAGAAGCTGACACAGTCTGTTTTCTAGAACTCCTAAAAAAATTGGGATTGGTCAAGTGGCTGGTTCGGGTGGCTGGCTAGAAGCTAGTTTGTATTACATTTCCGTCGTGATAGACAAGCCATAGTTGACCCAAGGTTTTGTGTGGGGTGGGGTGGGGGGGGGGGGGTAGGGGCTGGGGCTTGTGGTTCGGTGTGGGTTACCTTCACATTTGTGTTGTGATAGACAAGCCATTGTTGACCCATGTGTGTGTGTGTGGGGGGGGGGGGGGGGGGGGGGGGGGGGGTCGGCGTGGGTCTGGGGTGTCTGGGGTTCGGTATGTATTACCTTCACATTTGTGTTGTGATCGACAAGCCATTGTTGACCCAAGTGTGTGTGTGTGTGGGGGGGGGGGGGGGGGGGGGGGGGGGGGGGGGTGGGTCGGGGCTGGGGCTGGGTTTCAGTGTGAAGTACCTTCACATTTGTGTTGTGATAGACAAGCCATAGTTGACCCAAGACAAGCCCGCACCACAACATGCAGGGGGGTCTTGCAACCATCCTCCAAATACTGATGTGCTGGTTCCGACTCTCCAGTTTTTCTTGTTCTTGACGACGCGTTGCCATTCCGTGGTTGCAGTCGGAAATAACCTCCCGTTGCCCGCCTATCCCCCCCGGGCTCCGTGCTCCGCCATGCAATGGCTACGCCACAATCCTGAAACCAGGCTTGAGTAGCCCTGATAGCTACTCAACCTGCCCAACATAACACAAATAAATAATATGCCTTATTACGAGGCGTGATGTTGAGGGGGCCAGCCTGTTTGCTTACACCGAGGCCAACCACCAAACCTGCCCTTCATAAATCTGAAATAAAATCTGAAACACAACCTGAAATAAAATATGAATATATCTGGAATACAATATACATAAATCTGAAATAAAATCTGAAACACAACCTGAAATAAAATATGAATATATCCGGAATACAATATACATAAATCTGAAATAAATAAAACACTGTGACTCTTCCTGCAGCCTGTCTATGACTTGACTATCGGTGTGGAGTTTGGAGTACACTAACAACGGCCACGCCTAACAATAAATCGCAACAATAAAATACAACACATAAAATCTGAACTCACCACACTCTTGAAAGTATACACCCTGAACTTACACAATCTGCCACCGTAAAAAAGCCAACACTACACAGATACAGCAATCTGAAATACAAAAACACTGTGACTCTTCCTGCAGCCTGTCCATGACGTGGACTATCGGGGGTGATCCCCGGCTGTGCGAGCGTTTGGAGCATAGACATGATCAAAATTGAGCGGAAGCAAACATAAATTGCGATAGATGGCGATTTCACAGAGACGTATTTATGATTCCTTGACAAAATCAAAAATATACACCAAGTTGACAGACTGTGGGGGGTATGGTACAGCTAAGATAACTTGTTACCGGCTTATCAATTGCAGACATGGGGTACACCGTGAGTTCAATTTTATGATTCACTGACAAACATCAAAACTATAAATCAAGTTGCCGATGTGAGCGGCACCCTAGTGGTAAGTATGTACGCTTATCAATTTGAAGACATGGCCCGGTACAGTGAAGTTAGTGTATGATTCATTGACAAACATCAAAAATATAAATCACGTTGCAGATGTGGGGTAATGGCTAAGATTGTCTCACGCTTCATCACAATTTGCGAACACTGGCGTTACAGTGGTATTTTTATGAGTTCCTTGCCAAAAATCACAACAGTATAAATAAAGTTGCAGATGTGGGGCCCATGGTAAGTATGTTCTAACGCTTATCAATTTTGCCAGACCACTAGGGTACAGTGAGTCAGTCTATTTTTCATGATTCACTTGACAAAATCAAAATATAAAATTCAATTTTGCAAGATGTGGGCGTAGTTACAGTATTGTTACGATTATCAATTTCGGCAGACAACTGGGGTAATACACGTGAGTATTTTATGACTTCCTTGACAAAATCAAAATATAAAATCAGTTGAAGATGTGGGGTAAATTACCCTAACACACCTAATGCGTAACCGCCAATTGTACTACGCCTTATCAATTTGCAAGACACAGGGGGCGGTACAGTGAGTATTTCTTATGATTCCTTGGACAAAATCAACATATAAATATCAAGTTGCAGGATGTGGGGACCCTATGGTAACCAGTATTGATTACGCTTGATCAATTTGCACGACAGGGGGTGTTACAGTGCGTATTTTTATGATTCCTGACCAAAATAAAAATAAAAATCAGAGTTGCCACGATGTGGGGTCCCCTATGGTAAGTTATTGCTCCGATTATCACTAAATTTGCCAGCCAGGCCGCGTACGTAGTTATTTTTATCGATTCCCTTGACAAAATCAACAATATCAATCAACGTTGCAGCATGTGGGTAACTGGTAAGCTATTGTTACGAATTATCCAATTTCGCAGGGAACATGGGGTACAGTGAGTATTTTATGATCCTTGACAAAATCCAAAAATACTCAACTCAAGTTGCAGATGTGGGGCTATGGTACAGATATTTGTACGCTTATCCCCAATTGCAGAAATGGAGGTACAGTGAGTATTTTCTATGATTCACTTGAAAAATCAAAATATAAATAAGTGCCAGCAGATGTGGGGCTTTCTGGTAAGTCATTGTTACGCTTAATCCAATTTGCCAGAAAATGGGGTACAGTGAGTATTTTATGATTCCTGACCGAAAAATCAAAATATAAATCCAAGTTGCAGACCTGTGGGGTCATGGTAAAGTATTGTTCGCTATCATTTGCAGACCACTGGGCTTACACGTGAGTATTTTTATGACTTTCCTTGAACAAAATCAAAATATAATCCAAGTCGAGATTGGGGTATGGTACAGTATTGTTACGCTCTATCAATTTGCAGACCATGGAGTACAAGTGAGGTATTGTTTATGCCATTACCTTGACAAAATCAAATATAAATCAAGTTGCAAGATCTGTGGGGGTTGGTAATATTGTTACGCTTATCAATTGAGGACATGGGGTACAGTGTAGGATTTTATGATTCCTTGACAAACAATCCAAAATATAATCAAGTTGACAGATGTTGGGCCACTCTGGTAGAGTATTAGTTACGCTTATCAATTTCGCACGCGAATGGGGGGTACAGTGAGTATTTTTTATGATTCGGTGGGACAAATCAAAACTATACATCAAGTTGCAGATTGTCGGGTATGGTAAGTATTGTTACGCTATATCGCAATTTGCAGACATGGGGCTACCGTGAGTATTTTTATGATTCCTTGGCCCAACAAATCAAAAATATAATCAAGTGTGCAGGCGTAGGGGTTATGGATCGTATGTTACCTTATCAATTTGCAGAAATAGGGGTTCACAGTGAGTATTTTTATGATTCGCTTGACAAATCCAAACTACTATACATCTAGTCTGCAGGATCGTGGGCTGAATGGTACATACTTGTTCTACGTTTATCATATCCTTGACGACTCATGGGGGTACAGTTGATTTGTATTTATGGTTCTGCCCCCCCCAACTCAAACTTATTGATAATGCATTAGTTGCATCTGCTTGTGGGTATGGTAAAGTATTGTTCTCGCTTACTACTAATTTGCCACGACCTGTGGGTCGGAGTATTTTTATGATTCCCTTGCCAACCAAATCAAAATATAAATCGTTGCGCGATTGGGGTGGGTAAGTATGTTACCTTATCAATTTGCAGAATGGGGTACGATAGTATTTTTATGATTCCTTGACAAAGATTACAAGATAATCAAGTGCAGATTGGGTATGGTAAGTATTGTTACGCTTATCAATTTGCAGACATGGGGTACAGTGAGTATTTTTATGATTCCTTGACAAAATCAAAATATAAATCAAGTTGCAGATGTGGGGTATGGTAAGTATTGTTACGCTTATCAATTTGCAGACATGGGGTACAGTGAGTATTTTTATGATTCCTTGACAAAATCAAAATATAAATCAAGTTGCAGATGTGGGGTATGGTAATATTGTTACGCTTACAATTTGCAGACAATGGGGTACAGTGAGTCTTTTTATGATTCCTTGACAAAATCAAATATAAATCAATTGCGATGTTGGGTATTTAAGTAGTGTTTTACGGCTGATCAATTTTGCAGACATGGTACAGTATAGTATTTTTATGATTCCTTTGACGACATAAATATAAATCAAGTTGCATATGTGGGGTATGGTAATATTGTTCGCCTTATCAATTTGGCAGACATGGGGTACAGTGAGTATTTTATGATTCCTTGACAAAATCAAAATATAATCAAGTTGCAGATGTGGGGGTATGGTAAGTATTGTTACGCTTATCATTTGCAGACATGGGGTACAGTGAGTATTTTTATGATTCCTTGACAAAATCAAAATATAAATCAAGTTGCAGAGTGTGGTGTATGGTAAGTATTGGTGTTACGCTTATCAATTTGCAGACATGGGGTACAGTGAGTATTTTTATGATTCCTTGACAAAATCAAAATATAAATCAAGTTGCAGATGTGGGGTATGGTAAGTATTGTTTACCTTTCAATTTGCCGACCAATGGGGTACATTGAGGTATTTTTTATGATTCTTGACAAAAGCAAAATATAAATCAGTTGCAGATGGGGGTATGTAAGTCTTGTTTCCTCCCTATCAATTGCCGACATGGGGTACAGTGATCTTTTTATGATTCCTTGACAAATCAAAATATAAATTCAGTTGTCAGATGTTGGGTATGGTAAAGTATTGTTACGCTTATCAATTTTGCAGACATGGGGTACAGTGAGTATTTTTTGATTCCTTGACAAATCAAATATGAATCAAGTTTGTCAGATGTGGGGGTAATGGTAAGTATGTTTCGCCTTATATTTGCAGACATGGGGTCAGTGAGTATTTTTATGATTCCTTGACAGAATCAAAATATATCTCAAGTTGCAGATTGGGGTATGGTAATTATTGTGACCTTTCATTTTTGCAGACATGGGGTAACAGTGAGATTTTATGAGTCCTGACAAAATCAAAATATAAATCAAGTGGCAGATGTGGGGGTATGTATATTGTTTACCTTATCAATTTGCAGACATGGGGTACAGTGAGTATTTTTATGATTCCTTGACAAAATCAAAATATAAATCAAGTTGCAGATGTGGGGTATGGAGTATTGTACGCTTATCAATTGCATACTGGGTTACAGGAGTATTTTTTTATGATTCCTTACAAAATCAAAATATAAAATCAATTGCCGAGTGGTGTCTGGTAATATTGTTACGCTTATCAATTGCAGACATGGGGTACAGATATTTTTATGATTCCCTTGACAAAATCAAATATAAATCAAGTTGCAGATGTGGGGTATGGTAGTATTGTTACGCTTATCAATTTGCAGACATGGGGGTACAGTGAGTATTGTTATGATCTTGACAAAAAATAAAAAAATCAATATAAAAATCAAGGTTTCAGATTGGGGTTATGTTAGTTTGGTGCGCCTTATCAGTTGCGACGATGGGGTAACAGTTGAGTATTTTTATGATTCCGTGACAATCAAATATCATCAGTTGCAGATGGGGGGTATGTAATTATTGTTTACGCTTATCAATTTGCAGACATGGGGTACATTGAGTATTTGTTTAATGATTCCTTGACAAATCAAATATAAATCACAAGTTCAGATGTGGAGGTATGGTAAGTATTGTTACGCTTATCCATTTGCGACATTTTTACAGTGGTTAATTTTTTTTGATTCCTGAAACAATCAAAATATAAATCAAGTTGCAGATGTGGGTAATGGTAAGTATTGTTTACGCTTATCATTTGCAGACATAGGGTACAGTGAGTATTTTTATGATTCCTTGACAAAATCAAATATAATCAAGTTGCAGATGTGGGGTATGGTATTATTGTTCGCTTACTCAATTTGCAACATGGGGTACAGTGAGTATTTTTAATGATTCCTTGACAATCAAAATATAAATCAGTTGCAGATGTGGGGTATGGTAAGTATTTTTTCGCTTATCAATCAATGGCAGACAGGGGGTACATGATTATTTTTATATGATTCCTTGACATAAATCAAAATATACATTTCGAAGTGCAGATTGGGGTATGGTAAGTATTGTTACGCTTACTCATGGTTCAGACATGGGTACAGTGATATTTTATGATTCCTTGACAAAATCAAAATGAAACCAGTGGATGTTTGTGCGCCAGTTGTTGCAGTCAGGTGGTGGGAGGGGCAGGAGGGTGTGACGCGGAGCAGGGTTACGCTTATCAATTTGCAGACATGGGGTACAGTGAGTATTTTTTATTGATTCCTTGACAAAAATCAAAATATAATCAAGTTGCAGATGTGGGGTATGGTAAGTATTGTTACGCTTATCAATTTGCAGACATGGGGTACAGTGAGTATTTTTTATGATTCCTTGACAAAATCAAAATATAAATCAAGTTGCAGATGTGGGGTATGGTAAGTATTGTTACGCTTATCAATTTGCAGACATGGGGTACAGTGAGTATTTTTATGATTCCTTGACAAAATCAAAATATAAATCAAGTTGCAGATGTGGGGTATGGTAAGTATTGTTACGCTTATCAATTTGCAGACATGGGGTACAGTGAGTATTTTTATGATTCCTTGACAAATCAAAATATAAATCAAGTTGCAGATGTGGGGTATGTAATATTGGTTTCGCTTATCAAATTTGCAGACATGGGGTACAGTGTATTTTTTATATTTCCTTGACAAAATCAGAAATATAAATCAAGTCAGATGTGGGGTATGGCAGTTATTGTCGCTATCAATTTGCAGAACTGGGGTACAGTGAGTATTTTTCTGATATTCCTTGACAAAACAAATATGAATCAAGTTTGCAGTGTGGGGGTATGGTAGTAATTGTTACGCTTACAATTGCAGACATGGGGTACAGTGAGTTTCTATGATTCCTTACAAAATCAAAATATAAATCCCGTTTGCATATGTGGGTTATGGCAGTATTGTTAGCTTATCAATTTTGCAGACATGGGGTCATGAGTATTTTTAAATGATTTCCTTGACAAATCAAAATAGGAATCAAAGTTGCAGATGTGGGGGTATGGTAGTATGTGTTACGCTTATCAATTTGCAGCATGGGGGACAGTGAGTAGTGTTAGATTCCTTGACAAAATCAAAATCATAAATCATTTGCGATTGTGGGGTCTGGTATATTGTTACGCTGATCATTTTGCAGACATGGGTACAGTGAGTTTTTTATGATTCCTTTACAAAATCAAAATTATAACTCAAGTTGCAGATGTGGGGTATGGTAAGTATTGTTTTTTTTCGCTTATCAATTTGGCAGACATGGGGTACAAGTGATATTTTTAATGATTCTTGACAAAATCAAAATATCAATCAGTTTGTCGATGTGGGGTATGGTAGTATTGTTCCCTTATCAATTTGCAGACAAATGGGGTAACAGTGAGTATTTTTATGATTCCCTTGACAAATCAAAATATAAATCAGTTGGGCAGATTGGGGTAAGGCAAGTATTGTTTACCTTATCAATTTTGCAACATGGGTACAGTTAGTATTTTATGATTCCTTGCAAAATCAAATCATGAATCAAGTTGCATATGTGGGGTATGGTAGTATTGTTACCGTATCAATTGCATACATGTGTAGCAGTGAGTATTTTTAATGATTCCTTGACAAAATCAAAATATAAATCAAGTTTGCCAGATGTGGGGTATGGCAAGTATTGTTACGCTTATCATTTGCAGACCTGTGGGGTACAGTGAGCTATTTTTCTGATTCCTTGACAAAATCAAAATATAAATCAGAGTTTGCAGATTGTGGGGTATGGTAAGTATTGTTACGCTTATCATTTGCAGACATGGGGTAC
The DNA here is from genome assembly GCA_013435795.1 of Chlamydomonas sp. ICE-L. NCBI lineage: Eukaryota > Viridiplantae > Chlorophyta > Chlorophyceae > Chlamydomonadales > Chlamydomonadaceae > Chlamydomonas > Chlamydomonas sp. ICE-L. The sequence continues at coordinate 147,204,128 of JACBWV010000610.1, read as the reverse complement.
AGTGAGTATTTTTTATGTATTCCTTGACAAATTCAAAATATAAACCTCACCAGTTGCCAGACTGTCGGGGTATGGCAAGTATTGTTACGCTTATCAATTTGCAGACAGTTGGTGGTACAGTGAGTATTTTTATGATTCCTTGACAAAATCAAAAATGAATCAAGTTTGTCCCGATGTGGGGTATGGCAAGTATGTTACGCTTATCAATTGCAGACATGGGTACAGTGAGTATTTTTATGATTCCTTGACAAAATCAAAATATAAATCAAGTTGCAGATGTGGGGTATGGCAAGTATTGTTACGCTTATCAATTTGCAGACATGGGGTACAGTGAGTATTTTTATGATTCCTTGTAGGGGGCGGCAAATAGATCTATATTGCCCAAAAATATAGATCTATATAGATCTATATATAGCAAATAGGTATATTGTGTATATCTACAACATATGCAGTTACATCAGATAGACACCGGAAAATCCAGTCGAAGCACCTGCAATATGATATGGTGCCCTATGCCATAATTGTAAAACCAGATTTTGATTTTTGTAAGGTGCCCTATGCCGACTTATAAAAATCCAGCTTCGCCAATATAGATCTATATAGATATATATAGATATATATAGATCTATCTCTATATAGATCGATGCCTCTCCCTAATTCCTTGACAAATAAAAATATAAATCAAGTTGCAGATGTAGGGTATTGTAAGTATTGTTACGCTTATCAATTTGCAGACATGGGGAGCAGTAAGTATTTTTATGATTCCTCGACAAAATCAAAGTAAAAATCAAGTTGCAGATATAGGGTATGGCAAGTATTTGTATTATTCCTTGACAAACTCAAAACATAATCAAGTTGCAGGTATGGGATAAAAGTATTTTTTATATAAAATCAAAATATAAATCAAGTTACAGATTTGGGTTTCGGTAAGTATTTGTATGCGTATTAATCACTTGGCTGGAAGCTTGGATGTTCAGAGAGATGTGCACTTGCATGGTTGGAGTGTGGAAAGAATATCTAGGGTGGAGTGAGTTACTGTCTTCATCATCATCACCACCGCCACCATCATCACCACCGTCAGCAGCAGCACCACCACTACCACCACCATCACATAAGGATCAACAGGATCACCACCGTCACGATCACCACCACGGTCACCACCACGGTCACCACCACAATCACCAACCATCACTACGATCACGAACACCATCACTACCATCATCACCATTACCATCAAAACTGTCATCGGCACCAACACCACCAACACCATCCCGTAATAATCACCACCACCACTTTCAGCACCACTGTCATCACCATCAGCACCACCACCACCACCATCACCACCATCACATTAGGATCACCAGTATCACCACCATCACAATCACCACCACAACCCAAACACGCACACACAAACATACCCTCCCTTCTTTCTGTCCCTTGAGGCTGGTCAAGAGTCTTACCTGACCTCCGCCCCCCACACAAACACTCACACAAATATACCCTCCCTCTGTTCTGCCCCTTCAGACTGGTCAAGAGTCTTCCCTGACCTCCGCCCCACTCACAGACACACGAACACAAACACACACAAATACACACAAACATACCCTCCCTTCTTTCTGTCCCTTCAGGCTGGTCAAGAGTCTTTCAGATCTATCACCCGCTCCTACTACCGTGGAGCTGCTGGTGCTCTCCTCGTCTACGATATTACTCGGTGAGGCAGATTTGGGTAGTTTCCTAAGATATCAAAATTACATTCATTCAGACGGTTGACTCAGATTCCTTACAGTTGCTTTTTCATATTTCCAATACATATAATTTACCATTAAGGGTTGAGGAAATTAAGCACATGCAGGCTTCATCATTGTCAGTACTTATATTTGCAAAAGTATGGGGGCCTGCTTGCTGGACATTGAGACACTGCACGAGAGGTCCAGCGATCTTTCAGATGGGGCCCCCATTGGTACAAGTGCTAGTAGACATATTTAAGGTGTATGCTGGGCCTTGTAAAGTTTTAGCTTTGTGTGAGATATTTCCCTTAATTAGGGGGTATATCACACCACTAGTTGGCTTTACTGGTCTTATCAGCTTGTACCATTAAATAAAGTCAACTGCACTATCTAGCTTGTAAGTCCAGACTGTTCAGGTCTGTCTTCGTGCTACTACCAATAGAGTCGCTACTGTCAAATAATAACAGAGTCACTTCCCCTGGGAGGCTCAGGTAGCTTCTGGAAGATATAACTCCTGCGGGACAGAGGGATGGTGGTGGGAACTCGAAATTTGGTTAAGATCAAGGCTCAGCAGCTTGAGGCACCAAGAATTTAGTGCCCCCGGTGACTGCGCACTTGATTTTATACCGGGCAGGACAGTACTGTTGAGAAAACACTGGCAGTGGTTACTCCTGGTTTTGCCCGGGGGGGTTACGGGTATTTGAAATATGAATGCGTCCTGCGGGATCTTGCGTCGCGCGGCTGAATACTCCATTTCACCCACTACTGTGTGGGAAATGCGGCATTCAGACGGTTGACTCAGATTCCTTACAGTTGCTTTTTCATATTTCCAATACATATAATTTACCCTTAAGGGTTGAGGAAATTAAGCACATGCAGGCTTCATCATTGTCAGTACTTATATTTGCAAAAGTATGGGAGCCTGCTTGCTGGACATTGAGACACTGCACGAGAGGTCCAGCGATCTTTCAGTAATTAAGTATACCTCAACCATGCACCTAGTGTAACGCTTAAGAGCACTTGCATAAGTGTCTTGCGAACTGACAGCCAGGGTTGAGCCCTCCAGCATCACTAACCTCCTGGCCCCTTGCTGGCCTTGGGCGCTAGTGATGTGGAGGTTGCACTCAATTAAAATGCAGGCTGGGCACTTGAATGTACCACAGGACATGGCATTCCTGCCCAAACTGAGGCACTGGGGGTGGCTGTGCTGGTTGCAATTGGTGCACCTAAGCATCCTTCCCTTGGTGCCTTGGCAGATGGTACATCCTATGGGGGTTGGGAGGAAGAAGGAAGGGGGGGTAAGTTACTGAGCAGATCTGATCACAAGCATGGTGTGTGGAATTGGGCCAGTGGTTTTTCCTGAACTGGGGTCAAGGAAAATTCTGGCACCCTTAGGGTAAGTTGCAAGTACCCTAAACCTGGGGTTCTTGCCCCTAAGGTACTTCCTAAACCAAATTGCATCTGGCCATTTAGGCACCAGTGCTGTGCAAATTGTGTCAGAGGGTGAGGCTACCCAAGCCGCATACAGGAGATCTAGAGTTGTTCCTAATGCAGAGAATGGGATGTTGGCCCAAGACACTTGGCCAGAAAGTGATTCCCAGTGTGATACAAGTGGGTGTTGGATGGAGAACCATTTTGTGCACCCGTCATGCTTGTTATACCCGTCTGCTGCAGCAAAGCAGTCAATGGTGGCTTGGGGGTTGTTATGCCTGTCAAAAAATTTGAACATGTAATGGTTGTTGGTGCTGCATGCTTTTCCCCTGCTGGGGGTGCTGCAGGGTTTAACTCTCCCTTAACATGCTTGGCTTTGACAGTGAACCCATACTTAAGGCCTGTGAGTGCCATCTGTGCCAGAGCATCCCTGATGCCTGGTATCCTAGAACCCCCCTTATTCACAGCTGAAACAGCTTGGACATTGTCCATGTAGCAAAGTACTGACGTTCCTGCCAATTCATGTGCCCAGTGCTGCAAGCAAATCATGCATGCTTCGAGTTCTAGGATGCCTATATGCACATGTTGCCTGTTTTCTGGCCAGGGATAGGAGTATGTGTCATCGCCCAAAGTTCCACCTGCACCGAATACCTTACTGGCATCTGTGTACATGTGGACCTTGAAGGCTTTACTGTCCACGTGTACATCCTTTCTGGCCAGCATGCTTTCATGGACCCCTACCGACTCATGCCACTCCATCTCCAGAGCCCTGTCCCAAAACTCCAGGTCACTTAGTGTGCCCTGTGTCCAAGGGATGATAGCCATTGATTTGTGAGTTGTATGGTTGGTGGTGACAGGATATAGGGCATCAAACAGGTGTTGGACGTGCAAGTATCCCCAAGGTGTCACCTTAGACGCCCAGACTAGCTTCCCCACTAGGCATTCAAGTTCTTTCCTTCTAAGGATGCCTCCCTCCTTCCTTGACTGTAGTGTCTTAAGGACTTCTGCTCTGTACAGTTGCTTCTTGTGGGCCGGGAGGTCCATTTTCAAGAGAGGTGCATCTAGCAGTAGCCCTAGCACTTCCAGTCTGGTTGTGGGTTGGGTGGCACCTTCATCTTTAGAGGGATTGAACTCTAGTCCTGACAGTTCAGCTTCTCTGTCCATGATCTCGAAGGCCCTCTGCATGTCTACGTGTGTACCAGCCCTGATGGGGTAATCATCCACATAGACATCACAGGTGGCCTTGACACCATGCTCATTGAAACTGTGGTTGAAAATCAACTTGGAGAAGTTGGTCAACTCACAGAAAAAATGGGGGCTCTGGGCTGTGCCTTGAGGGAGAGCTATCCATCTACCAATTTTACCTGTCACGGGGTGTCTGAATCCCATGTACCTCCTAGCTGAAGGATGCAGGGAAACATGATAGAATCCATTCGTCAGATCTCTTTTACCCAACATATCTGTTGTGGTGAGCGTCTTCATGAATGTTTCAGGGGTGGTGAGTGAGCAAGGTAGCTTGTTCATACAACCATTTACCCCAGTGATGGTGGGATCTACTAGAATCCTAGCCTTGCCATTAGGCTTGATCCTAACTCCGAACGGGTTGATGCAGCTAACAAAGTCTGCCTGGTCCTGATCTGCCTGCAAGAACTCTATCAAGCCTAGCTTCTCAGCCTTATCTAACTCAGAGACAAGGGGGGGGAGGTTGAGCAAGGCACTGGTGTGGTTGTTCACCTCTATGGGGGCTGGAGGGGTAGTCTTCCATTCCCAAGAAACAGGGCCTAAGGCTGCTACAGGACAGGGGACTCCTAATTTATCCGCCCAGAATATCCATCTCTCAGCATTCAGCTTGATCCCAGACGAGTTGAACCACTTTTCCCTGTCTTCCAAGTCATGGGGTTGGTACATCTCATCCACCAGATTCCCACACTCCCCTTTCTCACCTACAATGAAGCAGGGAGGGCCTTGTTAGAAGGCTCACTTCTTGTCATCCCCCTTTGGCGATTTCCTCTGCCTCTTGTTCTTGCCTTTGTAGCACTGCTCAGCCGAGTGGCCTTCAATGCCACAGTGGCTGCAGCGCACCGGCCTTCCGTCCTTCGCTTCAGCCCGTTCCTTCTGGTAATCCAGGGAACGTCTGATTTGCAGGGCGAGGGCGATGCATGCATCCTCGAACTTACCCCCCTTAGCCAAGCTTACTAGCTTGTCACACTGATCGTTAGAAATTTCACCGAAAGGTTTCATTCTTTCGATCAACAGCTCGTGCGCCTTCTCAATCCCGAGGGCTTTGGTCAGGGCACTCCACTGGACCTCATAGAGGTCGCGGGCAGCCTTGTACGCCCAGAAAGCATAGAAGTAGGTTTTGAAATTGCCTACTGCCTGTGCCGAGGTGTACAAGGTGCTCAGGGTCCAAATCGTGTCCTGCATGGACTTGATAAGGTTCCTGGGGGTATCGAACGCGCACAAACCCAGGGTATTCCACACGATTTCGTCCGGTTTGCCCTCCCCATCGGCGCACTCTTGGACAAGGGCCGAGACTTTCGTCTTGACCTTGTACTGAGCTGTCGATGGTGAGTTCAAGGCCATGAGTTTATCTAGGAAATCGGCTGGCATCTGGTAGGTCTGGGGATTTGCATGGAACTCCAATAACGCCTGACCACATTTCATGTAGGTCTGGTGAGATAGCATCCCCAGATCCTTGATACCCAGAGCTGCTTCGATAGTTTGGTAAAGTTCAGGCCGTTCAACTCGGAGTTTCTTGAGAGCCCTGGGGCTAGCAAGTCGATCGTGCAGGTCAACGAGGGCCTGATCCGGAACTTTCGATAGGTCGACTACTAAGCCTGGCGCTGCCCACTCATCTTTCGATGGGTTGGGATTGCGGTGCTTTTGAGTGCGATCTTTTTTCGAAGGTCCGTGTGCGTTCGTCGTTTTTCATGGGAACATCGGGTAGGATTTCGACGTGGGGATCTGAACGGACAGGTTGGGGGGGGGGGGAACGCATGGTTAAAGATCTGGGAAAAAGGCTATGAACACGGGTGGGTTCTGTAGGGGGATAATGTTAGCACGGGCAGGGCGACGCAACCTACAGGGCTAACAGGGCTGCTGTGCAAAGGCACAGAGCAGAAAAGGAAGGCAAAAGGAGAACGCGAGGGTCGACTACGGTCCGCGGTGCAAAAAGGGGGGGGGGAGAGATGAAAGAAGACGGGCAAACAATACTCACACCATTCCTCTCCTTCTCCTTGATGGACGCTTGCAAGTCCTTGATGATCCCGTTGGCCTCCACCAACTGGCGCAACAGTTCGGAGTTGACCGAGGAGGCGTTCTCCTCGCGCGAGCGCTTGGATCTAGATGTCACAGATCTGGAGGGGAGGGAGTCTCCCGGCTGGGACCCTTGAGGCTTGGAGGAGCCCTTGGTCTTGGCTGGGGCGGTCTTGGTTGGGACGGCCTTGGCTGGAGCGATCTTGGCCTTCTTGGAGATCTTGGTAGGAGGCGCGTTGGTCTTCTTGGGTGGGGCGGGCTTCCTGCCGCCGGTCTCCATGCGCGCGGTCTTCTTGGTGCGGGCCATGGTAATCGAAACTCGAAATTTGGTTAAGATCAAGGCTAAGCAGCTTGAGGCACCAAGAATTTAGTGCCCCCGGTGACTGTGCACTTGTTTTTATACTGGGCAGGATAGTACTGTTGAGAAAACACTGGCGGTGGTTACTCCTGCTTTTGCCCGGGGGGTTTACGGGTATTTGAAATATGAATGCGTCCTGCGGGATCTTGCGTCGCGCGGCTGAATACTCCATTTCACCCACTACTGTGTGGGAAATGCGGCATTCCCCCCATCCCCCCTTCCGCCCCCCCCCTCCCCCCGCCGCTGCCCCCCTGGCCCCCCTCCCCCTCATCCCCACACACCTACCCCCCCCCTCCCCCTCATCCCCACCCCCCACCCACCCACCCTCCCCCTCATCCCCACACACAACCACACACCGTAGAGCTGCTGGTGCTCTTCTTGTTTAAGAAATTACTCGGTAAGCAAGCATCGGGTCACTAGCATGCTTCAGGGGATCTGCCTAGAAGCTACTGATTGTAGCCGGGGGGAAAAGCTAGGCTGGGCTGCATGCATAAATCTCCAGGTGCAAATTCTCTGTGCTGGTCTCAGTCAACATGGACCTGGCTCTACTTCTAACCTACTGCCGCTTGTGTGACGCTGGGCGCAAACGACTTACACGACTTCCATGCCAGGGCACTTCCATTGACTAAATTGGCCAGCGCTTGATCGCACTTGAAAAAATAAAACTGGGCTTTGTAGTGCAACAAGCGCAAACATTGCTTGCTGCGCCTACAGGGGGGTGCAAAAAACTGTGCGAAACGCGCAGTGGGGCTCAAAAAGGCAGCGCGCAAAAGCGCGCACTTGGAAGTACCCTGCTCCATGCGCAAGCACAGCGTATAAAAGAACTAGTGAAATGGTACCGTATAAATGTAACCGAAGAAAGAACTGTAGAAAGAGGCATAGAGCTGTAGAGCAGAATGCAATTTCCCAGAAAGCAGGCTTAAGGGCTTGAAGAACCTCACACACCAGAATGCTATTTCCCAGAAAACAGGCTTAGGGGCTTGAAGAACCTCACACAACAGAATGCTATTTCCCAGAAACTAGGCATACTATGATAGAGGCTTGAAGAACCTCACACAACAGAATGCTATTTCTCAGAAAGCAGGCTTAGGGCTGAATCAACCTGAAATCGACCTGGAAACAGAATGTAGTTCATAATAGCTGGCAGAGGGGCAATGGAAATCCTCCCCCCCCCCCCCCCCCCCCCCCCCCCCCCCCCCCAATCCGGCGCTTAGTGCTACGGTCAAAAATTAAAGCTGTGCCCTCTCCCCTTTTCTCCACCTAACCTTGCGCTACCACATGCAGGCGTGAGACCTCCAAACTGTAATAAAATATTCAAAAAGGGAAATGAACAGCAATGAAAAGCTACCAAAACCAATACAAATATCAAACAATCCTTGCCAATTGGACGCATGCATGTGTGAGACCTCCAAACGATAAAAATTCATTAGAAAAATAATTGAACAGCACTGAACAGCAACCAAAAACCAACACAAAAAGCAACACAGAAAACAATCGATACAGGCAAAATGCACGCATGCAGGCGTGAGACCTCCAAACAATAAAAAAACGCATTCAAAAAAAATGAACAGCAATGAATAGCAACCAAAAACCAACACAAAAAGCAACACAGAAAACAATCAATACAGGCAAAATGCACGCATGCAGGCGTGAGACCTCCAAACAATAAAAAAAAGCATTCAAAAAAAATGAACTGCAACCAAAAACCAACACAAAAATCAACACAAAAAACAATGTATACAGGCAAAATGCACGCATGCATGTGTGAGACCTCCAAACGATAAAAATTCATTAAAAAAATAATTGAACAGCACTGAACAGCAACCAAAAACCAACACAAAAAGCAACACAGAAAACAATCGATACAGGCAAAATGCACGCATGCAGGCGTGAGACCCCCAAACAATAAAAAAAGCATTCAAAAGAAATGAACAGCAATGAACAGCAACCAAAAACAAAAACAAAAACCAACACAAAAACCAACACAAAAACCAACACAAAAACCAACAAAAAGCAACACAAAAGGCAATACAAAAAGCAACACAAAAACCAACACAAAAACCAACACAAAAAAACAATAAATCCGTGGTAAATGCATGCATGCAGGCGTGAGAGCTCCAAACAAAAAAACATAACAAAACAAAATTAACAGCAGTGAACTGCTACCAAAAAGCCCTTTATGTCTTCTTCTAGAATTGAATTGAATTGAATTGGGATGACCATCCAGGGGCTTTCAGCCAGAATGAGTTGGGTATGTGATCATGTGCTGTGACCAACACAAAAAACAAACAATCCATGCCAAATGCATACAAGCAGGCGTGAGACCTTCAACCATCTGGCAAGCTGGAATTTTAAAGAGAGCACTTGAAATTATTTTTGAAATATTTAATTTAAACAAATTAATTATGTCACTTCAAAAAACGGAAAAAGATCCTGCCCTTATGTAATAACGAAGGAGGGGAGCCTGCCTTAAAAGTACATGCATGCATGCGGGCGTGAAACCTTCAAACTATTATCACAAAAAACAAATTTAATCACAAAAAACAAACAATCCACGCCAAATGCACGCATGCAGGCGTGAGACCTTCAACCATCTGGCGAGCTGGCTGGAGGACGCTCGCCAACACGCAAACCCCAACATGACAATTATGCTGATCGGTAACAAGAGTGACCTCACGGTGCGTTTTGTCTTTTGGGCGCATCCCCTCTGTAGTTTCGCCACAACCCTACCACTGCCCATTACTACTACCCATGCACCCCAACCCAGCACCAAACCCCAGCACAACAATTATGCTGATCGGCAACAAGAGTGGCCTCACGGTGTGTTTTGTCTTGTGGGGCGCAGTCCCCCTGTAGTAGGTCCACCGATGGTCTGTCTGTCTGTTTGCCTGTATGTCCTTCTGTCTGTTTGTTTGACAATGTTACATAGCCATACCTAATGTTTTGTAGCAATGTTCAAACCACAGCTAGTGCTGTGAACGCAGCACTGCCGTGCAGTAACCACAAAAGAGGGTGGGCAGTTTGCCAAGAAGCATGGCCGTATCTTTCTAGAGACCTCCGCCAGCACAGAAAAATAAAATTTAATACAAATATAATATAATATAAGTAACAGAGCCTGTTTTGTGAGCGCAGCACAGCTGTGCTGTAACCTCAAAAGAGGGTGGGCAGTCTGTCAAGGAGAATGTCCGTATCTTTCTAGAGACCTCCGCCACCACAGAAAAATAAAATATAAGAAAAATAACAGAGCCTGTTTTGTGAGCGCAGCACCGCCGTGCAGTAACCACGGAAGAGGGTGAGCAGTTTGCCAAGGAGAACGGCCTCATCTTTCTGGAGACCTCGGCCAGGACAGCCCATAATGTGGAGGAAGCGTTCATCAACACAGCAGGGGAGATCTACCGAAAGATCACTGACGGAGTTTTTGATGTGTCGAATGAGGTCAGTGCGTATGTTTGGTACAGTATCTAGCTTGTGTGTATGTTTGGTACAGGATCTTGCATGTGTATGTTTGGTGCAGTATCTTGCTTGCAGCCTGACAAGTAAATTAATGTTCCAGTATCACACTGATAAAGTGGAGGAGGCGTTCATCAGCACTGCTGGGGAGATCTACCGAAAGATCACTGACGGAGTTTTTGATGTGTCGAATGAGGTCAGTGCGCATGTGTGGTACAGTATCTAGCTTGTGAGTATGTTTGTGTGTATGTTTGGTGCAGTGTCTTGCTTGCAGCCTGACAAGAGAATTAATGTTCCATTATCACACTGATAATGTGGAGGAGGCGTTCATCAGCACTGCTGGGGAGATCTACCGAAAGATCATTGACGGAGTTGTTGATGTCTCGAGTGAGGTCAGTGTATACACCTGTGTGTACGTTAAGTACAGTATCTTGCTTGCAACCTGACAACTGAATGAATATTGCTGTATCTTGCTTGCAACCTGACAACTAAATGAATGTTGCTGTATCTTGCTTGCAACCTGACAACTAAATGAATATTGCTGTATCTTGCTTGCAACCTGACAACTAAATGAATGTTGCTGTATCTTGCTTGCAACCTGACAACTTAATGAATGTTGCTGTATCTTGCTTGCAAACTGACAATTAAATGAATGTTGCTGTATCTTGCTTGCAAGCTGACAACTAAATGAATGTTGCAGTATTTACGACATAATATTTGATGTGTTGAATGAGGTCAGTGCATACTCCTGTGTGCATGTTTGGTACAGTATCTTGCTTGCAAGCTGACAACTCAATGCATGTTGCAGTATCTCTGACATAGTATTTGATGTGTTGAATGTCAGTGAATACTCCTGTGTGCATGTTTAATACAGTATCTTGCTTGCAAGCTGACAACTCAATGCATGTTGCAGTATCTCTGACATAGTATTTGATGTGTTGAATGTCAGTGAATACTCATGTGTGCATGTTTGGTACAGTATCTTGCTTGCAAGCTGACAAGTCAATGCATGTTGCAGTATCTCTGACATAGTATTTGATGTGTTGAATGTCAGTGTGTGTGCGTGTTTGCTACAGTACCTCTCTATTGCAACCCTACAACTGAATGAGTGTTACAATATCTCTGACGGACTATTTGATGTGTCGAATGATGTGCTAACTCCTGTGTGTACCAATGTTGGCCACGGTGCAGGAGCCCCACTCATCGCAACCTAACCTATCCCCACCTAACCCAACCATCTGCCCCTTGCAGTCATAAAGCATCAACTTATGCTATGGTGCAGGAGCCCCACCCAACCTAACCTAACCCCGCCCAACCCAACCCAACCTATCCCCACCCAACCCAACCTTTCCCTTGCAGTAATACCGTATCAACTTTGGCTACGGTGTAGGAGCCCTGCCCAACCTAACCCCGCCCAACCCAACCTCTCATATCCCCACCCAACCCAACCATCTGCCCCTTGCAGTCATAAATTATCAACTCATGCTATGGTGCAGGAGCCCCACCCAACCTAACCTAACCCCGCCCAACCCAACCCAACCTATCCCCACCCAACCCAACCTTTCCCTTACAGTAATACCGTATCAACTTTGGCTACGGTGCAGGAGCCCTGCCCAACCTAACCTATCCCCACCCAACCCAACCAAACCCATGTCCCTTTCAGTCATAAGGTATGAACTTATGCGAAGGTGCAGGAGCCCCATCCAACCTAACCGAACCTATCCCCACCCAACACAACCTTTCCCTTGCAGTAACACCGTATCAACTTTGGCTACGGTGTAGGAGCCCTACCCAACCTAACCCCACTCAACCCAACCTCACCTATCCCCACCCAACCCAACCTTTGTCCCTTTCAGCCATACTGTATCAAGGGTGGCTTCGGTGCAGGAGCCTCACCCAACCTAACCTAACCCCGCCCAACCCAACCCAACCTATCCCCACCCAACCCAACCTTGGTCCCTTTCAGTCAGACTGTATCAAGGGTGGCTTCGGTGCAGGAGCCTCACCCAACCTAACCTAACCCCGCCCAACCCAACCCAACCTATCCCCACCCAACCCAACCTTGGTCCCTTTCAGTCAGACTGTATCAAGGGTGGCTTCGGTGCAGGAGCCTCACCCAACCTAACCTAACCCCGCCCAACCCAACCCAACCTATCCCCACCCAACCCAACCTTGGTCCCTTTCAGTCAGACTGTATCAAGGGTGGCTTCGGTGCAGGAGCCTCACCCAACCTAACCTAACCCCGCCCAACCCAACCCAACCTATCCCCACCCAACCCAACCTTTGTCCCTTTCAATCAGACTGTTTCAAGGGTGGCTTCGGTGCAGGAGCCTCACCCTACCCTACCTAACCTCACCAAACCCAACCTAACCCGACCCAACCCGACCCATCCTAACCTAACCCTACCTAACCTATCCTAGCCTAACCCTAACCAACCTAATCTTACATGACCCAACCTAACCTTACTTAACCCTACCTAACCTTACCTGACCCAACCTAACCTAACCTAACCTAACCCTACCCAACCTAACCTGACCCAACCCAGCCCAACCCAACCTAACCTAACCTAACCTAACCTAACCCGACCCTACCTAACCTAACCTAACCTAACCTAACCCTACCCAACCTAACCTAACCTAACCTAACCTAACCTGACCCAACCCAACCCAACCCAACCCAACCTAACCTAACCTAACCTCACCCGACCTAACCTTACCTAACCTAACCTAACCTAACCTAACCTAACCTAACCTAACCTAATCCAACCCAACCCAACCCAACCTAACTTAACCTAACCTGACCCAACCTAACGTAACCCAACCCGACCCTACCCTACTTAACCTAACCTGACCTGACCCAACCTAACCTAACCTAACCAGACCCTACCCAAAATAACCTAACTTAACCTAACCTGACCCAACCTAACGTAACCTAACCCGACCCTACCCAACCTAACCATACCTAACCTGACCCAACCCAACCTAACCCAACCTAAACTTTGCCCCTAGCAGTCATACGGTATCAATGTTGGCTACGGTGCAGGAGCCTCACCCAACCCTACCCAACCTAACCTAACCTGACCCTACCTTACCCAACCTTACCTAACCCTACCCAACCTAACCTATCCTACTTGACCTAACCTAACCTAACCCTACCCAACCTAACCTAACCCGACCTTACATTACCTAACCCTACCCAACCTAACCTAACCCTACTTGACCTAACCTGGCCCAACATAACCTAACCTGACCCAACCTAACCTAGCCCGACCCAACCTAACCCAACCCAACCTAACCTAACCTAACCTACCCTAGCCCGACCCAACCTAACCTAACCCGACCCAACCCAACCCAACCCAACCCAACCTAACCTAACCTAACCTAACCTAACCTAACCCAAACTTTGCCCCTTGCAGTCATACGGTATCAAGGTTGGCTATGGTGCAGGAGCTGCTGGCCAGGGCAGCGTGAAGCCTGGGGAAGGGGACGCCAAGAAGTCTTCTGGCTGCTGCTAATAAATAAATAGTAAGCCTTATTACAAGGCGTGAGGTTGGGGGGGGCGGGGGGGGCAGCCTGTGTTCTTGCACTGGGGCCCATCACAAATTGTGTGTGTGTGGGGGGGGGGGGGGGGGGGCTGTCAGCCCCCAGGAGGAGGGTCAGGGGCCATGGCCTGTCTCATAGGGCATTCTCTGGAATCACATGTCGGTGGCCCACAGCGGGTAGTAAACAGCTGGTTGTGTGTAAATAGTATGTCTTATTACGAGGCGTTGGATTGAGGGGGGCAGCCCGTTCGCTTGCACTGGGGCCAACCACCAAGCGGGTTGTGTGTCTCGTAGGGCAGGCTCTAGAATCGTCGGTTTGTGGCCCACAGTGCGGAGAGTGAGCATCTGGTTGTGTGTCTGCTAGGTCAATGGAACTATATGTTTAGCCAGCCAGCAGAGGAGGCCTAGCAACGCTAGGACGTTACAATGTTTTGTTGGGTGTCACTGCCAGGGGCTTCACGCTCGGTTTTGTTATATATTGAATTATGTATTATATTCAGAACTTGGTTACATAGCTTCAGCCAGCAATTTGGCGGCTCCCTGTCATCGGCAGTAAAAAGAATCACCAGGAAAATTGTTAACTCGAACAAATCAATTTTGTTTATTTCCATGTTTTCATTATTTTCAGATCCCCTCAAACTGCCTTCTCGGTATGTATCAGGGTTGTTTAGGACGCTGCGTTCTCTGTCGCACTCGCAAATGCGAAGAGTCTATTGCGTCGCAGGGCACGACGTGGGGAGGGTCCGTTGACCAGAATGACGGGTCTGTTGCATCGCAGGACGTAGGCCATACACTTGTTTGCTTCTCAGGCAGTAGAGCTGGGGGTCTTCCTGAGCAACCCTCCACGGTACTGCTACTTGGACTTGGTGACATAGCTTCAGCCAGCAGATAGGATGCTCTTAGGCAGTATAAAAACAAATTGCCAGGAAAATGTAGACGCGAATAAGTCACTCTTCGTCTGCACATCGATATTGCTACTGAATTGATCTAGAAATAAACCAGGGATCTTACAACGCGGATGAGGCATAGTAATGTATGCTGTTTCAGGGATTGGTAAACAGGCAGTGAACTTGAACTTGGTAACATAGCTCCATTCAGCAATTTGACTGCTCGCCGTCTTTTTGAACTTGAACTTGGTTACATAGCTCGCCGTCTTCAGCAGAAGAATTACTTCCCAGAAAAATCTGAACGTTGTCAAAAAAGAAAAAGAAACTACCGGCAGACTACCAGTAAGCATTTTTATACAAATTCACTTGATCTGATATCTTTATACATTCATGGATAAACAGAAGTCGCTTCGGACAACCTTCCACTTCTGGATTGCACCAGGGTATTTCCAAGCCTTTTTGAGCCTCACTGCGCGTTTCGCACAGTTTTTTCACCCCCCTGTGGGCGCAGCGCCGCAGCAAGCATTTTTGCGTTTTTTGCACTAAAAAGCGCACTTTTTGTTTTCTAGTGCGCTTAAGCGCTGGCCAATTTGGTCAATGGAAGTACCCTGGATTGCACATCAGATAATGTAGCGGAATAATTTTACTCTCAGATTGGAAAATCAGGTTCTGATCATTTCTTCTCGAATTCAGTTAGGTTTCGTCGTTACATTCAAAAACCACATGGTGTTCATCTTGAACAGTCCCAGACTCCCAGAATCACAAAGATGATTAGATAACACTCGATCATTCCAAGTAAAGGGACAAGGGTCTCTTCCACCTACCAGTTTTTACCTCCAGCCTCCAGATAGTGGGATGAAGTTCTGACTACAGCCATATTACAAACCACTTTGTGAGGTAGATCTATAATGAAATAAGTAGACATCTCAGGTTTACCACACTCATCCCATGATGGGGAGTTGGGGACATCAAAGTATTGCACGCAGCATTTTCCCTTCCTACTGATCCAGACTTCCAGAGCTTTCATCTCTAGGGCGTGTATCTGATGTCTTGGAGCTGAAGTAACCAGGGTTCTCAAGGTGGACCCCCAGCTCTGCTGCCTGAGACGCAACCAATTTCACTGCCTGCGCCCTGCACTCCTGCGACGCAACGGGCCCTCCCCACATTGCGCCCTGCGACGCAACGGGCTCTTCGACGGAGTGTGTACGACGGAGGAGGCAGCGTCCTGAACCACCCTGGTAATAACTAGTATGACTGTACGAGCAAAATAAGGTTGGAGAACAGAAGCTTCTTAACCTTGATCCAGTTAGCTGTTTTCTTATGAATTATTAATTGTTACATCTTGTGATACCTGTATTTGAACTGAAATTGAACACCAGGTTTGTAACATTCATTGTTTTTTCAGCCAACTCTGGGCTGCTCACCGTCTTCCAAATCCCAAACCCAAATTCTCGTGAGCCAAAATCTAAGCTCCAAACTAAACGGCTCCTCCAAAATCTACGGTCGAGAAACGAAACGAAACATTTTGAGCAACCCTGGTTCTCTCCCAAGGAAGCAAGTCTCTCTGTCTGTTGTATTCACATGGTGTCTACTGCTAGCTCCGGCTTACGCAGTGGTGTCCTTAACTTCACGTTCTGAGAGTGGCGCATTAGTGCATTACTCGGATGTAATAATTTCAATTTCAATTGTATTCACAAGAACAAGCCATCCTCTCACGTGTCCAGGTTATTTTGTAGAATTAAATTACAATTGTAGCAAGAACTCAAGAATATTACGCAGTGGTGTCCTTAACTTCACGTCCTGAGAGTGGCACAGTACTCGGATGTAACAATTTCAATTTCAATAGCAAGAAATCAGGGCCCCCCTTGGTCAAACGATTGTTTGGGGTTCACTTCATCAATGCTTTTTCTTTTTAGCCCTTCCAATCATGATGCTCCATACCACTGCATTATTGGCTACCCCCTGAACTTTTGAAATACGAACACATACACAATTCAAGTAATGACCCCCTGTTTAAAATGTGCACCCGCATGGAGCTAGTTTCAGGTTTGTCCCATGGATGGGGAAAAGGAGCTGCCTAGAAGCTGCTGCGCTTAGGCCTCAAAATAATCAGTGCTAGGCTGTCATGCAGTGCCATGCTGTCATGCATTGCTAAGCAAGTCATGCAGTGCTAGGCTGTCAAGCAGTGTGAGGCTGTCATGCAGTGCCATGCTGTCATTCATTGCTAAGCAAGTCATGCAGTGCTAAGCAAGTCATGCAGTGCTAGGCTGTCATGCAGTGCTAGGCTATCATGCATTGCTAAGCAAGTCATGCAGTGCTAGGCTGTCATGCAGTGCTAGGCTGTCATGCAGTACTAGGCATGTCATGCAGTGCCAGGCTGTCATGCATTGACAGCTGCCCTCTCCCTCTCCATCAGCTCCTCGTACATCGCAGAGTAAGCATCAAAGTGAATCGCTTCGTTCACTCCACACACAGCCAGCAGCTTCTCTCCCAGCTCCGCCACTTCAGAGACGATGACCCCCGCACCAACACGTGACAAGGCCCTCAGGACACAGGCACCACCACCACCACCACCACTACCAACACCCACCCCTGAGCCAGCACCAGCACCACCAGCAGCCACCCCTGAGCCAGCACCGCCAGCAGCACCACCAGCAGCCCCCGACCCTGAGGCACCAGCCCCCTGAGAGGTCCCTAACAGCACGTGGGACAGAAGAGCAGCGGCAATGGCATTGCTGATGGATCGGAAGCCGGGGGAGGAGGGATCTACAATCTTGAGGAAGGCGGTACGCAGCTTGGTCTCGACACTAGGGCCTTGGGTTTGGGCTTGGGCCTGGGCTGGGTCTGCTCCCTCTCCGGAAGGTGTGGGAGCGGGAGCGGCAGGGGGAGGGGGAGGTACTGTGGTGGGTACTGCTGCCAGGGAGGCTAGTTCTGAGATGAGATCAGGCAGTCGGACAGATGGGTCGGCGAGAATGAGAAGCATGCGACGCTTGGCAGCATCTAGGTGGAAGGGCGGCACTGGGGGTGAAGGACCTGATGCTACCCCCGCAGCGGCAGCGCCGAGTGCAGCCGATCGGGTCTGCTGCACGAGCAGCAAGGATGCTGCCACCACGACCAGTGACTGGAACGTGTTCTGTATCTCATGCAGTCGCTCCGCTTCTAGTGCCAGCGTCTCAGCCAGCTGGGGGCCCACGCAGGGCGAGGCACCAGCTATGGCATGCGTTAGCCCAGCCCTCATGACACCCCGCACGCTGCGGAGCTGAACCGGAAGCAAGGGCATCACGGCTTGCGACTTACGCTGCTCTGATTCCGATAGCTTAGACCCTGAGGGCACTTGCCTCAGCCCCGACCGCATGATGATGGATACGGCTGGGTGCCCAGTTGCCACTGCTGGACCTGCGTGTGGAGGAAAGTTTTGGGTTTAGGGGGAGTTATGGGGTGGTTAGGGTTTATGGGTCAGGGTCTAGGTGGGTTTAGGGTTTATTTGCATGTTGATGGGTATGGCTGGGTGCCCTGTTGCCGCTGCCGGACCTGAGGGTGGGGGGAAGTTTAGGGTTTAGGGGGAGTTTTTTTGGGGGGGGGGGGGTAGGGTTTAGGGTTTATTTGGATGTTGATGGGTACGGCTGGGTGCCCTGTTGCCACTGCTGGACCTGAGGGTGGGGGGAAGTTTAGGGTTTAGGGGGAGTTGTTTTTTGGGGGGGGGGGGGGGGGGGGGGGGGGGGGGTAGGGTTTATGGGTCAGGGTCTAGGTGGGTTTAGGGTTTATTTGCATGTTGATGGGTATGGCTGGGTGCCCTGTTGCCGCTGCTGGACTTGAGTGTGGGGGGAAGTTTAGGGTTTAGGGGGGGTTATGGGGGGGGGGGTAGGGGTCAGGGTCTAGGTTGGTTTAGGGTTTATTTGCATGTTGATGGGTATGTATGGCTGGGAGCCCTGTTGCAACTGCTGGATCTGCGGATGGAGGGAAGTTATCCTCAACTTAAGTTGGCTTCAACTTAGGATAAAGTTTTTGGGGGGGTATAGGGTTTCAGGTTAAGGGGGTTTGGTTTTGATTCTAAAGTTTAGGTTTTAGGTGGGTATAGGGTTTAGGGGTAGGGGTCAGGGTCTAGGTGGGTTTAGGGTTAACTTGCGTGTTGATGGGCACTGCAGGGTGCCCTGCTGCCACTGCTGGACCTGTGGGGATCGTAGGAGGAAGGTGGACAGCACTTGGAATTAGGTGGTATAGGGTTTATGTGGTTTAGGGTTGGATGGTTATGGGTGAAGGTGGTTAAGGGTTAAGGTGGTTAAGGTAGTTTTGGTAGTTTAGGAAATGGAATGCTGACCAGATTCCCCCTACCACTGTTTCTTTTTTGGACTACTAGTAGCAGCTTCTAGGCAGCTCCTAAACCCCGTCCTTGGGTTAACCCTGAAGCTAGCTAGTGTGTCTGAAAGCGGACAGAGCAGGCATTCCAATGAAGGTCAAAGTTCTGGGCTTAACCAGTGGCTGGACAATGGAGCTGGCTGAAAGATGACAGAGCAGGCATTCCAATCAAGCTCAAAGCTCTGGGCTTGACCCAGTGGCTGTACAAAGGAGCTGGCTGGAAGCTGCCATACGTAGCTGAAAAAAGAGAGAATGCTTGTTTTGGCCCAAGGAGGGGGGAGAGGAGCTGCCTAGAAGCTGCTACACGTCGCCAAAAAAGTGCTTGGGGGAAGCTGGTCAGCACTTAGCTAGTGGGCACTCCAATTTCAAAACCACCTAAACCACCTTTACCCTTAACCACCCAACCCTAAACTACACAAAGCGCCTTAACCCTTAACCACCCAACCCTAAACTACCTGAACCCTTAACCACACAGCCCTAAACCACCTAAACCCTAAACCAACTAAACCAACTAAGCTGGTCAGCACCAACTTGCGGGGGACACAGAGTTCATTCAAAATACCCACAACTACCCAACCCTTAACCAACTTATCACCCAAGCTGGTCAGCACCAACTAGCGGACACACAATTGATCCAAGATGCCCACAAACCACCCAAACCTAAACTACCTAGACCAACTTAACCCTAAACCACCCAACCCTAAACTACCTAAACCAACTGAACCCTGAACCACCCAACCCTAAACAACCTAAGCTGGTCAGCACCAACTTGCGGGGACACACAGTTGATCCAAGATGCCCACAAACCATCCAACCCTAAACTACCCAAACCAACTGAACCCTAAACCACCCAACCCTAAACAACCTAAGCTAGTCAGCACCAACTTGCGGGGACACACAGTTGATCCAAGAAGCCCACAAACCACCCAACCCTAAACCCTAAACCAACTTATCACCCAAGCTGGTCAGCACCAACTTGCGGACAAACCACCCAACCCTAAACCACCCAAACCACCTAAGCTGGTCAGTGCCAACCTGCGGGGGGTTTGGCCCAAGGACGGGGGAGAGGAGCTGCCTAGAAGCTGCTACGCGTCGCCCACAAAAGAAACAGTGATTGGGGGAAGCTGGTCAGCACTTAGCTAGTGGGCACTCCAATTTCTAAACCACCTAAACCACCTTTACCCTTAACCACCCAACCCTAAACTACACAAAGCACCTTAACCCTTAACCACCCAACCCTAAACTACCTGAACCCTCAACCACACAGCCCTAAACCACCTAAACCCTAAACCAACTAAACCAACTAAGCTGGTCAGTACCAACCTGCGGGGGAACACAGTTGATCCAAGATGCCCACGCCCTGCAGGTATTGCTCCAAGGGAGACATGGAGGCCACAACGGAGCTAATCCAGACGTAGGTTCTGGGTAGGGCTGCGACCAACGCCGAGGGCGGCTGGGCGGGAGGGGGGATGGCAACAGAAGAGCTGGGACCCGCCCCTGCATCGGTCACTGTGCTCTTAGAAGTCAACGGCTGTGTTGATGTCAGCGGGGTGTTGTTGGTCAGGGAGGCCTGGTCGAATGCATCCCCACTGGGGGCGGGAGGGTGGATGGCAACAGAAGCGCTGGGACCCGCCCCCGCATCAGTTGCTGTGCTTTTAGATGTCAACGGCTGTGTTGACGTCAGCGTGGTGTTCTTGGTCAGGGAGGGGGTGTCGGTTGTCAGGGGGGCCTGGTCCGATGCGTTCCCACTGGGGGCAGGAGTACTTCGTGGTGGATCACCCTCTGAGGGCCTTGATGGTTGCATGTTGGGGTATTCTACCTTGAACACACCTGTGAACTTTTTCTGAATGTAGCTGACTCCTGCATCGCCCTTGAGTAGCTGAGCCAGCGCTGACAGCCTGGCGTTGGCGCAGTCTAGCTTGAGGAGCTTGATCTGGGCCTGGAGCAAGCGGAGGCAGGCCGCCACTGCAGACGCCAGCTCAGCGCCAGCTTGGCTGCTGGTTTCTGGGCCTCCTGTCGCTGCGGCTGAGCCAGAATTTGAACTTTGAATTTGAATCGCTGTGCCAAAGGCTGTGATGCTTGACTGTAGCTCCCGGCGCATGGTATCGTGAGCTACAATGGTGTCCGCCTCCCTTACAGGAGCCCCAAGGTCAATCACCAACTTGGCGATGCGCTCAACTGACTGAAGGAGGGCGGACAATTGTCCTAGGACCCCTCCCTGGTGAACGGTTGCCAGCTGTTCTCTCAGCACTCGCTCCGAGAACTCTTCTTGAATCTTCTGCGCCACGGGGCTCTTGCCTCCCACCGAGGCCACCTCGACCCCCAGCTCCGAGACGAGCGGCAGCAAGCAGTTCACTGCATCGCCCGAGCGCAACCCATCGGCTATCCTTGTGCTGATGACCTCCCAGAACGCCTTTTCAGACGCTACTCGAGCCCTGCTACGAGCCTTGGCGATAATTTGATCCAGAGACAGGCCCTCCAGCTCGTCCTCAACCTCCTGGGTACCGCCCCCGCTTGTACCGCCGTACATCTCTGTACCGCCGTAGATGTCAGCCACTGCCTGGGCGGATGTGCTGTCTCGAGCAAGGTGGGCCAAGGCACGGTGGATGGCGGCTAAGACATCAGCGCTACTGATCTGATGCTGCGGGTTGTGGAGCAGCTCATTCACCATCTGCACAGGTGGGGTGGGCACGATGTGGGTTGAGTGCATTGTGGGGTGAGTACAATGTGGGGCAAATGTGGGGTGGGCATGATGTTGGTTAGGAGTGTGGGCAAGCAAGGTGGGTCAAGTAAGGTGGGTCGAGGCAAGGTGGATGGCGGCCAAGGCATCGGCGCTGCTGAACTGATGCTGCGGGTTGTGGAGCAGCTCATTCACCATCTGCACAGTTGGGGGGAGCATAATGTGGGGTAAGCATAATGTGGGGAGAGTACATTGTGAGGCAAATGTGTGGTGACCATAATGCTGGTAGGATGGTTGGTGTAAACAATGTGGGGCAAATGTGGGGTGACCATACTGTTGGTCAGATGGTTGGTGAAAACAATGTGGGGCAAATGTGGGGTGGGCATAATGTTGGTCAGGTGAGTGGGCAAGCAAGGTGGGCCAAGGCACGGTGGATGGTGGCTAAGGCATCAGAGCTACTGATCTGATGCTGCGGCTTGTGGAGCAGCTCATTCACCATCTGCACCGGTGGGGTGGGCATAATGTGGGGTGAGTACAATGTGGGGCAAATGTGGGGTGGGCATGATGTTGGTTAGGAGTGTGGGCAAGCAAGGTGGATCGAGGCAAGGTGGATGACGGCTAAGGCATCGGCACTGCTGAACTGATGCTGTGGGGTGTGGAGCAGCTCATTCACCATCTGCACAGGTGGGGTGGGCATGACGTGGGTTGAGTGCATTGTGGGGTGAGTACAATGTGGGGCAAATGTGGGGTGGGCATGATGTTGGTTAGGAGAGTGGGCAAGCAAGGTGGGTCAAGGCAAGGTGGGTCGAGGCAAGGTGGATGGCGGCCAAGGCATCGGCGCTGCTGAACTGATGCTGTGGGTTGTGGAGCAGCTCATTCACCATCTGCACAGGTGGGGTGGGCATGATGTGGGTTGAGTGCATTGTGGGGTGAGTACAATGTGGGGCAAATGTGGGGTGGGCATGATGTTGGTTAGGAGTGTGGGCAAGCAAGGTATGTCAAGTAAGGTGGGTCGAGGCAAGGTGGATGGCGGCCAAGGCATCGGCGCTGCTGAACTGATGCTGCGGGTTGTGGAGCAGCTCATTCACCATCTGCACCGGTGGGGTGAGAACATTGTGTGGCAAATCTGGTGTGGGCATAATGTTGGTTAGAAAAGAAAGATTGCACAATCGCCCCGAAAAAGCAACCCCAAGAGCTATACTGTAGAAGGTGGGTAATGCAGCTCATGGGATGCAAGTAACTAGGGGTCAGCTATAGTGCGAGTATCTAGGGGTCAGATACAGTGCAAGTAACTAGGGGTCAGCTATAGTGCGAGTATCTAGGGGTCAGATACAGTGCAAGTAACTAGGGGTCAGATATAGTGCGAGTTAGTCACATATATAGTCACATATAGTGCGAGTTAGTCACATTTAGTGCAAGTAACTAAGGGTCAGCTATAGTGCGAGTTAGCTTGACGCCAGCAGTGATGAGGTTGGAGAGTAAGCTATATATTTATAGCAATTCAGTGGATGTTTTTTTTATCTGTGAGTATGACAGCACATCCATGGGGATGGGATGCCTGGTGCGGTGTGTGTGGGGGGTAGTGTGGTGTGTGGTGTGTTGTGGTGGTCTGTGATCACCCTGGCTACCACTGGCGCTGTAGGCCTGGTGGTGGCTGATGCTTGCTTGACGCAAGCAGGGTTGAGGTTGGAGCGTAGGCTCTCATATATATATATATATAGCGATTCAGCCGGTGTTATTTTTTAAACCTACAGGTTTGTACCTGTAACTTCGACAGCACATCCATGGGCCGATGCCCGATTCCGTTTTGCTTGACGCCAGCAGTGATGAGGTTGGAGAGTAGGCTCATATGGAGGTATACAGCAGTTCAGCCGGTGATTTGTTTTTTTTATCTGTTTGCTTGGCAGCACACCCATGGGCTGATGCCTGATTCCGTTTTGCTTGACGCCAGCAGTGATGAGGTTGGAGAGTAAGCTCATATGGAGATATACAGCAGTTGAGCCGGTGCTTTGTTTTTTTTATCTGTTTGTTTGGCAGCACATCCATGGGGATGCTTGAAGCTGGTCGGCTTGACGCCAGCAGTGATGTGGTTGGAGAGTAGGCTCATATTGAGATATGCAGCAGTTGAGCCGGTGATTTGTTTTTTTATCTGTTTGCTTGGCAGCACATCCATGGGGATGCTTGAAGCTGGTCGGCTTGATGAAGAGTAGGCTCTCACAGTTACAGCAATTCAGCCGGTGATTTGTTGTTTTACCAATTAGTTTGGCAGCACATCCATGGGGATGCCTGGTGCTGGTTTGCTTGATGCTAGCAGAGTTGAGGTTGGAGAGTAGGCTCTCGTAGATATAGCAATTCAGCCGGTGATTTATTTTTGTACCTGTAAGTTTGACAGCACATCCACGGGGATGCCTGATTCCGTTTTGCTTGACAACAGCAGTGATGAGGTTGGAGAGTAGGCTCATATATATACATATATATATATATATAGGGTTAAATAAAGGGTTATATATATATATAGGGTTATATAAAGGGTTATATATAGGGTTATATATAGGGTTATATATGTATGGGTTTTTATACATATGTAAAATGAATATATATATATATATATATATATATATATATATATATATATATATATATATATATATATATATATATATATATATATATATACATATATATTTTTTACCTGTAGGTTTGACAGCACATCCACGGGGATGTCTGGTTCCGTTATGCTTGACGCCAGCAGTGATGAGGTTGGAGAGTAGGCCATGCCAGGGCCCGGGATGGCAGAGGGCGAGTTTGGAATCGCAGAAGCTGCAGCATGGTTAGGGGTAAGAGGTATCTGTGTGTGTGTCTGTGTCTGGGTGTGTGAGTGTGTGTCTGTCTGGGTGGGTGGGAGGCAAGGAACCGCAGAAGCTGCAGCATGGTTAGAGGTATCTGTGTGTGTCTGGGTGTGTCTGGGTGGGTGTGTCTGGGTGGGTGGGAGGCAAGGAACCGCAGAAGCTGCAGCATGGTTAGAGGTATCTGTGTGTATCTGTGTGTGTCTGGGTGGGTGTGTCTGGGTGGGTGGGAGGTAAGGAACCGCAGAAGCTGCAGCATGGTTAGGGGTTAGAGGTATCTGTGTATGTCTGGGTGTGTCTGGGTGGGTGTGTCTGGGTGGGTGGGAGGTAAGGAACCGCAGAAGCTGCAGCATGGTTAGGGGTTAGAGGTATCTGTGTATGCCTGGGTGGGTCTGGGTGGGTGTGTCTGGGTGGGTGGGAGGTAAGGAACCGCAGAAGCTGCACCATGGTTAGGGGTTAGAGGTATCTGTGTATGTCTGGGTGTGTCTGGGTGGGTGTGTCTGGGTGGGTGGGAGGTAAGGAACCGCAGAAGCTGCAGCATGGTTAGGGGTTAGAGGTATCTGTGTATGTCTGGGTGTGTCTGGGTGGGTGTGTCTGGGTGGGTGGGAGGTAAGGAACCACAGAAGCTGCAGCATGGTTAGGGGTTAGAGGTATCTGTGTGTGCCTGGGTGGGTGGGAGGTAAGGAACCACAGAAGCTGCAGCATGGTTAGAGGTATCTGTGTGTGTGCGTGTGTCTGTGTCTGGGTGTGTGGGTGTGTATGTCTTGGTGTGTGTGTGTCTGGGTGGGTGGGAGGTAAGGACCCGCAGAAGCTGCAGCATGGTTAGAGGTATCTGTGTGTGTGTGCGTGTGTGTGTGTCTGTGTGTGTGGGTGTGTGTGTGTCTGGGGGGGGTGGGTGGGAGGTAAGGAATCGCAGAAGCTGCAGCATGGTTAGGGGTTAGAGGTATCTGTGTGTGTCTGGTTGTGTGAGTCTGGGTGGGTGGGAGGTAAGGAACCACAGAAGCTGCAGCATGGTTAGGGGTTAGAGGTATCTGTATGTGTCTGGGTGGGTGGGAGGTAAGGAACCACAGAAGCTGCAGCATGGTTAGAGGTATCTGTGTGTGTGCGTGTGTCTGTGTCTGGGTGTGTGGGTGTGTGTGTCTTGGTGTGTGTGTGTGTGTGTCTGGGTGGGTGGGAGGTAAGGACCCGCAGAAGCTGCAGCATGGTTAGAGGTATCTGTGTGTGTGTGCGTGTGTCTGTGTCTGTGTGTGTGGGTGTGTGTGTCTAGGGGGGTGGGTGGGAGGTAAGGAACCGCAGAAGCTGCAGCATGGTTAGGGGTTAGGGGTATCTGTGTGTGTGTGTGTGTGTGTGCGCCTGTGTGTGTGTGTCTGGGTGGGTGGGTGGGTGTGTCTGGGTGGGTGGGTGGGTGTCTGGGTGGGTGGGTGGGTATGTGTGTGTGTGTGTGTGTGTGTGTGTGTGTGTGTGTTTGTGTGTGTGTGTGTGTGTCTGAGTGTGTGTGTGTGTCTGGGTGGGTGGGTGGGTATGTGTGTGTGTGTGTGTGTGTGTGTCTGGGTGGGTGTCTGGGTGGGTGGGAGGTCAGGAAACGCAGACCTCACAGACTGCTTGGGGGTTGGGGGCAGCATGGGTAGGGGTTCTGGGTTCTGGGTTGGGGGCGGCATTAGTAAGAGTTCTGGGTTGGGGGTTAGACGTTATGGGTTGGGGTTTATGGGTTATGGGTTATGGGTTGGGGGTTAGGGGTTGGGGTTCAGGGGTTGGGGGTAAGGGGTTGGGGGCAGCATGGGTAGGGGTTCTGGGTTCTGGGTTCTGGGCTCTGGGTTGGGGGCGGCATTAGTAAGAGTTCTGGGTTGGGGGTTAGGCGTTATGGGTTGGGGTTTATGGGTTATAGGTTATGGGTTGGGGGTTAGGGGTTGGGGGTTAGGGGTTGGGGGTAAGGGGTTGGGGGCAGTATGGGTAGGGGTTCTGGGTTCTGGGTTCTGGGTTGGGGGCGGCATTAATAAGAGTTCTGGGTTGGGGGTTAGGCGTTATGGGTTGGGGTTTATGGGTTATGGGTTATGGGTTGGGGTTTAGGGGTTGGGGTTTAGGGGTTGGGGGTAAGGGGTTGGGGGCAGCATGGGTAGGGGTTATGGGTTATGGGTTCTGGGTTCTGGGTTGGGGGCGGCATAAGTAAGAGTTCCGGGTTGGGGGTTAGGCGTTATGGGTTGGGGATTATGGGTTATGGGGTGGGGTTTAGGGGTTGGGGGTAAGGGGTTGGGGGCAGCATGGGTAGGGGAAAGCTGGTCAGCACTTAGATTAAAGAGGTGTAGGTTTAGGGTTTAGGTGGTTTAGGTTGAGGTGGTTGAGGTGGTAAGGAAAATAAGTGCTGACCAGATTTCCCCAACCTGGACCTGGACAAGTCTTTAAACTGTCTGATCCGCATAGTGTGCTCCATGCTTTCCGTAAGTATCGCACTTGGGGGCTCGGGCTTCAAAGACGGTGAGCAGCCAAGAGTTGGCTAGAAAACGATGTACCAATTCAAATTCATATTCAAATTCAAATTCAAATTCCTCTTTTCCAGCAGCATGGCCATTCAAATTTAAATTCAAATCCCCCCTACCTGTAGCATGGCCATTCAAATTCAAATTCTCCCTACCTGCAGCATGCTCATTCAAATTCGAATTTCCCCTACCTGCAGCATGGCCATTCAAATCCAAATCCCTCCTACCTGCAGCATGGCCATTCATATTCAAATTCCCCCTTCCCCCTACCTGCAGAATGGCCATTCAAATTCAAATTCAAATCCCCCATACCTGCAGTATGGCCATTCAAATTCAAATTCAAATCCCCCCTACCTGCAGCATGGCCGGCAGCATGGCTGGCTTGGGCAGGTTGAGGGATAGCCACCGGGGCTGATGGGTTGGGGGTGTTAGAGGCAGGGGTCGGTTTAGCTGAGCCAAAGAATCCCCTGGCAAGACCAGGGGTTGGCTTAGCAGGGGCAAAGAACCCTCTTGCTAGACCTTTCTTCTTTGGCTTGGCTTCATCCTCAGCTGGCTTGGCTTTATTTGCAGCTGATTTGGCTTCATCTCCAGCTGGCTTGGTTTCATCCACAGCTGGCATGGCTTCATCCTCAGCTGGCTTGGCTTCATCCACAGGCCTGCTTCCTGCCCCCTCTCCACCAGGGGAAAGGGTGGGGGGCCTAGGCCCTGCCCCCTCCCCAGCAGGAGGGAGGACCTCGAGGGTGGGGGGCCTAGGCCCTCCCCCCTCCCCACTTGAATCTGCCTCAGCCTCAGAGACAGTCACCGAGGTGGTCTCCGCCTTACGGACCAACTCCCTTGCCTCCTGCTTGCCATGGGTGTGTGTGCATGTGGTGTGTGCATGGGGCGCATGGTTGTGTGCATGGGTGTGTGCGTGGTGAGTGTGTGCATGGGTGTGTGCATGGGTGCATGGGTGTATGCATGGGGTGTGTGTGCATGGGGTGTGTGTGCATGGGTGCATGGGCATGGGGTGCATGGGTGTGTGCATGGGGTGCATGGGGTGTGTGTGCATGGGATGTGTGTGCATGGGGTGTGTACATACATGGGTGTGTGTACATGGGTGTGTGTGCATGGGGTGCATTGGTGCATGGGTGCATGGTGCATGTGTGCATGGGGTGTGTACGTGCATGGGGTGTGTACATGCATGGGTGCGTGCTTGGGGTGCGCGGGTCTGTGTGGGGGTGTGCATAGTGTGTGTGCATGGGGTGCGTGTGTGCGTATGGGTGTGTGCATGGGGTGTGTACGTGCATGGGTGTGTGCATGGGGTGCGTGGGTGTATATGGGTGTGTGCATGGTGTGTGTTCATGGGGTGCATGGGTGTGTGCATGGGGTGCATGTGTGTGTACATGGGATGTATGTGTGCTTGGGGGTGTGCATGGTGTGTGTGCATGGGGTGTGTATGTACATGGGTGTGTGCATGGGGTGCGTGGGTGTGTATGGGGGAGTGCATGGGGGTTGTACGTGCATGGGTGTGTGCATGGGGTGCGTGGGTGTGTATAGGGGTGTGCACGGGGTGTGTACGCGCATGGGTGTGTGCATGGGTTGCGTGGGTGTATATGGGGGTGTGCATGGTGTGTGTGCATGGGGTGCATGGGAGTGTGCATGTGCAACATGTTTTCTTTGTATCCCTTCCTGTCACGATTGGGCAAGTCCCTTTAGTCTATTTGACCTACCCCTGGACTGTAACATACAAACACATGGGTGTGTGTGCATGGGTGTGTGTTTTCATGGGTGTGTGCATGGGTGTGTGTGTGTGTGTGTGCATGTGGTGTGTGTGCATGGGTGTGTATGGGTGTGTGCGCATGTGTGTGCATGAGTGTATGCATGTGGTGTGTGTGAATGAGTGTATGCATGTGGTGTGTGTACATGTGTGTGTGTGTGTGTGTGCGCATTAGTGTATGCATGGTGTGTGTGCATGTGCTTTCGTAGATATCAATGTACTGGTGCAGATAGAAATAGATAGACTCATATCTGAAATTGTAACTTTGTCAGCAAAAACCAATATTGGTACGGCTCCTCAGATAGTTCTTCAAGTCCCCCCCCCCCACCCCCCCCCCCCACCCCCACACACACACACCACACCACACCACCACCACCACCACCACACACACACACACACACACACACCCCACCCCGTACACACACACCCTGTAGCACCCCACACACACCCTGTAGCACCCATACCTCTATGCACTGTTTTTTGTTCAGCTTTCTGTCGGCCCGGTGGTGTAGCTCAAGTTGCGAAGCAAGCCTGACATCAGGAATGTGGCGTATAACGGTATAGGGCGGAGCGCGGAGCCTCGAGGGATTTGGGGGGCAGCGCGTCGCACTGGGGTCGCACCGAGTCGCTCAAGTTGCGCACCGAGTCGCTCAAGTTGGGACGCGTCGCACACGAAAAAAACACTTCACACCTCAAGTGCCGCCTCGAGCTGTCGGAGCCCCTCTTCACCAGCCAGGCTGTCAAGCCGAGTACGGAGCAGTGCGTGATCGTGAGCGACCTGCTCAATGACAGCCTGGAGGTCCCTGCTGGCGCGGGCCTGCTGCCACTCGCTGCCTGATATGCCCTGGCTTCGCAGCTGCTTCTTCCGGGCGGACTTCTCCAGCGCTACGGCCACGCGGATGAGCTCGGCCTGCAGAGCAGAGGTGGTGAGGGTGGGTGGGGTGGGGTGGGGGGGCTGCGTGGAAGCTGGTGTGTGTGGGAGGGTGGGGGTGTGGGTGGGAGGTGGGCTTGATGGGTGTGGGTGGGTGTGGGTGGGGTGGGTGGGGGTGGGTGGGGGGGCGCACTAATACCAACCCACCCCAACCCACATCACCAAAATCAAAACCCACGTGTAGAGCACATGCATGGTTTTAGGGTTTGGGATAGGAGGTCTTCGGAGGTTTTAGGGTTTACGTTAGGGTTGAAGTGGTTCGGGTAAATAAGTGCAGACTGGAGAAGTGCTGACCAGCTAAGTGCTGATCAGCTTCCCCTGGCCTGTAGAGCACATGCATCCTCTCCCTTCCAAGCTGTACCAAACCCATCACCAAACCCGCACCCACAACAAATCCACACCCACCCAACACCCAAACCCACCCAACACCTAACCACACACACCCAACACCCAACCCACACACACAACAAACCCAACCCACCTGTAAAGCACATGCATCCTCTCCCTTCCAAGCTGCATCAAACCCATCGCCAAACCCAAACCCAAACCCACAACAAATCGACACCCAACACCCACCCAACACCCACAACAAGCCCAACACCAAACCCACACCCACAACAAATCCACACCCACCCAACACCCAACCCACCTGTATAACACATGCATCCTCTCCCTTCCATCCAGCAAAGGCGTCAAGGTATCGCATCCAGGCATCGTCAAAGCTATACCTGTACAGCTAGGTTGGCCACACCAACACCAACCCACACCAAGCCAAACCAACACCCAACCCACACCCACAACAAACCCACACCCACCCAACACCCAACCAACCTGTAGAGCTGGGTGGGCCACACCAACACCAACCCAAACCAAACCCACACCAAGCCCACACCCACAACAAACCCACCCACGACCAACACCCAACCAACACCCAACCCACCTGTAGAGCACATGCATCCTCTCCCTTCCATGCAGCAAAGGCGTCCAGGTAACGCATCCAGGCATCGTCAAAGTCCAGCAGCAGGGCAGCAATGGTGTTCGAAGAGGCGGAAGCAGGGGCGATGGTGGGAAAGGCCACGGCTTGGTGGCGGTAGTTCTTCATGGCGGTCGCAACAGGGGAAGCGGGCACTCGCTTAGAGGCGGGGGAGAGCATGGAGCCGGTGGTGACGTCGGGTTCGATGATGCGCTCGAGCAGGAGCTCGAAGCGGTTAACCATGTCAGTGGCTGCCACAGCCAGTCGGTTCTCACACTCCCCCTGTGGGGTGTGCCATGTGGTGGTGGTGGTGGTGGTGGTGGTGGTGGTGTTTAGGGTGGGAGTGGGTGTGGGTGCGTGGGTGGGTGGTTTTATGATGCGCTCGAGCAGGAGCTCAAAGCGGTTAACCATGTCAGTGGCTGCCACAGCCAGTCGGTTCTCACACTCTCCCTGCTGGGTGGTGTGGGGGGTTTGTGTGGGGGGCTTGGGGGGAGGGGAGGTTGGGGGAGGGGAGGTTGGGGGGAGAGACGGAAGTGACGTCGGGTTTGATGATGCGCTCAGTTAGGAGCTCAAAACGGTAAACCATGTCAGAGGCTGCCACATACATTAGTGTTCATGTTCGCCCTGTAGGGTGTTTGTGTGGGTGGCTGTGGGGAGGGGATGTTGGGGAAGGAGAGTTAGGGGGGAGAGATGGAGGTGGGGTCTGGTTTGATGATGTGCTCGAGTGGGAGCTCGAAGCGGTTAACCATGCCAGTGGCTGCCACAGCCAGTCAGTTCTCACACTCGCCCTGCTGGGTGGTGCGGGGGGTTTGTGTGGGGGGGGTTGGGGGAGGGGAGGTTGGGGGGAGAGACGGAAGTGACGTCGGGTTTGATGATGCGCTCAATTAGGAGCTCGAAGTGGTTAACCATGTCAGTGGCTGCCACAGCCAGTTTATGTTCACGTTCGCCCTGCGGGGTGTACGATGTGGTGAGGGGGTTTGTGTGGGTAGCCGTGGGGAGGGGATGTTGGCAGAAGGGAGGTTGGGGGGAGAAACGGTAGTGACGTCGGGTTTAATGATGCGCTCAATTAGGAGCTCAAAACGGTAAACCATGTCAGAGGCTGCCACATATAGTTAGTGTTCATGTTCGCCCTGTGGGGTGTGCGATGTTGTGTGGGGGGTTGGGGGGGGGGGGATGTTGGGAGAGAGATGGAGGAGGGGTCTGGTTTGATGATGTGCTCGAGCGGGAGCTCGAAGCGGTTCACCATGTCAGAGGCTGCCACATACAGTTAGTGTTCATGTTCGCCCTGCGGGGTGTGCAATTGTTTATTTTTTTGGGGGGGGGGGGGGGGGGGGGGGGGGGGGGGGGGGGGGTATGTGGGGAGGGGATGTTGGGGGGGATGTTGGGGGTGGGAGGAGAGGTTGGGGTTGATGGGATGGAGGAGGCGTCTGGTTTGATGATGTGCTCGAGTGGGAGCTCAAAGTGGTTAACCATGCCAGTGGCTGCCACAGCCAGTCGGTTCTCGCATTCGCCATGGAACACACACAATAAGAAATGCTGAGTTGTTTGGTTTGGTGTTGCATGGTGTGGTGTGGTGGTGGTGTGGGTGTGGTGGTGGTGGTGTGGTGTGGTGTGTGGGTGGAGAGACGTGTGACGCACCGATCCGTAGAAGACCACATCAGGGTAGCGCAACACGATCAAAGCACACAAGAAGATATGTTGTGTTGTTTGGTTTGGTGTTGCATGGTGTGGTGGTAGTGGTGTGGTGGTTTGGTGGGTGGAGAGACGTGCGACGTACCGATCCGTTGAAGACCACACCAGGGCAGCGCAACACCATGAAAGCACACAAGAAGATATGCTGTGTTGTTTGGTTTGGTGTTGCATGGTGAGGTTGTTGTGGTGTGGTGTGGTGTCGTGATTTGGTGGGTGGATGGAGAGATGTGCCGATCCGTTGAAGACCACGTCAGGGTAGCGCAACAGCGTGAAAGTACACAAGAAGATATGTTGTCTTGTTTGGTTTCCTGTTGCGTGGTATTGCATGGTGTGGTGGTGGTGGTGTGGTGTGGTGTCGTGGTTTGGTGGGTGGGTGGAGAGACGTGTAACATACAGATCCGTTGAAGACCACATCAGGGTAGCGCAGCACCATGAAAGCACACAATAAGATATGCTGTGTTGCTTGGTTTGGTGTTGCGTGGTGTTGCATGGTGTGGTGTGGTGGTGGTGTGGTGGATGGGTGGAGAGACGTGTGACGTACCGATCCGTTGAAGACTATATCAGGGTAGCGCAACACCATGAACACACGCAAGATATGTTGTGTTGTTTGGTTTGGTGCTGCGTGGTGTTGCATGGTGTGGTGTGGTGGTGGTGTGGTGGTTTGGTGGGTGGGTGGGTGGAGAGATGTGTGACGTACCGATCCGTTGAAGACCATATCAGGGTAGCGCAACACCATGCAAGCATACAAGAAGATATGTTGTGTTGTTTGGTTTGGTGTTGCGTGGTGTTGCATGGTGTGGTGGTGGTGTGGTGTGGTGTGGTAGTGTGGTGGGTGGGTTGAGAGATGTGTGACGTACCGATCCATTGAAGACCACATCAGGGTGGCGCAGCACCATGAAAGCGGCGCACAAGAAGATATGTTGAGTTGTTTGGTTTGGTGTTGTGTGGTGTTGCATGGTGTGGTGGTGGTGTGGTGGTGGTGTGGTGTGGTAGTGTGGTGGGTGGGTGGAGAGACGTGTGACGTATCGATCCATTGAAGACCACATCAGGGAAGCGCAGCACCATGAAAGCACACAAGAAGATATGTTGTGTTGTTTGGTTTGGTGTTGTGTGGTGTTGCATGGTGTGGTGGTGGTGTGGTGGTGGTGTGGTGGTGGTGTGGTGGTGGTGTGGTGTGGTAGTGTGCTGGGTGGGTGGAGAGATGTGTGACGTACCGATCCATTGAAGACCACATCAGGGTAGCGCAGCACCATGAACGCACACAAGAAGATGCGCGCTGGGTATCGGGCCACGACCCGGACAAGTGCTCCAGAATGGCCTTCAAGTTTGCCCCCCCCGGGGGTCCTGGGGGTCCTGGGGTGGGTCCGGGAGGGGGGCGCAGGACAGAGGCGCTGAAGCAGGGCTTGGCAACTTGAGTCAGCAACGCCCTTGGCTCTCAGTCGAATCTCGAGTCGCTTGAGGAGGGCCTGGCAGGACTTGAGGGTGGCCTGGGACCGCAAGGAGCTTGCAAATCGGTCGAAGGAGCCTCCGGATAGTAGCCCTGGCACCTGGTACCCTAGGCCTCCGATCACAACGGTGCCCGGGGGGGGGGCAGGGGGGGGGGGAGAGGGCGGTGGAAGAGCCGGGGGGGGCTGTGGTGGCGGGGGGCTGGGCAGGCGAGGGTGGAGGCTGGTAGATGGACGTGACCCCAGCATCCACAAACGCTCGGGCCAAGTGCTGGGTCGTGTTCTTGTCGGTGCAGAAGGAACGCCAGGTGCGTGCGATCTTACGGCTACTCAGTGAGTGGGAGAAACGCTCTACTCGAAGGCAAAACTCCTGCTCCTGCTCTTGCAATGTCTGCCCCTGCCCCTGCCCCTGCCCTTGCCCCTGCCCAGGCGCTAGCTGTTCCGTCGAGTAGAACTGTCCAACACCCCCAGCACCACCCCCAGCACCAACACCCCCATCACCACTACCAACACACACCCCAACACCACCAACACAACCACCAGCACCCCCTCCCCCACCACCAACACAACCACCAGCACCCCCACCCCCACCACCAACACAACCACCAACACCCCCACCCCCACCACCAACACAATCAGCACCCTGGACCAGCTGTGCTTGGAGCAACTGCTTCTCAACCTCATCAACTGCTGCAACCACTTGGGAGGGGTCTCCCAAGCTGGAGGGGGGGGCCTCCATGTGTGTGAGCGAATGAACTGATGGAGAGGGCTCTGCAGAGGACGCAGTGCCCTTTGGGCTGGGGCAGGTCAACAGTCGTCGCTTTGCCGCCGCCTCCAGCTTGTGGTTTATTTTATCCAGCTTCTCGTCAGCCTTCTGTTTCTGGATCTGCCTGGTGAGAGCACTGACCTGTTTCGCCCTTTCTACCGTGCTGCCAGCCCTGGGTGGGTGAGTGCGTGGGTGGTGGCATTACTATATTTTGTATATGTATTGATTCTTTTATGAATTGTATTGTATTGTACATCTAGGTGCCATATGGATTAAAAACAAACAAAAACTTGATGTATAATGATGCAATGGACATAGGGTGCTGCTGGCCGTTTTTTATCAAATTATATTTTCAGGTGAGATCCACAACAGGGGCGGACAGGGGGGATCTTTCTTCTCCGATGGCGACTGGCAAATCACGGGGTACTTTATATGGACCCATCAAAACATATTCGTATATGAATTACAAGACTATATATACCTGTACATAAAATATCCAGGGGGCCACAGATGCGCACACAAATTCACATGATTGGCGTGCATGGGGTGTTTTCGTCACCAAGCACCTACTTTGCTAATCAATATATCACCGCACACAAATTCACATGATTGGCGTGCATGGGGTGTTTTCGTCACCAAGCACCTACTTTGCTAATCAATATATCACCGCACACAAATTCACATGATTGGCGTGCATGGGGTGTTTTCGTCACCAAGCACCTACTTTGCTAATCAATATATCACGCACACAAATTCACATAGTTGGCGTGCATGGGGTGTTTTTCGTCACCAAGCACCTACTTTGCTAATCAATATATCACCGCACACAAATTCACATGATTGGCGTGCATGGGGTGTTTTCGTCACCAAGCACCTACTTTGCTAATCAATATATCACCGCACACAAATTCACATGATTGGCGTGCATGGGGTGTTTTCGTCACCAAGCACCTACTTTGCTAATCAATATATCACCGCACACAAATTCACATGATTGGCGTGCATGGGGTGTTTTCGTCACCAAGCACCTACTTTGCTAATCAATATATCACCGTACACAAATTCACATGATTGGCGTGCATGGGGTGTTTTCGTCACCAAGCACCTACTTTGCTAATCAATATATCACCACACACAAATTCACATGATTGGCGTGCATGGGGTGTTTTCGTCACCAAGCACCTACTTAGCTAATCAATATATCACCGTACACTTCGAATCAGGTCGCAGTAAACATGTTAGCCTATTCATCTACCACATATGAACAATTCAGAACGCCAAAGACAGTGTTGTTGGGGGTGGTGGCTATGATACAATGCACCAAACTTCACATGACTGACATCTATGATTTCCAAACACCTCATCAATATCCCACTTTCATTAAACAGAAAACATCAAAATACGACCACCTCACTCACCTGACTGCCATGACAGCTAGTGTTGCGTAGCGAATCTTTGGGGGGTTAGAGGAGGGTTTTCCTGCTTGGAACTAAGTGACTCGCACAGGGGTAACACATGACCACCTCAATCACCTGACTGCCATGACAGCTAGTGTTGCGTAGCGAATCTTTCGGGGGTTAGAGGAGGGTTTTCCTGTTTGGAACTTAGTGACTTGCAGAGGGGTAACACACGACCACCTCACTCACCTGGCTGCCATGGCAGCGAGTCGTTCGTAGCGAATCTTTGGGGAGTTAGAGGAGGGTTTTCCTGTTGGAACTTAGTGACTTGCAGAGGGGTAACACACGACCACCTCACTCACCTGGCTGCCATGGCAGCGAGTCGTTCGTAGCGAATCTTTGGGGAGTTAGAGGAGGGTTTTCCTGTTTGGAACTTAGTGACTTGCAGAGGGGTAACACACGACCACCTCACTCACCTGGCTGCCATGGCAGCGAGTCGTTCGTAGCGAATCTTTGGGGAGTTAGAGGAGGGTTTTCCTGTTTGCAACTACGTGACTTGCAGAGGGGTAAAACATGACCACCTCACTCACCTGGCTGCCATGGCAGCGAGTCTTCCGTAGCGCATTTTTAGGGAGTATGAGGAGGGTTTTCCCGATTGGAACTAAGTGACTTGCAGAGGGGTAAACATGACCACCTCACTCACCTGTCTGCCATGGCAGCGAGTCTTCCATACACATCTTTAGGGAGTTAGAGGGGGGTTTTCCCGATTGGAACTACGTGACTTGCAGAGGGGTAAAACATGACCACCTCACTCACCTGGCTGCCATGGCAGCAAGTCTTCCGTAGCGCATCTTTAGGGAGTATGAGGAGGGTTTTCCCGATTGGAACTAAGTGACTTGCAGAGGGGTAAACATGACCACCTCACTCACCTGGCTGCCATGACAGCGAGTCTTCCATACGCATCTCCAGGGAGTTAGAGGAGGGTTTTCCCGATTGAAACCAAGTGACTTGCAGAGGGGTAAACATGACCACCTCACTCACCTGTCTGCCATGGCAGCGAGTCTTCCATACGCATCTTTAGGGAGTTAGAGGGGTTTTTTCCCGATTGGAACTAAATGACTTGCAGAGGGGTAAAACATGACCACCTCACTCACCTGACTGCCATGGCAGCGAGTCTTCCGTAGCGCATCTTTAGGGAGTATGAGGAGGGTTTTCCCGATTGGAACTAACTGATTTGCGGAGGGGTAAAAAAGACCACCTCACTCACCTTGCTGCCATGACAGCGAGTCTTGCATAGCGCATCTTTAGGGGGTTAAAGGAGGGGTTTCCTGATTGGAACTAACTGATTTGACGAGGGGTAACACATGACCACCTCACTCACCTGGCTGCCATGGCAGCGAGTCTTGCACAGCGTATCTGCTCAGCATATTCCTGACGCTCCTCTAGCTTTCTTCTCTGCTCTGCGGTGTCAGGGTCCTCTCTGCTCATGGCCTGATTAGGTGTGTGCGTGTGTTTGTTTGTGTGCGTGTGTGTGTGTGTGTGTGTGTGTGTGTGGTGATGGTGGTGGTGTCGGTGTCTGGGTCCACTCGGCTCATGACCAGATTAGGTGTGTGTGTGTGTGTGTTTGTATGAGTGTGTGTGGTGATGGTGGTGGTGTCGGTGTTGGGGTCCTCTCGGCTCATGGCCTGATTAGGTGTGTGTGTGTGTGTAAGTGTGTGTGTGTAAGTGTGGTGATGGTGGTGGTGGTGGTGGTGGTGGTGGGGTCGGGGTCGGTGTTGGGGTCCTCTCGGCTCATGGCCTGATTAGGTGTGTGTATGTGTGTGTGTGTGTGTGTGTGTGTGTGTGTGTGGTGATGGTGGTGGTGGTGGTGGAGTCGGTGTCGGTGTTGGGGTCCTCTTCGCTCATGGCCTGATTAGGTGTGTGTGTGTGTGTGTGGTGATGGTGGTGGTGGTGGAGTCGGTGTCGGTGTTGGGGTCCTCTTCGCATCATGGCCTCTATTAGTGTGTGTGTGTGATCGGTTCGGGTTTATTTTGGTGTTGCGTTCTCGCGTGGTGATGATGCTTTGGTGGTGGTTGTCAGTGTTGGGGTGGCTTCTGCCCGGCTCTATTGCGCTCATGGCCTGATTAGGTGTGTGTTGGGGGGTCTGTCTGTCTGTCTGTCTGTCTGTCTGTCTGTGTGGTGGTGGTGGTGGTGGTGTCAGGGACCTCTCGGCCCATGGCCCGATTATTAGTGTGTGTACGTATGTATGTGTGTGTGTGGGTGTGGTGTTGGGGGGGGGGGGGGGGGGGGGGTGGGTGGGTGGTGGGGCTCGCAGGGGGTCGAAGGACAGCAGGCCTCCTGGCGCAGAAGGGGGGTGGGGGGCCGGGGGGGGGGGGGGGGGGGGGGGGGGGGGGCGGGGGGGGGGGGGGGGGGGGGGGGGGGGGGGAGGGGGGGGGGGGGGGTGGGGGGGGGGTGGGGGGGGGGGTGTGTTGTTTTTTTTGCTTTGTGTGTTTTTTTTTTTTTTTGTGGTTTTTTGTATGTTCTGTTTGGGTTTTTGTTTTTGTTTGGTGTGGGGGTTATTGGTGGGGTCTGTTGGCTTGTGGTGTTTGGGGGGGGGGGGGGGTTGGGGTTGGGGGGGGGTTGGCATTAGGATGTGTTGGTTTTTGGTGGTGGGTGCGTGGTTGGGGTGGATTTGGGGGGGGGGGGGGTGTGGGGGGGGGCTTTGGGGGGGGGTGTTTGTTTGGGGGGGGTTTGCAAGGGGGTGTAGGGGGGGGGGGGGTGGGGGAGGGGGGGTTGAGTTTCGTTTCCTATCATTCGGCCCCTTGTCTTTCGCACAACCCAGCTGACAGTGTCATGAGAGGCCAGAACTAAAATAAGGGTTGCGCTTATTAGGGGATGATGTTTGCACAAGGACCTCCTCTCGGCGTTTCATATAATGTTTGACCAAGGAGATTGCTATCATATTATGTCTGCAATTCATCATATGATAGTGTATATAAATAGTAACTTTAGCCTAGTCAGACTGACATACCATATCATATGATATTGTATATAAATGGTAACTTTAGCCTAGTCAGACTGACATACCATATCATATGATATTGTATATAAATGGTAACTTTAGCCTAGTCAGACTGACATACCATATCATATGATATTGTATATAAATGGTAACTTTAGCCTAGTCAGACTGACATACCATATCATATGATATTGTATATAAATGGTAACTTTAGCCTAGTCAGACTGACATACCATATCATATGATATTGTATATAAACGGTAACTTTAGCCTAGTCAGACTGACATACCATATCATATGATATTGTATATAAATGGTAACTTTAGCCTAGTCAGACTGACATACCATATCATATGATATTGTATGTAAATGGTAACTCTAGCCTAGTCAGACTGACATACCATATCATATGATATTGTATGTAAATGGTAACTTTAGCCTAGTCAGACTGACATTTGATATCATATTGCCGCTCCCTGTGTAGCCATGCGTGCTACAGCGTGTTAATGTTGCCTTTACCTGTCAGTGTCTTTTCATTTTAGCCCTTCCTGGCACAGTTGGGCAAGGAACCACCCCTCAGCCTGCCCCACCCCTAAAACCGCCCCCACCCCTTATAGCGCCCCTCTCACAACCACCCAATAACACAAAACGGTGTTTGTGGGCTGCAACTCACCAGAATATGTAGAACAGGTTATGCCCGCCCCCCCCCCCCCCCCCCCCCCCCCCCCCCGCACACACACACACACCCCACCATCAACCCCCCCCCACCCCACGCACACCCAAACCCAGCCCCCCCCCCACCCCACCACCACACCAACCCACGTCCACACACACACACCACCTGTCTCTCCTCCCACTCACACCACCAACAACCCACGCCTACACTCCCCCACCACCCGCCCACCCCACCGACGCTACCAACAACAACCCACGCCCACACACCCACACCACCTGCCTCTCCTCCCACTCACCACCACCACCAACAACAATAACAACCCACGCCCTACCACCCACACCACCTGTCTCTCCTCCCTCTCACCTGCCCCCCCCCCCCCACACACACACACAGCACCACCACCACCACCACCACCTGCTCACCCCACCCACCAAGAACCCGCGCCCACACACCCACACCACCTGCCTCTCCTCCCACTCACCACCACCACCAACAACAACCCACGCCCACCCACCCACACCACCTGCATCTCCTCCCACTCACCTGCCCCCCCCCCCCCCCCCCACCACCACCACCACCACCAACCCCCACCCACCACCTGCCCACCCCAACACCAACAACCCTCGCCCACCCACCCACACCACCTGCCTCTCCTCCCACTCACCAAGCGTTGCAGAACCAGCTCGTGCTCAAACCCCACCCACCCCACCCCACCACCACCACTAACCCTCGCCCACACACCCACACCACCTGTCTCTCCTCCCAATCACCCCCACCAACAACCCTCGCCCACACACCCACACCACCTGTCTCTCCTCCCAATCACCCCCACCAACAACCCTCGCCCACACACCCACACCACCTGCCTCTCCTCCCACTCATCAAGCGTTGCAGAAACAGCTCATGCTCAGATCCCCCCCCCCACCCACCCACCCACCCACCCACACGCATACACACACCTCCACCACCAACCCACGCCCACACACCCACACCACCTGCCTCCCCTCCCACTCACCAACAACACCAACACCAACAACAACAACCGGCGCCCACCCACCCACACCACCTGTCTGCCCTCCCACTCACCAAGCGTTGCAGGACCAGCTCATGCTCATCCCGCAAGCCCTTCCTCTCCGCCACCACCACCACCAACAACAACAACAACCCAGTCCACACACCCACACCACCAGTCTCTCCTCCCGCTCACCAAGCGTTGCAGCACCAGCTCATGCTCGTCCCGCAAGCGCTTCCTCTCCGCCTCCTTCAGAGCCTGCCGCCTCTCATTCGCCCCCCTCATCTGCTCCTCCAACTTCTCCACCAGCAGCTCCCTCCGGTAGGCTACCCGTGCTGCTGCTGCCTCACGGCGGTGGTGGTGACGGTATGCACCACTCACACGCTGCTCCATGTATCGAGCTCGAATCTCTGAGGCGGAACTTAACTTGGCCTGAGCAACACAGAGTAGTATCAGGTGGGGGGGGAAGTTAGCCCCCACTGAAGTTAGCCCCAACCCTAAAGCTAGGGGGTTAAAGGTTAAAGGTCTAGGTTTTGATTCAAATGTTTAGGTTTTATGTGGTTTTAGGGTTTGGGGTCAAGGTGGGGTTAGGGTTTAGGTTATTGGGGGCTGACTTAAGAGGGGGCTACCTTCCCCCTAATGTAATATCAAGGTAGCAGAGTCAACAAAGAGAA
This sequence comes from Chlamydomonas sp. ICE-L, assembly GCA_013435795.1. Classification (NCBI taxonomy): domain Eukaryota; kingdom Viridiplantae; phylum Chlorophyta; class Chlorophyceae; order Chlamydomonadales; family Chlamydomonadaceae; genus Chlamydomonas; species Chlamydomonas sp. ICE-L. The sequence goes on along the minus strand of JACBWV010000610.1, from coordinate 147,162,800 downwards.
GTGTATCAACGAAGTAGTATTGGGTCTTGGCCCAGTGGCTGGCTCATGGAGCTGCCTAAAAGCTGCTGCTCGTAGCGGTAAAGAAAAGCTATGATTCAAGTTGTGATGGGAACTGTGAAGAGCATCGATACCGCCTTGTTTCTCAACCCTATCCCGAGATGTGATGAGTCCTGTTGTCTTGAGCATGATTGAGAGAGACTAGCATGGAGTGTGGTGTAGCACAAACGAACCCAGCTACCAGACAGCTACCAGCCCTGGGAGCTGTCAGGTAGCTGGGTATGCCTGGTACCTACACCATCCCCTTTCCTTACGAGGCTGCTCGCAGGTAAAATGATGTAGCCAGCCGCGTGGAAGTGCGCTTAATGCTATGTCGCGAGTTGGGAGCGCTTGGTCGTGCGCATGCAGTGCAGATCAGGTCACGTGAAGTCACGGGGGGTCACGGAAACACGCACCTGGATTTTGCTCAGCCGCTCGTGCTGACGTCCGTCGCTCGAGTAGCTTTGGTCTATTTTCTTCTTGTGCTTGCGCCGCTGGTTGAGCCAGCCTCGGAATTCCTGCATGGGAGAATTTGGGGGGGGGGGGGGGGGGGGGGGGGAGCGGGGTCATGGGGGGGCGGGGGCATAGGAAATGGTTTGGTTTATGTGCATGGTCTATCAGCCTTCAGGCTGCTGAGCGTCTGCGCGAGAAGTACGCATGGATAACATCCACACTACTAAACTGCACTGTTCAGAGTAGAAGGTAGTCACAATGGTGTAGACAGGGGGGGCATGGGGGGGGAGACGAGAGAGGTGGGGAAGTTAGGTGGGGGGTTCCAACGTACAACGTTCTGGAAGCATTTTCCTGAAGATTTGATCTGAAACTTGCCTGTCTGCGACGCTGCGCTTCCTGCTGTCGACAATCGATGTCCGCCTGGGTGATGGGAGCCTTTCCAGGGGAGGTTAGTCGCTCCTTAAGACGAGGGCTTATCTGGGTTATCAGACCGAGCTCATTGTCCTCATCGATGTCAACATTGAGAGCAGGAGGAGGCATGGTTGCTCTGCAGCGCAAAAAAACCTCGCAGGCTAATCCGGTGCTAACTAGGTTAGCGCTAGCGGTGGTGCAGTGAGGGATGAGTCTAGAGTACAGAATAGGGAACGAACTGGCCCGAATAAGTGGCTTTCGAGCTTACGATGTTATTTTGAGCTCGATAAGTATATGTTTCTCTCGTGTACGCGCAATGAAGCTGTGTAATCGTTGCGGTAAGTGTTAAGGTCTTGTCCCTCGTTTGTATCTGTCTGCACTGGAAGTGTCGAGGTGGTTCTGTCGGTTGTGTCGGTTGGCTTGTTTTGGTTCTTGTTTTCCCGAGGCGAAAAGCGTTAAGCGTTTCCAGCTCCCACTCGCCACTCCCACTCTATTTCACTCAATTCCATTCCACTACATTCTATTACACTCCAATAGTTTCCATTGGCAAACTCATATCTTGGTACCTTTTCCGGTCTAGTCCATTCCATTGTATTTTACTCCACTCTAATATCATCTCTCATCATGTACAGAAGGATAAAGAAAACAGTGATCATAGTGATGTGTCACGGCTTGACACGTGTTTAAGGGTAGAGAGCAGTTCCCACTGTAATTAAATGGTATAGGGTGTACCGTAACACGTGATCGCGTGTGACAGATGATCATCAGTGATCCCATTAATCACCATAGTGATCATCAGAACTGGGATCAGTGATGATAGTGAGAGGAGGAACAAGATTTGATCAAGCAACTTTACAAACAAAAAGTCAGTTAAGCATTGAACATGACTGGCTGAAAAAATCTGCATGAATTGGACTTGGAGGCTAGTAATATATGATTAATAGTAACTCTACCTAGGCATTGTGAGGCAATGCGATCTACTCATCTGTAAATCTACTCATCTGTAAATCTGCTTGCACCGTCTGCTTCCCACATGAAGGCATTTTCATCTGTTTTGTATTTGCTAATACGGGTACATAATCATGTATTTTGAATCATTTATGCATCTATGCAATCATTGATGCATTTGATTGCATTTGATTGCATTTGATTGCATTAATTGCATTGGGGGCAGTACTCCAAGTGAACTAGGGTTGGGTGGGTTGCCGGTTGGCTGGGCTCGAAAAGACACACAAAATCCGGTGCAGTACAGTCCTCCAAAGTCGTAAGTCGTATCGGCCGTGGTTGGTGCCAAGTGCGTGAGCGGGAGCGCCCTGCTCCCGACTGCAGTTCAAATTATTTGCTCGTGCGCAATCCCCTTGTTCAAGTCGATTCCCTCGCGTTAGCACAAGTAAGCGCTACACATGTCTACATCTACCTAGTTGACAGTCACCATCACCACTTCCTCGCAAGTTTGCTGATCGAACGAGTCTTGCGGCAGGTTTTCAAGAATGGCACCTAAAGTAGCAAAGAAGAAGAAGAAAGCAAAAGAGGAATTGGAGGAGGAGCGGAGACTGGCTGAAGAAGCTGCTCGGCTCGAAGAAGAGGGTGAGTGCGTATCATGGGTCGGTAACTGTAAGCTAGCATACATAACCCCAACATCTCGAGAGCGCCTCTGGTCAGCTCAATGGTACATACCGGTTACAATATCAGGCAGAGTAGCGAATGGCAGAGGGAATGGCAGGTAAGGGGGCATGGCAGATGAGGAGGGCAAGGCAGATGAGCGTGCTCACTGCACACACCTTGGATTGGATTGGATTGGATTGTTCCATGGTGTTCCAGCCAACTCTGGGCTGCCCACCGTCTTCCAATTCCAATTCCCCTGTGCGATACCTCGGAAACCAGGGAGCATACTAAGGGGACTGTGCTGCACACACCTTGGGAGGAGCAGGTAATCCACATAGAACTAGGCTGGAGTTGTGTTCACTTTTGAAGCCCGGCGTGTGTGTGTGTATGGTATAGTGCAGGTGTAGCCTACTAGGCTGGAGTTGTGTTCAATTTTGAAGCCCGGCGGGTGTGTGTGTGTATGGTACAGTGCAGGTGTAGCCTACTAGGCTTAAGGGACTTGCCCAACATTGGAAAATCAATCATATGAGCGCCAGCACCATATTGATGGGTTCCAAACTCTGGCCCCTCGACAGACTGAAGCCAGTCTTGACTGAAGCATCCCCAAGCTGGCTTCTCTAAACTGACCAACACCGTTTTCAAAGGGGTTATGAATAGGGACCGGCATATCGTATGATGTTGACCAAAGGCGTGTATGATATCATATGATATTGTATTATATGATTTAAATCAAAGTGTATCATATGATTTAATATATTCGTGGTAACTTTGGCCTAGCTAGACTGCCAGCATCGCATGCTATCATATGATATCAGACTGCTGTACCCTAGTTATGGAGCTCCTGTAAGCCTTTGAGGGAGAATAAAATAAGACAAAGCCTGGAGGGGCGTGGTGTGAAGGGGACCCTCCCGTACGCCGCAGCTGGGGAAAGTCACCATGGCAGACATCTCTCTCTCTCTCTCTCTCTCTCTCTCTCTCTCTCTCTCTCTCTATATATATATATATATTTATGAGGGAGAACACACACCAGACAAAAGAAGATGAACAGACGAGCACTTAGGTTTAAATGAATCAGGCAGAAGACAATCCAGACATAATTATAATGATCTGTTTTCACTTTTGAAGCCCGGCATGTGAGCACCAGCAAGAAAGTGTCAAACTATACCATGCCGTCGTGCTCCATTGCCATCTGTAACAGATGACATTCAAGTGTGAGGGCATGCTATAGCTTGACATATAGCCTCATGGAGCTGCCTAGAAGCTGCTGCTAGTAGCTGAAAAGAAAGACTATGCACACTTGGGTTCCAACTGTGGGCTAGGATGCGCGTTACTTGAACTTGAACTTGGTTGCATGGCTCCAGCCAGTAATTTCACCGCTCACCATGTTTGCTAGTATTATATAACATTTCAAATCAATGCATCCACTTTTCCCTCATTGATTTTTGGGTATTACCGGTAATTCCCGGCCACCCAGGACAAATACTAAATGTGTTAGTGATACCCGGCCGCCCAGGAGAAACACTAAATGTGTGAGTGTGCATGCTGTAGAGCGTTTGCGGCTTGAGGAGGAAGAGAGGCGCCGCCTGGAAGAGCTTGAACGACAAAGGCTTGAGCGCCTTGATGTGTTACTAACTGCTGAGGGGGAGCGGCTGGACAAGGAGAGGTGAGTGGACGGGGGTGGGGAAGGGGGGGAAGGGAAAAGCATGAGCGCCTAGATGTGTTACTAACTGCTGAGGGGGAGCGGCTGGACAAGGAGAGGTGAGTGGACGGGGGTGGGGAAGGGGGGGAAGGGAAAAGCATGAGCGCCTAGATGTGTTGCTCACTGCTGAGGGGGAGCGGCTGGACAAGGAGAGGTGAGTGGACGGGGGTGGGGAAGGGGGGGAAGGGAGAAGCATGAGCGCCTAGATGTGTTGCTCACTGCTGAGGGGGAGCGGGCTGGACAAGGAGAGGTGAGTGGACGGGGGTGGGGAAGGGGGGGGAAGGGAGAAGCATGAGCGCCTAAATGTGTTGCTCACTGCTGAGGGGGAGCGGCTGGACAAGGAGAGGTGAGTGGACGGGGGTGGGGAAGGGGGGGGGAGGGAAAAGCATGAGCGCCTAGATGTGTTACTAACTGCTGAGGGGGAGCGGCTGGACAAGGAGAGGTGAGGGGGCGGAGGTGGGGAAAGGGGGGGAGGGAAAAGCATGAGCGCCTAGATGTGTTGCTCACTGCTGAGGGGGAGCGGCTGGACAAGGAGACGTGAGGGGCTGGGGGTGGGGAAGGGGGGGTAGGGAAGAGCGTGAGCGCCTAGATGTGTACCTCACTGCTGAGGGGGGGCGGCTGGACAAGGAGAGGTGAGGGGACGGGGGTGAGGAAGGGGGTGGGGGTAAGAGAAGAGAGAGGGGAGAGAGGAGAGGGGAGAGTTAGGAGAGAGGAGAGGGGAGAGGGAACGTGGGTCTGACGCCACTCTTGGCTCAGTTTGTTCTATATTTATTTATTTATTTGTAATTCACCATGCCCCCTTGATCCTCTGCCTCAGGGAGGAGTTGGCGCCCCTCATGGGTCAGTTTGTTCTATATTCATTTATCTATTTTTAATTCACCATGCCCCCTTGATTCTCTGCCTCATGGAGGAGTTGGCGCCCCTCATGGCTCAGTCTGTTCTATATTTATTTGTAATTTCCCACACTTCCTTTATTCTCTGCCTCATGAAGGAGTTAGCGCCCCTCATGGCTCACTTTGTTCTATTTCTTTTTCCTTCTACCATGCTCCCTTTATTCTCTGCCTCAGGGAAATTGTCGGCGCCCCTCATGGGTAAGTTTGTTTTATATATATATTGTATTCATTTTTAATTCACCATGCCCTCTTGATTCTCTTCCCCAGGGAGATTGTTAGTGCCCCTCATGGGTCAGTTTGTTCAATATGTATTTTATTTATTTTTAATTCCCCACACTCCCTTTATTCTCTGTCTCGGGGAGGAGTTAGCGCCCCTCATGGGGCAGTTTGTACTATATTTATTCCATTTTAAATCTATATTTTAAAAACTTTATATGTTTAACATTTTTAACATTTGAAATCTATATATTTAATCTATATTTATTGCATTTTTAATTCACCATGCCCCCTTGATTCTCTTGCTCAGGGAGGAGTTAGCGCCCCTCATGGGTCAGTTTGTTCTATATTAATTTATCTATTTTTAATTCACCACACTCCCTTTATTCTCTGCCTCAGGGTGGAGTTAACGCCCCTCATGGGGCAGTTTGTTCTATATTCATTTCATTTTTAATCTATATTTTAAAAACTTTATATGTTTAACATTTTTAACATTTGAAATCTATATATTTAATCTATATTTATTTCATTTTTAATTCACCATGCCCCCTTGATTCTCTTGCTCAGGGAGGAGTTAGCGCCCCTCATGGGTCAGTTTGTTCTATATTAATTTATCTATTTTTAATTCACCACACTCCCTTTATTCTCTGCCTCAGGGTGGAGTTAACGCCCCTCATGGGGCAGTTTGTTCTATATTCATTTCATTTTAATCTATATTTTAAAAACTTTATATGTTTAACATTTTTAACATTTGAAATCTATATATTTAATCTATATTTATTTCATTTTTAATTCACCATGCCCCCTTGATTCTCTTGCTCAGGGAGGAGTTAGCGCCCCTCATGGGTCAGTTCAGCCTAGAGAAGTCCCAGGCTGAGCAGCAACGCAAGAAAGACTGGGAGTGGGAGCGCTTCCTTGCATGCACCTACATCCCTAACCCTCTGGTGAGTTAATCTGCCTTCCCTCCCCCACCCCCACCCTCACCCCCTCCCCCACCCTTGGTTCACCTCAGACTTGAATTCATCCTATTCTTTCCTGCATCCCAACATGATCTATCGATCTATCATCAACATTTTTACCCAACACTTTTCTGCACCCCTGCAGCACCCCTCACACCCACAATGTGCACCCTTGCAATCACCCCTGCAGCACCCCTCACACCCACAATGTGCACCCTTGCAATCACCCCTGCAGCACCCCTCACACCCACAATGCACCCTTGCAATCATCCCTGCAGCACCCCTCACACCCACAATGTGCACCCTTGCAATCACCCCTGCAGCACCCCTCACACCCACAATGTGCACCCTTGCAATCACCCCTGCAGCACCCCTCACACCCACAGTGTGCACCCTTGCAAGCCAAATAAAAGCACTGTTTTGTTTTGTAAGCGATATTAATAATAATAATAATAACAATAATAATAATAATAATAATAGTAGTAATAATAATAAAAAAATAAAAATAATATAATAGTACCTCATATTATATAATAGAGATATATTATATAATATAATATAATATTAAAAATGAATGTTTTGTTTTGTGCGCGATAATAATAAGATCGTATAATATAACATATATAACATATTATCAACATCTTCTTCCCAACAAGAGCTACCACCAACATACTGAGCTCAACATTGTGTACCATAAGCACCTTCTGCTCAACACAAGCTATCACCAACATCTTCAGCTACCACCAACATACTGAGCTCAACCTTGTGCACCATAAGCACCTTCTGCTCAACACAAGCTATCACCAACATCTTCAGCTACCACCAACATACTGAGCTCAACCTTATGCACCATAAGCACCTTCTGCTCAACACAAGCTATCACCAACATCTTCAGCTACCACCAACATACTGAGCTCAACCTTATGCACCATAAGCACCTTCTGCTCAACACAAGCTATCACCAACATCTTCAGCTACCACCAACATACTGAGCTCAACCTTATGCACCATAAGCACCCTTCTGCTCAACACAAGCTATCACCAACATCTTCAGCTACCACCAACATACTGAGCTCAACCTTATGCACCATAAGCACCTTCTGCTCAACACAAGCTATCACCAACATCTTCAGCTACCACCAACATACTGAGCTCAACCTTATGCACCATAAGCACCTTCTGCTCAACACAAGCTATCACCAACATCTTCAGCTACCACCAACATACTGAGCTCAACATTGTGTGCCATAATCACCTTCTGCTCAACACAAGCTATCACCAACATCTTCAGCTACCACCAACATACTGAGCTCAACATTGTGTGCCATAATCACCTTCTGCTCACACAAGCTATCCACCAACATCTTCAGCTACCACCAACATATGAGCTCAACATTGTGTGCCATAAGCACCTTCTGCTCAACACAAGCTATCACCAACATCTTCAGCTACCACCAACATACTGAGCTCAACATTGTGTGCCATAAGCACCTTCTGCTCAACACAAGCTATCACCAACATCGTCAGCTTAACATGAGCTTTCTTATGAATACCCATCACACACACCTACCCACACCCAACACACACGCACCTACACACACACACCTAATTTCATCACCACATCCCAACACAAGCTATCACCAACATCTTCTGCTCAACATGAGCTTTCTTATGAATACCCACCACACACACCTACCCACACCCAACACACACACACCTACACACACACACCTAATTTCATCACCACATCCCAACACGAGCTATCACCAACATCTTCAGCTTAACATGAGCTTTCTTATGAATACCCACCACACACACCTACCCACACCCAACACACACACACCTACACACACACACCTAATTTCATCACCACATCCCAACACGAGCTATCACCAACATCTTCTGCTCAACATGAGCTTTCTTATGAATACCCACCACACACACCTACCCACACCCAACACACACACACCTACACACACACACCTAATTTCATCACCACATCCCAACACGAGCTATCACCAACATCTTCTGCTCAACATGAGCTTTCTTATGAATACCCACCACACACACCTACCCAAACCAAACACCCGCACACCCGGCACACACCTCTTTCCCTCCACCTTTACCCCCCCCCCCCCCGCCCACCACCACCACCACCACCACCACACACACACCTCCCCCCCTCACCTTACTCCCCACACACACCCTCACCTGACCCTCCATATCTCACCCTCAACACACACACCTCACCCCCCCACACACACCACTACACACCACTACCCACACACCACCACTCCTCAACACCAGACACACCTTGACCACCCACACACCCCGGACATCCCACAACCACAACCACCTACACACATCTTAGCCAACACCAACATCCGCACACACCACCCACACACACCCACCTTACCACCCACACAGACCTACACACACCTACCTACCCACACACACCTACCCACACCTACCTACCCACACATACCTACCCACACCTACCTACCCACACATACCCACCCACACACACCTACCCACACACACCTACCCACACACACCTACCCACACATACCTACCCACACATACCTACCCACACATACCCACCCACACACACCTACCCACACACACCTACCCACACATACCTACCCACACATACCTACCCACACACATCCAGCTTCATCACCCGCCCACACCCGTGATTGACAGGAGCGCGTCACAATGAGTGACTTCATCGCTGAGCTTCAGTCAGCCTCCCAGCCTGAGATCTTAAGTGAGACTCTGGTCACATGTGTGGTACGTACCCTACTGTGTTTACAAACCTACTGAAGGTACAACTGGTCACATGTGTGGTACGTACCCTACTGTGTTTACAAACCTACTGAAGGTACAACTGGTCACATGTGTGGTACGTACCCTACTGTTTTTACAAACGTACTGAAGGTACAACTGGTCACATGTGTGGTACGTACCCTACTGTGTTTACAAACATACTGAAGGTACAACTGGTCACCTATGTGGTACATACCCTACTGTGTTTACAAACGTACTGAAGGTACAACTGGTAACATGTGTGGTACGTACCCTACTGTGTTTACAAACGTACTGAAGGTACAACTGGTAACATGTGTGGTACGTACCCTACTGTGTTTACAAACATACTGAAGGTACAACTGGTCACCTGTGTGGTACGTACCCTCCTTTGTTTACAAATGTACTGAAGGTACAACTGGTCACATGTGTGGTACGTACCCTATTGTGTTTGTGAATGGTGTTACAGTCCAGGGGTAGACCAAATAGGCTGGAAGGCCTTGCCCAACCATGATAACAGGAGTGGCTGAAAAGAAAACAAAACTGATGAATTTAATCGCAAACAATCGTTTTATCGGGGGAGACCCTGAGTTTGTGCTACAACACACATATTATTATTAATGTTTTATATATCCTGTAGGATTGCTGACTGCTGATGGAAGAATTATCCACATAAATAAATATATAAATATGATCACGTATCTGATTAGTAATGTATTGTATATCCTGTAGAATCTGATTATAAATAAAGATGATCACACATCTGATTAGTGATGTATTGTATATCCTGTAGGATCTGATCATAAATAAATATGATCACACATCTGATTAGTACCGTAATGTATTGTACATCCTGTAGGATTGTTATCAGCTCATGGAGGAATGTTCCACATTGCAACTAGAGGCAAGCCAGAAGGGGGATGCTGAGCTGGCAGAAGCCTTGAAGCAAGATGTGGCCACTCTACATGCTGTGGTGGCCTCACAGTTGGACCAGGTGACAGCTAAGATGCTTCATTTCTCAGACGAGCAAGCGAACGATCGAGGGGAGATTCAGATGGGCACAGTTCAGGTGAGCTGGATTTTCAATTTTTAAATTTTTATTGCATTTGATTAATTGATTTGTAATTGAATTTTGACATAAATATAATATATAATAATAAAAGCACTGTTTTGTTTTTTCGTCACAAATTGAGCGACCCGGTGCTACCCCAGTGCGACGCGCTGCCCCCCAAACCCCGCAGAGCACAAAGCGCAGAACCCAGGGGGGTTAGGGGGGCATTTCTGACTAGTTAAGCCGGACCCATGAGAAGCCATGCAGCGACAGAATGGCAACGCGTTGCACACAAGAACAAAGTGAATAAAATGATTCTGAATACCTTAGCCAACTTAGCAGTGATTTGTATACACCAGGGTACTTCCAAGAGCGTGCTTTTGAGAGCTGGCGCGCTGCCTTTTTGAGCCCCAGTGCGCGATTCGCGGAGTTTTTTGCAACCCCCTGTGGGCGCAGCTAGCAATTTTTGCGCTTTTTGCACTACAAAGCGCAGTTTTCTTTTTTCAAGTGCGCTAAAGCCCTGCTATACACGCTTTGAAGATTCCTGCCAAAGATGACGATGTGGCCAGGATCATTTCTTGACCATTTTGTTTCATTAAACATGCTTTACAGTGGGTCTGGTGCTCAATGGGTCGTGATGGGGCTGAAGGAAACAAATACAAATGCCCCTCATCATCAGCTGTACTTGAACAGGATCTGTTCTTCAGTTGGTACACTATTCTGTTTAAATTTAAAGCACGCATACAAATGCCCCTTATGCCCCTCATGCCCCTCATGCCCCACTGTGTTTTCTGCAGGGTGCGTTCCAATGGTCCCTGTGGGTCAATACCACCAATAACCCTCGCATGAAGACGGTGGAGATGGTACACCTGAGCCTTGTTGTTGATATCCCTCACATCACCCCTATTGCCTCTAATTTTCCTTACACTCCTCACGCCCCTCATGCCCCTCATGCCCCACTGTGTTTTCTGCAGGGTGCGTTCCAATGGTCCCTGTGGGTCAACACCACCAATAACCCTCGCATGAAGACGGTGGAGATGGTACACCTGAGCCTTGTTGTTGATATCCCTCATATCACCCCTATTGCCTCTAATTTTCCTTACACTCCTCACGCCCCTCATGCCCCTCATGCCCCCCTGTCTTGTCTGCAGGGAGCGTTCCAATGGTCCCTGTGGGTCAACACCACCAATAACCCTCGCATGAAGACGGTGGAGATGGTACACCTGAGCCTTGTTGTTGATATCCCTCATATCACCCCTATTGCCTCTAATTTTCCTTACACTCCTCACGCCCCTCATGCCCCTCATGCCCCCTGTCTTGTCTGCAGGAGCGTTCCAATGGTCCCTGTGGGTCAACACCACCAATAACCCTCGCATGAAGACGGTGGAGATGGTACACCTGAGCCTTGTTGTTGATATCCCTCATATCACCCCTATTGCCTCTAATTTTCCTTACACTCCTCACGCCCCTCATGCCCCTCATGCCCCCTGTCTTGTCTGCAGGGAGCGTTCCAATGGTCCCTGTGGGTCAACACCACAATAACCCTCGCAAGAAGACGGTGGAGATGGTACACCCTGAGCCTTGTTGTTGATATCCCTCATATCACCCCTATTGCCTCTAATTTTCCTTACACTCCTCACGCCCCTCATGCCCCTCATGCCCCCTGTCTTGTCTGCAGGGAGCGTTCCAATGGTCCCTGTGGGTCAACACCACCAATAACCCTCGCATGAAGACGGTGGAGATGGTACACCTGAGCCTTGTTGTTGATATCCCTCATATCACCCCTATTGCCTCTAATTTTCCTTACACTCCTCACGCCCCTCATGCCCCTCATGCCCCCTGTCTTGTCTGCAGGGAGCGTTCCAATGGTCCCTGTGGGTCAACACCACCAATAACCCTCGCATGAAGACGGTGGAGATGGTACACCTGAGCCTTGTTGTTGATATCCCTCATATCACCCCTATTGCCTCTAATTTTCCTTACACTCCTCACGCCCCTCATGCCCCTCATGCCCCCTGTCTTGTCTGCAGGGAGCGTTCCAATGGTCCCTGTGGGTCAACACCACCAATAACCCTCGCATGAAGACGGTGGAGATGGTACACCTGAGCCTTGTTGTTGATATCCCTCATATCACCCCTATTGCCTCTAATTTTCCTTACACTCCTCACGCCCCTCATGCCCCTCATGCCCCCTGTCTTGTCTGCAGGGAGCGTTCCAATGGTCCCTGTGGGTCAACACCACCAATAACCCTCGCATGAAGACGGTGGAGATGGTACACCTGAGCCTTGTTGTTGATATCCCTCATATCACCCCTATTGCCTCTAATTTTCCTTACACTCCTCACGCCCCTCATGCCCCTCATGCCCCCTGTCTTGTCTGCAGGGAGCGTTCCAATGGTCCCTGTGGGTCAACACCACCAATAACCCTCGCATGAAGACGGTGGAGATGGTACACCTGAGCCTTGTTGTTGATATCCCTCATATCACCCCCTATTGCCTCTAATTTCCTTACACTCCTCACGCCCCTCATGCCCCTCATGCCCCCTGTCTTGTCTGCAGGGAGCGTTCCAATGGTCCCTGTGGGTCAAACACCACCAATAACCCTCGCATGAAGACGGTGGAGATGGTACACCTGAGCCTTGTTGTTGATATCCCTCATATCACCCCTATTGCCTCTAATTTTCCTTACACTCCTCACGCCCCTCATGCCCCTCATGCCCCCTGTCTTGTCTGCAGGGAGCGTTCCAATGGTCCCTGTGGGTCAACACCACCAATAACCCTCGCACGAAGACGGTGGAGATGGTGCACCTGAGCCTTGTTGTTGATATCCCTCATATCACCCCTATTGCCTCTAATTTTCCTTACACTCCTCACGCCCCTCATGCCCCTCATGCCCCCTGTCTTGTCTGCAGGGAGCGTTTCCAATGGTCCCTGTGGGTCAACACCATCAATAACCCTCGCACGAAGACGGTGGAGATGGTGCACCTGAGCCTTGTGTTGATATCCCTCATATCACCCCTATTGCCTCTAATTTTCCTTACACTCCTCACGCCCCTCATGCCCCTCATGCCCCCCTGTCTTGTCTGCAGGGAGCGTTCCAATGGTCCCTGTGGGTCAACACCATCAAGAACCCTCGCACGAAGACGGTGGAGATGGTGCACCTGAGCCTTGTTGTTGATATCCCTCATATCACCCCTATTGCCTCTAATTTTCCTTACACTCCTCACGCCCCTCATGCCCCTCATGCCCCCTGTCTTGTCTGCAGGGAGCGTTCCAATGGTCCCTGTGGGAGCGTTCCAATGGTCCCTGTGGGTCAACACCATCAAGAACCCTCGCACGAAGACGGTGGAGATGGTGCACTGAGCCTTGTTGTTGATATCCTCATATCACCCCTATTGCCTCTAATTTTCCTTACACTCCTCACGCCCCCTCATGCCCCTCATGCCCCCTGTCTTGTCTGCAGGGAGCGTTCCAATGGTCCCTGTGGGTCAACACCACCAATAACCCTCGCATGGAAGACGGTGGAGATGGTACACCTGAACCTTGTTGTTGATATCCCTCATATCACCCCTATTGCCTCTAATTTTCCTTACACTCCTCACGCCCCTCATGCCCCTCATGCCCCCTGTCTTGTCTGCAGGGAGCGTTCCAATGGTCCCTGTGGGTCAACACCATCAAGAACCCTCGCACGAAGACGGTGGAGATGGTGCACCTGAGCCTTGTTGTTGATATCCCTCATATCACCCCTATTGCCTCTAATTTTCCTTACACTCCTACGCCCCTCATGCCCCCTGTCTTGTCTGCAGGGCGCATTCCAATGGACTCTGTGGGTCAACACCACCAAGAACCCTCGCACGAAGACGGTGGAGATGGTGCACCTGAGCCTTGTTGTTGATATCCCTCATATCACCCCTATTGCCTTTAATTTTCCTTACACTCCTCACGCCCCTCATGCCCCTCATGCCCCCTGTCTTGTCTGCAGGGAGCGTTCCAATGGTCTCTGTGGGTCAACACCATCAAGAATCCTCGCATGAAGACGGTGGAGATGGTGCACCTGAGCCTTGTTGTTGATATCCCTCATATCACCCCTATTGCCTCTAATTTTCCTTACACTCCTTACGCCCCTCATGCCCCCTGTCTTGTCAGCAGGGCGCATTCCAATGGACTCTGTGGGTCAACACCACCAAGAATCCTCGCATGAAGACGGTGGAGATGGTACACCTGAACCTTGTTGTTGATATCCCTCATATCACCCCTATTGCCTCTAATTTTCCTTACACTCCTCACGCCCCTCATGCCCCTCATGCCCCCTGTCTTGTCTGCAGGGAGCGTTCCAATGGTCCCTGTGGGTCAACACCATCAAGAACCCTCGCACGAAGACGGTGGAGATGGTGCACCTGAGCCTTGTTGTGATATCCCTCATATCACCCCCTATTGCCTCTAATTTTCCTTATACTCCTCACGCCCCTCATGCCCCTCATGCCCCTGTCTTGTCTGCAGGGAGCGTTCCAATGGTCCCTGTGGGAGCGTTCCAATGGTCCCTGTGGGTCAACACCATCAAGAACCCTCGCACGAAGACGGTGGAGATGGTGCACCTGAGCCTTGTTGTTGATATCCCTCATATCACCCCTATTGCCTCTAATTTTCCTTACACTCCTCACGCCCCTCATGCCCCTCATGCCCCCTGTCTTGTCTGCAGGGAGCGTTCCAATGGTCCCTGTGGGTCAACACCACCAATAACCCTCGCATGAAGACGGTGGAGATGGTACACCTGAGCCTTGTTGTTGATATCCCTCATATCACCCCTATTGCCTCTAATTTTCCTTACACTCCTCACGCCCCTCATGCCCCTCATGCCCCCTGTCTTGTCTGCAGGGAGCGTTCCAATGGTCCCTGTGGGTCAACACCATCAAGAACCCTCGCACGAAGACGGTGGAGATGGTGCACCTGAGCCTTGTTGTTGATATCCCTCATATCACCCCTATTGCCTCTAATTTTCCTTACACTCCTTACGCCCCTCATGCCCCCTGTCTTGTCTGCAGGGCGCATTCCAATGGACTCTGTGGGTCAACACCACCAAGAACCCTCGCACGAAGACGGTGGAGATGGTGCACCTGAGCCTTGTTGTTGATATCCCTCATATCACCCCTATTGCCTTTAATTTTCCTTACACTCCTCACGCCCCTCATGCCCCTCATGCCCCCTGTCTTGTCTCCAGGGAGCGTTCCAATGGTCTCTGTGGGTCAACACCATCAAGAATCCTCGCATGAAGACGGTGGAGATGGTGCACCTGAGCCTTGTTGTTGATATCCCTCATATCACCCCTATTGCCTCTAATTTTCCTTAGACTCCTTACGCCCCTCATGCCCCCTGTCTTGTCAGCAGGGCGCATTCCAATGGACTCTGTGGGTCAACACCACCAAGAATCCTCGCATGAAGACGGTGGAGATGGTACACCTGAACCTTGTTGTTGATATCCCTCATATCACCCCTATTGCCTCTAATTTTCCTTACACTCCTCACGCCCCTCATGCCCCTCATGCCCCCTGTCTTGTCTGCAGGGAGCGTTCCAATGGTCTCTGTGGGTCAACACCATCAAGAATCCTCGCATGAAGACGGTGGAGATGGTACACCTCAATCTGGCTGTTGATATCGCTTACATCACCCCACATGCCCCTAATGCTCCTTACACTCCTTACGCCCCTCATGCCCCCTGTGCTGTCTGCAGGGAGCGTTCCAATGGACTCTGTGGGTCAACACCACCAAGAACCCTCGCATGAAGACGGTGGAGATGGTACACCTGAACCTTGTTGTTGATATCCCTCATATCACCCCTATTGCCTCTAATTTTCCTTACACTCCTTACGCCCCTCATGCCCCCTGTCTTGTCTGCAGGGAGCGTTCCAATGGTCTCTGTGGGTCAACACCACCAAGAACCCTCGCACGAAGACGGTGGAGATGGTACACCTCAACCTTGTTGTTGATATCCCGAAGTCCATTGCCCTTGCCAACATCGGTATGCGAATACAGCATCGCACCGAAGACGAGTACTTCACCCGATGTACAAACGAGTTCATGGCTGTCGGAGGGGTATTGTATGCAGAGCTGGTATCCCTACCCCCCCCTGCTCGCAAGGTCAAGTCATGGATGCTGAGACAGGTACGGATATGGTGGGCTGATGTACTGGTGGGCTGATAGGCTGGTGAGCTAATGTACTGGTGGGCTGATAGGCTGGTGAGCTAATGCACTGGTGGGCTGATAGGCTGGTGAGCTAATGTACTGGTGGGCTGATAGGCTGGTGAGCTAATGCACTGGTGGGCTGATAGGCTGGTGAGCTAATGCACTGGTGGGCTGATAGGCTGGTGGGCTAATGGCGATATCCCTACCCCCCCACCCCTGCTCGCAAGGTCAAGTCATGGATGCTGAGACAGGTACGATTCTGTGGGCTGATGTACTGCTGGGCTGGTGAGCTGTTGTACTGGTGGGCTGATGTACTGGTGGGCTGGTGAGCTGTTGTACTGGTGGGCTAGTTGGCTGGTGGGCTGATATACTGGTGAGCTGATGGACTGGTGGGCTGATGGACTGGTGGGCTGGTGAGCTGTTGTACTGGTGGGCTGATGTACTGGTGGGGTGATAGGCTGGTGAGCTGATGGACTGGTGGGCTGATGTACTGGTGGGCTGGTGAGCTGTTGTACTGGTGGGCTGATGTACTGGTGGGCTGATGTACTGGTGGGGTGATAGGCTGGTGGGCTGATGCGCTGGTGGGCTGTTGTATTGGTGTGCTGATAGGCTGGTGGGGTGATAGGCTGGTGGACTGATAGGCTGGTGAGCTGATGTACTGGTGTGCTGATAGGCTGGTGGGCTGATGTTCTGATGTTCTAGTGTACTGATGTGATGATGTACTGATGTTCTAGTGTACTGATGTGACGATGTACTGATTTACTGATGTGCTAGTGTGCTGACCTGCTAGTGTACCGATGTGCTGACGTGCTGGTGCTACCCAATCCTTTACCCTATTCCTTTTCCGACCCCTCCCCCAATCACTTTCCCAATCCCTGTGCACAGGTTACCCCCCTGGTATTCAACACACAACATATCCCTTACCAAATCCCTTACCCTATCCATTTCTCGACCTCCCTTCCAATCCCTTGCCCTATCCATTTACCGACCCCCCACCAATTCCCTTACCCTATCCATTTCCTGACCCCCCTCCCAATCCCTTATCCTATCCATTGCCCCACCCCCCACCCAATCCCTTACCCTATCCATTTCCTGACCCCCCTCCCAATCCCTTATCCTATCCATTTCCCGACCCCCCACCCAATCCCTTACCCTATCCATTTACCGACCCCCCACCCAATCCCTTACCCTATCCATTTCCCACCCCCCCACCTAATCCCTTGCCCTATCCATTTCCTGACCCCCCTCCCAATCCCTTACCCTATCCATTTCCCAACCCCCCACACAATCCCTTCTCCTATCCATTTCCCGACCCCCCTCCCAATCCCTTACCCTATCCATTTCCTGACCCCAAACCCAATCTCTTACCCTATCCATTTCCCAACCCCCCACCAAATCCCTTGCCCTATCCATTTCCTGACCCCAAACCCAATCCCTTACCCTATCCATTTCCTAACCCCCCACATAATCCCTTCTCCTATCCATTTCCCGACCCCCCTCCCAATCCCTTATCCTATCCATTTCCCAACCCCCCACACAATCCCTTCTCCTATCCATTTCCCGACCCCCCTCCCAATCCCTCACCCTATCCATTTCCTGACCCCAAACCCAATCTCTTACCCTATCCATTTCCCAACCCCCCACCAAATCCCTTGCCCTATCCATTTCCTGACCCCAAACCCAATCCCTTACCCTATCCATTTCCCACCCCCCCACATAATCCCTTGCCCTATCCATTTCCCGACCCCCCTCCCAATCCCTTACCGTATCCATTTCCCGACCCCCACCCAATCCCTTACCCTATCCCTTTCCCGACCCCCCATACAATCACTTCCCACAGGTTCCCCCACTGGCATTGAACACACAACGCATCCGTTACCCAATCCCTCCCGCCGGCGCCGACCCAGCGACATACCGGTCTGAAGAGGAGCCCCCCCCGCTCGGATTCACCTTCCCTTTCACCCCCCTCCCAATCCCTGACTCTATCCCTTTGCCGAACCCTCACCCAATCACTTCCCACAGGATACCTGACCCCCCACACACCCCACACACGGCCCACACACACCTCCCCCAATCACTTCCCCAACCCCCGTGCAGAGGTTACCCCCCTGGCGTTTAACACACAACGCATCCCTTACCCGATCCCTCCCTCCCCACCACATTACCCCCCCACACACACCTCCCCCAATCACTCGCCCAACCCCCGTGCAGAGGTTACCCCTCTGGTGTTTAACACACAACGCATCCCTTACCCAATCCCTCCCTCCCCACCACATTACCCCCCCCACACACACCCCACACACACCTCCCCCAATCACTCGCCCAATCCCCGTGCAGAGGTTACCCCCCTGGCGTTTAACACACAACGCATCCCTTACCCAATCCCTCCCTCCCCACCACATTACCCCCCACACACACACCCCACACACACCTCCCCCAATCACTTCCCCAATCTTTGCGCACAGGTTACCCCCCTGGCGTTCAACACACAACGCATCCCTTACCCAATCCCTTACCCTATCCCTCTCTGACCCCACAACATCCAATCCCCTCCCCCCGCTCCCTCACCTGACCCCCCCCACACCCCCCACACACACCTCACCCAATCACTCGCCCAATCTCCATGCACATGTTACCCATCTGGCTTTCACACACAACGCATTCCCTTACCCTATCCCTCCCGCTCCCTCAGACCTCACCCCCTCACCACCCCACAACCCCCCCACACCTACCACCCTCCCCCATCACTTCCCCAATCTCCGGGCACAGGTTACTACTTCACCCTACCCCCTGGCCTTCAACCACAACGCATCCCTTACCCTATCCCCTCCCGCCCCTCACCTCACCGCCCCCCACACACACCCCCACACAACCTCACCCCCCCACACCCCCACACCCCCCCCTCACCCAAATCCTCGCCCAATCTCCGTGCACAGGTTACTCCCCTGGCCTTCAACACACAACGCATCCCTTACCCTATCCCTCCCGCCCCTCACCTCACCCCCCCACACACACCCCACCCACCCCTCCCCCCCCCCACACACCCCACACACACCTCACCCAATCACTCGCCCAATCTCCGTGCACAGGTTACCCCCCTGGCCTTCAACACACAACGCATCCCTTACCCAATCCCTTACCCTATCCCTTACCCTATCCCTCTCTGGACCCCACATCCCAATCCCTCCCGCTCCCTCACCTGACCCCCCACACACCCCACATACACCTCACCCAATCACTTCCCCAATCCCCATGCACAGGTTACCCCCCTGGCCTTTAACACACAACACACCCCCTTACCCAATCCCTCCTCCCCACCACCTGACCCCCCCCACACACCCCACACACACCTCACCCAATCACTTCTCCAATCTTTGCGCACAGGTTACCCCCCTGGCGTTCAACACACAACGCATCCCTTACCCTATCCCTCTCTGGACCCCACATCCCAATCCCTCCCGCTCCCTCACCTGACCCCCCACACACTCCACACACACCTCACCCAATCACTCGCCCCAATCTCCGTGCACAGGTTACCCCACTGGCGTTCAACACACAACACATCCCTTACCCTATCCCTCCCGCCCCTCACCTGACCCCCCACACACACCCCACACACACCTCACCCAATCACTCGCCCAATCTCCGTGCACAGGTTACCCCCCTGGCGTTCAACACACAACGCATCCCTTACCCAATCCCTCCCGCCGGCGCCGACCCAGCGACATACCGGTTGGAAGAGGAGCCCCCCCCGCTAGGATTCACCTTCCCCTTCACACCCAATATGCTTCTGCTAGACTCACCCGGCGTCAAGGTCGGCTGGTGGGACCATGAAATAAGTGGCTGGAGCACGCAAGGGGTCACGGATGTGGTGCATGATAGCAACACAGGCATTCTGACATTCAAGTCAAATCACATGGGCCCTTTAGCTGTGGTGCAGAGTAGGGTGCGGCTGCTGCCCTACCAGGGTTGGAGTGTGAGGCCCACGGGGGGTCGCAACGGCAGCACGGCATCAGTCACCCTACACTGCGGCTTATCCGAACCTCTGGAGTTCAAGGTGCGTGTAGGCGTGTGACCTGTTTCAACTGTAGTACCCCCTCTAACCATAATGGTGGACGTCCGTACCATACCGTCGCAACAGCAGCACGGCATCAGTCATGCTTCACTTGTTGCCTGTCCGAACCTCTGGAGTTCAAGGTGCGTGTAGGTGTGCGGCCTGTTTGAACTGTAGTACCCCCTCTTACCATTATGGTGGACGTCCGTGCCATACCATCGCAACAGCACCACGGCAACAGTCACGCTTCATTGCGGCTTGTCCTAGCATCTTGTGTGCAGTGTGAGAGTGTGGGTGTGTAACATGTAGTACCCCCGCTTACCATAATGGTGGTCGCCCGTGCCGGACTATTGCGACGGCACCATGGCAACAGTCATGCTTCACTGCAGCCTGTCCTAGCCTCTGGTGTTCAATGTGAGAGTGGCTGTGTGTGTAACCTGTTTCAACTGTAGTACCCCCTCTTACCATAATGGTGGACGTCCGTACCATACCATCGCAACAGCACCACGGCAACAGTCACGCTTCACTTGTTGCCTGTCCTAGCATCTTGTGTGCAGTGTGAGAGTGTGGGTGTGTGACCTGTTTCAACTGTAGAACCCCCTCCTACCATAATGGTCGACTTCCGTACCATTCCATTGCAACGGCACCATGGCAACAGTCACGCTTGATTGCGGCTTGTCCTAGCATCTTGTGTGCAGTGTGAGAGTGTGGGTGTGTGACCTGTTTCAACTGTAGAACCCCCTCCTACCAGAATGGTCGACTTCCGTACTATTCCATTGCAACGGCACCATGGCAACAGTCATGCTTCACTGCAGCCTGTCCTAGCCTCTGGTGTTCAATGTGAGAGTGGCTGTGTGTGTAAACTGTTTCAACTGCAGTATCCCCTCTTAACATAATGGTGGACGTCCGTGCCATACCATCGCAACAGCACCACGGCAACAGTCACACTTGATTGCGGCTTGTCCTAGCATCTTGTGTGCAGTGTGAGAGTGTGGGTGTGTAACCTGTAGTACCCCCGCTTACAATAATGGTGGACGTCCGTGCCATACCATTGCAACGGCATCAGTCATGCTTCACTTGTTGCCTGTCCTAGCATCTGGTGTTCAATGTGAGAGTGTGGGTGTGGGTGTGCGGCCTGTTTGAACTGTAGTACCCCCTCTTGCCATTATGGTGGACGTCCGTGTCGTACCATCGCAACGGCACCACGGCAACAGTCACGCTTCACTTGTTGCCTGTCCTAGCATCTTGTGTGCAGAGTGAGAGTGTGTGTGTGTAACCTGTAGTACCCCCGCTTACCATAATGGTGGACGTCCGTGCCATACCATTGCAACGGCATCAGTCATGCTTCACTTGTTGCCTGTCCTAGCATCTGGTGTTCAATGTGAGAGTGTGGGTGTGCGGCCTGTTTGAACTGTATTACCCCCTCTTACCATTATGGTGGACGTCCGTGTCGTACCATCGCAACGGCACCATGGCAACAGTCACGCTTCACTTGTTGCCTGTCCTAGCATCTTGTGTGCAGTGTGAGAGTGTGTGTGTGTAACCTGTAGTACCCCCTCTTACCATAATGGTGGACGCCCGTGCCGTACCATTGCGACGGCATCAATCATGCTTCACTGCAGCCTGTCCTAGCCTCTGGTGTTCAATGTGAGAGTGGCTGTGTGTGTGACCTGATTGACTTGTAGTAACCCCGCTTACCATAATGGTGGACGTCCGTGCCGTACCATTGCAACAGCATCGATGGCGCTTCACTGCGGCCTGTCCGAACCTCTGGAGTTCAAGGTGAGAGTGTGGGTGTGTAATAATTTTGACCTGTAGTACCCCCTCTGACCATAATGGTAGACGTCCATGCCATAGCATTGCAACAGCATCAGTGACGCTACACTGCGGCCTATCCGAACCTCTGGAGTTCAAGGTGCGTGTAGGTGTGTAATAATTTTGAACTGTCGTACCCCCTCTGACCATAATGGTAGATGTCTATGCCATAGCATTGCAACAGCATCAGTGACGCTACACTGCGGCCTGTCCGAACCTCTGGAGTTCAAGGTGCGTGTAGGTGTTTGACCTGCTTCATCTGTAGTACCCCCGCTTACCATAATGGTGGACGCCCGTGCCGTACCATTGCAACGGCAGCACGGCAACAGTCATGCTTCACTTGTTGCCTGTCCTAGCATCTTGTGTTCAATGTGAGAGTGGGTGGGTGGGTGACCTGATTGACTTGTAGTACCCCCTCCTACCATAGTGGTGGACGCCCGTGCCGTACCATTGCAACGGCAGCACGGCAACAGTCATGCTTCACTTGTTGCCTGTCCTAGCATCTTGTGTTCAATGTGAGAGTGGGTGGGTGGGTGACCTGATTGACTTGTAGTACCCCCTCCTACCATAGTGGTGGACGCCCGTGCCGTACCATTGCAACGGCACCACGGCAACAGTCACGCTTCACTTGTTGCCTGTCCTAGCATCTTGTGTTCAATGTGAGAGTGGGTGGGTGGGTGACCTGATTGACTTGTAGTACCCCCTCCTACCATAATGGTGGGCGCCCGTGCCGTACCATTGCAACGGCACCACGGCAACAGTCACGCTTCACTTGTTGCCTGTCCTAGCATCTTGTGTGCAGTGTGAGAGTGTGGGTGTGTAACCTGTAGTACCCCCTCCTACCATAATGGTCGACTTCCGTACCAGTCCATTGCAACGGCACCATAGCATCAATGACGCTTCACTGCGGCCTGTCCGAACCTGTGGTGTTCAAAGTGAGTGTGGGTTTGTGACATGTGGGAAAAGAAGCTTGACTGACCCACCGCTCCCTTCTCCCCCAGGTCGGCCCAAGCTCAGTGCACTTAGCCAACACCACCTGGCCACTCCTATGAATACAGCCGGAGACAGCGAGCAGCCAAATTTCTGGCACTAGGCCCAAGACACCTTTTCCTTCCCTCCAAAAGAAGCTTGACTGACCCACCGCTCCCTTCCCCCCCAGGTCGGCCCAAGCACAATGCAGCTAGCCAACACCACCTGGCCCCAACTCAATGAGTTAGTGGGTGTCGCCATGCAACCCGGGGCCCATTTACGCAAACTCAGCCAGCACGGCATCCACCTCATGCCTGAGGATCGTGACGCCGGCCATGCTGGCACTAGGCCCAACACACCTTTTCCTTTCCTCGAAAGAACCTCGACTGACCCACCGCTCCCTTCCCCCCCAGGTCGGCCCAAGCACAGTGCAGCTAGCCAACACCACCTGGCCCCAACTCAATGAGCTAGTGGGTGTGGCCATGCGACCCGGGGTCCTGTTACGCAAACTCAGCCAGCACAGCATCCACCTCATACCTGAGGATCGTGACATGCTGGCACTAGGCCCAACACACCTTTTCCTTTCCTCGAAAGAACCTCGACTGACCCACCGCTCCCTTCCCCCCCAGGTCGGCCCAAGCACAGTGCAGCTAGCCAACACCACCTGGCCCCAACTCAATGAGCTAGTGGGTGTCGCCATGCGACCCGGGGTCCTGTTACGCAAACTCAGCCAGCACGGCATCCACCTCATGCCTGAGGATCGTGACGCTGGCCATGCTGGCACTAGGCCCAAGGACCCTGACACTGAGCAGGTGATGTGCCATGACCTGGCGCTCCTCACCGGTACATTTCTCGTGAGCGGCAGTCGGTGGAATCAGACGGAGCACGTGGCAGAGGGCGAGTGCTTGGCGAGGATCAGCGAGGTGCTGGATTGGGAGGAGGGCGGACGAACTGAGCTGAAGCATGTAGAGCGTGTGTTCACCAAGGAGAAGGAGGACGGAGAGCGAAGAGTCATGGCAGTTATTCGACGAGGTGTCAAGGTGGGTGTCAGGTGGGGTGGGTGTCAGCACTTTGTTTTTTTGGGGCTATAGCGATCAGCGAGGTGCTGGATTGGGAGGAGGGCGGACGAACCGTGCTGAAGCATTTAGAGCGTGTGTTCACCAAGGAGAAGGAGGACGGAGAGCGAAGAGGAATGGCGGTCATTCGACGGGGTGTCAAGGTGGGTGTGAGTGTTTGGTTTTATTTTGGGCTATGAGTGTTGGACTGCGGGGAAGGCGGACGAACCGAGCTGACGCATATAGAGCGTGTGTTCTCCATAGAGAAAGAGGACGGAGAGCGAAGGATGATTGCGGTCATTGGACGCAGTGTCAAGGTGGGTGTCAGCACTTGGTTTTATTTGGGGCTATAGCGATCAGCAAGGTGCTGGACTGAGAGGTGGGGGGACAAACCGAGCTGAAGCATGTAGAGCGTGTGTTCGCCAAGGAGAAAGAAGACGGAGAGCGAAGAGTGATGACGGTCATTCGACGAGGGTTCAGGGTGGGTGATAGCGCTTAGTTTTAATTTGGTCTTTGAGATTGTGACATCAACAATTGGATAAAGACACTTTCAGTGTCCTGATAATAACAACAATATATCATCCCGTGTCCTATTAATAACAGCACAACAATAAATCATCCCTTGTACTCCTCAGGGTGTGGCTTTCAGCGATGCCCTCATAACAACAACAGCAATAACAACAGCAATAACAACAACAGCAACAACTACAACAACAACAACAACAACAACAAAAAAAAAAAAAAAACAGAAACAACAACATCAACAGCAGCTTCAATAATAACAACAGCAGCAACAACAGCAACATCAGTAATAACAGCAGCAACAACAACAACAACAACAACTACAACAACAACAACAACAACAACAACAGCAATTTGAACTCCTCAGGGTGTGGCTTCCAGCCATGCCCTCACAACAGCAACACCAATAAAAGCAGCAACAGCAGCATCAACAGCAACAACAACACCTTGTACTCCTCAGGGTGTGGCTTTCAGCGATGCTCTGGACCGGCGTGAGGAGTACCCGGCATTGATTGGTCACACATCGGTGGAGGATGTGCAAGCTTGCATGGAGACGCCATGGGGTGAGGTGCATGCCTCTCTTCTGTCGCTGCTTCAGGGCCCTTCACTGGACACAGAGGAATTCAAGGAATCGGGACTGGTGTCTCGCCTACAGGTGAGTGGTGGGATGGGTGAGGTGCATGCCTCTCTGGGATGGGATGGGATGGGGTGATTTTGGAGTGGTGAGATGGGATGGGGTAATTCTGGTGGGATGGGTGAGGTGCATGCCTCTCTTCTGTCGCTGCTTCAGGGCCCTTCTCTGGACACGGAGGAGTTCAAGGAATCTGGACTGGTGTCTCACCTCCAGGTGAGTGGTGGGATTCTGATCTTTGATCTGCCTTCAATATATAGATAGATAGATAGGTAGATAGATAGATAGATAGATAGATAGATAGATAGATAGATAGATAGATAGATAGATAGATAGATAGATAGAGATATATATAGATATATATATATATAAAGATATATACATATTAAGATTCTGTTTTTTATAATTATGTATACAATAAACGATAGAATAGCACGCGTCGCACACAACTAAAGTGTCGGAAGTTCCAGGAGGCGCGAGCTGAAAGAACCCCTCATGTCCCATATCTCATGTATGCTACTGTCCAGGGGTAGCCTCCTAGGCTGAAGGGACCTGCCCAACCTGGAACAAGCAAGATCACCTCTAGCTGACAAGGAAGGGCTGATTGGAAGAACCCCTTGTGTCCCATATCTCATGTATGCTACTGTCCAGGGGTAGCCTACTAGACTGAAGGGACCTGCCCTGGAACAAGCAAGATCACCGCTAGATAACCAGGAAGAGCTACTTGGAAGAAACCCTTGTGTCTCATATCTCATGTATGCTACTGTCTAGGGGCAGCCTACTAGACTGAAGGGACCTGCCCTGGAACAAGCAAGATCACCGCTAGATAACCAGGAAGAGCTACTTTGAAGAAACCCTTGTGCCTCATATCTCATGTATGCTACTGTCTAGGGGCAGCCTACTAGACTGGGGGGTGCAGGGTACTACAAAATAGCATTTTGGGTTGCGCTTTTGATGCAACTGCCTCCTTTTGGGTTGCGCTTTTGACGCCACTGCCTCCTTTTGGGCTGCGCTTTTTACGCAACTGCCTCCTTTTGGGGTGCGCTTATGACCCAACTGAAAATGAAATCTGCGCTCTGCGCCTGCGGGGGGGGGGGGGGGGGGGGGGGGGGGGGGTCGCAAATTTGCGTCAATCGCGCAGTCGAGCTCCCAAACCTTGCGCGCTACCGTGCAATAGCGCGTGTCATGTAGTACCCTGGAACGGTGCTCCACCGCAGATATTTATCGCAGGCAATTACTTTGATTTCAAATGCTCCCATCGTATCATCCGGCGTCCGATTGTATAGGATTTGTTGACGGTCCATGGTACTACACCATGGTACTACACAGCGTCCGATTGTATAGGATTTGTTGACGGTCCATGGTACTACACCATGGTACTACACCATGGTACTACACAGCGTCCGATTGTATAGGATTTGTTGACGGTCCATGGTACTACACCATGGTACTACACAGCGTCCGATTGTATAGGATTTGTTGACGGTCCAGACTACACCATGGTACTACACAGCGCGAGCGGCAGCGCAATTTCGCGCACACTTTTTGAGCCCCACTGCGCGTTTCGCGCAGTTTTTTCACCCCCCTGTGGACGCAGCGCGCAGTTTTTGCGCTTTTTGCACTACAAAGCGCTGACCAATTTGACGTTTGTGCGCTTCAAGCTCTGACCAATTTGACAAAATGTAGTACCCTGGACTACACGGGTTTCTAATCCGAATTGCTCCCTGCCTGGCCCAGGGCTTTTTATTTCTGTTATATATAGCGATCGCTGGTTTTGTCCCCGTTGTCCCCGTTTTCCCCGTTTAATGCATATTTTCCCCGTTGTCCCCGTTGTCCCCGGTTTCCCCGTATAATGCATATTTTCCCCAATACAAATGTAAAAGATCGCTAGTTTTGGCCCCATTTTCGTCAAATTATCGCAATACAAATGTAAAAGAAGAGTTGTGTTTGCCCTAAATGGCCCTAAAAAGCTATTACAACTATAAAAATGACTACATCGCTGTCCCTGGAAGAAGCCTAAAACCAAACAGCTAGAAGAAAAAAACTTTCAGATTTGAAGAAGAGCCCTGCCATGAAGGTTTCTCTCACAAAGTCCCTTTGACCAGAATGACCTTAACATGGCCCTTCATCATATTGGGCCTTCCCCTGGACTGTAACATACATACAGGGGGCAGCTGGGCAGCACTTAGCTAGTCCGCACTTCTATTCTTAAACCACCTAAACCTAAACCTGAACCACGTAAACCAGAAACCACCTAAATCCAAGTGCTGACCAGAATGACCTTAACATGGCCTTTCAGCATCTTTGGCCTTCCCCTGCACTGTAACATGCATACATGATGTAATGGGTTTTTTCGCTTTATGGGTGTTTTTTCTTTTTGTTTAAAGCACAGAGTCTCATACACCCTCGCGGTGTCAAGTAGACTTTTACATGTAATTTAATGTAATGTAATACAGGGGGCAGCAGGGCAGCACTTAGCTAGTCGGCAATTATATTCCACCCTAATCCAAGTGCTGACCAGCTCCCCCTTCCCTTCCCCCTTCTCTTCATCATGCAGGCCTCAACACTTTATTAAAGACCAACACCCCTCTATGCACCCTGTATCCCCAACACTCTACCTCAACACACACACTTACAAACACACACACACACACACACACACTTACACACACCCACTCCCCAACACCACTCTATACACCTTTCATCGTGCAGGCCTCACCAGAAGCGTTGGAGCTTGTCCGAGCAACGAATCCGTTGTTATGTGAGACTGTTGGGCAGCTACTCTCCCTTCTACGTGTGTTCAGTTTCAGTTGACATGTTCAAGGTTGATTCAGTTAATTAAGTTGATTCAATTAATATGTCCAAGGTTGGATCAATTAATTCAGTTGATTTGTTCAAGGTTTAATCAGTTCATTCAGTTTCAGTTGATACGTTCAAGGTTGATTCAGTTAATTCAGTTGATGTGTTCAGGGTTGATTCAGTTCATTCAGTTGATGTGTTCAAGGTTGATTCAGTTCATTCAGTTGATCTGTTCAAGGTTGATTCAGTTGATTCAGTTAATCTGTTCAAGTTTGATTCAGTTTCAGTTGATGTGTTCAGGGTTGCGAAAAGTCCCTTTAGCCTGAAGTTATGATAACGCCTGGTGGGGCGTGGTATTAAGGGAGCCCCGTCTTACGGCGATAGGGAACCGGCTGCTACTTTACCTGGACAAAGCTACCATGTCGGTTGACAGCGAACCCGAACACTTTAGCCTATTTGGCTACCCTGGACTGTAACATGCATACCGTATATGATCTGATGCAAAGATTTCGAGCCATGTATCAAGGTTGAAGTTCATGCCCAGTTGATCTGACACATGGCCACGCCAGGGCTATTTGTACTGATTTTATCAGCAGCTGCTAGGCAGCTCCCCAAGCCAGTCTCTGCGCTACACCCAAATATGCGAGCAGTTCAGGACAGCTGATCAGGGTACTTCAAAGCGCGCGCTTTTGAGCTTTTGAGCACTGACTTTTTGACCCCCTCTGCGCTTTAAGCGCAGTTTTTTGCAACCCCTTGTGGGCGCTGCAAGCAATTTTTGCGCTTTTTGCACTACAAAGCGCAGTTTCTTTGTTTTCAAGTGCGCTAAAGCGTTGGCCAATTTGGCCATTTGAAGTACCCTGCAGCTGATTGTGTCAGCTTCTAAGTGCATTAGGTCGCATAATATTTATGTATATACATACATGTACATGTTCGTATACCGTATCATAGTAGTTGGGGAAGTCCCTGTAGCCTATTTGGCCTACCCCTGGACTGTAACATACATACGTAGTGATGTCCATTATAAGGGTATTCATTTGAATTTGTATTGCTACTTGGTTCTTCAGCCAATTCTGGGCTGCTCACCGTCTGCAAACCAGGGTTGTTAAGGACGCTGCGTCCTCCGTCGCAAACACTACGCCAAAGAGTCCGTTACACAACTTGGGGAGGATCCGTTGAGAAAATGGAAGGGTCTGTTGCGACGCAGGACGCAGGCTATACAATTGGTTGCGACTCAGGTAGCTGAGCCGGGGGTCCTCCTGAAGTACCCTGGATCCCTGATGCTGCCAACTTAGAGTCCCATCGTGCAAAATCCACGGAAACCAGGGAGCACACTAAGCGGATTAGGCAGTTGAAATACTTGTCAAGGTATTAATAGTAGTGAGTTATATGTCGTTTGTACATTATGTACCGTACATCGAGCATTATATACCGTACCGTACTCGCCGTACATGGCATAATCCTTCATTTAAATAAGGTGTGTATTCTGCAGATTGGTTACATACCGGTAGCTCCAGCCAGCAGTTAAGCAGTTTGGCTGCTAGCCGTCTTCGACAAAAAAAAAAAGGAAAATGTAAGCGTGAACAAATCACTTTTTCATTTTTGACGAATAGTACCTAATATATTCCTGTTCATTGGAAGGGCTCCCCTTTGTCGTCTTGACGTTGTTTTAGCCTTCAGGCGTCAAACAGGTGGCAACGCTATTCGAACTGAATCCTCGGGCTGCTGGTTTGTGTCGGTAGACCCACCTCCTAGGGTGAAAGTCTTTTCACAAAAAATAAAGTCTGCAGAATACAAATTGACCGGTCTCGGGTCGTTTGTTTTGGTATCATGGTTTGTCAGCCTCCTGGATTCTCACCGTCTGCGGGCAGGGTAAACCTAGATAATCATTTCAATACAGATGGGCACTGCAGTTAATCGCTACAACAACACTTGTTAGTACAGGTACAGAAGGCAATCACGTGGAGCCATGTAACATTGACAGCAACAAACAAGCAACAAGCTTCCTACATTACACTACATTACATTGCATTACATGTTAAAGTCTACTTGACACCGCGAGGTTGTATGAGACTCAGTGCTTTAAGCAAAAAGAAAAAGCACCCCAATCCTACGAACCTTGATTCCCTGTAACCCTGAGGATACGAAGCCAACAAGGGTAGACAAATAGGCAAAAAAAGGAAACAGGTCACCATGAACCTGTCCCCCTACTGATAGAGTTAGCTATGGTATCCATTGTCCATTATGGAGGCTATGATATCCATTATCCATTATGGAGGCTATGGTATCCATTGTCCATTATGGAGGCTATGGTATCCATTGTCCATTATGGAGGCTATGGTATCCATTGTCCATTATGGAGGCTATGGTATCCATTGTCCATTATGGAGGCTATGGTATCCATTGTCCATTATGGAGGCTATGGTATCCATTGTCCATTATGGAGGCTATGGTATCCATTGTCCCTTATGGAGGCTATGGTATCCATTGTCCATTATGGAGGCTATGGATCCATGTCCATATGGAGGCTATGATATCCATTATCCATTAGGAGGCTATGGTATCCATTGTCCATTATGGAGGCTATGGTATCCATTGTCCATTATGGAGGCTATGGTATCCATTGTCCATTATGGAGGCTATGGTATCCATTGTTCATTATGGAGGCTATGGTATCCATTGTCCATTATGGAGGCTATGGTATCCATTGTCCATTATGGAGGCTATGTAATCCATTGTCCATTATGGAGGCTATGGTATCCATTGTCCATTATGAGGCTCTGATATCCATTATCCATTATGGAGGCTAGGGTATCCATTGTCCATATGGAGGCTATGGTATCCATTGTCCATTATGGAGGCTATGGTATCCATTGTCCATTATGGAGGCTATGGTATCAATTGTCCATTATGGAGGCTTATGGTATCCATGTCCATTATGCGAGGCTATGGTATCCATGTCCATTATGGAGGCTATGGTATACCATTGTCCATTATGGAGGCTATGGTATGTCCATTATGGCTCCATTGCATATGGAGGCATGGATCCATTGTCCATATGGAGGCTATGGTATCCATTTGTCCATTATGGAGGCTATGGTATCCATTGTCCATGGAGGCTATGGTATCATTGTCATTATGGAGCTATGGTATCCATGGTCCATTATGAGGCTATGGTATCCATTGTCCATTATAGTATCCATTATTCATTCTATTATCCATTATTCATGATGGTTATGGTTATGGACTTATGGTATCCATTATTCATTCTATTATCCATTATTCATGATGGTTATGGTATCCATTATTCATTATAGTTAGGGGATGGTAATATAATATCATATGATATCATGTCATCATATGATATCATACGATATCATATGATACCGGCAGTCCGACAAAGCTAAAGTTACCATTTATGTACAACATCATATGATGCAGTTCGTATGATGTCATATGATATCATACTCGCCTTTGGTCAACATCATATGATGCAGTTCGTATGATGTCATATGATATCATACTCGCCTTTGGTCAACATCATATGATGCAGCTCGTATGATGTCATATGATATCATACTCGCCTTTGGTCAACATCATATGATGCAGCTCGTATGATGTCATATGATATCATACTCGCCTTTGGTCAACATCATATGATATGCCGGTCTCAAATAATAGTTTCCATGATTTATTATGGTTGTGGTATCCATCCCTCTATATCTTCATGCTCTCCATAGCTTTTCTTTTCAGCTACGAGCATCAGCTTCTAGGCAGCTCCCTGAGCCAGCCAATGGGCCAAGCCCCAAGATGTCAGCTTCAAGGTGCACTTGGTTGCACCGGGTTTGGCTGACTAGCTGGTCAGGGGAGCTGCTTTTTTGGCGACCATCCATCATCCATCCATCCTTTTGACCGCGATGAAGCCTGACACGTCAGCCAACGGTCTCGTAACTAACTCGCTTCCGTTGCCACCTGTCGCTCTGTCGCGATCACTCTCCGCCAATTTTTAGTGTCGCAGGCGACGCTGCATAGAACTTGATTATTTTAGTTGTGAACAGTTGTGAAAATAATTTTACCCGAGGAGGTGGGTCTCCCTACACAAACCAGCGACACCGTGGATTCAGTTTGGATGGGGTTGCCACTCCTACAAAAGAGTAGGCCCACAGTATCCTACTCTTTATACACGCTCTGCGCTTCAGGCTTCCCATGTTGCTCTTGAAGCTCACCCCAGGAGGTAATGGTGGGTCTCCGTACACAAACCAGTGACACCGAGGATTCAGTTGGAATGGCGTTGCCACTCCTACAAAAGAGTAGACACACAGTCTCCTACTCTTCATACACGCTCTGTGCTTCTGGCTTCCCGTGTTGCTCTTGAAGCTCAAGCACAATCAATTCGTCTGATAGTCGACCTATTTCGTACTGAAGGGCCACCTTCCTCCTCCTCTGTAACTCAAGCAGATCCCTCACAACCGGGTCCGAGTCGTCCATGTTCTCAAATCTGCCCTTGGCTGCAGTCTTGGCCATCATCTTCTTGATGACTTCAAGCCGCTCTATCTCGCCTTCCATCTCCTCTACAGAGCCTGCAAGTGTGTGAGCAAACCAGCACAAGTTGGTTGGAAGATTGGTTGGTTGGTTGGAAGTGTTGGTTGGTTGGTTGGTCTCCTCCAAGGAGCCTTCAAGTGTGTGAGCAGATCAGCACAAGCTGGTTGGAAGGTTGGATTGTTTGTTGGTTGGAAGTGTTGGTTGGTTGGTTGGTTGGTTGGTTGGTTGGTTGGTTGGTTGGTGATAAGTGTTGGTTGGTTGGTTGGGGTGAAAAGCAAGATCCTCCTCCTCCTCCTCATTATAGTCGCCAAGATCATCATCGCCATCATCGACACAATCATCACCACCACCATCATCATCACCACCATCACCATCATCATCACCACCATCATAACCACCACCACCAATGTACTGAACCCCACCTACCACAGAAGAGTTCTCCAGTCACCGCCAGATCTGATCCAAAGGTTCGATGGTCAAAATTTTCTGACCCCAGGAGCATCTGTTGACCCAACGCTTGAAAAAAGTATTCTTGACTTCGGACGCTGATGCTGCATGTTCAAAGGCTTATCGAGGGATGCAGCCAATGTGAAGACCCAGACGCCCACCCTTGATTGGTCGGAAACCCGGTGCCCGAAATTTGCTGTGCACCTACCACTGAAGAGTTCATCAGTCACCGCCAGATCCAATCTGAAGTTGTGATGGTCCACCAACCCGCACACCATACCGCACCCAACACACCACACCGCACCCATCCCACACACCAATGCACTGAACCCCAAGTTCGCCAAGATCATCATCGCACATCACACACCACCACCAGTCATAACCCCCCTATCACCCACCATTCATCACCACACAGCACCCTTACCACCACCACCTCTCATCACACACTACCAATGCTGCACTGACCCCAAGTCGCCAAGTCTCATCTGACATCCACACACACCACCACCAGCATCACCACACACCACCTCCTCATCATCATCACACACACCAAGGACGGAACCTCCAAGTGCGCCAAAAAGGAGCAGTCTCGACACCAGGCACCTACCACCCCCACCTCACACACCACCCCCCTATCATCCCCACCACCACCCCCATCAACACCCACATCATCATCATCAACCAACACCAATGATGAACCCCAAGTGCGCCAAGCTTTCATCATCGACACCCATCACCACCCCACCATCCATCATAACCCCCTACCACCACCACATCACCAACCACAATCTTCCTCACCACACTCCAATGCAAGGAACCCAAGTTCGCCCCAAGCATCATCGACCCATCACCACACACCCATCATCACAACCACACCACCATCATCAGTCCTCACCACACTCCAATGCACTGAACCCCAAGTTCGCCAAGATCATCATCGACACCATCACCACCACCACCACCATCACAACACCACCACCACCATCACCACCACCATCATCATCACCACACACCAATGCACTGAACCCCAAGTTCGCCAAGATCATCATCGACACCATCACCACCACCACCACCATCATCACCACCACCACCACCATCACCACCACCATCATCATCATCACCACACACCAATGCACTGAACCCCAAGTTCGCCAAGATCATCATCATCACCACCACCATCACCATCACCATCATCACCACCACCAATGCACTGAACCCCACCTACCACTGAAAAGTTCTTCGGTCACCGCAAGATCCGATCCGAAGCGGTGATGGTCCACCAAGAACAGTTGGGGTGCAGGGCGCTCACCACCACCACCACCACCAGGAAGTCATCTCATCAGCATTCAGCATGCATCAAAGCACCACCACCCAATCATCACATCAGCATCCGCACATAAGTGCATGACTCAGAATTAATCACCACCACTCCCATCATGCGCAATCATCCATCATCATCATACTCATCCACCACACCATCATCGCATCATCCTCATCATTCATCATCATTCACATATCATATCTATCATCATCATCATAATCACTACTCACCACCACATCATCCGCCCTCCATTCCTCATCATCATCATACCACCACACCACATCATCGCATTCCTATCATCATCATAATCATTCATATATCATCATGTAATCACCACCACCCACTATCATCGCCATCATCATCATCATACGCACCACCACCACAATCATCGCCATCATCATCCATCATGAATTCATCATTCATCATTAATCACGACCACAACATTCATCATCATCTATCAGACCTTACCACACCACCCATCCGCGCCCATCATCATGCATCATGATCATCATCATTCATCATTAATCATACTCTACCACCACCGCCATCATCGCCATCATCATCATCTTCACCACCATCAATATCATCATCTCCACCATCACCACCACCTCCACAACCACCACCACCATCTGATCATCATCATCATGATCATCATTATAGTCGCCAAGATCATCATCGACACCGTCACCACCACCACCACCACCATCATCACCACCATCACCATCACCACCACCACCACCATCACCAACACCAATGTACTCAACCCCACCTACCACTGAAGAGTTCTTCAGTCACCGCAAGATCCGATCCAAAGTTATGATGGTCCACCAAGAACATTTGTGGTGGATACTCTTCCTCAGGGATGAAGCCGTAGTGCAGGAATGCATAGTCGTCCCGCATGTTGTCCTTGTAGTTGAAGCAAATCTGTGAGCATGTACAATGGTTTAGGGTTGGGAACGCGTTGTGTAGGAACGTATAGTCGTCCCGCATGTTGTCCTTGTAGTTGAAGCAAATCTGTGAGCATGTACAATGGTTTAGGGTTGGGAACGCGTTGCGTAGGAACGCATAGTCGTCCCGCATGTTGTCCTTGTAGTTGAAGCAAATCTGTGAGCATGTACAATGGTTTAGGGGTTGGGAACCGCGTTGCGTAGGAACGCATAGTCGTCCCGCATGTTGTCCTTGTAGTTGAAGCAAATCTGTGAGCATGTACAATGGTTTAGGGTTGGGAACGCGTTGCGTAGGAACGCATAGTCGTCCCGCATGTTGTCCTTGTAGTTGAAGCAAATCTGTGAGCATGTACAATGGTTTAGGGTTGGGAACGCGTTGCGTAGGAAAGCAACATGTAATAAATGTGTTACATTACATTACATTACATTACATTACATTACATTACATGTTAAAGTCTACTTGACACCGCAAGGGTGTATTAGACTCTGTGCACAACAACAAAAAGAAAAAGGACCCACAAAGCAAAAAAAAACCATTACATCAGGGGTGTGTCGAGGACAAACAAACCAAACTCCCAACCACCGTTTTGGTGGCGTAGGTATGTGTGTAAGCAAATATAATAATGTATGCAAGCAACGAGTCCACAGTCATCTCCCATTCTGTCCTTGTGGTTGAAGCAAATCTGTGAGCATGTACAATGATTTAGGGTTTAGGAATGTGTCGTGTATGAGCGCATGGTCGTCCGCATTTTGTCGTGTAGGAGCGCATGGTTGTCCGCATTTTTGGCAAAGTCCCCTCTTCAAGGGGGCGGGAGCCCCCATGTTTACCCATTTGTCCGTCCGACCGACCGACCGGCTGACCGTGATGAAGCCTGACTCGTCAGCCAACGGTCTCGTAACTAACTCGCTTCCGTTGCCACCTGCAGGTGCACCTGTCGCTCCGTCGCGATCACTCTCCGCCATTTTTTAGCGTCGCAGGTGACGCTGCATATAACTTGTTTCCTTGCAGTTGAAGCAAATCTGTGAGCATGTACTATGGTTGAAGGTTCAGTAACGTGTCGTGTAAGAACGCATTGTGTTGGAGCGCATCGTCATCCTCTGTGTCGTCCTTGTAGTTGAAGCAAATCTGTGAGCATGTGCAATGCTTTAGGGTTTGGGAACAGGTAGTGCAGGAAAGCATAGTGTAGGGGTTGGGAGCATGTAGTGTAGGAGCGCATCGTCATCCTGCATGCCGTGCTTGTAGTTGAAGCAAATCTGTGAGCATGTGCAATGGTCTCGGGTTTAGGAACGCGTAGTGTAGGAAGGCATTGTCGTCCTGCATGTTGTCCTTGTAATTGAAGCAAATATGTGATCATGTGCAATGGTGCCTGGACTGGAACACCCACAATCATCAACGCCCACCCACCCCTTCTCCAGCCTCCAAGTCAGACCCAGTAACCAGTTGCCACGTGGCTCCATTGCCCATATGTTCCTACCCCTGGACTCCATAGACATACATACAAACATACATACATGCATACATACATATACACCTACATACATACATACATACATACATACATACATACATACATACATACAAACACAGACCATGCCAACGCCCACTCACCTCTTCTCCAGCCTTCAAGTCAGACCCAGCAACCAGTCGCCACGTGGCTCCATCGTCCTGTGTCACCACCTGGTGTGTTGAAATTGGTGGGGTATGGTGGTGTTTGGGTGGTGTTTGGGTGTGGTGGTGTGTGGTGGTGGTCTTTGGGTGGTGTTTGGGTGTGGTGGTGTGGGGTGGTGGTGTTTGGGTGGCGTTTGGGTGGGGGGGGTGGGGGTGTGTGGTCTGTGTGGATGGGGTATGGAGTGTGGAGGGAGCTATGTGACAGGTAGGGTGTGGTTGGGTGTGGTGCTTGGTCGGTGTTTGGGTGTCGTGGGGTGGGTGGGTGGGTGTTGGGGTAGGTGGTGGTGTGGTGTGGGGGGAGCAGTAATGGTGTAAGGAGCCCTCCTTCTTTGACCCGGCAACCAGTCGCCGCCTGGTGTGCTGAAATTGAAGTTGAACCTTTAGAAAAGAAAAATGGACAGGAAGAGGAGTCAAGAGATAGGGGAAATGATTACAAAAAGCAGCGACTGGCATGATCGTCATATAGACATGGGGGTTTACGTGGATGAGTGTGTGTGACTGTGTGTGACTGTGTGTATGTGAGTGTGTGTATGTGTGTGTGTGCGTGTGTGTGTGTGTGTGTGTGTGTGTGTGTGTGTGTGTGTGTGTGGGGGGGGGGGGTCAACCTAGATAGAACATCATAGGGATGAATGATTACATAAAGCAGCGACTAGCCTCGTCATAGACACCAGGGGCTTAAGTGGATGAGGATGTGTATGTGTGTGTGCGTGTGTGTGTGCGTGTGTGTGTGTGTGTGTGTGCGTGTGTGTGTGCGTGTGTGTGTGTGTGTGTGTGTGGGGGGGGGGGGGGGGGGGGGTCAATCTAGATAGATTCATCATAGGGACGAATGATTGCATAAAGCAGTAGCTAGCTTATTCATATAGACATGGGGTTTTAAGTCGATGCGTGCCTGTGTGTGTGTGTGTGTGTGGGGGGGGGTCAATCTAGATCAATACATCATATGGACGAATGATTGCATAAATAAGCTAATAACATAGCTAGCTTATTCATATAGACATGGGGGTTTAAGTGGATGCGTGCCTGTGTGTGTGTGGGGGGGGGGGGGGGGGGGGGGGGAGGGGGGGGGGGGGGGGGGGGGGGGGGTCAATCTATATCAATACATCAGGCGGCTGTAATACAGTTTGACTATCATTTTATTGTTGTACGATTTTTATTTCTAAGTTGGTTGATTTGGTACAAGGTAATGATAACGCCTGGTGGGGATGGAGGTAGGGGTGGAGGGCCTGGGGGCTGTCGTTAGGTTTAGGTCCTGGTGGTGGGCAGGGTCCTGCCAAAACAGGGTCTCTGGAAGCGATCCTTAAGTAATGATAGCGCCTGGTGGGGTGTCCTGTTAGCATAGGGGCACCGGGTTAGCTGAGTAGCGCTTTATTTGAGTACCGACACGAGGCTCAAAGCAGGAGCCATAGGGGCCAGCCCGCAGAAGTGCCGATAAAAGGTAATGATAACGCCTGGTGGGGTGTGGTGTTCAAGGAGCTCTTCGTACGCGGGTGGGGAGCGGTCTTCTACCTCAACTGGACAAGCTACCATCGCGGTTGACGACGAGCAAGAGCGACCGAAGGGGGAGTCGAATCCCTGACTCTTCATCCTCAAGCGATCTGGTCTACCACCAGACAATTGTATATCACTGAAAGGGGCTATTTGGTACAATTTCACTGTATTGAATAGGTACAACCTCCATCCAACACGCCAAATGCGTAGGGAACGGCAAATCATATGATACTGACCAAAGCCAGTATGATATCATATGATATCATACAAATTGCATCAAATGATATTGTATGTGAATGGTAACTTTAGCCTAGTCAGACTGCCGGCATCATATGATATCATATGATGACATGATATCATATTACCGTTCCCTACAAATGAGTGATACCTTGTCCCTCGACGGTTCAATGGTTGAGCTTGTTGAACCGATGAAGGTGCTGCGTTCAAATCCCTATGGGTCTGCTTTATTGTTCGAGGTCGCTGTCAACCGCCGTGGTAGCTTTGTCCTGGTAAAGTAGCAGTCTGTTCTCTACTGCTGCAAGATGGGCTCCCTTAACACCACACCCCACCAGGTGTTATCCTCATTGTCTCTCGACAATGAGAACATGGTTCCAGGTTTCACCAGGTAGGATCATCCTGTGTGGGCAGTGCCTCTTGTGGCACCACCAGGTTCACGCCAGGTAGGATCACCCTGTGTGGGCAGTGCTTCTTGTGGCACCACCAGGTTCACGCCAGGTAGGATCACCATTTGTGTGTGGAAGCCCTCTTGTGGCAAACCAGGTTCACGCCAGGTAGGATCACCCTGTGTGGGCATGCCGACCTATTGTGGCACCACCAGGGTTCACGCCCAGGTAGATATAAATGGAGTGTGAAGGAAAGCGTGTGGAAAAAAAACCAAAACAACAATAACTAAAAACAGAGACCAACCTACAAATAAAGACGGAAAAAAAAAAACAAAAAAAAAAAAAAAAAAAACAAGAAACGAAGAGGGAATAAATGTGGGGGCAGGAAAGAGTGGGGGAAACAACAAAAAAAAAAAAAACAAATAAAAGAGAAAAAAAGAAAAAAAAGGACAAAAAAAAAAAAAAATAAAAGACTACGGGGAAAAAGGGTGGGGGGAAAGTTAAAGTGCGGGGGCTGAAAGAAAAAAAAAAAAAACAAAAAAAAAGCTGAAAAAAACAAAAAAAAAAGGAAAAAATCCGCGAAAATACACACAAAAAAAAACAAAAAGTGCAGAGGGGTTAAAGGATGGGGCAGTTACTAAAAGGTGTGCCCAACACCAAAAACTACAACGCAATACAAACTCACAACCACAACGCCACACAAGTCAACCAAAAACTATGGGTAACTGAGTGCTGTGAGGGAATATGTTCTCTAGGGTTGCCTGCCACCACCCCACACACAAACGCCAAATCCTCACACCACACCCACCCACCCCCCCACCCCACCCTATGGGTACTGGTGACGGGAAGTTCCTCTCGTGCGCCAACCACCCCACACACCCCACCGCAAACCTCACACCGCACCCACCCCACCCCCACCCTATGGGTACCTGGTGTGGGCAGTTCTTTCGTGGCGCCACCACCCCACACACCACACCGCAAACCTCCACACACCGCACCACCCACTTCCCACCCTATGGGTACCTGGGTGCAGTTTCTTCGTGTGCCGGCCGTCAATGATGGGCTAGCAAGGCATTCTCCTCGGTGTAGGTTGAACCCTCTCCGAGACAACGCTCTGTGTGTGTGTGTGGTGGTGTGTGTGCATGGGGTCCTGCTGCAATGATGGTGGCAAGAGCATAGCTCGCAGTGTATTTCGGAACTAATGAGACCGATCTGCTGGTGTGTGTGTGTGTGTGTGTGTGTGTGGCGGTTAGTGGGTGCATGGGGATCATGCGCAATGATAGGGGCAAGAGCATAGCTCCGCTGTTGTAGTTGTTGAATACTTAATGAGACAAGATCTCTGGTGTTGTGTGTGTGTGTGTGTGTGGCGGGAGTGGGTGCATGGGGATCATGCGCAATTATAGGGGCCAAGAGCATAGCTCCGCGGTTGTAGTTGTTTGAATACTTAATGAGACAAGATCTGCTGGTGTGTGTGTGTGTGTGTTGTGTGTGGCGGTGAGTGGGTGCATGGGGATCATGCGCAATGATAGGGGCAAGAGCAATAGCTCCGCGGTTGTAGTTGTTGGATACTTAATGAGACAAGATCTGCTGGTGTGTGTGTGTGTGTGCGTGGCGGTGAGTGGGTGCATGGGGATCATGCGCAATTATAGGGGCAAGAGCATAGCTCCCGCGGTTGTAGTTTGTTGAATACTTAATGAGACAAGATCTGCTGGTGTGTGTGTGTGTGTGTGTGTGTGGCGGTGAGTGGGTGGGTGCATGGGGATCATGCGCAATGATAGGGGCAAGAGCATAGCTCCGCGGTTGTAGTTGTTGGATACTTAATGAGACAAGATCTGCTGGTGTGGTGTGTGTGTGCGTGGCGGTGAGTGGGTGCATGGGGATCATGCGCAATGATAGGGGCAAGAGCATAGCTCCGCGGTTGTAGTTGTTGAATACTTAATGAGACAAGATCTGCTGGTGTGTGTGTGTGTGTGTGTGTGTGTGGCGATGAGTGGGTGCATGGGGATCATGCGCAATGATAGGGGCAAGAGCATAGCTCCGCGGTTGTAGTTGTTGGATACTTAATGAGACAAGATCTGCTGGTGTGTGTGTGTGTGTGTGTGGCGGTGAGTGGGTGCATGGGGATCATGCGCAATGATAGGGGCAAGAGCATAGCTCCGCGGTTGTAGTTGTTGAATACTTAATGAGACAAGATCTGCTGGTGTGTGTGTGTGTGTGTGTGTGTGTGGCGGTGAGTGGGTGCATGGGGATCATGCGCAATGATAGGGGCAAGAGCATAGCTCCGCGGTTGTAGTTGTTGGATACTTAATGAGACAAGATCTGCTGGTGTGTGTGTGTGTGTGCGTGGCGGTGAGTGGGTGCATGGGGATCATGCGCAATGATAGGGGCAAGAGCATAGCTCCGCGGTTGTAGTTGTTGAATACTTAATGAGACAAGATCTGCTGGTGTGTGTGTGTGTGTGTGTGTGTGGTGGCGATGAGTGGGTGCATGGGGATCATGCGCAATGATAGGGGCAAGAGCATAGCTCCGCGGTTGTAGTTGTTGGATACTTAATGAGACAAGATCTTCTGGTGTGTGTGAGTGTGTTGCGTGGGCGGTGAGTGGGTGCATGGGGATCATGCGCAATGATAGGGGCAAGAGCATAGCTCCGCGGTTGTAGTTGTTGAATACTTAATGAGACAAGATCTGCTGGTGTGTGTGTGTGTGTGTGTGTGTGTGGCGGTGAGTGGGTGCATGGGGATCATGCGCAATGATAGGGGCAAGAGCATAGCTCCGCGGTTGTAGTTGTTGGATACTTAATGAGACAAGATCTGCTGGTGTGTGTGTGTGTGTGTGCGTGGCGGTGAGTGGGTGCATGGGGATCATGCGCAATGATAGGGGCAAGAGCATAGCTCCGCGGTTGTAGTTGTTGAATACTTAATGAGACAAGATCTGCTGGTGTGTGTGTGTGTGTGTGTGCGTGGCGGTGAGTGGGTGCATGGGGATCATGCGCAATGATAGGGGCAAGAGCATAGCTCCGCGGTTGTAGTTGTTGGATACTTAATGAGACAAGATCTGCTGGTGTGTGTGTGTGTGTGTGTGTGTGTGTGTGGCGGTGAGTGGGTGCATGGGGATCATGCGCAATGATAGGGGCAAGAGCATAGCTCCGCGGTTGTAGTTGTTGAATACTTAATGAGACAAGATCTGCTGGTGTGTGTGTGTGTGTGTGTGTGTGTGTGGCGGTGAGTGGGTGCATGGGGATCATGCGCAATGATAGGGGCAAGAGCATAGCTCCGCGGTTGTAGTTGTTGGATACTTAATGAGACAAGATCTGCTGGTGTGTGTGTGTGTGCGTGGCGGTGAGTGGGTGCATGGGGATCATGCGCAATTATAGGGGCAAGAGCATAGCTCCGCGGTTGTAGTTGTTGAATACTTAATGAGACAAGATCTGCTGGTGTGTGTGTGTGTGTGTGTGCGCGTGGCGGTGAGTGGGTGCATGGGGATTATGCGCAATGATAGGGGCAAGAGCATAGCTCCGCGGTTGTAGTTGTTGGATACTTAATGAGACAAGATCTGTTGGTGTGTGTGTGTGTGTGCGTGGCGGTGAGTGGGTGCATGGGGATCATGCGCAATTATAGGGGCAAGAGCATAGCTCCGCGGTTGTAGTTGTTGAATACTTAATGAGAC
This sequence comes from Chlamydomonas sp. ICE-L, assembly GCA_013435795.1. NCBI lineage: Eukaryota > Viridiplantae > Chlorophyta > Chlorophyceae > Chlamydomonadales > Chlamydomonadaceae > Chlamydomonas > Chlamydomonas sp. ICE-L. The sequence goes on along the minus strand of JACBWV010000610.1, from coordinate 147,119,948 downwards.
AAGATCTGCTGGTGTGTGTGTGTGTGTGTGGTGTGGCGGTGAGTGGGTGCATGGGGATCATGCGCAATGATAGGGCCAAGAGCCATAGCTCCGCGGTGTCGTTGTTGGATACTTTAATGAGATCAAGAGTCTGATGGTGTTGTGGTGTGCTGTGTGTGTGGTGGCTGTGGCGGTGAGTGGGTGCATGGGGATCATGCGCAATCATGAGGGGCAAGAGCCTAGCTACCGCTGGTTTGTAGATGTTAGACTACTTACTGAGACAAGATCTGCTGGATGTGTGTGTTGTGGCTTGTGTGTGTGGCGGTGAGTGGGTGCATGGGGATCATGCGCAATGATAGGGGCAAGAGCATAGCTCCGCGGTTGTAGTTGTTGGATACTTAATGAGACAAGATCTGCTGGTGTGTGTGTGTGTGTGTGTGTGTGTGTTTGTGGCGGTGAGCGGGTGCATGGATGTATGATGCGATGATGGTAGAATGCATTACAGCCCGTGGGTGGTAGAGATGGGGAGCAAGAGCATCGCTTTGTGGTTCAGGGTGTTGAACACTCTTCGAGATACAGTCTGTTGGTGTGTGTGTGTGTGGCGGCTTGAGTGGGTCCATGGGGACCTACGCAATTAGGGGGGGTAAGAGCATAACTCCGCGGTTGTAGACGTTGAAAACTTGTTGAAGCAAGTTCTGTTTACGCGGTGTGGGCGGCGGTGAGTGGGTGCATGCATGTACAATGGGATGATGGTAGAAAGCATTACAGCCCGCGGGTTGTGGAGATGGGAAGCACGAGCATCCAGGGTAATTCAAAGCACGCGTTTTTGCGCTTTTGAGCGCTGACTTTTTGACCCCCTCTGCGCTTTAAGCGCAGTTTTTTGCAACCCCTTGTGGGCGCTGCAAGCAATTTTTGCGCTTTTTGCACTACAAAGCGCAGATTTTTTCAAGTGCGCTAAAGCGCTGGCCAATTTGGCCATTTGAAGTACCCTGCGAGCATCACTTTGTGGTTCAGGGTGTTGAACACTCTTCGAGATACAATCTGTTGGTGCGTGTGTGTGGCGGCTTGAGTGGGTCCATGCGGCATTACAGCCCGCGGGTTGTGGAGATGGGAAGCAAGAGCATCACTCTGTGTTAAGGTTGTTGAATACTCTTCGGAACAATATCTGTTATCATATGTGTCTGTTTGCGTGCAAGTCTGTTTGGGTGTATGAAGTGCGTCAACTCACCAGCGTGCATTCTCTCTGCAACTTTGTTTGTGAGCATGTCGTTTTGTGTCTGTTTGCGTGCCAGTCTGTTTGGGCGAATGAAGTGCGTCAACTCACCAGCATTCTCTCTGCAACTCTGTTAGTGTGCATGCCGTTTTGTGTCTGTTTGCATGCAAGTCTGTTTGTATGCAAGTCTGTTTGGGTGTATGAAGTGCGTCAACTGACCATCGTGCATTCTCTCTGCAACACTGTTTGTGCACAAGTCTGTTTGTGTCTGTTTACATACAAGTCTGTTTGGGTGTATGAAGTGCGTCAACTGACCAGCGTGCATTCTTTCTGCAACACTGTTTGTGCACAAGTCTATTTGTGTCTGTTTGCATGCAAGTCTGTTTGGGAAAATGAAGTGCGTCAACTCACCAGCGTGCATTCTCTCTGCAACTTTGTTTGTGAGCATGTCGTTTTGTGTCTGTTTGTATGCAAGTCTGTTTGGGTGTATGTAGTGCGTCAACTCACCAGCGTGCATTCTCTCTGCAACTTTGTTTGTGAGCATGTCGTTTTGTGTCTGTTTGTATGCAAGTCTGTTTGGGTGTATGAAGTGCGTCAACTCACCATCGTGCATTCTCTCTGCAACTTTGTTTGTGTGCATGTCGTTTTGTGTCTGTTTGTCTGCTTCGGTGTATGAAGTGCATCAACTCACCATCGTGCATTCTCTGATTGTGTGCAAGTCTGTTTGTGCATTCTCTTTGCAACTCTGATTGTGTGCAAGTCTGTTTGGGTGTATGAAGCCCGTCGACTCACCATCTTGCGTTCTCTCAGCAACTCTGATTGTGTGCAAGTCTGTTTGGGTGTAAGAAGCGCGTCGACTCACCATCTTGCGTTCTCTCAGCAACTCTGATTGTGTGCAAGTCTGTTTGTTTGCAAGTCTGTTTAGGCGAATGAAGTGCATCAACACACCATCGTGCATTCCCTCTGCAACTCTGTGTGTGTCTGTTTGCATGTAGGTCTATTTGTGTGCAAGTCTGAACGGGTCTGTTTGTGTGCAAGTATTTTTGTGTATGTTTGCATGCAAGTCTGTGTGTGTCTGTTTGTGTCTGTATGTGTCTGTCTGTATGCATGTCTGTTTTTGTCTGTATGCGTGCAAGTCTGTTTGTATGCAAATATGTTTGTCTCTGTTTGCGTGCAAGTCTCCTTGTGTCTGTTTGTGTCTGTTTGTTTGTCTCTTTGTTTGTCTCTTTGTGCGCATCTGTTTGTGTCTGTTTCTTCTAAGAGCCCCCAAAACCAACCCCAGAACAACAACAAACCAACCCAGAACATCGCACCATGGTGTATGCTCGCTGTAAGTCTGACGTCATGTACTCTCTGATTGGTTTGTGTCTGTTTGTGTCTGTTTGTGTCTGTTTGGGTGTTCAAAGAGGCCCCCCAAAACAACAAAAAACCAACCCAGAACATCGCACCATGGTGCATGCACGCTGTAAGTCTGACGTCATGTACTCTCTGATTGGCACTTCAAGCAGCCTCACTGCGTTCTTGTACCTACTGCTGTTCACAAGCTGCCGGTCCATATCATTCTGCCAATTCACAACAGTGGCAGCCTGTGAAGGGCGATGGGATGGGATGGTTGAGGAGGATGGGAATGATGGGAAGGGTGGGAAGGATGGGAAGGATGGGAGGGAGTTGGAGGAGGTGAAGGACTGAAAGGATGGGAAGGATGGAAAGGAGGAGAAGTGTGGAGAGGAGGGGAAATATGGAAAGGAGGGGAAGGATGGGAAGTAGGTGAAGGAGGCGAAGGATGGAAAGAAGGGGAAGGGTGGAAAGGAGGGGAAGGATGGGAAGGAGGTGAAGGAGTAAAGAAGGTAAAGAAGGGGAAGGAAGGAAAGGAGGAGAAGGATGGGAAGGATGGAAAGGAGGGGAAGGATGGAAAGGAGGTTCAGTAGGTCAAGGAAGGGAAGGATAGGGAAGAAGGAAAATATGGGAAGAATGGGATGGATAGGACATATGGGATGGGTAGGAAGTATGGCGAGGTGAGGTACGTATGGGAATGGTATGGAAAGTTGAGGTACAGTATGGTACAGTATGGTATGGCAAGTTGAGGTACGTATGGGATGGGTATGGCAAGGTACAGTACAGTATGGTACAGTATGGTACGGCAAGTTGAGGTGCGTATGGGATGGGTATGGCAAATTGAGGTACAGTAAGAGAAGTCCGCTTACCTTCTTTTGAAAGTTGCGGTACGTCTTTTGAAAGTTGTGGTCTTTTGAAAGTTGCGGTACAGTGTGTGTATGCTACCAGAAGTAGGTCAAATAGACTCAAGGGGCTTGCTCAACCGTGACAGGAAGGGCTAAAAAGACAAGTTCTATGCAGCGTCGCCTGAATCGCTAAAAAATGGCGGAGAGCGATCGCGAGGGAGCGACTGGTGGCAACGGAAGCGAGTTAGTTACGAGATCGTTGGCTGACGTGTCAGGCTTCATCACGGCCAGAAAGATGGATGGATGGACGGACAAATGGGTAAACATGAAGCTCCGCAAAAAAGGCAGTAACAGTAAGAGAACTCCACTTACCCAGTGATTTGACTGCAGCGAGGGGAGGTACATATTTTGCAATTTGCGGCACAGTGTTTCTTTGTTACAGTCCAGGGGTAGGCCAAATAGACTAAAGAGACTTGCCCAACCGTGCCAGGAAGGTTAAAAAATAAGAAGCAGGACCAGTAAGAGAACTCCACTTACCCAGTGATTCGACTGCAGCAAGGGGAGGTACATATTTTGCAAGTTGCAAACGTTGGTCAACTCTACGACGCATTTGTCTTGCCTATCCCTTGGACTGTAACAAACACTTGAACATGCATACATACTCACATTCAAACTCACATACCAGTACAAAACTTTATCTGGCAACAAAAAAAGTCCACTTACCAAGTGACTTGACTGCAGCAAGGGGAGGTATTTTTGTTCAAGTTGCAAACATTGGTCAACTCTTCCTTATCCTTTCCTTGGCTATCCCTTGGACTGTAGCATACACTTGAATAGGCAGAACATATGCACATTTATTCATACATACGTAAATAAATTGTATACACTCTGATACTGTATTTTGCAGCAAAAAGGTCCACTCACCCAGCGATTCGACTGCAGCAAATGGAGGTACATCTTTTGCAAGTTGCGGTGCAGTGTGTGTATGTTGCAGTCCAATGGTAGGTCAAACAGACTAAAGAGACTAGCCCAACCGTGACAGGAAGGGTTAAAAATAAAAAGCAGGTACAGTAAGAGAAGTTCACTTACCAAGTGACTTGACTGCAGCCAGGGGAGGTACATCTTTTGCAAGTTGCGGTGCAGTGTTTGTATGTTGCAGTCCAGGGGTAGGCCAAACAGACTAAAGAGACTTGCCCAACCGTGACAGGAAGGGCTAAAAGGAAAAAGCAAGAAGATTAAGAGAACTCCACTTACCCAGTGATTTGACTGCAGCAAGGGGAGGTACATATTTTGCAAGTTGCAAACGTTGGTCAGCTCTACGACATATTTGTCTAGGCAATCCCTTGGACTGTAACATACTCTTGAACATTCATACATACTCACATGCATACACACATACAAAACTTCCTCTGGCAGCAAAAAAGGTCCACTCACCCAGTGATTTGACTGTGACAGCAAGGGGGGGTACTTCTTTTGCAAGTTGCAAACATTGGTCATCTCGTCCATGTCCAGGCTCGGCATCATGTCAACATACGATTGATAGTAGGTGGGTGTAACATACACTTGAATAGGCAGAACATTCATTCATACATACATGCATTAATTTGGCAGCAAAAGGTCCACTCACCCAGTGATTTGACTGCAGCAAGGGATGGTACTTCTTTTGCAAGTTGCAAACATTGGTCAACTCGTTCATGTCCAGGCTCGGCATCATGTCAACGTACTTTTGATAGTAGGTGGGTGTAACAAACTTCTGAAAGTACACCACATCTGCATTGCATAATGTATGTATGTATGTATGTATGTATGTATGTATGTATGTATGTATGTATGTATGTATGTATGTATGTATGTGTGTATGTATGTATGTATGTATGTGTCTGTTGGTATGTTTGTATGTATGTGTCTGTCTGTCTGTCTGTCTGTCTGTCTGTATGTATGTATGTATGTATGTATGTATGTATGTATGTGTGTATGTATGTGTCTGTATGTATGTTTGTATGTATGTATGTATGTATGTATGTATGTATGTATGTATGTATGTATGTATGTATGTATGTATGTGTGTATGTATGTATGTATGTGTGTATGTATGTATGTATGTATGTATGTATGTATGTATGTGTGTATGTATGTATGTATGTATGTATGTATGTATGTATGTACGTATGTATGTGACAGTCCAGGGGTAGGCCAAATAGGCTAAAGGGACTTTCCCAAGGGTGTAGGGAACGGCAACTAATATGAGTGTTTGAAAAACTAATATTAACTAATATTATTATAGTGTCACAATAATATTAGTTTTTCAAATAAATTCAAAATTCTGGTGAGACAGCTCGTCCGACTAATATTATATAATATTATTTATTCACTAATATTATATAACATAGCCGACCCCTACAAGGGTGTGATGAACTTTTTAAAGAACACCATATCTGTCTTTAATGTGTGCGCTCGATAGGAGGTGGGGGTAATGAACTTTTAAAAGTACACCACAACTGCATTGAACAAGTATGGTTGATACCGTAGTAGGTGGGTGTTATGGAATTCTGAAAGCACACCACATCTGCATTGAATGGGTGTGCTTGATAGTAGGTGGTGGTAATACACTTATGGATGTACACCACATCTGCATTGAACGAGTACGGTTGATAGTAGGTGGGTGTAACGAACTTCTGAAAGTACACCACACCTGCATTGGACGGGTACAGTTGATAATATGTGGCTAGGTGGGTGTAATTTACTTTTAGCACCACATCTAAGAACACCACATCTATGTCTCTATGAACACCACATCTAACTTTAATGGGTTCGGTTGATAGTAGGTTTGATAGTAGGTGGGTGTAATGAACTTATGAATGTACACCACACCTGCATTGGACGGGTACGGTTGATAGTAGGTGGGTATAATGAACTTATGAATGTACACCACACCTGCATTGGACGGGTACGGTTGATAGTAGGTGGGTATAATGAACTTATGAAAGTACACCAAATATGCATTGCATAAATACGAACAGGCTTGAACACCCCTGGGGTGCTAACTAGCTGCAGACAGATGTAGGGGTGCCAGTGTATCAGGGATTTTTATTTCCGCTAAATGTAGCGATCGCTAGTTTCGACCCCGTTATAACGAAATTATGGCTAAAAAAAAAGGAAGACAAAGTTGTTTTTTAATTCTGCCCTGAAAAGCTACAAAAACCTATAAAAAGCTATAGAAAGCACTAAAACGCCGTCCCTGGAGGAGGCCTACAAAGATATAGCTAGGAGAAACCCACTTTCAGATTTGAAAAAAATCACTGCAGTGCATCACTGCAATAACACCCGACAATCCTAAATCAGGATTCATGAGCCCAAGTAGCTACACAACCTGGCCTACAGAAATCTGAAAACAAAAACTGCTGTGTGGCACCTACCTTCAAACTTCCAAATGCTTATGATAGTGTCAGTGGTGACTACCACAATCTCCTGGCCTGCCTTGAAATCCTGAGCTGCCAACAGTGTGCGTGCTCCACTCTCCTCAACACCCATAGTGGCTCCAACCTGGGGACAGTGGTGTGGATGTGGGTGTGGGTTTGGGCGTGGGTGTGGGTGTGGGTTTGGGATTGGGTGTGTGTTTGGGTGGTGCACTCCACTCTCCTCGACACTCAGATTGGCTCAAACCTGGGGTGTGAGTGATGTGGGTGTGGGTTTGGGTGTGGGATTGGGTGTAGGTGTGGGTATGGGTGTGGGTTTGTGTTTGGATGTGAGTGAAGGTGCGGTTGTGGCTGTGGGTGTAGGTGTGGGTGTGGGATTGGGTGTGGGTTTGGTTGTGGGTGGTGCACTCCACTCTCATCCAGAGTGGCTCAACACCCAGAGTGGCTCAAATCTGGGGACAGTGGTGTGGTGTGGGTGTGGGTTTGGGCGTGGGTTTGGGTGTGCGTTTGGGCGTAGGTTTAGGTGTGGGTTTGGGTGTAGGTTTAAGTGTGGCACTCCACTCTCCTCGACACCCCGAGTGGCTCCAAGCTGGCGTCGGCGGCAGTTTTTTCCTTCAGCTTGCTGCATGTCAAGTTGGGTGTCAAAGATTGCGATGCAAGCCTGATTTCAGAACTGCGGCGTAGCCTAGCAAATGGAAACTGTCACTGTGGGTATTGGGGCGCAGGAGGTGAAAGTCAAGCCGGTATGTATTGGTACAAAAATGATCGGTGACAGTCAAATATGGTCAAGTGGCAGAACCAGTAAAAAGTGATAACAAAACTAACTGGTGGCATTTATGTGGGTATGTAATGGTAAAAACGTGATTGGTGGCAGTCAAGTATGGTTGAGTGGCAGAACCAGTGAAAAGTGATGACAAAACTAACTGGTGGCAGATAAGTGGGTACGTAAGGGTAAAAACGTGATCAGTGACAGTCAAGTATTGAGGGGTGGCAGAATCAGTAAAAAGTGATGGCAAAACTAATTGGTGGCAGTTAAGTGGGTACGTAAGGGTAAAAACGTGATCAGCGACAGTCAAGTCTGGTCGAGTGGCAGAACCAGTAAAAAGTGATGACAAAACTAACTGGTGGCAGTTAAGTGGGTATGCATAGGGAAAATAAGTGATGACAAAACCAGGGAATCAGGAGGGTCTAAAACGAACAAGTCCTAGGCAGCGTCGCAAGCGACGCGGAAAATTGGGGGATAGTGTTTGCAATGGAATTCAGCTAACCAAAGCCAGTTAGTTACAAGACCGTTGGCTGAGGTTACAGTCAAGTGGGCTCAGAAACCAGGATACCAGGAGGGGCTTAAACGAGCAAGTCCTAGGCAGCGTCGCAAGCGACGCGGAAAATTGGGGGATAGTGTTTGCAATGGAATTCAGCGGACCAAAGCCAGTTAGTTACAAGACCATTGGCTGAGGTTACAGTCAAGTGGGCTCAGAAACCAGGATACCAGGAGGGGCTAAAAGAGCAAGTCCTAGGCAGCGTCGCAAGCGACGCGGAAAATTGGGGGATAGTGTTGGCGACGGAATCGAGCGGACAGAAGCCAGTTAGTTACAAGACCGTAGGCTGAGGTTGCAGTCAAGTAGGCTCAGAAACCAGGATACCAGGAGGGGCTAAAACGAGCAAGTCCTAGGCAGCGTCGCAAGCGGCACAGAAAATTGGTGGAGAGTGTTGGCGACGGAATCGAGCGGACAGAAGCCTGTTAGTTACGAGACCGGAAGCTGAGGTTGCAGTCAATTGGGCTTCAAAAACAGGATATCAAGAGATTCTGTAGGACTTGCACCGTATTTTTTCCGGAATCCTCAGTGGGCGCTGTTTTTCATACCGGTACGGGTTTCCACTTCCTGCGATGAAAATCCTTTCGATATTAAATGCAGTACCACACAAACAAATCATCCTCCTAGAATGCTCCCTATTCTGGGTGGAAAGTCACTATGTCTGCCATGGTGACTATCCCCCGCTGCGGCGTACGGGGGGGGGGGGGGGGGGGGGGGGGGGGGGGGGAGGGGGGGGGGGGGGGGGGGGGGGGGGGGGGGGTCCCTTAACACCGCACCCCTCCAGGGGATATTTTCCCCTTGTTTTTTCACCCTGGTTTCAGAGGGTATCGCACAGGGGGGCTTGGCTTTGGAAGACGGTTAGCAGCCCTGAGTTGGCTGGAATTCCATGTAGCAATCCAATACGACGTATTTTCTTTCTGTATGTTGCTACAGTCCAGGGGTAGCCAAATAGGCTAAAGGGAATTGCCTAACAATGATATCAGGAGGGGATAAAACGAAAACAACTAATGAGGACCCCCCCCCCCCCCCCCCCCCCCTATCCTTCCCTCCCAACCTCCCTCCCTCACCCCGCCCCTCCCCCCAACCCACCCCCTTGTCCCCTCCTCCTCCCTCCCTTTTACACACAGCTCATTCACCGTCGCCTCTGTAGTCATTCACCCATCGCTCCCCCCCCCCCCCCCCCCCCCCCCCCTCCTTCCACCACACAGCTCACCTCCTCACTGTAGTCTCACCCATCTCTTGACGCTGTGAACTTCTTCTTCCTCGATCCAATACACCGAAGCTCCCCCCCATCCCTCACCCTCCTGTCCCTCCACCCGACCCTTCTTCCCTCCCTTCCCTCGTCCCTTCCCTCCTCCCCCCTCCCCCTCTCTTTCCCTCACGCCCTCCCCCTCCCTCACTCCCCCCTCTCTCTCTCCACTCCCTCCCCACCCACCCCCTGTCCCACCCCTCACTCCCTCCTTCCCCCGTCTCTCCCTCCCCACCCAACCCCCGTCCTCCCTCCCTTCCCCTCCCTCCCTTCACACAATCTCCCCTCCTCTGTAGTCAGTCACCACCGCTTGAGCGCTTGAGAACTTCTTCCTCAGATTCATCACCGACTTCCCCCCCGTCCTCCCGCCCTCCTTTCCCCCCCACCCCGTCCCTCCCCCCTCCCCTCCCACCACACATCTCACCTTCCCTACCTTCTCCCCCTCCCTTCTTCTTTCCCTCCCCCCCCCCCCCCTTCCCTCCCGCCCCCCCCCCCCCCCCCCCCCTTTATATCCCTCTCCCCTCCATCCCACTTGCCCCTCCATCTCTTTCGTTCTTGCCCTCTTCCCCTATTCCCTTCCCCTACTCCCCCCGCCCTCCCCCCTCTTCTTCCCCCCCCCCCCCACGAGGGTTCACTTCACCCCCCCAGCCCCCACCCCCCACCCCTATCCCTCCCCCCGTCCCTCCCCCACCCCCCTCTCACCTTCCGCGGTCTTTGTTTCCTTCCCTCCTATCTTTAGTGCGTGACTTCCTTCCTCAGAGTCCGATCCACCGGAGTTCCCCCGTCCCTCTCCTCCCTCCTTCCACCGCCTGCCCTCCCCCCGACCCTTCCTCCCCATCGCCAACCTTCCCCCCGTCCTCCCTCCTAACCCTCCCTCCCTCCCACCCCGCAGCTCACCGTCCCTTTGTGGTCAGTCACCCATTTCTTGAGCGCGGTGAACTTCTTCCTCAGATTCCAATCCACCAACTCTGGAAACCAATCCCTTGCTGCCTCCTGCTCTCTGTCCTTCCTTTGCTTGTCCTCCGCCTCCGCCACTTCGTGTGAGGGAGCTGCATGCTCCTCCTGCTGCTGCTGCTGCCCCTCCTGCTCCTGCTCCTGCTTCTGCTCCTCCTTTTGCTGCCCCTCCTGCTTCTGCTCCTGCTCCTGCTGCTCCTCCTGCTGCTGCTGCTGCTCCTGTTGCTGCTGCTCCTCCTGCTCCTGCTGCTGCTGTTGCTGCTGCGTTGGCTCCCGCCACCGCTCAGCACCATCACCTGCATCAGCATCAGCCTCTGCAGCGTTCCCGTAGGCTTTGTTGGAGTCAGCTACAGATTCAGCTACAGGCTCGGCTACATTCTGAGGTGCGGAGCATCCCTCCAAAGGCTGCGGAGGCTCCTCGCCAGTCTGTCCAGCGATCTCCAACGAGAGGCGGTATATCTCATATGAAATGGCGATAAGGCGTCTCTCGTGAAGCTGAAGCAACATCGTGATAATAGGATCTGAACAGAAGATGGTGGGTGGGTGGTAGTGGGTGGGTGGTAGTGGGGGGTGATGGTGCGTGTGTGTGTGTGTGTAGGGGGAGGGGGGGGGGGGGGGTAGCGGGGGGTGGTAGTATATATGTATATATGTATATATGTGTATCAATATAAATAAATAAATATATATTCAAATGTATTTATTTATCTCTCACATGCAATGGCACTGAGGCATCTCTATTGCAGCTGAAGCAACATTGTGAGGATGGCATCTGGCCAGCCGTAGATATGTGTGCGTATGTGTGAGTATGTGTGAGTATGTGTGTGAATGTGTGTGAATGTGCGTATGTTTGCATGTGTGTGTATATATGTATGCATGCATGTATGTATGTATGTGTGTGTGTGTGTGTGTGTGTGTGTGTGTGTGTGTGTGTGTGTGTTTTTGTGTGTGCGGGGGGGTGGGGTGGGGTGGGGTGGGGGGGGGGGGGGGGGTCTGGACAGCCGCGGAGAGTACCGAATACAAAAATGTCAAAGTGACAATGGTGGTTGGTCCAGTTGGTCAATTGGTGGTTGGTCAATTGGTGGTTGGTCCCAGTGCAAGCAAGCAGGCTTACCCCCTCAACCTCACGCCTCATGATACGGCATACTGTGTATTTAGTTTTAAGTGCCGATACATTCTGGATGGAAGTGATTAGTCATAGAGAGACAGGGAGAAACGAGTTGTTTTAAGTATTTATTATTATTATTTATTGTATTAAGTATTAATTATTATTATTTATTGTATCGAGTATTAATTATTATTATTTATTGTATTAAGTATTAATTATTATTATTTATTGTATTGAGTATTAATTATTATTATTTATTGTATTGAGTATTAATTATTATTATTTATTGTATTAAGTATTAATTATTATTATTTATTGTATTGAGTATTAATTATCATTATTTATTGTATTAAGTATTAATTATTATATTATTGTATTGAGTATGAATTATTCTTATTTATTGTATTAAGTATTAATTATTATTATTTATTGTATTGAGTATTAATTATTATTATTTATTGTATTAAGTATTAATTATTATTATTTATTGTATTAAGTATTAATTATTATTATTTATTGTATTAAGTGTTAATTATTATTATTTATTGTATTAAGTATTAATTATTATTATATATTGTATTAAGTATTAATTATTATTATTTATTGTATTTATTTACTGTATTAAGTATTCATAATTATTATTTATTGTATTTATTTATTTATATGAGGCAGGGAGAAACAAATCAAACTTGAAATGTATTTGATTTGAAAGTGAAGCATATAAAATTGTAGGTTAGCCTGAATAAGTTGCATATTTTAAAGTGCCGACACATTCTGAATGGAAGTGGACAGTCATGGAGAGACAGGGAGAAACGAGTTGTATTAGGTATTAGCGAGGGGGGGGGGGGGGGGGGGGGCAAGAATAAAGTTTTCATACCGCATGTTCGGAAATTGTTTTTTCACCCCTGACCACCCACCCACCTACCGACCCACCCCCGAGACTTCATATCTGGACACCCAGACAATATTACATAGTGAAAGGGGGGTCCATGAGCATCATCGTCAAGGCCTTCCCAACCATAAAACCAAAAATAAAAATATCAAGTTTGGACAAAGTTATTCAGTTTTGAGTAGAACATTCTTGGGTAGCTCAGTAGTCTGCGCCCTTGAAGGGGATCACCCAGGTATTAAAAGGACTGAAGGCGTTATTTATCTGTCGATCTATCAATATCATGGTTCAATTGACTCGAATTGTATTCTGGAGCCTGAGGGCCTGCTTGGGTGTGGTGGGGGTGGGTGGGGGTGATGGTGTGTGTGAGGAGTGTGTGGGGAGGAGGGAGTGTGTGTCGGGGGGGGGGGGGGGGGGGGGGGGGGGGCTAGACCCCAGGCTCAACTACTTAAGGAACCTCGCAAGGGACCAGAATTAAGAACACGCATATGAACGCGTTTTTCAGCCTTACTCAGCCTAACTGCCGCTCGTGCGACACTGGGCGTGAAGGTGTAGGTGATGTCCAGCCTGGCGTCCAGCCTGGATGTGCCTTTCAGGGCACCCACCAATTACACACTGGGTGTAACCGACTAACGGTTGCAGATTCGTACTCGTCGAGTCGAGCCCTTCTCGATGGTGTACTTAACGCTCGAAAATTTGCAATGGCAAGAAAGTTACACGAAGTACAAATAAAGTTGGGGAAACGGTCGGACCCCCCCCCCCCCCCCCCCCCCCCCCTCCTCTATCTCGGCCGTACGTGGTTGTATCGACATTTTTTTATCGACTATTGCTCGCGGTTCTCCATCCATATCCAACATATGGTACGAAATATTTTTTCTTGCCCCCCCTCGGGTATTGACTATTCAATTATTATTTATTCTACTATTATTATTCAAACCAGCCCCATCTTTTTAGGGCCATTTAGGGCACTCAAAAAAAGCCCTGTGACTCACCCTCATAGCCGTCACTACACTCTCTAGACACACACTACACGTACATCCACACACATACACACACACATACATGCAAACGCTCACAAAAAAGCCCTGTGACTCACCCTCATGGCCGTCGCTACACTCTCTAGACACAGACTACACGTACTTACAAACACATACACACACATACACACACATACATGCAAACGCTCACAAAAAAGCCCTGTGACTCACCCTCATGGCCGTCGCTACACTCTCTAGACACAGACTACACATAAATACACACACATACACACACACATGCATGCAAACACACACACACACATATACATACCCTCATAGCCGTCGATACACTCTCCAGACACAGAGCCGGATGAGGCAGCTGTCAAATCATTTGTATAGCTTTTATAGCCATTTATACCTTTTTTAAACATTTTGTTGTTACTCACCCTCACAGCCGTCAACACACTCTCCAGACACACACTACACATACATACACACACATACATGCAAACACTTACACACGTACATGCAAACACATACACACACATATACATACCCTCATAGCCGTCTCTACACTCTCCAGACACAGAACGAGATGAGGTAGCTGTCAAATCATTTGTATAGCTTTTACAGCCTTTTATAGATTTTTAGGGCCATTTAGGGGTAAAACAAAAGCCCGAGACACACCCTCATAGCCGTCTCTACACTCTCCAGACACAAAGCGGGATGAGGCAGCTGTAAAAAAGAACCGGCATTTTAGGGCCATTTAGGGGGGGGGGGGGGGGGGGGGGGGGGGGGGCTGTTGTAACGCACCTCCTAGGTCACACACTCTCAGACACAAAGCGGGATTGAAGACACCAAAGCGGGATGAGGGCCCAGCTGTAAAAAGCAACAGGCATTTTAGGGCCATTTAGGGGGGGGGGGGGGGGGGGGGGGGGAGGGGGGGGGGGCTGTAACTCACCCTCATAGCCGTCTCTACACTCTCCAGACACCAGAGCGGGATGAGGCAGCTGTCAAATCAGCCCATGTGCAGTGGTATTGCTTTTCAACCTGCCCCGCTGACAGAGAGCGGTGCAGGGTCCGAAGCCGCGCCACTTCTTCTCGCATTTGTTCTACTGAACCTGCAAAATAGTAGATTGGTTTGCTAGTTGGTTGGTTGGTTGGTGGGTGGAAGCCGCGCCACCTCTTCTTGCATGTGTTCTACTGAACCTGCAAGTTGGTTGGTTGGTTGTATGTCTGGTTGGTGGGTGGGAGGGTGGAAGCCGCGCCTCTTCTTGCATGTGTTCTACTGAACCTGCAAGTTGGTTGGTTGGTTGGTTGTCTGTTTGGTGGGTGGGAGGGTGGAAGCCACGCCACCTCATAATACATTTGTTCTACGGCAGCTGTCAAATCAGCCACTGTACAGTGGTCTTGCTTTTCAACCTGCCCTGCTGACAGAGAGCGGTGCAGGGTCTGAAGCCGAGCCACCTCTGGTCGCATTTCTTCTACTGAACCTGCAAGATGGTGGATTGGTTTGTTAGTTAGTTGGTTGGTTGGTTGGTTGGTGGGTCTGAAGCCGCGCCACCTCTTCTTGCATTTGTTCTACTGAAACTGCAAGTTGGTTGGTTGGTTGGTTTTCTGGTTGGTGGGTGGGAGGGTGGAAGCCGCGCCACCTCATCTCGCATTTGTTCTACCGAACCTGCAAGTTGGTTGGTGGGTGAAAGGGTGGGTGGGACAGATGGTTGGTGGGTGGGTGAGTGGATGGGACAGTCGGAGGGTGGGTGGGTGGATGGGACAGTCGGAGGGTGGGTGGGTGGAAGGGTGGGAGGTTCTGAAGCCGCACCTCCTCTTCTTGCATTTGTTCTACTGAACCTGGAAGATGGTAGACTGGTTAGTTAGTTAGTTAGTTGGTTGGTCGATTGGTTGCTAGTTAGTGAAAACAAGGCGGGGACTCAAACACACATCCTAGTCGCACAGCCCTAACCACAAGCCTTCACAGGGTTTGTACTCTAAGAACATTTCATCACACTAGTCGTAGTCTTCCATGGCATGGGCACACAAGGGGGGGGGGGGGGGCATGCACACATCCTAGTCACACAGCCCTAACCACAAGCCTTCACAGGGTTGGTACTCTAAGAACATTTCATCACACTAGTCATAGTCTTCCATGGCATGGGCACGTAGGCTTCCATGAACAAGTATGGTGGGGACACACACACACCCTAGGCACACAACCACAAACACAAACTTGACTGGGTTGGTACTGCTAGAATGTTTCATCAAACACTACATCGAGCTCCATGAACATACATAAGGGGGTCACATACACACATCTGTCACACAACTACAAAAACAAAACTTGAAAAGGTTGGTACTCTAAGAACATTTCATCAAACTCGACGTAGTCCGCCATGACCAGGCATGGATGGGGCACATACACAGAACCACACACACAAATCGTTGCAGGGTTGGCACTATATTTCATCAAACTCGACGTGGTCACACAACCACAACCACACACCTTGAAAGGGTTGATATTCTAAAAACATTTCATCAAACTCGACGTGGTCCTCCATGAACAGGCGCGGGGGACATTCCTCCTCTGGGAGAAAGCCATAGTGGATGAACGCGAAGTCATCCCTCAAGCTGGGGTGGTAGCTGAGGCAGATCTGTGGGGAGGCAGAGTTTGTGTTTGTGGGTGGGGGGGGAGGGATCTGTGGGGGAGGGGGGGTGGGGGTGGTGGAGGAGGGGAGGGAGTGGGTGGGTGGGGGCAGAGTGAGTGTGAGTGTGTGTGTGTGTGTGTGTGTTTGTGTGTGGTGTGTGTGTGTGTGGGGGGGGGGGGGGGGGGGGGGGGGACAAATGGATGAAAGCAAAGTCATCTTTCAAGGTGGGGTGGTAGCTGGGGCATATCTGCGGGGGAGCCAGAGTGAGTGGGTGGTGGTGGTGGTGGTGGTGAGGGGGGCGGGCGGGCGGGGGGGGGGGGGGGGGGGGGGGGGGGGGCATGCTTGACTCAAATAGAGAAACACGAAGTCATCCCTCAAGATGGGTGGTAGCAGAGGCAGATCTGTGGGGAGGGGGTGTGGGGGGGGGGGGTAGGGGAGGGAGTGGGGGGGGAGTGGGTGTGTGTGTGTGTGGGGGGGGGGGGGGGGGGGGGGGGGGGGGGGTAGGGGAGACAGGTGGAGGGTGAAGACAAATGAATGAGGGCATAGGCATCTGTCAAGGTGGAGTGGTAGCTGAGGCAGATCTGTGGGGGAGGCAGAGTGAGGG
>JACBWV010000610.1:147025924-147095924 GCA_013435795.1 Chlamydomonas sp. ICE-L | reverse complement strand
TGTAAGGGTTGCTATTATTTGGCTCAATGTGGGAAAGCAGCTCCCACACTCTTCTCTAGGAGCTCCTGCCACTTGGTCACCAGAGTACCCTGTGTGGCAGGCAACACAAGTGTGTGCTTGTGTGTCTTCGTGTGTGTGTATGTGTGCGTTTGTGTCTGCGTGTGTCTCCAACACCAACTCACCCAGTGGCTCTAAGAGGGGCAGATACTTTGAGTGTAGGATGCATGCATTGACCACATCCTGGCGCTGGGGGCATCATGTTCAGATACAAAGCATATCTGTGTCTGTGTTAGTGTCTGTCCCTGTGCCTATGTCTGTGTCTGTGTCTTCGTGTCTGTGTTTGTGTCCGAGGCTATGACTGGCTCCTGTGATCTACTTACTCAGTGGCTTGACTCTAAGAGGGGGAGGTACTTTGAGGGTAGGATGCATGCATTGACCACAGCTTGACAAGTCCTATGCAGCGTCGCAAGCGACGCGGAAAATTGGCGGAGCGTGTTGGCAACGGAACGAAAGGTGGCAACGATGGAGCTGACCGAAGCGAGTTAGTTACGCAACCGTTGGCTGACGTGTCAGGCTTCAAGTTTTTTCTTTTTCCGGGCAAACGGACAAATGGGTAAACATGGGGGCTCCCGCCCCCTTGAAGAGGGCGCTCCGCAAAAAACAGGTATCCTGATCAGATACGAAGCGTAGCTGTGTCTGTGTCAGTGTTAGTGTCTGTGCCTGTATTGTGTGTCAGTGTATGTGTCTTCGAGTCTGTGTCTGTGCTTGCGCCCTGTGCTATGACTGTGTCTAGGTCTGTGTCTATGTCTTTGTATCTGTGTCTGCGTTTGTTCCCGGTGCTATGACTGTGTCTAGGTCTTTGTTTCTGTGTCTGTGTTTGTACCCCGGGTTATGACTGTGTCTATGGCTGTCTTTGTGTCTGTGTTTGTTCCCGGGGCTTTGACTGTGTCTGTGTCTGTGTCTGTGTCTACGTCCTTGTGTCTGTGTCTGTGTCTACGTATTTTGTCTGTGTCTAGGTTTATGTCTGTGTTTGTTCCCGGGGCTTTGACTATGTCTAGGTCCGTGTCTGTGTCTGTGTCTTCGTGTCTGTGTCTGGTCAGTATTTGTTCCTGAGGCTATGACTGGATCCAGTGATCAACTTACCCAGTGGCTTGACTCTAAGAGGGGGAGGTACTTTGAGGGTGGGTTGCATGCATTCACCACATCCTGGCGCTGGGGCATCATGTTCAGATACAAAGCATATGTGTGTCTGTGTTATTGTCTGTCCCTGTGCCTATGTCTATGTCTGTGTCTTCGTGTCTGTGTTTGTGTCCGAGGCTCTGACTGGATCCAGTGATCTACTCACCCAGTGGCTTGACTCCAAGAGGGGGAGGTACTTCGAGGGCAGGTTGCATGCATTGACCACATCCTGGCGCTGGGGGCATCATGTTCAGATTGGAAGCTTATCTGTGTCTGATTTAGTGTCTGTCCCTGTGCCTATGTCTATGTCTGTGTCTTCGTGTCTGTGTTTGTGTCCGAGGCTATGACTGGATCCAGTGATCTACTCACCCAGTGGCTTGACTCCAAGAGGGGGAGGGTACTCTTCGAGGGCAGGTTGCATGCATTGACCACATCCTGGCGCTGGGGGCATCATGTTCAGATTAGAAGCTTATCTGTGTCTGATTTAGTGTCTGTGCCTGTGCCTATGTCTATGTCTGTGTCTTCGTGTCTGTGTTTGTGTCCGAGGCTATGACTGGATCCAGTGATCTACTCACCCAGTGGCTTGACTCCAAGAGGGGGAGGTACTTCGAGGGCAGGTTGCATGCATTGACCACATCCTGGCGCTGGGGGCATCATGTTCAGATTGGAAGCTTATCTGTGTCTGATTTAGTGTCTGTGCCTGTGCCTATGTCTATGTCTGTGTCTTCGTGTCTGTGTTTGTGTCCGAGGCTATGACTGGATCCAGTGATCTACTCACCCAGTGGCTTGACTCCAAGAGGGGGAGGTACTTCGAGGGCAGGTTGCATGCATTGACCACATCCTGGCGCTGGGGGCATCATGTTCAGATTGGAAGCTTACCTGTGTCTGATTTAGTGTCTGTGCCTGTGCCTATGTCTATGTCTGTGTCTTCGTGTCTGTGTTTGTGTCCGAGGCTATGACTGGATCCAGTGATCTACTCACCCAGTGGCTTGACTCCAAGAGGGGGAGGTACTTCGAGGGTAGGTTGCATGCATTGACCACATCCTGTCGTTGGGGCATCATGTTCAGATAGGAAGCAAAGTGCGATGATGTTGTAAGCTGCAGCAGAGTGTTGCCTGCATGCAAGGGAAAGGGAAAGTCAAGGGTGTGTGTGCGTGTTGGGGGGGGGGGGGGGGGGGGGGGAGTGTTGTTGTTGTGTGTGCATTGCTGATGATGATGTAAGCTGCAGCAGAGCGTTGCCTGCGTGCAAGGGAAAGGGAAAGTCAAGGGTGTGTGTGTGGGGTGGGGTGTGTGTGTGGGGGGGGGGGGTAGTTTTGTTGTTGTGTTTGCATTGCTGATGATGTTGGAAGCTGCAGCAGAGCGTTCCCTGTGTGCAAGGGAAAGGGAAAGTCAAGGGCGTGTGTGTGTTTGTGTCGGGGCATCATGTTCAGATAGAAAGCAAAATGCAATGATGTTGTAAGCTGCAGCAGAGTATTTCTTGTGGTTAGGGGTGCTACTGGTGCTGGTGCTGGTGTAGTTGATGGTGGTGATAGTGTTGTTGGTGTTAGTTTTTGTTGGTGTTCGCGTTGCTGGTGATTGTGGTTGTGGTGATGGTTGTGGTGGTGCAATGATGTTGTAAGCTGCAGCAGAGCATTGCCTGCGTGCAAGGGAAAGGGAAAGTCAAGGGGGGGTGGGGGGGGGGGGGGGGGTGGGGGGGGGGGGGGGCTACCAGCTAGTTATGCGACTTGCACTGTGCAAGATGGGTGTATAGAGGACAAGGTAGGGGTACTGCGGTGCCAATGTAAGACATGCTGGCATGCTTGGACATGGGGGGGGGGGGGGGGGGGGGGGAAGGCTACCAGCTAGATATGCGACTTGCACTGTGCAAGATGGGTGTATAGAAGACAAGGTAGGGGTACTGCGGTGCCAATGTAAGACATGCTGGCATGCTTGGACATGGGGGGGGGGGGGGGGGGCTACCAGCTAGATATCAGATATGTGACTTGCTATGTGCAAGATGCTGGTGGTGGTGGTGGTGGTGCTAAGATGGGTGTATGGTGTGCAATATGTTTAAGGGTGTAAACCCTTACCAATATAGGACATTAGCCATGCTTGGACATGGGGGGGGGGGGGGGGGGGGGGGGGGGGGGGGGGGGCTTACCAGCGAGTGGACCTGGACAAGTCTTAAAAATGTATCATCTGCACTGTATGCTCCCTGGTATCGCACGGGGGGACTCGCACTTGTAAGGCGCACGAGGTTGCTTGGGGTGTGATCAGTGAGGAACAGAGAGTGTAAAATGCTGTGTGACCTGTTGAGTCGGTCCTTTACAGGCTGCCAGCCTGTCAGCGGGTGTGATCAGTGAGGAACAGTGAGTGTAAGCTGTGTATGTAGTGTAAGCTGTGTATGTAGTGTAAGCCATGTATGTAGTGTATGCTATGCATGTAGTGTATGCTATGTATGTAGTGTATGCTATGCATGTAGTGTAAGCTGTGTATGTTGTGTATGCTTGTATGTAGTGTAAGCTGTGTATGTAGTGTAAGCTATGTATGTAGTGTAAGCTGTGTATGTAGTGTAAGTTGTAGCTGTGTATGTAGGTTATGCTGAGTATGTGGTGAGGCTGGTATGTAGGTGTAGCTGTCTCGTCGTGTAAGCGTTATGTGTGTATGTCTAAGTATGTAGGTGTATGCTATTACCAGGTAGTGTATGCTATGTATGTAGTGTATGCTATGCATGTAGTGTAAGCTGTGTATGTAGTGTAAGCTGTGTATGTAGTGTTAGCTATGTATGTAGTGTATGCTATGCATGTAGTGTATGCTATGTATGTAGTGTATTGCTATTGCATTTGTAGTTGTAAGGCTGGGTTCGTAGTGTTAATGCTATGCTATGCCTGTAGTGTAGTGTAAGCTATGTATGTAGTGTATGCTATGCATGTAGTGTAGTGTAAGCTGTGTATGTAGTGTAAGCTGTGTATGTAGTGTAAGCTATGCATGTAGTGTAGTGTAAGCTATGTATGTAGTGTATGCTATGTGACCTGTTGAGTCGGTCCTTTACAGGCTGCCAGCCTGTCAGCCTGCTGGTCAGCCTGCCTTGCAGGGGACCCAAGTTCCAGCGTGCTGCCAATGCGCGCGATTGGACGTTCGGCATTGCACGGCTTGGACAAGTCTTTGAATTGTCTAATGCGATTAGTGTGCTCCCTGGTTTCCCTGGGTATCGCACGGGGGAACTCGCAATTGGAAGACAGTGAGCAGCCCAGAGTTGGCTGAAAATCATGTGACAATTCAAATTTAAATTCAAATTCAAATTCAAATTCAAATCTAAATTACCGGCCATAGGTGAGACTTGCACTGTGCAAGATGTTGGCACGGAAGCGATGAGGTCTCCCACATACAAGTGATGAGCGGCAAAGAGGCCTCTGACTCCATGCTGGTTTACACCCACGTCTGCGTTCACCTGCCATAGGCGTGTGGGGTGGTGGTGGTAGTGATGGGATTGGTGGTGAGGTGTGGGTGGTGGTGGTGAGGTGAGTGGTGGTGAGGTGTGGGTTGGTGGTGGTGAGGGGAGTGTGGAGGGGAGGGGGAGGGGGAGGGGGAGGGGGAGGGGGAGGGGGAGGGGAGGGGGAGGGGGGGAGGGGGGGGGGGGGCGGGGGGGGGGGGCCAGTGCAGAGGGGTGAAGGTGCTTCTGACTCCATACTGGTTGACACCCACGTCTGCGTTCACCTGTCATTGGCATTGAGGTGGTGGTGTGTGTGTGTGTGGTGGTGTCGGTGGTGGTGCTGGTGGTGGTGTGTGTGTAGGTGGGAGGGGTGTGTGTGTGTGTGGTGCTGGTGGTATGGGGAGTGGGGATTGGTGGTGAGGTGTGGGAGGTGGTGAGGGGAGTGCAGAGGGGTGGTGGTGCTTCTGACTCCATGCTGGTTGACACCAACGCCTGCGTTCACCTGCCATAGGCGTGTGGGGTGGTGGTGGTGGGGGGGTGTGTGTAGGGGGGGGGGGGGGGGGGGAGGGGGAGGGGGGATTGGTGGTGAGGTCTGGGTGGTGGTGAGGGGAGTGCAGAGTGGTGATGGTGCTTCTGACTCCATGGTGGTTGACACCAGCGTCTGCGTTTACCTGCCATAGGCGTTGGGTGGTGGTGGTGGTGAGGGGAGTGGTGGTGGCGTGTGTGTGTGTGTGTGTGTGTGTTACTTGCACTGTACAAGATGCTGGCTGGAGCCATGTAACCAAGCAGTACAATCCAAACTCAAATAATCGTGGGTTTTGAACAGTGCGTTTGGGTATCATTTGGGGGGGGTCTTCGGAACCTTTTTATTGGGCTAAAAGGTGTATTCTGGGTGTATAAGGGGGGAGTAGGGGTGCAAAAGGGTTCCGAAGACCACCAAAATTTGCAGTGGTGGGTTTCGAATGGTTTCTCAATTAGTAATGAAATTCGATTAAAATTAGACAAACAGACAGACAAATTACTTGCTGGTACGATTTCACTTAATTTGATGATTTGCACCAGGGTACTACATTTTGTCAAATAGGTCAGCGCTTAAAGCGCACAAACGTCAAATTGGTCAGCGCTTTCTAGTGCGAAAGCGCAAAAACTGCGGGCTGCGCCCACAAGGGGTCAAAAAACTGCGCGAAACGCGCAGTGGGGCTAAAACAGCGTGCGCGAAATAGCGCTGCCGCGCGCGCTTTGTAGTACCCTGATTTGCACACTCTACCCAATCGTAGAGTTTTTTACTAGATGCCAATCCTTCTGGTACCTATGCCTTCTGATGACCAATTGATTGCTGTCCATTCTGTATGTTATGTTATGTTAACCTATGCTATGCTATGCTATGCTATGCTATGCTATGCTATGCTATGCTATGCTGTGCTATGCTGTGCTGTGCTGTGTTACATTGTGTTACATTGTGTTACATTGTGTTACGTTGTGTTACGTTATGTTATGTTATGTTATGTTATGATATGTTATGTTATGTTATGTTATGTTATGTTATGTTATGTTATGTTATGTTACGTTATGTTATGTTATGTTACATCATGTTATGTTACGTTATGTTACGTTATGTTACATTATGTTTTGTTACATTATGTTATGTTACGCTACGTTATGTTATGTTATGTTGTGTTATGTTATGTTATGTTTTGTTATGTTCTGTTCTGTTCTGTTCTGTTATGTTATGTTATGTTACATTACGTTATGTTACGCTACGTTATGTTATGTTATGTTGTGTTATGTTATGTTATGTTTTGATATGTTATGTTATGTTATGTTACGTTACGTTATGTTACGTTATGTTACGTCATGTTATGTTACATTACGTTATATTACATTACATTATGTTACGCTACGCTACGTTATGTTATGTTATGTTATGTTATGTTATGTTATGTTTTGTTATGTTATGTTACGTTATGTTATGCTGTGTTGTGTTATGTTGAGTTGTGTTATGTTACGTTATGTTATGTTATGTTATGTTGTGTTATGTTATGTTATGTTATGTTATGTTATGTTATGTTATGTTACGTTACGTTATGCTGTGTTGTGTTATGTTGAGTTGTGTTATGTTATGTTACGTTATGTTATGTTATGTTATGTTATGTTATGTTATGTTATTTTATTTATGTTATTTATGTTATTTATGTTGTGTTGTGTTATGTTATGTTGTGTCGTGTTATGTTATGTTGTGTTGTGTTGTGTAGTGTAGTGTTGTGTTGTGTTGTGTTGTGTTGTGTTGTGTTGTTGTGTTGTGTTGTTGTGTTGTGTTGTGTTGTATTGTGTTCTGTTGTGTTGTTGTGTTGTTGTGTTGTTGTGTTGTTGTGTTGTGTTATGTTATGTTATGTTATGTTATGTTATGTTATGTTATGTCATGTTATGTTATGTTGTACCCTGCAGTGGGTAGGATTATTACAAGTGTAGGCTTACTCGAGCACCTCTTGGGTTGCATATTTGCATAGACCTATGCATTTGCATTTGCATTTGCACCATGTGTGTTATTGTTCCCTTTACCTGTATCCCTGTTGTTTGATCATTTAAATTGCTGGCTAAAGCTATGTAACAAAGTTTAAGTTCACGCTCAAGGGACCAGCCTAACCTCAAACAATCAAGAGAACTCTTGACTATCCAGAGGGGCTATTAATAGCACTACTGGGCATATATGCACGCAGTCATGCATGAAGTTTTCAAAAAGAGTCACAGCTGTCTTACCTGCCCACCATTGCCCTCGATCCAATCCTTCAGCTTTTGGAACTTCGTTCTTGAGGACAGAGCTGGAGAGGCTAGGAGCAGGAGCAGTACAGCGTAGACGGAGCGCAGAAGCAAGCTCATTGCGAACAGTTTTTCGTCCCAATATCGTTTTTCTTTAACCCTGGCTTCGCCTCTGACAATTTGTTCTTCAGATACTTGGCAGGTCCTTGAGTTGAGTTCAGACGGAGGCTGCCAAGAGCTCGCAGCCGGCAGAGGAAGGCATCGCTTCTGGCGGGTGAAGCGCAGCCGCGCGCTGGCAGTAACGTGCTGGGATGGGCAAGAATTCCCTGGTGTGCCGAAGGAATCGAAATGAAGATATGCGAGGGTTCGCGACAGCTTGCTATAAATGCAGTTATGAAGAGACAGCTTACTAGCTTCAAAATTAGCAAGGTTAAATGCTGAGGGAAAGGTGGTGCTAGGCAGGGTGTTAGGATAGGGATATACAACTGCAGAGTGTGCGTAATTTCGCACTTGGGGTCTTGCCTCGAGTTCAACAAAACGGTGATACGTCTCCAGCCAGATCAGTCCTGCGAATGCGAGTTTATTTCTCAGCTCAAGCAGCTATGGGCAGGAATAATCACTGGCGCTATCAAGAGGATGGAATGAGATGGGCTCGGAATAGTGGCTCTTGTTGGCTAGACTTCGGGCTAGATTCAGATGCGATGGCGAGGAACAAGATACATCTCCTAACAGCCAGTGTGCATATGCATCCGGATGTGCATCTATCGATGCATCCCCCATCTTGGCATGGATCTTGCCACGCGGGACAGCCTGGCGGTGTTCATCTTTCATCTGGGTGTAGAGGGATCCGGTGTTTCCCGGTTTCTCCAAAGAAACCTCGGGCAGCCAGGCTGTGCCAGGCTGGATGATTGGACACCTGTCGCCTCCTTAGCCCTATCTGCTGGAATGCAGGGCTATCAAATCTATAACACTGGTCTCAGACTGGTCTCATTCAATATCTTCTTGAGGCTACCAGTACAGACCAAGTAGCATCTACCGATAAAGCTATTCGTGTGAAGTGTGGGCTCCAGACCGTCTGGGTAATATGAATACTTCTTTCGGTCTTGAAGGAAAATGTGGAACTGTTCAGAATAAGTTTATGAAAAGGGCTCTTGGCGTTAGAGAGAACACCTCTTCCGACTTGGTCCTCAATGAAATCGATAGGTCACCTACATGGGCTCAATGCTTGAGACAATGTATTGGCTTTTAGAATAAAATCGTCGACCATAAGGACGATGCTTTTGTGAAAAGAGCCTTGCTAGAGAATGTTCTACTGGCAACCAGAGATAGCAATAAACAATGCTGGTTTCATTGACTACTAAGATGAATTCAGAGATTAGGTGTTATAGAACATTTATCTGATATTATTCCAGATAATCAGACGTCACTGAGCAAGATTGCCTTAGGAAAAATTGATGAAGGTATCTCTAAAATAACAGACATTGACTGGTAACCCCTGAATACATTGAACCCAGGAATCTTGGTGATAACCAAGGAATCGGTATTAAAACTATTACGTATGCATGTAGGGGCTGAGCTTAGGGGAAAGATTCTGCAACTGTTACTTTATGCTGATGACCTAGCTATAATGGCAGAATCCCCGGCAGATATGCAAGCGATGCTTGACTGCCTGAGAGATTTCTGCGAGGCTACTAAGATGGCTGTGAATATAAAGAAAACTGAGATTATCGTTTTCAACAAGCAATTCTGTGATGAGGCCCGCATGGATCCTGATTACAAATTTGTCTATGATGGAGCACAACTTTCTACAAAGTTATCTTTTATCTACTTGGGATCCCTCTTTGTGGATGGTGACTCAAGCAATCGTGCAAAAGCTGCTTTTTCTAGGATGCTCACTAAGGCCCAAAAGGCACACCACATGCTCCGTAGGCGATGCCATACTATGGAGATATACAATATTGATATTCTCACCCACCTGTTTGATTCTCTTGTACAACCTATCCTGAATTTTGGCTGTGAGGTGTGGGCTCCTTCTATTCTGAACAACACACTTATCTCAAATGACCACGCTTGTGAGAAATGGCATAGAGGTATACTTAAACAAATGTTGGGTGTTTGCCAATCTACTACATCTAATATTATCATGGAAGAGCTGGGTAGAACCCCGTTGTGTTTTGCTTGGCTTAAACAAGCTTTGCGCTTCTGGAACAAGACCATACATAAAGAACCTAAGGATCTCATTAGAATGGCTCTTGAGGAATCTTTTGACTCCAACACTGGCTGGGTTCATGACTTACGTTGTGCTCTCCACAAGCTAGGATCCAGTAAAAACCTCAACATTTTGGAGGCTGTCGATGTCGAAGGTATTATGTCTGAAGTTTTTGAGTCATGGAGGTTTAAGTACCCAAGTGACACCAATGCAGGTAGAGACATCCCTGATGAGAGAAGGGTTGGCTTTAAACGCCTCCGATACCAAAAATGGTTCGCAGCCAACAGCAATGATGAGAATGGCTTGATTCCCTTTACATCCGCCTAACATAAGCAGGATCAGATTCGTTCTATAGCACAGTTCAGAATGGGTTCCCATTGGCTGAACACAGAAAGAATGAGGGTGGTGGATAGAGCACACATCCCTCGCTCAATGAGACACTGTCAAATGTGTGGGTTCCAAAAACCTGAGGATGAAATGCATATGTTTGAGTGCCCTTTTTATATTGATACTCGCCTTCGGTACCAGAAGCTGTTTACAGATATTTATAGGCATGTCCATGAGGATACCGACTTAACCGTATGGAATGTGGAATTCTGCGATTCCACATTCAGAACCTTTATGAATGGAAATGGCACTAAGTCTTTTTGGAGCAACCTAGCCGACTATCTTTCTACTTGTAGAAGAGCAAGACAGGAAGCCCTGGACTGCTTAGTGGCATTGTAATTTATTATCCCTTTTCTTCTTCTTGTGACTTCTCATTTGTTAGCTTCTTACCTCCGCCACTGTAAGTGGTTGAGATCTGGGTCCTGCTCTAGGGGGTTTAATACCTACGCCACCAAAACGGTGGTTGGGAGTTTGGTTTGTTTGTCCTCGACACACCCCTGATGTCATGGTTTTTTTTGCTTTGTGGGTGCTTTTTCTTTTTGTTTAAAGCACAGAGTCTCATACACCCTCGCGGTGTCAAGTAGACTTTAACATGTAATGTAATGTAATGTCATGTCATGTAATGTAATGTAATGTAATGTAATGTAATGTAATGTAATGTAATGTAATGTAATGTAATGTAATGTAATGTAATGTAATGTAATGTAATGTAATGTAATGTAATGTAATGTAATGTAATGTAATGTAATGTAATGTAATGTAATGTATGTAATGTATGCGAATTGGATGATGTCAGAGGATAGAAACCATAGTTCAACGTACACTAACTTATTATACAATAGGGATGATATTAAATGCATAGCAAGACTACGTCTTCGAGCTCACAACTTCAATGTCGAATCAGAAAGGAGTACACATTTGCAGGTGCTGCGATATGATGGTTGACTGTAGAAGAGTAGTCGAAGATGAAATGCATTTCATATTAGAATGTCCGTTATACGCCGAGGATAGAAAAATATGTTTTGAGAAAATGAGCATTGAAACTGAATTAGTGGATAAACATTCCAATATGAAGCTGGCCATGAATCCCGATTCCTTCGAAGGATGGAAATACTTGATTAAATTTATAAAAAAATGCGATAATAATCGCACAATTAAATTATCATCCCATGTCACACGCGATTGCGCGTTTACCTAAAATAACACCAAAATCAGGGGAAATACCCTGTACACACACACACACCAGGCGCAGACTCCGACCAGACCTGAGCCCAGCTAGCCCAGATCTGGCTTAGTCAACCCGCCGTACATGTCTACCTAGTGCCCAGCTACACACAGCTACCCAGGATTACTCTGTTACACATGCGCGCCGAGACCGCGTCGCAGCGCAGGCTCCGTGACACGCGGGCGCTTGTATTAACACGAGACTGTGACACGCAGGCGCTTGTCTTAACACGAGACTGTGACACGCGGGCGCTTGTCTTAACACGAGACATAACAATCCTGTGCCGTAAAAGCCATTAAGCATATCTCCTTTCGCCTCTGCATGTCTCACACGCATAGCAATCCCCACCTTGCCGACCCTTTCCGGCAAGCTATGTAGACACTTGCGCGTTCACTTAGCAACCGCAGTTTTATCTTCTATTGTTCCTAGAACAAATTGTAACTCATTTCTACTATCAAACTCTTTTCCAGAACCTCCACGGGTCTGCGTCTCCAAGCCCATGTCGTTACCGACCTCCGGAAAACCTGTCTACCTACGGTCGACTCCAGTACCCTCCCCGAGCATTGACAACCCCCGTCTGCCGGACTTCAGAAGGAGACTCCGGTCAACCCCTCTCCTTTCGCCTCGACTCCTCAACTGCCTGCAGAAAGTCCAACCCCTCGGAACGGTGAGACGTCCCCGTCTGTACTAACGACGGTGCTTCCAACCCCTCGGTAACGCGGAGTACAGAGCAGGGCTTTAGTTTTTTTTTCTTTTCTGGACAGATACAAAGCTACTAAGGGACATACCTTAGGGACGCTTTCTCAAAGATTGAGCCAACAAGCAAAGCGACCACTTTGGGCAGCGAACCCATAGCCCTTTGCTGCTGATTGGATAAAGTCTATACACATATAGTTTGGACTTAATTCACCCAACCTACCTGCTGTGACCATAGTCTGGAACTAATTACCCCATTCTAACAACAAGCATACAGACTCCATAACCATACTGATCAACTATAGATCGGGCGCACTTGTCCTCCATTGCTCCTCCTACGTTACGAGTAAACGCAACTCACTAGCAGCCCCTAGAGGATTTAAGAACCGAACCCACCTTGCGGTTCCCCACCCAAGACTTCCAACATCAGAACATACTCTGATCCCTGCCTTAGTGATCTCACCAAAACCAACAACCACATCTGCTGTAAACATAACCCATCACATAATCTATTCCATTTGAGCCTGCCCTATCAACTCAGAGACAATACCGGTACCGTACTTCTGAATATTGAGACGGCTATTCCTAACTTGCTGATACCAACAACTTGCTGATACCAACGACTTGCTGATACCAACGACTTGCTAATACCAACATACTTAAATATTCCAACTCATACCGGCATTTGCATACATTCACCAAACCAATCAACCATTCAATTGGACCAAGTGCTCTATACTAATCAGTTGCCCACCCTTTCCCACCGTGCGTAAGACTACCTGATCTCAAGTTCTTCGGAGGAGACAACCCACCACCTGTCTAGGTACGGGAATCTCCCTGACTTTCTGACCTCAGACCTATTGCTTAAGCCATCCGGCACGGCGAAGGGCCGCCCATTTTGAGTTGAACCCCTGTTTCGGATACAACATCCACACTGTCAAAAAACACGCCGAAAGGCTGCCAAATTTTTGGTTACACCACTGTTACGAATACACCATCTGCATCTTTCATAAAGCACGCCGTTAGGCCGTTTCTTTTACTTGCACCACTGTTCGCAACACACCACCTACTTAAAAAAAAAGCAACGGCGAGTGCCGCTTTTTTTATTGGACTCCTGCTTCACAACACCTTCTTCCAGGACTACACCTCTAAAGAAACAAAGCCAGATACATCTGCGCTGCTTTATCAACCCACACATTCCTTCAAGTACACATCAAGCCACAAGCCTTGATAAATAATTGGAACAAACCCACCCCTGAATAACTAATACAACACACAATGCGAGGTACACGAGGACAAATCAGAGCGGCTGCAGAAGCACAAGCGTGCTCAGACCAGTGTTTTTTTTCAAGAAATTGCAGGCCAATTTGGTAGCCACAAGTGGCGACCACAGGCTCATCCTGGGACGGTGCGGTAGCACCGTCTGTAGAGCGCGAAGTGCCGCTATTTTTAAGGGGGGTACGAGGGGCGTAGCCCCCCGGGTTTATTTTTTAGGGGGGGGGCTTAGAAAACATGCATTTTGCACATGGATGCCATAAGTTACTCTGGTTTGTGACAACTTTGTCAAGCCTCTAATTGTACAGAACTGTCAACACTAGGCTAGTACTACAACCTAGCCCGGTAAACCTAAAATCCATACCAGACTCACATTTAATTTACCATCAATACACATTCCTTGCGCATCATAAGAAAAGGGTCTACTTGATCATGTCACATCATGAAAAATGTGATAATTATGATCAACTGTGGTGTCAGCACTTAGGGGGGGGAGGGGGGGGTCTCCAAGAAAATATGCATTTTATTTTGCACACGTCTGTTTGTCCAAGCATGTACACACATACACACACAATAACTACCCTCATCACACCTGTCTCTTATCTTGGTGCAACCTCTGCCGGTATGGCCTAGACCTCAGCCTAAGCAATTTCTCTAAGGGTTGGGCCTAGCCGTCAACACAGGGGTTGAGGGGGAGGGGGCCACGCCCAAGGTCCGACTTCGCCCATGAAGTCGACGACTAGAGATAGTGGTGGTGCTTTGGACTTTGGTAGGACGTCGGAAAAGGGTTGGGTGGTGCGTATAGACTCGCACAGTCGCATCGCTGTTCTAACGGGGTTCAAAGGAGTAACCGCGACTGGCTTTAAGACTCTCGACAAACGAGCAGCGCAGGCGTGCGGTTTGGAACGACAGATTTCGCTCATGCCTTATGCCGTTGCAACAATGAACCAATCAACCACCAGTCAAACAGAGTAGCTTAAGGCCTTCAGGAGTCGAGTAGTGTACATCTGTATTGTCTAGCTTGGGTTGAGCCCATGCATGATCCTGGGGTCACTTTCACAGTTCTGAGTTGGTAACTTCCACCAGGGGTAGGCCTGAGCTAGCTACCTGGGCTGGGCCTGTGCGACCAAGGAGCGACCCAGGTGCGACCCAGGGCACAAATCACTGACCTGAGGGTCGCCATCGTGGCGACCAAGGGCCCATTTCGACCAAATTTCGCACACCTGATGGTCGCACGGGGTGGCGACCGCGCGCCACAATGTGCGACCGGTCGCACAAATAAAAAACACTGGCTCAGACGCAATTGATCAAGCCCAAGCTCAATCGGATGCTCGACAAGCCCTCTCCGACATAAGTAACACTTATTCTGAAAATCCCATCACTAATCAACTGGCACAACTGCATCTGCACAACCCCATCAACATAATCACCCCAACCATCCCCCTAACTATCCCCAACTCACCCCTCCCACTGGGGGGCAGCCACCCCTGGTACGAGGGGGAGTCATCGGAGATCGACATTCCCCTTCCTATGCCACTTGCCACTACTTTACCTGCCTCAGCCACAGCAGCTGACAATATCAGCCCCCAGCCTTCAGCTCTCGTCCCCCAGCCTTCTACTATCAGTCCCCAGCCTTCAGCCCTCGACCCCCAGCCTTCTGCTATCAGCCCCCAGCCCCCGGCCCAGAGCGCACACCTACCAAGCACCTCCAAACGACAATTATGTGGAACCCTACCAACACCAGGCACTCCATCAGACCCTCAGCCATCGCCCACACCACTCAAGCCTTGGAGCGGGCAAAGTGGAATACGCCTTGCCCTTGGTAGCTCACAACGGCCATTGCTGAACACGCCGCCTTCTCGCGTTGCCGTAAATGTGGAAGCTGAGGCCAATGCGTACCCACTATTGTCCCCAGTCCAGCGACCGTCAGCCACTCCGTCCCAACCGCCAGTGCACAGTCCCCTGCAGGAATTTATAACCCCTCAAGAGACCTTCACCGGCGCAACTGCGACACAAGCAGCAGGTCCTCCAAACATGACCACCACCAACCTTTTCAACTCAGAGGAGGAAGTAGAAAGCCCCGGCAAAAGACTTGCCCGCACTCCCCAACAGCTTCCAGATCCCGCACCAGCCAACCAGCTTCCTTCCAGCCAACCTTCCGGCAACGGGTCAAGCAGCTCCTCCAACAACAGTGGATCCCACCCCAGTCAATCACCGCATGGACCAGGTGGTAATCCAGGAGGTGATCCTGCAGATTCTTCTGACAGTGATGGTGTCACAGATGATGAGGAAGATACTGGAGGACCACCTAATCAGCCAGGGGGCCAACCCCCCAGCCCACCGGACTCTGACAACGATGGGCCACCCCCACCCCCCGAAGAGGATCAGGGACCACCTCCACCAGACTTTCATGGGGATGTGAGCGATGCTGATAGCAATGACAGCGAACGTCACGTTGCACTCATGATTGGTGTCGGTTGCGTCCTATCATGGCAACTTCCAACAGAAGGATTACAGCTACACGGCGGCAGCGTATCTCACACCAAAGCCTGGCTTCTCATGATGAAGAGCTACATTGTCAACATAAAGAGGGACCTTACAGTGGAGGAGTTGTGGGAACAGATGATGGTGCAAGTCTATGAGAACTCTCAACCATTCGTCTTGTTTACAGACAACATGACCGCGTGGATCGAGGAGTGCAATGCTCTCCAGACACAGAATTCTTTGAATGGAGCCCTTCAAGTCAACGAGCATGGTCAACCAATCATGAACCCTGCTACTTGGAAGCTGAAGCTCATTCATTTATACGAGTTGGTCAAAACTGGACTAGTACTCGCACTCAAGGTCACCCCTCTAGACGCCAAGGAGGAGTATGAGAAGTTTGACTGCTACGACAATGCAGGCCTCTTATACCCCATGCCTCGCATCTTGATGTCAGAGTTCACGAAGAAGAACAAGGAGTTTGATATTAGTGCTGGACAGCCCCATTACCGGGAGGCCATGGCCAAGGTGGCCAAACTACTCGATCGCATGGCCCCCACCCTGAAGGAGAACTTTGGCAGCTACAAGGATGTCACCCCTCTCGGTTGCTGGGCAATCGCCAAGCTCTACAAGCTTGACCAAGACCAACACACCCTAGAAAGGCTATCTGGCATTGCCCAAACTTAGGCATCCAAGAGAGACGATATGACAACACAAGGCATGCTGCTATGTATCTCTAAGCCACCGACACAGAGGCCAACTGTGATGCCACGCCAGACGCCTGTTTTCCCCGTCACCCAGGACCCAAGTGCACTCAAGGGCAAGAACGGTGAACCCAAGTCTTCCACGGTTTGCACTACTTGCAACATCACTGGACACGGTTCCGACACTTGCTACCTCAACAATCCAGGGACCCCTAACCCATCCTGGAGCCCGAAGAACCCCGCACGGTACGCCATCTGGCGCACCGCAACAATCCAGCAAGGCTTCGCTCCACCACCACCCTTGGACCAGCTCGGATCTGCCTTACTACCGCTCACTGCAGATGCTGTACAACACAGCCCGCATACACAAATGCGTAACCCCCCTACACAGCAGTACAGGCAGCCACAGACTCCAGTGCAACAGCAATCCTCCCTACCCCCTCAGAACCCCAGGTACAAGGGGAAGAACCCACGACCCTTTCCAGCAAGCAACCCAGGGAACAAAAACCAGGGAAGCATGGCAGGAACTGGTGGTGGGTATCAAGGTGGCTACCAAAACAACAACCAAGGCACCCAGGGTGGATATCAAGCAGGGTACCAGGGCACCAACCATGGCACTCAGGGCAACTACCAAGGGCAGACAAGAGGCACCAACAACACCAGCATGCAGCAGCACCAACGGCCAGACGTCATCATGCAACAGCAACAACAACAGCACAATCGGCAGATGCAGTTGCAGCAGCAACAGCACAACCAGCAGTTGCATGACACCGTCTTCGCCATTCGTGAGGAACTTCGTTCGCAACCCTCCAGCGGTCGCCATGCCCCACACCCCCAAGATCAACACAGCCGTAGCAACCAGCCACTACAACTAGAGGCTCCACAAGCTGCGCAATCTGATCTACCAGAACCTGACTGGTACAATGCAGCCTTAGTAGTCAGCTTCCGACAGACTTCAGAAGCAAAGACACAAGCTAGCTCGCAGGCAATTTACAAGCCCACATTCGATCCTTCCACTGACGGAACTGGGACAACAGCTGCCATTCCCCTACCCAGCGCTCGAGTATCACGGCATGTTATCCAAGCCCAGCATCGGGCATCACAAGACCTCCTCATGGATGAGATGACATTCTTGCGACGGGATCTAGATTTGATGTTCAGAGAAGTGCAGAACCTGCACGAGTTCAACAGGGCCTTGCAGGTCAGAGCCACAGCAGTTGAGACAGCCCAGCGCGCAGCTTGTGTCACACACAACCCAGTGGACACATTTGTGCGCAACTACACTGCTTCTGGCCAGCTGAGCCCTTCTTCAACAACCTTGCTGCAAGGAACAGAGCCCAGCTACGGTGTGCCGTACCTGGCCAACCTGTCCCACCAGACAGGCCTCTCGCTCAAGTCCGCAACTGGCCTCCTACAGTGCGTCAACCTCATGGTCCTCGTCGACACCGGCAGTGGTCTCAACTTCATCTCGCAATCTATGGCGGACTCATTGGGATACGATCCTCTCCCATGCCACCACAAGACAATTGCGTTCAATGACGTCAAAAGCTCCCTCACCAAGGAGATTCAAATGCCAATCATTTTTTGCAGCGACACCCCTAACGAGATCAGCGTCAGGGCAACTTTTGTCATTGCCCCTGACAACACCATCTTCGATGCCCTCATCGGAACCCCACTAATGGTCATGCCAGGCATTTCTGCTCTACCTGACATTTCGCAAGAAAACTCACATTGCGCCCTTTCCTCCACTTGTCCACCGCAGAGCATGCTGCCACAGGTCGCGCTTTGACCGTGGACTTGCCATTCAAGCCAGTATCCCGGACCAAACAGCTCCCTCCATGCTTGGCCGCCGACGAGAGCTAGGGGATGTCCAACCTTCAAGCTGGGAGGTTACCCGTAGCGAAGACGGGCCAACGACTGTGTGGAGCTAGGGGATGTCCAACCTTCAAGCTGTGAGGAATACCCAATCCCTTGGATCCTGGACTTCATTGGCATATAGACGGTGCCTTGCAGCCTTGTGAGCTACTAAGGGCAAGGCGCATTCCACTTTGCCCGCTCCAAGGCTTGAGTGGTGTGGGCGATGGCTGAGGGTCTGATGGAGTGCCTGGTGTGGATAGGGTTCCACATAATTGTCGTTTGGATGTGCTTGGTAGGTGTGCGCTCTGGGCTGGGGGCTGGGGGCTGATAGCAAAAGGCTGGGGGTCGAGGGCTGAAGGCTGGGGGCTGATAGCAGAAGGCTGGGGGACGAGAGCTGGAGGCTAGGGGCTGATAGCAGAAGGCTGGGGGACGAGAGCTGAAGGCTGGGGGCTGATATTGTCAGCTGCTGTGGATGAGGCAGGTAAAGTAGTGGCAAGTGGCATAGGAAGGGGAATGTCGATCTCCGATGACTCCCCCTCGTACCAGGGGTGGCTGCCCCCCAGTGGGAGGAGTGAGTTGGGGATAGTTAGGGGGATGGTTGGGGTGATTATGTTGATGGGGTTGTGCAGATGCAGTTGTGCCAGTTGATTTGTGATGGAATTTGCAGAATAAGTGTTACGTATGTCTAAGAGGGCTTGTCGAGCGTTTGATTGAGTTTGGGCTTGATCAGTTGAGTCTGAGCGCGCTTCTGCTTCTGCAGCCGCTCTGATTTGTCCTCGTGTACCTCGCATTGTGTGTTGTGTTAGTTGTTCAGGGGTGGGTTTGTTCCACTTATTTATCAAGGCTTGTGTCTTGATGTGTACCTGAAGGAATGTGTGTGTTGATAAAGCAGCGCAGATGTATCAGGCTTGGTTTCTTCAGAGGTGTAGTCCTGAAAGAAGGTGTTGTGGAGCATGAGTCCAATAAAAAAAAGGCGGCCCTTCGCCGTTGCTTTTTTTTTTTTTTGAAGTAGGTGGTGTGTTGCGAATAGTGGTGCAAGTAAAAAAAGGCGGCCTAACGGCGTACTTTATGAAATATGCAGATGGTGTATTCGTAACAGTGGTGTAACCAAAAATTGGGCAGCCTTGCGGCGTGTGTTTTGGAAAAGTGTGGATGTTGTATCCGAGATAGGGGTTCAACTCAAAATGGGCGGCCCTTCGCCGTGCCGGATGGCTTAAGCAATAGGTCTGAGGTCAGAACGTCAGGGAGATTCCCGTCCCTAGCGAGGTGGTGGGTTGTCTCCTCCGAAGAACTTGAGATCAGGTAGTCCTACGCACGGTGGGAAAGGGTGGGCAAGTGATTAGTATAGAGCAATTGGTCCGATTGAATGGTTGATTGGTTTGGTGAATGTATGCAAATGCCGGTATGAGTTGGAATGTTTGAGTCTGTTGGTATTAGCAAGTCCTTGGTATCAGCAAGTCGTTGGTATCAGCAAGTCAGGAATAGCCGTCTCAATATTCAGAAGTACGGTACCGGTACTGTCTCTGAGTTGATAGGGCAGGCTCAAATGGAATAGATTATGTGATGGGTTATGTTTACAGCAGATGTGGTTGTTGGTTTTGGTGAGATCACTAAGGCAGGGATCAGAGTATGTTCTGATGTTGGAAGTCTTGGGTGGGGAACCGCAAGGTGGGTTGGGTTCTTAAATCCTCTAGGGGCTGCTAGTGAGTTGCGTCTACTCGTAACATAGGAGGAGCAATGGAGGACAAGTGCGCCCGATCTATAGTTGATCAGTATGGTCATGGAGTCTGCATGCTTGTTGTTAGAATGGGGTAATTAGTTCCAGACTATGGTCACAGCAGGTAGGTTGGGTGAATTAAGTCAAAACTATATGTGCACAGACTTTATCCAATCAGCAGCAAAGGGCTATGGGTTCACTGCCCAAAGTGGTCGCTTTGCTTGCTGGCTCAATCTTTGAGAAAGCGTCCCTAGG
Source organism: Chlamydomonas sp. ICE-L (assembly GCA_013435795.1). NCBI lineage: Eukaryota > Viridiplantae > Chlorophyta > Chlorophyceae > Chlamydomonadales > Chlamydomonadaceae > Chlamydomonas > Chlamydomonas sp. ICE-L. The sequence continues at coordinate 147,075,770 of JACBWV010000610.1, read as the reverse complement.
GTGTGTCCCTTAGTAGCTTTGTATTTGTCCAGAAAAAAAACTAAAGCCCTGGCAGGGAGTACCAAGTGATGGGGAGTTCTGTACTCCGGTAGCCGCGTTACCGGAGTCTCCCTCTGAAGTCCGGCAGACGGGGGTTGTCAATGCTCGGGGAGGGTACTGGAGGCGACCGTAGGTAGACAGGTTTTCCGGAGCTCGGTAACGACAGGGGCTTGGAGACGCAGACTTTGTATGACCCGTGGAGGTTCTGGACAAGAGTTTGATAGTAGAAATGAGTTACAATTTGTTCTAGGAACAATAGAAGATAAAGCTGCGGTTGCTAAGTGAACGCGCAAGTGTCTACATAGCTTGCCGGAAAGGGTTTGGCAAGGTGGGGATTGCCATGCGCGAAAGTGGTTAAGCGGTGCAAGAGCCTAAGATGATTATTTATGATGTGTGACAGCCGTATTGGATTGTCGTGACGGGCTCGTGTCAAGACAAGGCCAACACTGCAATGGGTAGGTGCGCAAGTAGCGCCTAGCAGTTACCTATCCCGACGACATCATCGACGCACCTGGACAAGAGTTTGATAGTAGAAATGAGAGAGAATTGGTCGTCTCAATCGACTATCACCTCTTTTGTCCTTATGGTTCTTATCGTAACTATGGCTTTGCATGTGCTGGCGAAAGGAGATATGCTAAGGCAAAAGGAGATATACTGAGCTAGATCTGGGCCGGTTGGGCTCAGGTCTGGTCGGAGTCTGCGCTGGTGCGTGTGAGATATGCAGAGGCGAAAGGAGATATGCTGAGGCGAAAGGTGATATGCTGAGGCGAAAGGAGATATGCTGAGGCGAAAGGAGATATGCTTAATGGCTTTTACGGCACAGGATTGTTATGTCTCGTGTTAAGACAAGCGCTTGCGTGTCACAGTTTCGTGTTAAGACAAGCGCCCGCGTGTCACGGAGCCTGGGCTGCGACGCGGCCTCGGCGCGCATGTGTAACAGAGTAATCCTAGGTAGCTGTATGTAGCTGGGCACTAGGTAGACATGTACGGCGGGTTGACTAAGCCAGATCTGGGCTAGCTGGGCTCAAGTCTGGTCGGAGTCTGCGCCTGGTGTGTGTGTGTGTACAGGGTATTTCCCCTGCTTTTAGTGTTATTGTAGGTAAACACGCAATCGCGTGTGACAGATGTCACGGCTGTATGCGTGCTACTAAGGATAGGTATGTTACCACTGCAATTCCCCCCCTTCACTACTGAATGGGAGTGAGTGTAGTGAAAAAAGAGAAGTGGTAACGGGGAGAGTTTATTGTTAGAGAAAAAAAAATCTGGAATCTCTCCTTCCCCCCCTTGCTGCTGGTATCGAGCATATGAGGTTGATGTTGTTGGATACACAAAAAGGTATGTACAGAAGGTGTATCCATTCTAGTGCTGGAATATGGTAAAGTAGGACTCACCACCTAGTTTCCCCCTCCTCTGCACGGAGTGAAGAATAAAAGGTAGGTAGTGGTTTATTTGGAACTGAAAGGAACTAAAGCCACGTCCATTACTTAAAGAGGTAAAACCTTGAGAGTCAACAAAGATCAAGTATGGGACCGGCCGAATAAATCTGGAGGCATGTTATATAGTGGCCAGTAGAAAAATTCGTGGTGTCCAAGTTGAAAGAAGTTGATGTAACTGGGCGAAAATCCTCATCTGGTCATATTGCAAGTGCTGACTGTCCCTCCTAGAGGCTTCCAGTCAGCAACCCAGTGGTGGCTGCAAACTTGTTTTGAAGTAAGTTTGGGATCGTGTTGCGTATATGTAACGCAACCCAGAACATTGAGCAAGAAAACAAAAAGAACCCAAGAACTGTTGCGATCACTGGGACGTGTATTGTCCCAGGAATGAAGACGTATGTCCTCTTTCACCTCCCCCCCTCAAACAAACAAACATGACAACCTGTTGGCTAGTCGTAACTGGTCCATCACAGGCACAAGGCAAGTCTGGGTTATGCAAGCTGTCCTCCTGCTACACAGCCTGCATAACCAAACCAGACGGTGGGTATGGTGGGTTGTGTAAGAGTGTGTCTAGACCACTGGAACATGAGTGTTGTGTGGGGTGATGTATTCCATGAATCGAGGATGCGTTGCCATGTAGTAGATGGGAGGGGGGTTGGAAGCAAAGTCCAGGAAGGCTGAGGAGGGGTGGGCGCCATAGGTTGTTCAGCCTGACCCTTGGTCCATGTGTGGTGGCATGTAGACCATGGAAGTCAGGTGGGTCCAGTGTTCAACGTCAGGTAGGCGACGAGTGAAATATGGTACAAGCACTAGGTATTGGGTATTTGCTCCAATTAATGCGGCCCTGGTTTTTCCTCTAAACCCTATCGTTGGAAAAAATTGTGATTTCAGGTTCAGGCTTGCTGGTAGGTGCCAGGGCAGCCTTGGGACAAGAACGACTAGGGGAACGTGGAATAATGCGTTGTATTGTACTGTTGGACAGGCTTTCAGTGGGGGAGTTGTGGAGGGAACCATGGCCTTGGTGGGTTAGCGAGGTACCCAGAGTAGCCTTTGGGCAAAGAAAGACAGCGGGCCGGAGAAATAGCAGAGGAGGGAGGTCAGGTGGGCCTATGCCGGCGGAAAAACAGCTTAGCGGGCCGGGAAGGACAATCGCCCCCTCAGCGACTCTCCCTCTTTTAGCTCATCCTTACTCAACCCCGACGTTGATGCATGGGCATGGCTGGTGTTGGTGGGTATTCGCATGCCCCATGGGATTTGAAATTTGTGCGTAACGGGCAGACTAGTACATGTTGAGTTGGGCATGGGGTGCTGTTAAATTTTGTCACGATATTTCCGCGTGTTGACCCATCACCGAGGTAGTTGGGGAATGAAATGGAGTAAGGGAGTTTGGGAGGTGTGCAATAGCATTGTGCTTCATGTGTTTGGTACACTCAAAAGGGATGGGTTTTGTCCCTTCAGAACCGCCAAGATCGGTGTGCCGTTTGGATGCATTGGCGATGCACGGTTGAGGCAGGGTGATCAAGAAAAAGTCGCGCAGGGGGAGGTCCTACAGGTGCTCGACCATAGAAGTGGTAGGGGGGCTTCGTGTGGCATGTGGGGGAGGTGGGTTAGTTAAGTTTTTTGAAGTCCTAGCTCCATGGTGAGCTCTTAAAGGACTTGGCCGTCATCGTAGAGTTTCAGCTTGAAAAGGGGACCCATGGCCTAGGGGAGAAGAAAAAAGTGGCCCTTGGAAGGAGGGGGCTGTTGCCCCGACAGCTTTGTCGAGGGGCCGCCTTGTGGGGACTCAGGACATGTTTGATGACGACATATATGTCGCAGGGCGAGGGCGGCTCTTGTCTAGGGGAGAGAGGGACCGTTTGAGGAAGGGGGGGGGGGGGGGGAGGAAATAAAAGCTGAAAGGGGGAGGGGAGGCCGAAAAAAGGGCAAAAAAAAACCAGGTGAGTTAAAAAAGTCTAGGTTCCTTTCTGTGGTGATTACAGGGGCGTGCGTCCTGCGTGGGGATTTGGATTTGCATGGATGCCGGCTGGGCTTTTGCAAGTTTGGGCAGAACAGTTTTCCTCGACGGGGGAACTTGGCAGAGAGGAGGTGGGTAAAGGCAGTTGGAATGTGGTGGGTAACCTGCTCCACAGCCGTCGCAAGAAGTAGCATGCAAGTACAGAGTAGCCCATGCATTGGCCTGTTGCATGTCAGGGAAGTTGGGCAGACCGCTGCAGGGGCTTCGGCTGGGGCGGGGGTGGGACAGGGCTAAGGTCTGGCATCTGAATTGTTTGTGCCATCCACGGGGAGGTGAACCCTGGGGTGGGGGCAAGGAGGGGACAGATGCGGGCATTGGGTTGGTGGAATTGGTTTTTGCAAAAACCGCAAAAACAACCGTCCTTGAAAGAACGACGGGAACTCTTCAGGTTGATTTGAGCTCGATTTATCGGATGCGCAGGAGATTCATACTTGGGGGTAGCCAATTGCAAGGAGTTGCGCACGTTGGGGACGGCGGTGTAACACAAAGTTCTCACACCTGGAAATTGGCGTTAGGTGAGGTTGCATTCAGGCTCCCCCCCCTGATTCTTTTGCGGTTCGCACGAGGTGTGTCACTTTGTGGTGGGCGATTGCTATTGTGAAAGATGGCCAAATTTTAGTTGAGCTGGACTCTCTTGATCCATTGAGCGCGCTCCAGAGGCGCAGAGTTTGTTTCAGTCAGGAGCTTGGCACCGGTTGTTGCGTGTCTGTCAGGGTCGGGCAGCGGCGGCTGTCATGGCAAGCTGCGGGGCGGGGGCCTTAGGGTGTTCATGGACCGGGAGCCCCGGTGCGGTAACAGCAGAAGGTGGAAGGGGGGCGCACTTTAGTTAGTTCTTTCCTGATGGCTGACCAGTTGTACGCTGTACACACGACCCTTGGCCAATGTCACGGTCCACATGTGTCACAGTGGCAGGTGGTTTCAGGAGCAGATTCTTGTGTTCAAGCTGCCTTGATGGGGTTAACCGACGCTTCGCTCCACAAAAACGTTGCCTGAGGGGTGTTAGATCCACCACTCCGACCCCCTCCTTCATGATTTCCCCCCCTCGGTCACCCTTCACACGGACCCGCCCTCGCTCTCACACCCTCCGCTTCTCCTGATCCTCAACCATGGCTACCCTGCTTGACCAACAATCCCCGTCCATCCTCAACCCTCGGTAGTACCTACCTGGGTCTATCCTCTTATCCGCTCAGCATCCTCCGGCCTCGCCTTCTTGTCCGCTCTCCCTTGCTTCCGCCCATCTCGAAGCCCTCTCTGTCTCCCGTCCCACCCCGCCGACACATGTTTTCCCCCTGCTACCACTACGATTCTCTGACTGCCACTAGCCTCAATGACCCCACGATGGCATCCCCAACAATCAACGTCCTCCAGATAACCCCCCCCGCGTCACTTCGCACCCCCAGCGTGACCATGTTCCTGCTCCATTCGAACATCATCCAACGTAGGCCTCATTCTCTCCACCTGATCCCTCCTCGCCCGCCTCTCCAACTCCTCCTTTGCCTCTCTCACTACGATCGCCCGCTGATATATCTATCTTAATCTCTGGCCGAGGGGTGGTTAGGGTGGATAGGGGGGGGTCCTTTTGTGGCGTCAATGAGCAGTTGTGCAGCAGATGTTCCTTGAATTTGCCTGGGGGGGGGGAAACTCGGGGACCGGTTGTTAAGAGAATGGCCAGATTCGTGCGTATGCTCCAAAGTGCTGCCAAAGGACTCCAACGAGGAATGGCGCGTAGGACGGTATGGATGGCCCTTTCCTTTGGCTTGATATATATGGGGGACCACTACTCGAGGGCGCGGGCGCTGAAATACTCCACGGCAGTTGGCAATGGAGGGCCATAGTTTGTTTGCCTGCCCCTTTAAAGCTGGTCTTTTGTTGTAGGGACCAACAGATCACGGAAAAAAATACGAAAAAAACTGACGAAGAAACTGGCGAAGAGGGGAAATTGCCGCAATCGAGGGGGCGGGGGGATGGCAATCGTGGATGTGGGATGGGTTGGTTTTTTTTTGAATTTTTTTTTTTTTTTGTTTGAAAGTAAAGCCATCTGGCTTGGTCACAAGATTTCTTTGCATGTTCCTTGACCAGTTTGTTTGTTGATTTGATTTTTGGGACTTGTTTGACAAGCCTGTTTGCCACCAGGAAAAAGAGGCTACCACTAAGGTAAGCTGTTTTTGCCGTGCCCCCCCCACGTGTACGCTGGTGTCTCGTGGGGCCCTCTGAATGAGGATGGATTTCTTGCTTGGGGGCTGGGGACGATGCATTCAATGCAGTGTTGCAAGGATGGCGTATGAACATCTCTTCTTCCCGTTTGGAGATGCGCACGAGAGGGGGGGGGAATGGGCCTGTTTACTTTCTTGACCTTGCTTTCAGTACCAGACTAGGTAAGAGAGGGTCGTCCAGTTTGGGGAAAGGCCGATTCCATACCGCTCCCTCGCCGGAGAACTCCGGGGAACCGGCGAGATCTGCGGTACTCTCCCCTCTGCGAGCAAACCCGGTCCATGCCATGGTTCATCCGAAATCGGTACTACCCATCCCCATCCCATGTCCCTTCTCCAGGAATCATTGCGGACTCATTGGGGGTATCATATTGTAGCGGTCACGCGTCTTTCATCATCTTTAAATTAACCCCTAATTTTCGGCGCTTTAGGCTCCGATGTACCTCCTCCTCTGTGCCCGCCCCCGCCCCGCTACGCGTCCCGCGTGGATTCACGCCCCCTTCTACGGGACCTTGCATCGTCGGTCGGCCTACCGGTCTCCTCCACCAGCGAGCTCCTCCCTTCCGGGTCTTTCATTGTTAACCCGCAGCTACCCTATACTGCCCAACTCACCGGTCATGCCCCCGCCTCTCATTATCCGTGCGCTCCAACGGGATTGCGCAAACGACCTTCAGACTATACCTCCCGTTCCCTCCCACGTGGGATTGGGGGCCGATCTTACGGCCGTTGCCTGCCTCTCTCCTTTGACCGAATGCCCTACTATTGGAGGACGGCAGGGTGGGGGCCACATATTGGGACTGTCACCCTCCCAGACCAGCCATCCGTACCACCTTGTCGGGCGACCTAACTACACTGTGCTCGCTTCTTCAGCATTGGATTACCTGCCGATTTCTCTCCGACACTCTACTGCCTTTTTCTGCCACGTGCTCCCTCCAACCCTGAGGTACTTTCGTGGGCGCCTGCTCTATACTTCCTCTACAGATTATGCTCACTACCCCTCTCCCCTCTTTGGACCGCTTCTCCCCCCGGCGAACCCCTTTGAGGCGGCACGACCGCTACACGTCTCCTTTAATCGTGTGGGGATGGTGTAGCCTGGGCCCGGACAGGACTCCTCGCCTTTCAAAGTACTCTTTTCTTTTAAGGACAAACTGCTGATCAGATGTGGATGTCTTAGACCGCATCCCCCAGGTCCTTGGGACATTGCAGGCAAGGGGCCCGCAAGGTTTTAGTATCCAACTGTCTGGAATGTATGGCCGGGGTAAGTGTGGGTCTCTGGCCGGTGGCTATTGGGTGCGGGTCCCCTGGGGCGGGGGCGAAGTGGGAGGAACTTGTAGGTAGAAGATGGGGGCAGGAAGAGGCAAAGGGAGGGGCGTTTGGTGCAAACGGCTGGATGTCCCGGAGGATTGTGGCTGTTGGCTGGGGGGTGGGGGGATGGGGGCTGGGGGCAGATGGGGGCTGGTGCAGTGGTGGGCATTGTGATGCCAGAATGTGGGGCTTTGAAAGCCTTGCTCCTGGTGAACTGCCAGCAGGCAAGCGAGCTCACCGAAGGCCAAGGACACTGGCGTGTCGGGAGGGGGCGTGGGGTCTGATATGCGACACGTCCCCAGAATTGTGGGGAGGGGATTTGGGGATAAGCTGGGAGATGTATGTTGTCGAAGACAGAGCAGGGCTGGGGGAGAGAAGGCAGTTAACTTTCAGGTTGGGGGGGGGGCTGAAAATTCCAGATAGATTGCCAGAAAGTGTAGGGGATTGCCATTTTCCAAGCGGTCTTTCTTGATGATTGCTTGGCCGCAAGGGGCATCGGCTGATTTCTGCTGTTTTTTTGGCCTGTGAGGATATGACTAGTTGTTGGTTTTTTTGAGTGAGGGCCTGAGGATTGTTGTTGCTATGTGTTTGTTTTTTTGTAGTATCCGAGCGGTATGCGGTTCTCTCTCAGGAAGGTTTGGTTCAGGACCATGGCGGCCGCCCGTAGAGAGAGTAGATGGGATGAAGTGGGGATTTGGTAGCGAGGGGGCGGGCCTTGTCAGGTTCTGAAAGGCCCCAGGCGTACGTTGCGCTCTTGTTCGATCTTGTTGCTAAGGGCAAAAAAAAAAAAAAAGGGTGGGTGGGTCATGATCTGTAGGACCCTTTGTTGTGTGTTTCACGTCCGGGATCAAGAAAGGCGGACGTTGGCTTGAAATTTGCATTCAAGTCCGACGGGTCTTGTTGAGTTGGAGCTGGAGATCAAGGGGGGTCAACAAGTTCTGCAACTTTGTTGCGGATGGTTGACGCTAATAATATGTTGTGCGGCTTTGTCTGAGTCGGAATGTTGCAGCAAACATCATCCCACGCAGACTTAGGTTAGGGGCCAAGTGAGTTCTGTTGGACTGCGTTGGATGAATCCCGTTGAATGAATCTTGAGTAGCCATATGGTTTGATCGGAAAATACAAGTTGTGCTGCATTGCGCATTTCTCCACGATTGTTTTAGGAGGGGTTTTTCCGAGGGGGTGCTGTCTAGGCTGCTTGGATGTACCAATGGACGGTGATACAACGCCTGTTAGGACGGTGGCCCGGGTCCCCTCCTTGAGTCCTCTGTGTGCCTCCTGCTCGGGCTTTTTTGAAGTCTTGGCACTCTGGGACCGGCTATGATTGAGGCCACTGTGTGATTGATCGTTTCAACAGCTGCGGTCACATGAGCTGGGTGTACTGGGTCGTTACGTGCTTTTTTTTTGTGCTGTGATTCTTGGTTACCATATTGGGGCAGCGTTTCGTTGAAGGCATGTGTCGCAGGCCGTATGACTGCGGCAGTACTATGATGGGGGGTAGAGGTTGGTCAAAGCTTGCGTCCTATAGCGGGCGACTGTCTGAGCAGCGGGCTGCAATGTCAATGTAGATGTACCTGTTAACTTGGATGCCATTGCGCAGTGCGGCCTCCAATCCTGCACACATTCCCCCGCACATCTCGTATAGAGTGATGCCATTCTGGGCCATGTATGTGACGGCGGCAGGCAAGGGTGTTGTGCAGATGGATAAGACAGATCTGACGTCAAGGATGTAGTCCACGATGTGCCCTGGTGTCAGGTCTAGGGGCACATAAGGGTTGGTGGGCACTGTTGGAAATGCTGCGTACAGGTCGCTGTACGGGTCAATGCGAGCGCCAGTGTTGTCCTCTGCTGTGGGGCTGGGGAACCTAGACAGTGCGTCAGCGTTGCCATGCTGTGCACCTGGTCTGTGCATGATGTCAAAATCAAATGACTGCAGCATGCATGCCCATCGAGCGATGGCACCGGTGATGTTGGCCGAGGAAAATATCCACAGGAGAGGCTGGTGATCAGTGACAAGTGTGAAATGTAGTCCAAAGACATACACTCAAAAGATCTTGCAAGCCTAGCAGGCAGCCAGCATTTCCCCTTTGAAGCTGCTGTACCCTGCTTCATGCTTGTTAAGGCTGCGGTTGGCACAGGCGACGAGGTATTCGTTACCTTCCGAGTCGAGCTGGCCGAGCACTGCTCCTAATCCATGTTGGCTCCAGTCACAGTGGATGAGGGTGCGCGCGTTGATGTCAAAGCGTCGCAAAACCTTGCCTGGTGTGCTGATATTCCTCCTGATGGCGTCCATGGCTGCTGTGTGCTCAGGTTCCCAAGTCCACTTGACATCATTCTTGGTGAGGTCATTGAGGGGTCTGGCTATGGCTGAAAAGTTTTCACAAAAAACAACCGTAGTAGCGCAGCTTACCCAGGATGGTCTTGAGGTCCTTGAGGTTGTTTGGGTAGGGCAGGTCCTTGATAGCTTGGACTTTGGCTGCTTGCGGGGTGAGACTATGGTTGCTGACATCGAAGCCTAAGAAATCAACTACGTCCAGTGCGAAGCAGGATTTGTCAGGGTGTATGCGGAGGCCAATGTCGATGAGACACTGTAGCACTGCTTCGCCGTCCTTGATGTGCTCAACAAAGGTGGCGAGTGGACCAGAATGTTGTCAATGAAAACCTTGCCGAACTTGAGGAGACCACGTTTGCCCAGCTCAGTTTCCATGACCTTCTGGAAGTAAGCCGGTGCTTGTTTTAGTCCAAAGGGCACACGCTTGAATCTGTAAAGCTGCTTGTCCCACCAAAAGGCTGAGAAATCTTGGCAGCCGGCAGACATGTGGACTAGGTAGAAGCCCGAGCGCAGGTCTACTCGTGTGAACCACTTGGAGTCACCCAGGTCTTGGAACAATTCCTCTGCAATTGGGAAACCTGTGTGCATGTCCTTGGTCAGGAGGTTGATGGCCTTGTAGTTGTAGCACTCTGTTTGCAGTGTACTGGCCATCAGGTCCTTTCTTCAAGGCGACGACAGGGTTTGCTGCATGTTGAGCTGAAGGAGCTGGCTCTATGAAGCCTAGCAGGAGCAATTCAGCGCAGACTTTGTCTTGAGCAAGTTTTTCTATAGGTGGCTTGCGGTAGGGACTAGTGAATGCATGCTTGTCATTGTCCTTCTCTCTGTGCATAGGAGGCACAATCCCTTTGTAGCCCTCTCTCAAATCTTCCATAGTCCGCGCTACTGCTGGGGTCATTCTGTTTAGCATGGCTGCCATCTCTTTGCGCTGCGCCTCAGTGCCATCCCGATGATGACCGATGAAGAGGTCGCTGTCTGGATGTAGGGCCCCTCTATCTGCATTGGGTGTGACTGCTCTGTCTGGCATACTGTTGTTAATCCCCCCCTCCTGCAGATAGTTGGGGTCCATGTGACTAAGGCAGCTAGTGAGGCCTCCTTGTAGGCGGCCAGGTAGGAGGGAAGCTGGAGTGGAAGCTGGGCTAAAGGGGTCCATGTGTATTGGTAAAGCGCAAGCAGGGGACGCTTGGTAAACTGCTGCTTGGCCTTCCAGAAACTCTTGACCTGGTCGCCAGTAGACATCGTCCAGCTGCGTTGTGAAGAAGTCTTGGGGTTCTTCATAGTCGTCACTGACTGGGGTGGCTGAGGTAGGGGATGAAGTGCTGGCCATTATCAGCAATTAATCAACAAGGGTGAGGTGTGGGCAACTGCGAGAGCGGGGAGCAAAGGTGGCTGCAGCGTCTCATTCGAAGTCATCCTCACTGTTATAGACGGGTGGCCTGCGGATAAGGAAGATGGAGGTGGAGTGCAAGCTGGGTGCCGACATGTCATACCAATTGATGCATCGGGTTTGGTGGCACTGTTGCTCTTTATCAGCATGTATAGCGGTGCTCTCACGCGTTTTATGACTTGGTGACTACTTATGTACTCCCTTAGAACTATCGGCTCTCCTGAGCCAGCTTCCCGTGGGACTGAGTCATCTTGAGATGACTCAGTGGCAGCTTCCTGTCACCTACGTCTCCGGTCTGATCTGTACCCTGTTAGGTTCCTGTCTACCGCCTCCTTTCACCACAGGTGCCCCTTTATGGGTCTCCTGTGTCTGTAACGTAATCCTTGTCTCCGTGTATAGATTGGTGCGTCTGTTCCGCTGCTTTAATCTACTGTCCACTCTACCGGAGTGATTTCAAGCTGATAGGTCATTGGGCTCCTCATCACTACCACTGCTTTGATAATGCAACTTCCGCGAGGGCCTCCTGCCGGCTTTGTGAAACTTATCAAACTTAATGGTGTTTCATGGGCTCGTGGGATCCGCAGTGTCATTGTGAGCAATGGATGCGACCGAATCCTCCCAACGGGGGTGAAGGTTCCTCTAGATTGGCTAGACGACTGCGCGCCAGCGGCCTCTGCTGCCGGAGAGGAGGGTCCTTCCGCCATCAAGGAAGTAACCCCCCCCGATCAATCCTCCAACTTTACGGTTCCTTCTCTCAATGTTCGACGCCTTTCCTCTGATGTTGAGGATGTCCTGATGAAGCTGTGTTGTGTACAGACACAGATCATCCGTTGTGCATCAGACCCGCAGCCTCCTTTCGTCCCTTTCAATTATGATGAAGACTACTCTGCTACTACTGATGATGAGGAGGACTTGAAGAGTGCTACGAGTGCTGACTTCGGTGGCGTGACCCCATCTGCTGCTGCCACTCGTGTCTTTGAGACTTCCGCTGTTTCGCCGGTTTATGAGCCTCCTGATCAGCAGATGCCTAATCGAGAGCTTTCGCCTGTGTATCAGCCTCAGCCTTCGTCGGCGCCTCCCTTTGAGCCTGTTCCCCCGGCTTACCCGGAGGTGGCTAAGCCCACTTTCTTGAAGGGCTTTGCTTCTTTTTCCTCTGCATCTGCCCCCATGGAGCGTGGCCTCCCTGGCTACCACACTCGCTCTCGCGAGGCTGCTGTTTCCTCTGCACGCACCTCTGCTGCTGGTGCCTCCCTGGAACCCCCTCCGCCTCCGCCGGTGGAGCTGCCTCCTGCCCCTGGCCCTCCTCCTATGCTGCATACGCGGTCTTGCGCATCTTGGGAGCATCTGCTCACTGGCGGATCTCCTCCGACTTTGAACCTTCGGGACTACCGCCTGATCAACATGGATCGACGGGATGGTGAGTCCTTGAACCACTCTTTGTACGGTCGGATGGATATGCAGGCTACAATGGCAAATGTTAGTGTGAAGCTGAGGCATCGCCGAGTGATGGCTTTCTCTGAGCTTGGTGTCAGCATGAATTGCGGTGCTCTCACGCGTTTTATGACTTGGTGACTACTTATGTACTTCCTTAGAACTATCGGTCCTGACAGTACTATGTCAGCTTACTGTTGACTGCGTCATCGGTTCTTCTGACACGCGCTGTCTAACCTGTACCCTGATCAGGTTCCAGGCTACCGCCCCCCTTTCCTCCGCTGGTGTCCCTTTATGGTTCCACTATCTTTTGTAATAATTATTCTCGTCTCCGCATTTATAGATTGGCGTGCTGCACACACTAAGTCCACTCTCCGGAGTGTTATCCAAGCTGATAGGTTATACGGTCCCTCATTTACTACCACTGCTTTGCGATGCAACTTCCGCGAGGGCCTCCCGCTAATTTTGAGAAACTCCACGACAAGAATGGAGAATCTTGGACGCGCGGGATGCGCAGTGTCATTATAAGCAATGGCTGCGACCGTGTCCTTCCTAAGGAGGACCCGGGTCCTCTTGATGATTGGCTAGACGTCTGTGCACCAGCTGCCTCTGCTAGCGGTCATGAGAGTCCTTCCGCCATCGTGGAAGTGACCCCCCCCAATCAATCCTCCACCTTTACGGCTCCTTCTGCTACTGTCCGACGTCTCTCTCCTGAGATTGAGGACGTTCTGATGCGACTCTGCTGTGTTTCCACTCAGATTATCCAGTACGCAGGGGCGCCTCCACCTCCTGATGCCCGTTTTGACTACGACTATCAAGAACTTGCTCGTCATCGCCGTGCAGATGGCTATGCTGATGACTCTGATGATGGTGATGAAGATCTGCAGAGTGCTATGAGTGGTGACTTCGGTGGAGTCACTCCTTCCACTGCTACTCGAGTGTTCAATTCTACCGTCTCTCCTGTGTATGAGCCTCTGTCGGCACCTGCTCTTGCGCCTTCCCCGGAGTTTAAGCCTGATCCAGTCTCTGCGCCTCTGCTTGCGCCCCTTCCACCTGTCCACCCGGAGGTGGCCAGGCCGTCTTTGATGCAGAAGTCTGCGTCTTTCACCTTGCCTCCGGACCGAGGTCTGTCTGGCTACAATACTCGTGCTCGAGAGGCTTCTGCTGCTGCTGCTGGCCGCGCATCCTTTGCTGGCCCTTCGCAGGAGCCCCCTCCACCCCCCCCTCCGCCTGTGGAGCAGCCCCCTGCTCCTGGCCCTCCGCCATATGTGCCTCCTTCGCTGTCATGCGACTCCTGGGAGCATCTGCTCGATGGCGGACATCCTCTGCGTCTATCCCTGCAGGAATGCCGTCTTATCCGCCAAGCTCAACATGCTGGGGAATCCTTGGACCGCACTCTGTACGGTAGGCTGGATATGACTGCCACTCAGGCTATGGTTGATAGCAAGGGTCGCCCTAGGCCTAGGCGTGTGATGGCTTATTCTGAGCTAGGTCTAGAGTGTCGGGCTTTTCTGGGACCTGTTATGCCAGGGATTAACTACCCTCCTGCTAATGGTGTGACCTCTGGAGGGGTTGGGCGTAGGAACAGTGACCTGCGAGGTTACCAGTTTGTTAAGGTGCCACTCCCTTTCTGTCCTGTTCGTCCTGATTTCGAGCTCATTGTGCGTGTTGCGCGTTCCCTAGATCTCATCAGGAACTTAGATGACCAGCGCGCTTATGACGCTGGTCTTGCTGCTGAGTATTTTCTGGCGATTCGTGAGTCTTTAGCTCCTCGGTGTGCTCCTCCTGCTGCTGGAAATTCGGCCTCTCATGGTGAGTCTAGTGTCGATCCTGCACTGTTGGGTTTCAGTGCGCTTACCCTACCCCGCCAAGAGTTCATGATCTTATCCATGATGCTTGCCAACATGACGGATGCCCTAGTCAAGGTGTATAGGGACTTTGCTTCACCTCGGGATATCTTTTGCATATCCGGAGGCAGCAGTCCGATGCCCTTGCCTCGCGTGTCCCTCTCTTGCTGAAGGAGTATCATGCTTCGGCCATGGGCACTCATGAGCAGGTTGACGCTTTCTTTCGTCGGGTTCGCGGTATGTGCACTGACCTGCGCAGTGCTGGGTTTCCGCAGACTCAGCGTCACGCCATGGGCATTATAGTTCAAGGTGCGAGTCTGCCCCGGTTCGAAACGCTGCGGATTAAGTATGGTATCCTGATATACAACCAGCAACCTGTTGAGTACTGGTCCTGTCTAGAGGAATATAGGCAGCTAGATATTCTTAACATAGCGCTCCCTCAGTCGGATTCCAGGCATCCTGGTTGGTCCCGGACCGCTCCTCAGTTTCCTGCTAATGCTGCATTTCAGCGGCGGCAGAAGACTGGTGGTGGTTCTGGGTCGAACAAGAGGCGCCTGGAATGCACCTGGGGACCATGCCCCCACAAGGATGGTCACTCGGAGGACCGTTGCTGGACGAAGTTCCCTGCCCTGCGAAGGGTCCCTGGTCGTGCAGAACCAACGCTTCCTTCACCGTTGCCTGCTAACCTGGCCCTTCCAGGTCACCTTACTCCAAAGCAATTGTCTTCCTTGCAGGCTCAAATTGATGGGTTTGCTATGCAGAAGTAGCAGGTAAGCCCTGTCCTATTCTCCTGCACCTCTAGGTTCTCAAATGTGTGTAGTCCGAGCCTGTCTGAGGGGGTCTGGCATGTGGATTCTGGAGCTGGAATGTCCATCACAGGTGATAGATCTTTGTTCACTGTGTTTGATGTTCCACTGAATCTGCCATCAGTTCGATTTGGTGATGGTGTGGTTCAACGGGCAGTAGGTAAGGGATCCATTGAGTTATGTAGTGATTGGTTACCAACACCAATCATTCTAACTAATGTTCTCTACATACCTCACTGTCCGGTGAACCTCCTGTCAGTAAATGCTGTGGCTCATTCTCTCCACTGCAAGATTTCTTTTGATAGTATTAGTTGCACTGCCACTCAGGGCTCTTCTATTCTCTGGTCCTTCCCTGCCTCCAGTGATGGTGTTTACAAGTTTGCATGTAGGCCTTGTTACACCACCAGTGGCTGTTCGTTTGGTGCTGACAATTACCCAGCTTTTGCACTTGATGTTGATGAGGACGGTGGAGTTGTTATCCCTACCACTCCTGAATGGCTGTGGCATAGGCGGCTGGGTCACCCCGGCTATGATGCCATGCACAGACTTGTCAAGAAGGGTATGGTTAAGAACTTACCCCTCTCACTCAACCAGGTCCAAAAACTGGCTAAGATCCCTTGTGATGCTTGTCAAAAGGCTAAGGGCAAACGTCTCCCTTTTCCTAAAGCAAGCACTACTCCGATCAATGCACCTCTCCAACGCCTTCACTTGGACATCATGGGGCCAGTTCATATTAGAGGTCTGCGTGGGGAGTTTTATATTCTGTGCCTCACAGACCAACACTCTGGCTATGCTGAAGTGTTGTGCTTGAGGACCAGGGATGAAGCTCCCTTAGCAGTTCAGACTATCATCCTCAGATGGATGAATCAGCTGCACGGATTTGCCTTTAAGTGCCTGAGGTCTGACAGGGCTAAGGAGTTTATAGTAAAGTGGTTTGAGGATTGGCTGATATCGGTTGGGGCAGTGCATGAGTTATCTTTGGCATACACTGCACAGCAGAATGCAACTGTGGAGAGGTACAATGGGGTCTTACAGTCTATAGCTAGGAGCATCCACCTGGAGTCAAAGCTAACTAAGTCTTTCTGGCCCTATGCCTTCCTAGCTGCGTGTTACCTTCGTAATCGCTTGCCCAATCAGGGAGATAAGACTCCTCATGAGCTTTTCTTTGGGGTTCAGCCTGATGTGTCGATGTTGCGCGTGTTCGGATGCCCTTGCTACGTTACGTTAGTCAATGGGAAGAAGCGCAACAAGCTGGACGAAAGGGCGTTATCTGGTAGACTGGTTGGGTATTCCCTGGTGAGTAAGGGTTATTTTGTTTGGGTTCCTAAGTTGCGCCAGGTAGTAGAGAGTCGTGATGTACTCTTCTATGAGCAGTTTGATCATAACTGTATTCCTGGGCTATCTCCCTATGACGGGTCGCCGTATGTCTCTCGCATCCCTGCCGCTATCAACGGACATATGCCTGTGCCTACGGTTAATTCCCTTGACCCTTTGCTAACCCCAATTGTCGACCGCTGCCCTGATCATGGGATGACCTTGCGTCCCAGGTCAGGGGCTGATGGTGCTGTATTGTGTGTGAAGGCACTGGGCGGGCGAGATTCTGCAGTTCTTTCAGATAAAATCTTAGCCGAATCGCAGGGGGTCGCCAGGCCCTCCTCTGCGCCACATTTCGTCGGTGAAGATTTAGGATTACGACAGCCTTCGATCATAGTGGTACCTGGATCAGGTCCATTGACTAATAGTCGCCAACCTCCGACCACCTCGGATGGCTCGCGGGTGTCGTTCATTCAGACGCCTCCTGTCGTCCCTGGTGGATTACTCGGGTCAAGGCCATGTGATGAAGTAGCCGTTGCCGATAGTGCAAGTGATGATCTGGAACACTGGTCGGGTTCCGATACTGCGTATGGCTGGGGTGTTCCGGTCGACCCAGGCTTCGTTGATATAGAGGCAAATAAGGCCGGCCCTGTTCAACCAGGCAGTAGTTCTGCGCTGGGGGCTATACTACCGGTTACTGCTGATACTGCTGATATCCCCGCTGCTCATGTACAAGTACACTGCTTGTACGTGGGAGCATACATTTCCACTTCCACTGAACTGACCTTCAAAGCTGCCATGCTTCCCACCAGCCCTGACAGGGATCAATGGCTCCTTGCTATGAAGGATGAGATGGCGTCCCTACATGCCCATGGCACTTGGGCGCTCACTCCACTGCCTCCTAAACAGAGGGTCCTGTCTGGCAGGTGGTTATTTGTGAAGAAGGTTGGGGTTGATGGTTCTATTCGCTTCAAGGCACGTTTTGTGGTTCGTGGTTTTCTGCAGCGTCCTGGGTTGGATTTTCATGATGTATATGCCCCCGTTTCTTCTAAAGCAGGTCTGAGGGTGCTCCTGGCTGCCATCACTCATAGGAAGATGTTTGTTCGGCAGCTGGACATCAAGACTGCATTTCTGAATGCTCCCCTTGAACCTGGTCTGGACCTGTACTGCCACCAGCCTGAGGGCTTTAAGGTACTTGGTCCTAACGGTGTTCCCCTTGTGTGCAAGCTGATCAAGTCCCTTTATGGTTTGAAACAGGCGCCCAGGGCTTGGAGTATGGATGTCAAGCGGGTATTGGTTGCACATGGTTTTATTATGTGCAAGGCGGAACCTGCTCTGTATTTTAGGAGGGATTCTAATGGTGGGTGGAGCTATGTCCTAACCTATGTTGATGATTTTATCTGTGCTTTTAGTGAGCTGGATAGGTATGTTTTGCTGATCAAGGCTATGGAGAAAGCTGGCTGGGAGGTCAAAGAGATGGGTGTGCCGGTTCAGTTCCTCTCCTTGGACATGGCTTGTACACTTGACTCTGACGGCAGGTGTGTTCAGATCAACCTCTCCCAGCACTCCTACATTGTTGATCTGGTGGAGCAGTTTGGTCTGACTGCTGCTGCCAAGCCCAGGTTTGGTGCCCCCATGGACAAGTCCACCGTCACTGACCCACCTGGAGAACCCCTGTCCTCTAATAGCCAGTACCTCTCTCTTGTTGGTGCTTTGCTATACCTGGCTACTTGCACCAGGCCTGATATTGCCTTTGCTGTGAGCTACCTGTCCAGGTTTTCTGCTCACCCTACCGTCCCCCTGTGGGGGGCAGCCAAGCGTTTGCTTTTGTATTTGAGGTCACATTCCCACCTGGGACTCACTTACACACACAGCCCTGATTTCTCTTTTACTGTCTTTAGTGACTCATCCTTTGCTGATGATGGGTCTGACAGGAGATCTCAGACTGGCTTTGCTGTCCTGGCTGGAGGGTGCATAGTGAACTGGATGAGCAAGAGGCAGCCTACAGTTGCCATTAGCTCTTGTGAGGCTGAGTATCAGGCCCTGTCTCAGGCTGCCAGGGAGGTGCAATGGTTGAAGAAGTTGAGGGTGGATCTGGGTCTGCCTTGTGATTTAGTTACCATTCAGGGTGACAACATAGGGTCTCTGAGATGGGCCAATGACTGGCAGCTCCTCCCTCGCAGCAAGCACATTGATGTTATTCATCACTACATCAAGGAGCTGGTGGAGGACGGTTCACTAGATGTTGCCTATGTTAACACCAAGGACAACTGTGCTGACCCCTTCACCAAGCCCCTTGATCCTGCTGTGTTCTGGAGGTTTATGCGGATGCTTGGGATGACCGCTTCTTCTTAGGGTATATAAATTTTTTTTTGTTACATCGGTTTCTTTGGTTATCATTGTATGGCATTAGGTTCCTATTCCCGGATCGGGTTTTCTATACCGTTGTTACCCATCTTTGATATTCGGTTTTCATCCTTTTCTAACTTGGCAAATTTTGGTTTTTGCCGTGTTTCATTCCTTCCTATAAACCTTTGGGTTTCCATTTGAAGTTCTCTCGAATTTTCGGAGTTCTTTGATTTTTTTTTTTTTTTTTTTTTTTTTTTCAATCTGTTACATATAGTTCTATGTCACCAGTGCCATAGGTGGAGAAGTAGTATTGTATGTCACCTGTGTCATAGGTGGAGTGTCAGCATGAATTGCGGTGCTCTCACGCGTTTTATGACTTGGTGACTACTTATGTACTTCCTTAGAACTATCGGTCCTGACAGTACTATGTCAGCTTACTGTTAACTGCGTCATCGGTTCTTCTGACACGCGCTGTCTAACCTGTACCCTGATCAGGTTCCAGGCTACCGCCCCCCTTTCCTCCGCTGGTGTCCCTTTATGGTTCCACTATCTTTTGTAATAATTATTCTCGTCTCCGCATTTATAGATTGGCGTGCTGCACACACTAAGTCCACTCTCCGGAGTGTTATCCAAGCTGATACTTGGTACCAGGTGTCGTTCTTTTCTTGGTCCAGTCACTTCTGGGATTCTGTATCCCCCAGATCATGGTGTTACCTTTGGTGGTACGAGGCGTAGTGATCACGAGAAGCTTGGTTATCAGTTTGTGCGAGTGCCTGTCCCTCTGTGTCCTGTTAGCCCAGATTTCGAGCTGCTTATGAGTGTTGCGAGGTCCATTCCTGTGATTAGGAACATAGACGACCAGCGCGCTCTTGACGCTGGTCTTGCTGCGGAGTATTTCATGGACATTCGTAGGTCCTTGGCTCCTGTCCCTTCTGCGATTGGAGCTGGGTCTAATACCCTCATTCATGGTGAGTCTCGGTTTGATCCTGCACTGTTGGGGTTCAGTGCACTGCCTCTCGAACGTCAGGAGTTCATGTGTTTAACTATGATGCTCGCGAACATGGAGGACGATATGGTCAAGGTATACCAGGACTTTGCCACCCCTCGGGATATCCTTTTGGATATCCGGAAGACGCAGTCTGATGCCCTTGCCTCTAGAGTCCCTCTCATGCGTATCGAACTTCATAATGCGCACATGGGCCCTTCTGACCGTGTCGATGATTTCTTTCGCATGGTTCGCAGTCTGTGCACTGACCTCCGCAGTGCTGGACATCCTGTCACTCAGCGCCACGCCATGGAAACCATTGTGAATGGGATCCGTTTGATCCGATTTGAATCGCTGCGGATCCAGTACGGTATGATGTTGGCTAACAGACAGACTGTAGATTACTGGTCTTGTCTGGAGGCATATCGGTCTCTCGACATTTTGAACATTGCTCTCCCCAGGTCCGACTCCAGGCATCCTGGTTGGTCCCGGGACGCTCCCCAGGTTCCTGCCAATGCTGCGTTTCAGCGTGGGCAGGGATCTGGTTCTCAGGGTTCTGGTTCCAACAAGCGACGTCTGGATTGCACTTGGGGCCCATGCCTCAGCAAGACGACCCACTCGGAGGATCGCTGTTTCACGAAGCATCCGCACCTGCGTAAGACCAAGCCTGGTGCACCGGTTACCAATCCGGTGCCCATGGCCTTGGCCCTTCCAGGTGTGCTTACTCCGCGGCAGCTGGCCTCCTTGCAGGCTCAGATTGATGGGTATGCTTTGGACAAGAAATAGGAGGTACGCTCTGTCCTTTTCTCTTGCACTGCGAAATTTTCAAATGTCTGCAGCCCGAGCCTGTCTGAGGGTGTCTGGCATGTTGATTCTGGAGCTGGGATGTCAATCACAGGTGATATGTCTTTGTTCACTGTGTTTCATGCTTCTGAGACTGGGCCAGCAGTTAAATTTGGTGATGGTGTGGTTCAACGGTCTGTGGGTCAGGGTTCTATTGTGTTAGGTAGTGATTGGTTACCAACACCAATCACTTTAACCAATGTTCTCTACATCCCACACTGTCCGGTGAACCTCATTACATTACATTACATTACATTACATGTTAAAGTCTACTTGACACCGCGAGGGTGTATGAGACTCTGTGCTTTAAACAAAAAGAAAAAGCACCCACAAAGCAAAAAACCCCATTACATCAGGGGTGTGTCGAGGACAAACAAACCAAACTCCCAACCACCGTTTTGGTGGCGTAGGTATTAAACCCCTTAGAGCAGGACCCAGATCTCAACCACTTACAGTGGCGGAGGTAAGAAGCTAACAAATGAGAAGTCTCAAGAAGAAAAAAAAGGGATAATAAATTACGGTGCCACTAAGCAGTCCAGGGCTTCCTGTCTTGCTCTTCTACAAGTAGAAAGATAGTCGGCTAGGTTGCTCCAAAAAGACTTAGTGCCATTTCCATTCATAAAGGTTCTGAATGTGGAATCGCAGAATTCCACATTCCATACGGTTAAGTCGGTATCCTCATGGACATGCCTATAAATATCTGTAAACAGATTCTGGTAGCGGAGGCGAATATCATTATAAAAAGGGCACTCAAACATATGCATTTCATCCTCAGTTTTTTGGAACCCACACATTTGACAGTGTCTCATTGAGCGAGGGATGTGTGCTCTATCCACCACCCTCATTCTTTCTGTGTTCAGCCAATGGGAACCCATTCTAAACTGTGCTATAGAACGAATCTGATCCTGCTTATGTAAGGCGGATGTAAAGGGAATCAAGCCATTCTCATCATTGCTGTTGGCTGCGAACCATTTTTGGTATCGGAGGCGTTTAAAGCCAACCCTTCTCTCATCAGGGATGTCTCTAACTGCATTGGTGTCACTTGGGTACTTAAACCTCCATGACTCAAAAACTTCAGACATAATACCTTCGACATCGACAGCCTCCAAAATGTTGATGTTTTTACTGGATCCTAGCTTGTGGAGAGCACAACGCAAGTCATGAACCCAGCCAGTGTTGGAGTCAAAAGATTCCTCAAGAGCCATTCTAATGAGATCCTCAGGTTCTTTATGTATGGTCTTGTTCCAGAAGCGCAAAGCTTGTTTAAGCCAAGCAAAACACAACGGGGTTCTACCCAGCTCTTCCATGATAATATTAGATGTAGTAGATTGGCAAACACCCAACATTTGTTTAAGTATACCTCTATGCCATTTCTCACAAGCATGGTCATTTGAGATAAGTGTGTTGTTCAGAATAGAAGGAGCCCACACCTCACAGCCAAAATTCAGGATAGGTTGTACAAGAGAATCAAACAGGTGGGTGAGAATATCAATATTGTATATCTCCATAGTATGGCATCGCCTACGAAGCATGTGGTGTGCCTTTTGGGCCTTAGTGAGCATCCTAGAAAAAGCAGCTTTTGCACGATTGCTTGAGTCACCATCCACAAAGAGGGATCCCAAGTAGATAAAAGATAACTTTGTAGAAAGTTGTGCTCCATCATAGACAAATTTGTAATCAGGATCCATGCGGGCCTCATCACAGAATTGTTTGTTGAAAACGACAATCTCAGTTTTCTTTATATTCACAGCCATCTTAGTAGCCTCGCAGAAATCTCTCAGGCAGTCAAGCATCGCTTGCATATCTGCCGGGGATTCTGCCATTATAGCTAGGTCATCAGCATAAAGTAACAGTTGCAGAATCTTTCCCCTAAGCTCAGCCCCTACATTTGGGAGCTTGGATTGGAGGAACGATTCAATTCTATCAATGAACAGACCGAATAGGAGTGGGGTCATGTCAGTAAATGTGGGGTCATGTCAGTAAATGTGGGGTCATGTCAGTGGGGTCATGTCAGTAAATGCTGTTGCCCATGCTCACAACTGCAAGATTTCTTTTGATAGTCTTAGTTGTACTGCCACACAGGGCTCTTCTGTTCTGTGGTCTTTCCCTGCCTCCAGTGATGGTGTGTACAAGTTTGCATGTAGGCCTTGTCACACCCCTCGTGGCCGTTTGTATGGTGCTGAAGATTATCCAGCTTTTGCTCTTGATGTTGATGAGGATGGTGGAGTTGTGATCCCTACCACTCCTGAATGGTTGTGGCATAGGCGGCTGGGTCACCCTGGCTATGATGCCATGCACAACCTTGTAAGGAAGGGTTTGGTTCAGAACTTACCCCTCACTCTCCAACAGGTGCAAAGACTGTCTAAGATCCCATGTGATGCTTGTCAGAAGGCAAAGGGAAAACGTATCCCTTTTCCTAAAGAAAGCAAAACTAGGATCCGTGCCCCATTACAACGCCTTCACTTGGACATCATGGGGCCATTTAATATTAGGGGCTTGCGTGGGGAGTTTTATGTTCTGTGTCTCACTGACCAATACTCTGGCTATGCTGAGGTCTTGTGCTTGAGAACCAGGGATGAAGCTCCCTTAGCAGTTCAAACTACCATCCTCAGATGGATGACTCAG
This sequence comes from Chlamydomonas sp. ICE-L, assembly GCA_013435795.1. Classification (NCBI taxonomy): domain Eukaryota; kingdom Viridiplantae; phylum Chlorophyta; class Chlorophyceae; order Chlamydomonadales; family Chlamydomonadaceae; genus Chlamydomonas; species Chlamydomonas sp. ICE-L. Next base: position 147,052,853 of record JACBWV010000610.1, on the reverse strand, counting down.
CTGCATGGATTTGTTTTCAAGTGTCTTAGGTCTGACAGGGCTAAGGAATTTATAGTGAAGTGGTTCGAGGATTGGTTAGAATCGGTTGGTGCTGTGCATGAATTGTCCATGGCTTACACTGCTCAGCAGAATGCGACTGTGGAACGGTACAATGGGGTCCTTCAGAACGTAGCTAGGAGCATTCACTTGGAGTCTAAGCTCACTAAGTCCTTCTGGCCCTATGCCTTCCTCGCCGCGTGTTACCTACGCAACCGGCTGCCTAATCAGGGTGACAAGACTCCTTATGAGTTGTTCTTTGGGGTTCTACCTGATGTATCGTTATTGCGCGTGTTCGGGTGCCCATGCTATGTTACCTTAGTGAATGGGAAGAAGCGCAATAAGCTTGACGAAAGGGCGTTATCTGGTAGACTGGTTGGGTATTCTCTGGTGAGTAAGGGTTATTTTGTTTGGGTTCCGAAGTTGCGCCAGGTGGTAGAGAGTCGTGATGTGCTCTTCTATGAACAGTTTAGCTATAACTGTATCCCTGGGCTCTTTCCCTATGATGGATCTCAGTATTTTTCTCGCACCCCTGCCGCTATCATCGGTAAAGGGCTTGATACTACTGACAATGTCCTGGGCCCTTTACCAACCCCGATTGTTGACCGCTTTACTGGTCATGGGATGACGATGCGTCCCAGGCCAGGTAATGATGGTGCTGTATCGCGTGCGGCGGCATTGGGCCAGGGGGAGTCTGATGTTCCTTCAAGCTCTAATTTATTCGAATCTCAGGGGGTCGCCGGGCCTTCCTCTGCGCCACGTTTCGTCGGTGAAGTCGTAGGATTAGGACAGCCTCGGGTCATAGTGGAACCTAGTACAGGTCCACTGGCCACTAGTCGCCACCCCCCGTCCACCTATTCGGATAGCTCGCGGGAGTTGTTGATCACTTCACCCCCTGCTATACCTGGTGGTTTATACCGGACCAGGCATTGCGACGATGTGGCCGTCACAGATGATGTGAGTGATGACCTCGAACACTGGTCCGGGTCAGATACTGCGTATGGCTGGGGTGTTCCAGTATACCCAGGCTTCGACGATTTAGAGGCAAAGGAGGCCGGCCTTGTTCAACCACGCATGAGTGCTGCGCTGGGGGCTTTATTACCGGTTACTGCTGATACTGCTGATATCCCCGCTGCCCAGGTACAAGTACACTGCTTGTACGTGGGGGCTTTTATTTCTACCTCTACTGAACTCTCTTATAAAGCTGCAATGTTACCTACCAACCCTGACAGAGATCTCTGGCTGCAGGCTATGAAGGATGAGATGGCCTCCCTCCATGCTCATGGCACTTGGGTCCTCACTCCACAGCCTTCTAGGCAGAGGATTCTATCTGGCAGATGGTTATTTGTCAAGAAACATGGGGCTGATGGTTCTTTGCGTTTTAAAGCTCGTTTTGTAGTTCGTGGTTTTCTGCAACGTCCTGGGCTGGACTACCATGATGTATATGCCCCCGTCTCCTCTAAAGCAGGTCTTCGTGTGCTCCTTGCTGCCATCACTCATAGAAAAATGTTTGTGAGGCAGCTGGACATCAAGACTGCATTCTTGAATGCCAAGCTGGAACCTGGTCTGGACCTGTTCTGTTACCAGCCTGAGGGCTTTCATGAACTTGGTCCTGACAATGTTCCCCTTGTGTGCAAGCTGATTAAATCTCTTTATGGTTTGAAGCAGGCACCCAGGGCTTGGAGCAAAGATGTAAAGCAGGTTTTGGTTGCCCACGGTTTTACCATGTGCAAAGCTGAACCTGCTCTGTATTTCAGGAGGGATTCTACTGGTGGGTGGAGCTATGTCCTGACCTATGTGGATGACTTTATCTGTGCTTTTAGTGAGCTGCATAGGTATGCCTTGCTGATCAAGGCTATGGAAGCATCTGGGTGGGAAGTCAAGGAAATGGGTGTACCTGTCCAGTTCCTTTCATTGGACATGACTTGTACACTTGATTCTGACGGCAGGTGTGTTAAGATCGACCTCTCCCAGCACTCCTACATTGTTGAGCTGGTGGAGCAGTTTGGTCTCACTGCTGCTACCAAGCCCAAGTTTTCAGTTCCCATGTCCAAGTGCACTGTCACTGATCCTCCTGGAGAACCTCTGGCCTCTAATAGCCAGTACCTCTCTCTTGTGGGGGCTTTGCTGTACCTGGCTACCTGCACAAGGCCTGATATTTCTTTTGCTGTGAGCTACCTGTCCAGGTTTTCTGCTCAACCCACTGCCCCCCTGTGGGCTGCAGCCAAGCGCTTGCTTTTGTATTTGAGAGAACATTCCCATCTGGGCCTCACTTACACTCACAGCCCTGGTTTCTCTTTTACTGTCTTTAGTGACTCATCCTTTGCTGATGATGGGTCTAACAGGAGATCTCAGACTGGCTATGCTGTGCTTGCTGGAGGCTGCCTTGTGAACTGGATGAGCAAAAGGCAACCCACTGTTGCTGTTAGCTCCAGTGAGGCTGAGTATCAGGCCCTGTCTCAGACTGCCAGGGAGGTGCAATGGTTGAAAAAGTTGAGAATTGATCTAGGGCTGCCTTGTGACCTGGTCACCATTCAGGGTGACAACTTGGGGTCCTTGAGCTGGGCCAATGACTGTCAGCTGCTCCCTCGCAACAAGCACATTGATGTCATCCATCACTATATCCAGGAGCTGGTGGAGGATGGCCAGGTGGATGTTGCCTATGTTAACACTAAGGACAACTGTGCTGACCCCTTCACCAAGCCCCTTGATCCTATGGTGTTCTGGCGTTTCATTCGCATGTTTGGAATGACTGCTTCTCCTTAAACCAATTTTTTTGGTTACATGTATTCTAGAATTTTGGTTACATGTATTCTGGAATTTTTGGTTACATTTTAGGGTTTCTTTGGTTACATTTAGAGTTTCTTTAAGTTATCATTGATTGGCATTAGGTTCCTATTCCCGGATCGGGTTTTCTATACCGTTGTTACCCGACTTTGATATTTAGTTGTCCTCTTATATCCACTTGGCAAATTTTGGTTCTTTGCCTTGCTTCATACCTTCCCTTACACCCTTCGGGTTTCATTTGAAGTTTCTCTCGATTTTTTTTTCGGAGTTCTTTGATTTTTTTTTTTTTTTTTTTTTTTTAATTTGTTACATATAGTTCTATGTCACCAGTGCCATAGGTGGAGTAGTACTATTGTATGTCACCTGTGTCATAGGTGGAGTATCAGCATGTATAGCGGTGCTCTCACGCGTTTTATGACTTGGTGACTACTTATGTACTCCCTTAGAACTATCGGCTCTCCTGAGCCAGCTTCCCGTGGGACTGAGTCATCTTGAGATGACTCAGTGGCAGCTTCCTGTCACCTACGTCTCCGGTCTGATCTGTACCCTGTTAGGTTCCTGTCTACCGCCTCCTTTCACCACAGGTGCCCCTTTATGGGTCTCCTGTGTCTGTAACGTAATCCTTGTCTCCGTGTATAGATTGGTGCGTCTGTTCCGCTGCTTTAATCTACTGTCCACTCTACCGGAGTGATTTCAAGCTGATACTCTTCCGTATCCTGGAGGGGAAAGAGAAGAGGAGAGTATGCTGTTGTTGGTCGTGGAAGGGGGCGAGCACAGGGCTCGGCTTGTCTCCCTTGCACAACTGCGTACGCGTCCAGCGGCAAACCGAAACCTTGGACAGGTGGGTAAAGGCGGGTGCTGGTGTAGCAGCTATCCAAGTAGGGATAGTGATTTGAGAACAGACTGTATGTGCCCTGGATTGAGGGGGAGATGCACACAGAAGCGTCAGTCATAGGTCTGATTGGATCACTTGGGGTGACCAATGGGTGTGAAAGGTGGAGGGACGCCCCGGAGTGTTCCATGCTCCTGGGGTCGAGCACACTCCCCATACTGCGTGGGGTGAGAGTGACTTGGATGGGCAGGCCCTGTTCCTTACCCCAGGTGAGGACAGATGAGTAGTTGTCCCATGCCGGCAAGTCTTGGATGCACTTGTGTAGAAGGTTGACGTCTCCAAGGTACAGCGAATTGTCACTCTTGGTCTCATAGCTGTAGCTTTTCATGCTGTGCGCATGGGTTACCATATGCATGAGAAGGGTCACTTAGAACGCTGACCAGTTGGGGTGAGAAAAGCGGATGGAGGACATGCTGAATGGAGTGTGATGACGGAGGTGGGGGAAGAAGCGGAGGATGTCCATCATTAGGTTGATGGGTGCTGTCTGTCCAGGTTTGTTCCATATGATGGACTCTGTTGGGTGGGTGGGTGGTCCCTCGAAGGGTGGCACCTGTCCATCCCTGCCGCAACATGCGCTTTGTATGACGCCATGTTTTGGGTTGGCGTGGCTGTTTCGGAAAGTGGGTTGAACATGACAACTATGTGGTTGTGCACCGCTTTGACCACTAGGGAAGCAAAGCGTGAATTGTCCCGGTTGATTGGATAGCAGGCTGCCATGTCCTTGAGGTACCGCTCTGTTCGTGGCTGTATGGCTTGCCTCCATCTGCTTGAGGAAGCGAGCAAGTTGTGGTCATCGGTGGGTGTGAGGTGGTGTGTAGTTAGGAGGTTCTCACGGCGGCCATCCAAGTTGTGGCCTGTTGGAGAGCTCCATATGTACTCCCATGGGACAGTGCATGGTACCCTTGGGGGGTGAAGGTGCACCCAAGTTGTCACCAAGGTTGCTGCTGATATGAGCAAAGCTGTGCAGAAGACAGGGTGGGGGTCATGCCGAGGGTTGTCTCGAGCTGCAGGGTGGTTGGGTTGGTGGCTCAGGATGTGTTCCACAGCTGCTGACAGGACGTTGCGGTACTGCACGACATTGTTGAGTGCAGTTGAGGAGTTGACCCGGCGAGGGGTCTCATCAGGCGCCCATGTGGGTGGTTGAGCAGTATTCCAGTAACCTTTGGGGTAGGAGTGGATGGAGATAAGGGATGTAGCAGAGGGCGGGAGGACCAACAAGTAGTTGAGGTAGTCTAAAGGAACGGTTGAAGTTCCGAGGACAGGGCTACGTGAGGGTCCGTGGGGCCATGTGAAGCACTGGATCGTACCACGAAGTGGTGAGTCAAGGCGGAGGGTGCGGTGCACCTCCGAATTCGTCAAGTCTGTCAGATAAGGTTGGAGGACTTCTGCTACAGTCCAGTCGCGGCTGTGAATAGCGGCAAAGGGGATGTGCAGTGAGTCCATGAGAGCTTGTTGGACGTCAGAGAAGAGGAGGAAGAAGCGGGCTGCCAATGTGTCGTTGGCAGCCAAAGTCCAAGCTATCAAGGACCTGCCCTACCCAAACAACTTCAAGGACCTCAAGACCATCCTGGGTAAGCTGCGCTACTACGGTTGTTTTTGTAAAAACTTTTCAGCCATAGCCAGACCCCTCAATGACCTCACCAAGAATGATGTCAAGTGGACTTGAGGACCTGAGCACACAGCAGCCATGGACGCCATCAGGAGGAATATCAGCACACCAGGCAAGGTTTTGCGACGCTTTGACATCAACGCGCGCACCCTCATCCACTGTGACTGGAGCCAACATGGATTAGGAGCAGTGCTCGACCAGCTCAACTCGGAAGGTAACGAATACCTCGTCGCCGGTGCCAGCCGCAGCCTTAACAAGCATGAAGCACGGTACAGCAGCTTCAAAGGGGAAATGCTGGCTGCCTGCTGGGCTTGCAAGATCTTTCGAGTGTATGTCATCGGACTACATTTCACACTTGTCACTGATCACCAGCCTCTGATGTGGATGTTTTCCTCTGCCAACATCACCGGTGCCATCGCTCGATGGGCATGCATGCTGCAGTCATTTGATTTTGACATCATGCACAGACCAGGTGCACAGCATGGCAACGCAGACACACTGTCTAGGTTTCCCTGCCCCACAGCAGAGGACAACACTGGCGCTCGCATTGACCTGGACAGCGACCTGTACGCAGCATTTCCAACAGTGCCCACCAACCCTTATGTGCCCCTAGACCTGACACAAGGGCACATCGTGGACTGCATCCTTGACGTCAGATCTGTCTTATCCATCTGCACAACACCCCTGCCTGCCGTCATCACATACATGGCCCAGAATGGCATCACTCTATACGAGATGTGCGGGGGAATGTGTGCAGGATTGGAGGCCGCACTGCGCAATGGCATCCAAGTTAACAGGTATATCTACAGTGACATTGCGCCCGCTGCTCAGACAGTCGCCCGCTATAGGACGCAAGCTTTGACCAACCTCTACCCCCATCTGCTCAAGTCATACGCCTGCGACCATGCCTTCATGACGCTGCCCCAGGATGTAACCAAGATCACACCAGAACAGCTCATGACCGCAGCTGTGAACGATCAATCACAGTGGCTCATCATAGCCGGTCCAGAGTGCCAAGACTTCAGCCCAGCAGGAGGCAACAGAGGACTCAAGGGACCCCGGGCCGCCGTCCTACAGGCTTGTATCACCGTCTAAGGGTACATCCAGCAGCTACAGCACCCTCGGAAACCCCTCTACATCGTGGAGAATGCAGCAATGCAGCACAACTTCCGATCAAAACATATTGCTACGCAAGACTTCAACGCAGTCAACAGAACTCTTGGCCTCCCTATCTGCGTGCTGCAACATTCAATTTTGGAGCGCACAGACTCCGCAACAAGTGGCAGCACTTGGTCGACCCCCTTGATCTCCAGCTCTAGCTCAACAAGACCCGTCGGACTGCCAACATTTCAACCAACGCCTTCTTGGATCCAGGACGGAACACAACAAGGGTCTACAGATCAGACACAGCCCCTTTTTGCTTAGCTAACAAGATCGGACAAGAGCGCAACGTACTGCCTACTCTAGTAGCGTACCCTCTGTCTCGAGCCTTCAGACCTGACAAGCCAGGCATGATCTACTCTCTCTAGGGCGGCGCATGGTCTGAACCAAACCCTTCTGAGAGAGAACGCATGCTCGGATACTACACAGGAGCAACAACAACACCAGGTCTCACTCAAAACCAGAGGCATATCCTCACAGGCAACAGCATGGATCAGCGAGCCTTGGCAGCAATCATCAGAAAGACCTTGGAAATGGCAATCCCTACATGTCTGACATCTATGCTGGAATTTCAGCCCCCCCCCAGACCTGAGTTACTGCCTTCTCCCAGCCCTGCTCTTCTTCTGACAACATCTCCCAGCTATCCCAGCAATTCTGGCGGTCGCACATCAGACCCCACGCCTCCGACACGCCAGTTCTATGGCACTGAGCTCGCTTGCCTGCTGGCAGTCACCAGGAGCAAGGCTGTCAAGCCACACATCTGGCCATCACAGCCACCTGCACCAGCCAACAGCCCCCAGCCCCCAGGCCCCAGCCCCCAGCCCCCAGCCAACAGCCAACAGCCAACAGCCACCGGACCTCAGCCATTGCACCACGCCCCTCCTTTGCCTCTTCTGCCATCTTCAGCTACAAGTCCTCCACTCGCCCCAGACAGACAGTTGGATACCTGATCTGCGGCTTGCTGCAATGTCCAAGGACACTGACGGTCTAGACATCCACTTTGATAAGTTTGTCTTAGAGTACTTGAGGCGAGGAGTCCTCGGCTCCAACTGGACGACATCTCGTACTAGGCGGGTACTAGCAAGGTCAAGAAAGTACAGGCTCGGCGCATCTCCAACGGGAGAAGAGAGGATCATACGCATCCTGGCACACGGCATTGAATGCATCGTCCCAGCCCCCAGCAAGAGATCCATCCTCATTCAGAGGGCCCACGAGACCAGCGGACACTTTGGGGCACGTAGAACAGCTTACTTAGTGGTCAGCTCTTTCTGGTGGCACGGCGTTGTCAAACAAGTCAACACATGCAAGATCTGTGACCAAGCCATGGCCTACTTCAACCAGCCAACAGCCACATTGCAATCCCACCCGATTCATGGCCTCTTCTTCGCTTGGGGAATTGATTTGTCTGGTCCCTACAACAAGACAGCCAGGGGCAACACTATGCGCATGCACGCCATGGAGTATTTCAGCGCCGCGCTCGTAGTGGTCCCCATATCAGCCAAGGAGGCCATCCATACCGCCTACGCGTATTCTCATGGAGTCTTGGCACACTTTGGAGCATACACACTCTGCATCCCTGACGATGGTCCCGAGTTCCAAGGCAAATTCAAGGAACATCTGCTTCACAACTTCATTGACCACAGGACTGTCCACCCTAACCACCCTCAGGGCAACGGTTTTGTGGAGCGAAGCGTCGGTACCATCAAGGCAGCCTTGACCAAGATCTGCTCTGAAAACCTGGCCACTGACACATGGGACATTGACATTGCCAAGGTCGTAACAGCGTACAACTGTAGCCCTCAGGAGACTACTAAGTGCGCCCCCTTCACTCTACTTAACGCCCGGGCTCCGGTCATGAACAACCCTGAGGCGCAGCTTGCCATGACAGCGCCGCTGCCCGACCTGACAGACAGCACACCGGTGCAAGCTCTGACTGACACTCTCCTGGAGCGCGCTCAATGGATCAAGAGAGTCAGCCCAACTATTGCCAATCACATAGCAATCGCCCACCACAGGGACACCCTGCGCTACGCAAAGATCAGGGGGGGAGCCTATCAACCTCGCCTACGCAAATTCCAGGTGGGAGACTTTGTGCACATCCGCCGTCCCAACGTGCGCAACTCCTTGCAGATGGCTGCCCAAGGCATGATCCTGCGCATCATCGATCTCAAACCAACTGAAGTCGTCGTCTTGCAAGGACGTTGCGGTTGCACCATCACCAAACATGCCCGCAATCTGTCTCCTTGCCACCTCCCTAACTTGGATGGCACAATCAGGCCAGACTTAGCAGTCCCACCCCCCAGCCTAGCCTGCAGCGTCTGCAACTTCCCTGACAACGCCAATTGCATGCTACTCTGCGACGGCTGTGGAGCAGGTTACCACACTCACTGCCTTGACCCACCTCTCTCTGCAGTGCCCGTCGAGGACTGGTTCTGCCCAAACTGCAAAGCCAGCGGCATCACTGCAATCCCCGCAGGACGCACCCCGGTAGCACCACAAAAGGAACCTAACCTTTTCCCCACCCGCAGACTCGCTCCAGAGACAGAGCCGCCCTCGCCTGCGATCAACATTATCTGATGCGTAATCCAGAAGTGGAAGGTGGATCGAATCTTTCTCTGCGTATCCATGGATGTATGAAGAGATTGGATTGTCTTTTATTAGGAACAGTTGCTTTTATTTTATTTTCTGATCATCCAGAAGAAGAAGAAAAAGACGATAAGTTAAAAGGAAATCAGCGAATTATTAAATACACGTTTTATTTTATTTTATGATTTGTTCGAGTTTACATTTTTATGGTAAATATATTTTGAAGACGGAGAGCATCCAAATTGCGGGCTCAAGCTATGCAACCAAGTTCAGGTCAAGGCAACAATCTCAAACCCAGAAAGGGCAGCATGGCCAGGCAACAAGCTAAAAACTAGCAAACCCAGCATGGGCAGGCAACAAGCTCAAACCCACCAAGGACAGCATGGCCATGCAAGACGCTCAAACCCAGCAAGGGCACCATTGCTAGGCAACAAGCTCAAACCCAGAAAGGGCAGCATGGCCATGCAAGACGCTCAAACCCAGCAAGGGCACCATTGCTAGGCAACAAGGTCAAACCCAGAAAACCCAGCAAGGGCATGCAACAAGCTCAAACCCAGCAATGGCAGCATGGCGAGGAAACACTCTCAAAACCAGCAATGGCAGCATTGCTAGGCAACAAGCTCGAACCCATCATTTTGGGTCGGTGGCTTCATGTCATTGTTCAAGTTCATTGTCACGTTTAGCCGACTGGGATACGCCTTATATTAGCCTCCACCAAAAGGTTGGGGTAGAATCACTGTACCATACAGGCACTATGGTTATGAAAGTTGTTGTCTACCATACACCTGCGGCATATACATATCAATATCAATAATATCATACATACCGAGTAGAATCAAACCACCTTCCTAGACCGGTACGGGACAATACTCCGTGATATCATACATACCGAGTAGAATCAAACCACCTTCCTAGACCGTTACGGGACACTACTTCGTGCCCACGATTAAACCCAGCATGGGCAGCAGCCGGGTGGCTTCAGGTCATGAAGTTCATCGCCATGGTAGATGCCATGAGGGGCGCTGCGTGCATCAGCTTCGACGTTGAGAGGCACAAGGTTGGTGCGTGAATTGTATGAGGGCTCTACCTCCTCGGCAGTGCTAAAGCGGAGGGCTTCTTGGGACTTAGACCGGTACAGGACACTACTTCGTGCCCACGATTAAACCCAGCATGGGCAGCAGCCGGGTGGCTTCAGGTCATGAAGCTCATCGTCATGGTAGATGCCATGCGGGGCGTTGCGTGCATCAGCTTCGACGCTGAGAAGCGCAAGGTTGATGCGGGAATTGTATGAGGGCTCTACCTCTTAGACCGGTACAGGACACTACTTCGTGCCCACGATTAAACCCAGCATGGGCAGCAGCCAGGTGGCTTCAGGTCATGAAGCTCATCGCCATGGTAAATGCCATGAGGGGCGCTGCGTGCATCAGCTTCGACGTTGAGAGGCACAAGGCTGGTGCGGGAATTGTATGAGGGCTCTACCTCCTCGGCAGTGCTAAAGCGGAGGGCTTCGTGGGACTTAGACCGGTACGGGACACTACTTTGTGCCCACGATTAAACCCAGCATGGGCAGCAGCCGGGTGGCTTCAGGTCATGAAGATCATCGTCATGGTAGATGCCATGAGGGGCGCCGCGTGCATCAGCTTCGACGTTGAGAGGCACAAGGTTGGTGCGGGAATTGTATGAGGGCTCTACCTCCTTGGCAGTGCTAAAGTGGAGGGCTTCGTGGGACTCAGCCCATCTAAGGTGGTTGGCATAGTGAAAAGCCACCTATGAGGTGGAGTGTGTATAATGGGTGTTAGTGAGTGTCCATGTGTGTGTTTCATAGGGTGGGGGTGGGTGGAGGGGAGTACGTGGGTGATGAGGCATATGTGTGCGGAGCGCTTTGCAGGACCCGGCCCATCTAAAGTGGTTGGCGAAGTGAAAAGCCACCTACATATGAGGCGGAGTGTGTATATTGGGTGTGGGTGTGTGTATAATGGGTGTGCGTGAGTGTCTATGTGTGTGTTTCATAGGGTGGGGGTGGGAGGGGGGGAAGTACGTGGGTGATGAGGCATATGTGTGCGGAGCGCTTTGCAGGACCCGGCGCATCTATGGTGGTTGGCGAAGTGAAAAGCCACCTACATATGAGGTGGAGTGTGTATATTGGGTGTGGGTGTGCGTATAATGGGTGTGAGTAAGTGTCTATGTGTGTGTTTCATAGGGTGGGGGTGGGTGGGGGGGAAGTACGTGGGTGATGAGGCGTGTGTATGGGGAGAGCTTTTTGGGACTGAGCCCATCTAAGGTGGTTGGCGAAGTGAAAAGCTACCTACATAGGTGCAAAAGGGTGGAGTGTGTATAATGGGTGTGAGTGTTTGTTTATGTGTGCGCTTAATGGGGTGGGGGGGAGTTTGTGTGTGATCAGGCGTATGTGTGCGGAGGGCTTCTTGGGACTCAGCCTATCTAAGGTGGTTGGCATAGTGAAATGCCACCTACACATGTAGTGGAGTGTGTATAAGGGGTGTGAGTGTGTGTGTATGTGTATTATGGGTGTGTGTGTGTGTGTGTGTGTGTGTGTGTGTGTGTGTGTGTGTGTGTGTGTGTGTGTGTGTGGGGGGGGTACGTGTGTGAAGGGGCATATGTGTGCGTAGGGCTTTGTTAGACTGAGCCCATCTAAGGTGGTTGGGGTAGTGAAAAGCCACCTATAGAGGAGGTTGAGTGTGTATAATGAGTGTGAGTGTGTGTTCATGTGTGTTTAATGGGGTGGTGGTGATGGTGGTGTGTGTGTGAGGGGGTTTGTGCGTGATATGGCTTGTGTGTGGGGAGCGCTTTGTGAGACTGAGCCCATCTAAGGTGGTTGGCGTAGTGACAAGCTACATGTAAAGGAAGTGAGATAGGTGTTTGTGATGGTGTGTGTATAATAGGGTAGGGGGAAGGAGTGGGGTGGGGTGGGGGGTACGTGTGTGATGAGGTGTGTGTGTGCGGAGCGCTTCGTGAAAAAGAGACCATCATAGGTGGTTGGCGTTGTGACAAGCTACATGTAGAGGAGGTGAGATAGGTTTTTATAATGGTGTGTGTATAATGGGGTGGGGGGAAGGGATGGGAGGGGTGGGGGGGAGTGTGTTTGTGATGAGGCATGTGTGTGCGGAGCGCTTCGTGGGACTCAACCCATCTTAGGTTGGGGGTGGGGGTAGGAAGGAGGGCAACAAAAATAATTGTATGCTACACAGGGTTGAGCTTGTTGAACGGTGACGGTGGGGTGTTCGAATTCCTACGGGTGCAATTTAGTGTTTGCGGTCGCTGTCAACTGCCATGGTAGCTTTGACCAGGCAAAGCAGTAGCCCGTTCTCTACTGCTGTAAGACGGGGCTCCCTTAATAACACGCCCCACCAGGCGTTCTCATAAATTTTTATAAACAGGGGAGGGAGAGTGCACTGGTTTGTCTCTCTCGTACCTTTCCAGAGTTGGATGCAGTACAAGCTAGTCATACATACGAGTTGAAGGACCTGTCTGCATTGTGTGCATGCGCGTATTTGACGTGTATTGATTGCAGAGGGAGAGTGCACTTGTTTGTCTCTCTGTTTATTTGACGAGAGAAGGGAGACGTGGGGACAAGGGCATTCGCTTGGCATGGCGAACAAGAAAGAAAAAAACAAGATATCATAGACGAGAGAGTATACTGGTTTGTCTCTCTGTCTATTTCATGAGAGAAGGGTGGCGTGGGAACACGAGCATTGGCTTGGCATGGCAATCAAGAAGGGAAATAATATATCATAGACGAGAGAGTACACCGGGTTGTCTCTCTGTCTATTTGATGAGAAGGGAGGCTTGGGGACAAGTGCATTCGCTTTGGCATGGCAAACAAGAAAGAAAAAAACAAGAAATCATAGACGAGAGAGTACACTGGTTTGTCTCTCTGTCTATTTCAGGTGTGGAGGTGAGGGAAAAGTGCATTGGCTTGGCATGGCAGACAAGAACAAAACAAACCGATTCCATAGATGAGACAGTACACTGGGCTATCTCTCTATTAATGTGATGAGCATAAGAGAGGTGTGGGGACAAGTGCATTCGCTTGGCATGGAAAATAAGAACAAAACAAAAAGATATAAAATATGAGAGAGTACACTGGGCTGTCTCTCTATTTATGTGATGAGCATAAGAGAGGTGTGGGAAAAGTGCATTCGCTTGGCATAGCAGACAAGAACAAAAGAAAACGATTCCATAGATGAGAGATTACACTGGGCTGTCTCTCTATTTATGTGATGAGCAGAAGAGAGGTGTGGGGACGAGTGTATTGGCTTGGCATGGAAAACAAAAATTCAGATATTACTGAAGGGGGCGGCGCACCTCTTTTGGGTTCTCTCTGTTTATTTGATGGGCGGAGGCAAGCATGACGATGGGGGCACCCAAGTGCCGTGCAAGGTCCTGCGCATAGGATGGCTTGGCCACGATGTCGTGTCGGCCGTGCAAGTATAGAAACAAGCGCGAGGAGAAGAAAGAAAAAATAGAGGGGGTGTTGTACCTCTTTTGGGCTCTCTCTGTTTATTTGATGGGCAGAGGCAAGCTTGATGATGGAGGCCCCCAAGCAATGTGCAAGGTCTTCTGAATAATATGGCTTGGCCACGATGTCGTGGCAGCCGTGCAGCTTTTGAGACAAGCAAGAAGAAAATACAAAGGGGGCGGCGCACCTCTTTTGGGCTCTCTCTGTTTATTTGATGGGCAGAGGCAAGCATGGCGATGGGGGCACCTAAGCGATGTGCGAGGTCTTCTGAATAAGATGGCTTGGCCACAATATCGCGTTGGCCGTGCAGGTATGGTAACAAGCGCAAGGAGAAGAAAGAAAAAATAGAGAGAAGGGGGTGTTGTACCTCTTTTGGGCTCTCTCTGTTTATTTGATGGGCGGAGGCAAGCATGACGATGGGGGCACCCAAGTGCCGTGCAAGGTCTTCTGCATTGGATGGCTTGGCCACGATGCCGTGTTGGCCGTGCAGCTTTGGTAACAAGCGCGAGGAGAAGAACGAAAAATAGAGAGAAGGGGGCGGCGTACCTCTTTTGGGCTCTCTCTGTTTATTTGATGGGCGGAGGCAAGCATGACAATGGGGGCACCTAGGCGATGTGCAAGGTCCTCTGCATAGGATGGCTTGGCCACGATGTCGTGTCGGCCGTGCACAAAAAGGACCGGCACCCGCGAGTTCCGGATGCGTCGCACATCCTCGCTGGTCACGCTATGACTACGGACCACGTTCATGTGACCCCTCTGGCCAGCCTCTTCCTGCGGTGATGTGTGTGTGTTTGTGTGTGGTGGTGGTGGTGTGTGTGTTTGTGTGTGGTGTGGGTGGGGTGTGGGGGAGAGAGTGTGACCAGATCACGTTCATGTGACCCCTCTGGCCAGCCTCTGCCTGCGGATCAATGAGGGGAGTGTGAGGTGTGTATTTGTGTGTGTGTTTGTGTGCGTGTGGTGGTGTGTGTGTTTGTGTGTGTGTGGTGGTGTGTGCGTTGGTGTGTGTGTGTGTGTTTGTGTGTGTATGTGTGTGTGTGTGTTTGTGTGTGTATGTGTGTGCGTGTGTGTTTGTGTGTGTGTGTTTGTGTGTGTGTTTGTGTGTGTGTTTGTGTGTGTGTGTTTGTGCGTGTGTTTGTGTGTGTGTTTGTATGTGTTTGTGTGTGTAGTGTGGGTGGGGTGTGGGGGAGAGAGTGTGACCACGTTAATGTGACCCCTCTGGCCTGCCTCTGCCTGCGGTGATGTGTGTGTGTGTGTTTGTGTGTGTGGTGGTGGTGGTGCGTGTGTTTGTGGTGGTGAGGGTGTGTGTGGAGTGAGAGAGTGTGGGTGGTGTGGGGGGGGAGAGAGTGTGACCGGACCCCGTTCATGTGACCCCTCTGGCCAGCCTCTGCCTGCAGATCAATGAGGGGAGTGTGAGGTGTGTATTTGTGTGTGTGTTTGTGTGTGTGTGTGTGGTGGTGTGTGTGTTTGTGTGTGTGATTTTTTTTTTGTGTGTGTGTGTGTGTGTTTGTGTAGTGTGGGTGGGGTGTGGGGGAGAGAGTGTGACCAGACCACGTTCATGTGACCCCTCTGGCCAGCCTCTGCCTGCAGATCAATGAGGGGAGTGTGAGGTGTGTGTTTGTGTGTGTGTTTGTGTGTGTGATGTGTTTTTTGTGTGTGTGTGTGTGTGTGTGTTTGTGTAGTGTGGGTGGGGTGTGGGGGAGAAAGTGTGACCAGACCACGTTCATGTGACCCCTCTGGCCAGCCTCTGCCTGCGGATCAATGAGGGGAGTGTGAGGTGTGTATTTGTGTGTGTGTTTATGTGTGTGTGGTGGTGTGTGTGGGGGGAGAGAGTGTGACCGGAACAAGTCATGTATCCTTCAGAATGATAAGAATGAAAGGAATGTGTGTGTGTTTTGATTGGGTTGGTGTGTGTCGTTTGTGTGTGTGTGTGTGTGTGATGGGGGGGGGAGATGGGGGGAGGGCGAGGGTGTGGTGGTGTTGTTTGTGTGCGGTGTGATTTGTGTGGGGTAATGGTGGTGAGGACATTGGGGGGGGGGGGGGGTGCCGGCTGGGGTAGGGGGTGCGTGTTGGGGAAGGGGCTTCCGCGGTGTGTCGGGGGGGATTGAGAGGGGAGGGTGGGCGTAGTGCGCGGGAGGGGGGGGGAGAGTGGGGGGGGGACTGTCACCGCCGCACTCGGTTGGTGGGGGGGGCGGGATAATAGAGAAGAGAGTGTGGGGGGTCTTGGGGGAGGAGATTGAGGGGGGGTGGGTCCTCGCGGCGCGCGGGGGAGACGAGGGTGAGAGGGGGGGGGTGGGGGAAGAGTCGTGGGGTGGTGTGGGCGTGGGGTCAGAGAGGTGGGTGTGGGTCCGAGGGTGGGGGGGGTCGTGGGGGGGGAAAGAGGGTGGGCTCCTGGCGGTGTGGGGGGGACGGAGCGAGAGTGTGGGGGGGTGTGGGGGGGGAGAGAGTGGGGGCGGGGCGGCGGTGGGGGAAGACGGGTGGGTGGTGTGTTGGCGTGGAGAGTTAGAAGAGTTGGGGGGTGCGGTGGGGGGGGGGGAAAGAGGGTGCTGCGGGGTTTGGCGGGGCGGGGCAAGGCTAGGGGGTGAGAGAGGGTGTCGCGGGCGGGGGTGGGGCGGAGAGAGGGGGCGGGGGCCTGGGTGGAGGGTGGGAGATGGAGAGTAGGGGGGGTGTGGGGTGGGGCGGCGAGGGACAGAGGCGCGGTGGGGGGGGTCTGGGGAGGGCGAGGGGAGAGTGGGGGCGGCGGGAGGGCGGGGGGGTCGGCGATCTGAGATGGTGGGTGCCTGGGGTGCGGGGGGGGGAGAGAGGGGGTGTGGTGTGTGTGGGGGGGGGAGAGAGCAGACGGGGGGGTTCCGGTGCCCGCTGGGGGGGTGGAGAGAGTGTGGGCCTGGGGGGTGGGGGGAGAGCAGAGAGTGTGGGGGGGTGTGGGGGGAGAGAGTGGTGTGGTTGTTGTGGGTCGGGGGTGTAGAGGGGGGGGGGGGGTGTGGGGGGAGAGAGTGCAGGGGGTGTCTGGGGGGGCTTGAGACGAAGGGTGTGGGGGTGTGGGCGTGGTGAGCAGAGAGTGGTGCGCTTGCGCCCGGGAGGCCGGGGAGAGACGGGGGGGTGGGGGTGTGGGGCGGAGAGGAGGGTGAGGTGGTGGGGGGGGGGAAGGAGGGGTGGGTGGTGGTGTGCGGCGGAGAGAGCGGCTGGGAACGCGAGGGAGAGAGAGGGGGGGAGGAGGGGGGTGGGGGGACGAGCGAGCTGCCCTAGTGGGGTCGGTGGTGTGGGGGGGAGACGAGTGGGGGGGGGGGTGGGGCGGGGAGGGGAGAGAGTGGGGGGGGCGGGCGGGGGGGGGACGCTCCCTTAGAAGGGGGGGTGGTGTGTGGGGGGAGACGAGAGGAGAGCGACGAAGAGATAGTGCGGCGGTGGGGACCTTTGGGGTCGGGGTGACGAGTGTGGGTGGTGTGTGGAGGGGATGAGAGTGGTGGGGGTGGGTGGGGGAGAGAGTGTGTGTCGTGTGGGGTCCGGGGAGAGCAACACGAAGAGAGGTGGGGGGTGTGGCGGGGGGAAGGGGAGTCGTGTGTGGTTGTGGGGGGGGAGAGAGTGTGGGTGGTGTGTGGGGGAGGGCAGAGTGTGGCGTGGTGGGGGGAGGAGGAAGAGAGTGGTGGGTGGTGGTGTGTTGTGGGCGGAGAGAGTGTGGGGTGAGTTTGGTGTGTGGGGGGAGAGAGTTGAAAGACAACCGTTATGTGACCAATTGGACAGCACTATGATGAGGACATCAATCCCTTTGAGGGAGTGTGAGGGTGTGTATGTGTGTGTGTGTTGTGTGTGTGTGTGGTGGGATGGGTGTTGTGTGTGTGTGGTGATGTGTTGTGTTTGTGTGTGTGTGTGTGTTTGTGTGTGGTGTTTGTGTTTTGTGTGTGTGTTTGTGTAGATAGTGTGGGTGGGGGGTGGGGGAGAGAGTTGGAGGTGTGACCGGACCACGTTCATGTGAAACATCTGGCCTGCCTCTACGATGAGGTTGATGTGTGTGTGTTAGGTGTGTGGGTGGTGGTGGTGGTGTGTTGTGTGTGTGTCGTTGGTGTGCGGTGTGGGTTTGTGGTGTGAGGGTAAATGTTGTGTGGGGAGAGAGAGTGCGGGTGGGTGTGGGGGGGGGGGAGGAGCGAGTATGACCGTATCACGTTTCCGTGCACCCTGGGCCTGCCTCTGCCTGCGGTGATGGGAGTGTGTTCTGGTGGTGAGGGTGTGTGTGGGGGGAGAGAGTGTGACCGGAACACGTTTATGTGACCCCTCTGGGCTGCCTCTGCCTGCGGATCAATGAGGGGAGTGTGAGGTGCGTGTTTATGTGGCGGTGTTGCTGTGGTGCGCGTGTGTGGTGGTGGGTAGGTGGGTTGTGGTGGTGTGGGGTGGTTGATAGGTGGGTGGTGGTGGTGTGGTGTGGTGTGGTGTGGTATGTGTGTGTGTGGTGGAAGTACTTACTTGTACTTGACCACTATCATTGTCAGCGGTTACTCGTTCAGCAAAAAGTCTTTCTTTACGTGGCGTGTTGGTGTTGGTGTGTTGTGTGGTGTTTTGGGTGTTGGTGGGTTGAGTGATGGTGTGTTAGGTTGGTGTGTTTGGTTTGGTGGTGGTGTTGGCTGTGTTGGTGTTGGTGCTAGTGGTGTTGGTTGGTCTTTGGTGATTGGTGTGTTTGGTGATGGTGTGTTAGTGTTGGTGTGTTGGTGTTGGGGTATTGTGTTGGTGTGGGTTTGGTGTTGGGATTGTGATGGGTAGTGATTGTGTATGGGTTGGTGTTGTTAGGTGTTGGTGTTGTTGGTGTGGGTTGGGGGGTGGTGTGTGGGTCCGTGGGTGGTGTTGGTGTTGGATGTAGTTGGTGTTGGTGTGTTGGGTGTTGGTGTGTTGGGTGTTGGTGTGTTGGGTTGTGGTGTAGGTATTGGTGTGTGTTGGTTGTTGTTGAGTGTTGGTGTTGAGTGTGTTGGTTTGGTGTTTGTTGGGGTGGTTGTTGGTGGTGGGGTGTTGGTGTTGGTGTGTGGTGATGGTAGTGTTAGTGTTGGTGTTTGTTGGGTGTTTGGTGTTGTGTGTTGAGTGGTGGTTATGTGGTGTTGGTGTTGGTATCGTGTTGGTGGGTGGTGTGTGGGTGTGGTGTGGGTGTGTTGTTGTCTGTTGGGTGGTTGGATGTGTTGATGTTGGTGTGTTGTTGTTTGATGTTGGTGTGTTGGTGTTGGTGTGTTGGTGTTGGTGTGTTGGTGGTGTGTTGGTGTTGGTGTGTTGGTGTGTGTTGGTGTTGGTGTGTTGGTGTTGGTGTGGGTGGTTGGTGTTGGTGTTGGTGTGTTGGTGTTGGTGTGTTGGTGTTGGTGTGTTGGTGTTGGTGTGTTGGTGTGTGGTGGTGTTGTGTTGGTGTTGTGTGTTGGTGTGTTGGTGTTGGTGTGTTGGTGTGTTGGTGGTGTGTTGGTGTTGGTGTGTTGGTGTGTTGGGGGTCAACACGAACACTTACTTGTACTAGGCCACTATCCTTGTCAGCGGTGTACTCGTCAACCAAGATGTCTTTCATTTTACGCCCATCCACTAACCGATTCAGCACTTGGGGGCTGAAATGGCTTATGACATCAACCTGGGTGGTGGTAGTGGTGGTGGGTTGTTGCTGTTGTTGTTGGTGGGGTTGCTGGTGGTGTGGTGGTGGTGGTGGTGGTGGTGGTCGAGTTGGTTGAATGTGGGGGTAATTGATTGAGCATTGGGACTGAAATGGCTTATTATGACATTCACCTGGGTGGTGGTGGGGGGGGGGGTGGGGGGGGGAGGGGGGGGGGGTGTGTGGGGGGGGGTGTGGTGTGATGGATGCTGATGGATCTGCTGAGTGTGGTCGGTGGGGTGGTGGTGGGGGGAGGGGGTAGATGTGGTGATGATGATGATGAGTGGGGTGGCGTGGGGTGGTAGTGGGGGTGTGGGATTTGCTGTTGTTGGTGGTGGGGTGTTTGGTGGTCGGTGAGGGGGTGGTTAACAGATCAGTGGTGGTGGGAGGGGGGGGTTAACCACGCTTGAGCAATGGGGTCTGGAAATGGCTTATGACTCAACCTGGGTGGGGGTCGTGGTCGTGGGGGTGGTGCTGTTGGTGACATGCGGCTGATGTGCTGTGTCGGGGGTGGTGTTTCTGGTTGGCACAAGTTGGTGGGGTGGTGGGAGGTTGGTGGTGGTGGTGGGCGGGGTCGGGGGTTGTGAGGTGGGTTGACCGAATGAGAACTTAGGGGCTGAAATGGGATTATGAATCAACGGGGGGGGGGTATGGGGGTGGGGGTTTGTGTTATGTTGGTGCTGATGTGAATTGATGTAGGTGGTGGTGTTTATGGTGGAGAGGGTGTGGTGGTGGTGGAGCGGAGGGGGGGGGAGGGGGGGGAGGGAGGGGGGGGGGGGGGGGGGGGGCGGGGGGGGCGTGAGGGGGTTAACGATATTGAGCACTTGGGAGGCTGAACATGCTTATGAAATAAAAAGGGCGGTGGGAGGGTAGTGGGGGGGTGGGGGTGGGGTGGGGGTGTTGATGTTGGTGTGGATGATGTTGGTGGGTTTGGTGTGTGTAGGTTAGTGGTGGCGTTTGATGGGGTTGGGGGTGGTGTGGTGTGTGGGGGTAACCGATGGAGCACTTGAGGGCTGAAATGGCTCTTGCCTTCAACCTGGGTGTCAGTGGTGGTGGGGGGGTTGGTGTGTGGTGTGGTTACCTATCTGATGATGGTAGGGGGTGTTGCAGGTGTTGGGGGTTGGTGTGATGTGTGGGTGTGGGCGCGGGTAGGTAAAACGATGGAGCCACTTGAGGGATGAAATGGACTAATTGACTTCAACATGGGTTCGGTGGTAGTGAGGGGGGGGGCGGGGGGGGAGATGGTGGTGGGGTCTGAAGCGTGGTTGGGGCGGTGGTGGTGTGTGGGGGTAAAACGATTGAGCACTGAGGGCTGTGAAATGGCTCTTGACATCAAAATAAAGGAGGGGGGGTAGTGGTGGTGTGCTGGTGGGTGTGGGTGGGGGGTGGTCGATGGCGTATTGTGTGGGGGGGGTGAGGGGTGTTTGATGTTGGTGGCGTGGGGTTGCTGGTGGAGTGGTGGGGCGGGTAACAGATAGAGTGGTGGTTGGGGGGGGTGGTGTGGGGGTTAACGATTGAGCACTCGAGGTATGAAATGGGCTATGAATCACTGGGTGGGGTGGGGGTGTTGCTGTGTTGCGTGGTGGTGGAAGTTGGCAGTCGTCGGTGGTGGCGTGTGTGGGGTGGTGAGGTGGGGGGGGCTTGGTGGTTTGTGGGGGGGGGCGGGACGGGGTGGGGGGTAAAAAGATAAAGTGGTGGTGGTGTTGATGGTGGTGGTGGTGTGGCTGTGTGATTGTGTGTGTGGTGGGGGATGGTGGTGTGCTTGTGTGTGTGTGGGGGGGGGGGGGAGGGGTAACAGATACAGTGGTGGTGGTGGTGGTTGGGGTAACCGATTGAGCACTCGAGGTATGAAATGGCTTATGACATCAACCTGGGGGTGGGGGTGTTGCTGGTGGTGGTGGTGTGGTGTGGTGTGTGTGTGTGTGGTGGTGGTGGTCGGTGGTGGTGGTGGGGGGGGGAGGGTAAACAGATACGTGGTTGGTGGTGGTGGTTGGGTGGTAACGATTGGAGCCTCGAGGTATGGAAATGGCTTATGACATCAAAATGTGCGTGGTGGTAGGTGGTGACAGGGTTGCTGGTGTTGTCGGTTGTGGTGGTGTGGCACCTGTAGTTGTGTGGGTGTGGGGGGTGGGTGGTGGTGGTGGTGGTGTTGGTGGGGGGGAGGGGTGGTTGGTAAGGGGTGGTAACAGATACAGTGGTGGTGGGGTTTGGATGGGGTAAACGATGAGCAATCGAGGTCTGAAATGGTTATGACATCAACCTGGGTGTGGCGTAGGTGGTTTGGGGTGTTGGTTGTGTTGGTGTCAGGTGGTGGTGGTGTGGTGGTGGTGCGTGATGGGTCGTGGGGGGTAATTGATTGAGACTGGGGACTGAAATGGCCTCATGGACAATAAACTGGGGTGGGGGGTGGGGGCTGGTGGGGGGGGGGGGTGGTGGGCGGGGGGTCCGGTTAGCGGTTAGTGTGGTTGGTGGGTTGTGTTTGTTGTTGGTGGTGGTGGGGTTGTGTGTTGTTTGGGTAACTGATACAGTGGTAGGGGAGTGAGGGTGGTGGGAGGTGGGGGGTGGGGGGGGTGGGGGTAACAGATACAGTGGTGGTGGTGGTGGGGCGGACAACCAGACTACTGAGCACTTGAGGAATTGAAAAGGCCTGTTGACATCAACCTGGGGGGCGGTGGGGTCGGGGTTGTTGTTGCTGTTGTTGTTGGTGGGGTTGCTGGTGGGGGGTGGGGGTCTAAAATGGGTACGTACAGGGTGGTGGTGGTTGTGGGAGTGTGACGGATTAAGCACTTGGGGACTGAAATGGCTGTTGACATCAACCTGGGTGATGGTGGGGGTGGTGGGGTTGCTGTTTGTGGTGGTGGGTGTTGCTGTTGGTGGTGGTGGGGTTGCTGGTGGTCGTGGTGGGGGAGGAAAAGATAGAGTTGGGGTTGGGGGTGGGGGGGGGGTAACGATTGAGCATCCTGAGTTGAAATGGCTTATGACATCAACCTGGGTGGTGGTGTGGGTGGTGCGGTGTTTCCTGGTGGTGGGGGTTGTGGGAGGGTTAACAGATACAGGGGTGGGCGGTTGACCGATTGGGACTTGGGGGCTGAAATGGCCCTTGAATCAAACCTGGGGGGTAGTGGTGGTGGTGGTGGTGTCGGGTGTGGGGGGTGGTAACTGATTGAGCACTTGGAGGACGAAATGGCCTTATGACAAAAACCAGGGTTAGGGGGGGTGGGGGTGGTGTGTGTGTGTGTTGCTGTTGGTGGTGCGTGGTGTGTGCGGGGGCGGTTGGCGGCGGTAATGATTGAGCACTTGAGGACCGAAAGGCTTATGGAGCAATCGGGTGGGGGGGTGGGGGGTGGTGTGTGTGTGTGTGTGTGTTGCTGTTGGTGGTGGTGGTGGTGTCGGGGGTAACTGATTGAGCACTTGAGGACCGAAATGGCTTATGACATCAACCTGGGTGGTGGGGGTGGGGGTGGTGGGTGTGGTGTGGTGTTGCTGTTGGTGGTTGGTTGGTGGTGTCGGAGGGTAATGATTGAGCCACTCTGAGGACCGAAATGGGCTTATGCACCTCAACATGGGTAGGTGGGGGGGGTGGGGGTGGTGTGTGGTGTGTGCCTGTTGGTGGTGGTGCGGGGGTAATGATTGAGGCACTTGCAGGACAGAAATGGGCTTATGACATCAACCTGGGCTGGTGGGTGGTGTTGGTGTGGTGTGGGGGGGGTAACCGATTGAGCACTAGCTGGATGAAATGCTTATGACATCAACTGGGTGGTTGTGGAGTAAGGTGGCGTGTCGTGTGTCGTGTTGTGTTTGTTGGTCTGGTGGGTGGGGGGTAATGATTGAGCACTGTGGAGCTGAAATGGACTTTGACATCAACCTGGTGGTGGGGTGGTGTGGTGGTGATGTTGGTGTTGGTGTGTTGGTGGTGTGGGGAAAACGATGCAGCGCTAGGGGCGACTGAAAATGAAAGGTATTGAATAAACACTGGGTTGGTGGAGGGGGGTGGTGGGGGTGGTGATGTTGTAGTGGTGGGGGGGTGTTGGTGTTGGTGTGGTGGGTTGGGTGGATGTGGTGGTGTTGGGGGGTGTTGGGTGTTGGGGGGTTGGGGGATGTTGGTGGTGGGTGTTATGTGGGTGTTGGGGGGTGTTGGGGTTGGGGGGGGAGGTGGGGTGGTGGTGTGTTGGTGGTGTCTGGTGGGGGGCTGTTGGAGTAGGTTGAGTGTGTTGTTGGTGGGGTGGTGGGTGTTGCTGGGTTGGGGTGTTGGGTTGGTGGTGTGAGTTTGATGGTGGTGGTGATGTTGGTGGGTGTGTGTGTGTGTGTTGAGTGTGAGTGGGGGGGGGGGGGGGGGGTGGGGTACAATCGACAACATGGGTGACCCTAAGGGCTCCCGCCCCAGAAGGAGGGGGCTCGCACAAAAAAAATATTCATCAGGCGTCAGTACTTGTGAAAATAAATAAATAAATAAATAAATAAATATATAAATAAATATATAAATAAATAAACGCAAGAACCTGATTATCAGGCGGCAGTACCTGTGACCTAATGGAAGACCATGGCGTGCCCGGTCAACTATTTATCCGCTAGGTGCTGAATACATAAATACATAAATACACAAGAAAACTGATCACAGGGGCGGGGCAGTACCTGGACTTATGGAAGACCCTAGGGCGTGTCAGTAATGCGATCTGATCGGTTGATTTTTGAATACATAAATAAACAAATAAATATATAAATAAATAAACACAAGACTGATTATCAGGCGGCAGTACCTGTGACCTTATGTAAGACCTTGGGCGTGTCAGTCAAATGCTTATCTGCTAGGTGGTGAATACATAAATAAACAAATAAATATATAAATAAATAAACACAAGACTGATTATCAGGCGGGGAAGACCTGGGAACTATATGGAAGACCATGGGCGTGCCGGTCTTCAATGTATCTGCTGGTGGTGGAATAATAAATAATTAACCAAATAAATATATAAATAAATAAACACAAGACTGATCATCAGGCGGCAGTACCTGTGAATGTATGGAAGACCTTAGGCGCGTCAGTCAACTGCTTATCTGCTAGGTGGTGAATACACAAATACATTAAAAACTGACTAACAGGCGGCAGTACCTGTGAATTAGTACTGCTAACACGATGTGGTGTGTGGGTGGGGGGGGGGGGGGGGAGCATGGCGGTCAACAACTAAAAAATCTGTTTATCTGCTAGGTGATGTATACATGAACAAATTCACAAAAAATACATCAATAAATGAAAAAATACATAAATAAATAAATATATAAATAAATAGACACAAAACTGATCATTAGGCGGTAGTACCTGTGAACTTATGGAAGGCTCGGGCATGACTGTCAACTGTTTATCTGCTTGGTGATGAATACGTAAATAAATAAAAAAAAGGAAATAGTACGCCTTATTATGAGGCGGGGCCAGAGCGTGACGGACAAGCATGCAAACAATCGGACAAATGGGTGACCCTGGGGGCTCAGCAAAAATAAAACGGAAAATAGCAAGCGTTCAGAGGGCGTAACTGGGAACGTAGGCAGCATCAGGGCGAAGCACCTGTTGAAGTAGGAGAGACGGGTTGGGGGGGGACAACTCTAAAACAACTGCTTATCTGTAAGGTGATGAATACATAAATAAATAAATAAATACGCAAAAACACTGATCGTCAGGCGGCCAGTACTGTGAGCGAGATTCTGGTGATGCTTGCAGCTGAATATTTGAAGGGCCGACATCCGACTGTACTGTGGTCCAGGACAAGCACAAGCTGTGGAAAGGGTGGGGGGGGACGGCGGAGAGGGTGCGGGTCTGGGGGTGTCGGTGGGTGGCTAGGGGTGGTGCGTTGCTTGGGGGGGGAGGAGGGGCGGGTGGTGGGCTCGGGTGGTTGGGGTGGTATGGTCAGGAGGTGCTGGTGGGATGGGGGGCGAAACTGGGGGGGGGGGAGGGGGTATGTGGTAGGGTGGGATGGGGGGAAGGGGGGGAGCGGGGTGGGGGGGGTGGGGGGGATGTGGTGTGGTGGGCAGGGGGGGAAGGGGAGGGGGGGAAGGGGGGGGGGAGGGTGGAGGAGGGGGAGGGGGGGGGGGGGTGGGGGGGGGTAGGGTTAGGTGGGGTGGGGGTGGTAGGGGTGGGGGGGGGGGGGGGGGGGGTTACGGGAATATGTGGTGTGGTGGGATGGGGGGAAGGGGGGGGGGGAGGGGGGTTTGGGATTGGTGGTATGTGTGGTGGTGGGTGGTGGGGGAGAGGGGGGGGGGGGGGAGGGGGGGGGGGGGGGGGGATATGTTTTGTGTGGGACGGGATGCTCAGGGTGTGGGAGGGGGGGGAGGGTTGTGGGACACAACACGAATAAGGGGGGGTGGCGGGGGGGGGCGAGGGTGGGAGCGGGAGGCGGGGATGGGTTGGGGGGACAAACTTGATATAGGGTGTGGGGGTGAGTGTGAGGGGCTGTGTGTGTGTGTAGGGTGGGGGTGGGAGTGGATGGCGGGAGGGGAGTGGGTGTGGGTGGTGTTGGTGTTGTGGTATGTGTTTACCCCCCTCCCCCCCCCCTCCAAACCCTTACGCTGGTCCCCCTCCCCCCCCCCCCCTACCCTCACCTGAACCCCACCTCCACAGACAGACAGAGAGGGCAGGTGAGCGATGACCCTGGGCTGGGTGTTACAGGGTTGCTAAGAGATAGAGATCATACAAACCATGCTGTGGCCAGTACATGGCAGCGGCCTCCACTGAAGGTCCATGATTGAGAATTGGTCCTTAGCCATGATGGTGGTGTCGTAGTGTTTAGGGTCGCTGGGTGACGAGGATGCTCCTATGCCCCGGTTGTCAAACAAACACGCGTGCACGGGGCGGCCAAACTGGGTGGGTGGTGGTGGTGGTGGTGAGGGGATAGGCGGTTGGTGGGGTGGTGGTGGTTTGGTTAGGGGAGTGTGGGAGGGTGGTGGTGGTGGTTACGGGAGTGGGGTGTGGCCAGTCACATGGCAGCGGCTCCACTTGAGGGTGTCCATGATTGCGCATGTGTCCTTAGCCATGATGGTGGTGTCGTAGTGTTTAGGGTCAGGGGGTGGTTGTGACGAGGGGATGCTCATATGCTCGGTTTGTCAAACAAACACGCGTTGCACGGGCGGCCAAAAATGGGGGTGGGGGGTGGTGGTGGTGGGGGTGGTGGTGTGCGGTGTGAGGGGGGTGGTAAGGGGGTGGGGTGGTTGCGGTGGCGGGGGTTAGGGGAGAGGGAGGGTGTTGGTGGTGGTAGGTTTTGGTTAGGGCGTTGTGGTGGTTAGTGGAGGAAACCTGACCACTACTGGGTTTGGTGGTGGTTTGTTTGTTTGCGGCCAGTAGGGGAGTGTGGGATGGGGGTGGTGGTGGGTGGGTAAGGGGTTGGTTGATGGCGGTATCCCCAGGTTTGTCCAAACAAACAGTGTGCAAGGGGCGGACACCCAACTCGGTGGGGGGTGGTGGTGGTGGTGGTGGTGAGGGTGGGTTTGGGGTTTTGTTGGTCTGTATTACGGGAGTGTGTGGGAGTGTGGTGGTGGTGAGGTGGAGGGGGTGGTGGTGGCGGTTAGAGGAGTGTGGGGTGGTGGTGGTGGTGAGGGGTGTGGTGAGGTTGGTGAGGGTTTGTTGGTTGTTGGTTAACGGGAGTGTGGGAGTGTGGTTGGGTGGGGTGGTGTGAGGGGTGGTGGGTGTGGAGGTTTTTTTTGGTTGAGTGTGAGAGGAGTGTGGGGTGGTGGTGGTGGTGAGGGGTGGTGGTGGCGGTTTTTGTTTGCGGTTAGAGGGAGTAACATGAGCAC
>JACBWV010000610.1:147012240-147025424 GCA_013435795.1 Chlamydomonas sp. ICE-L | reverse complement strand
TAACATAATATACATAGCTTCCATAGCCTGGTTAAATAAAGAAACCCCGCTTGTCAAGCATGGTAAAAGTAATAAATACGCTTCCAAGCACTGGTAAAATAAATAAATACGCTTCCAAGCACCTCTCACTCATTAACTTGAAATAACTTCACTCACTCTACTATCGAAAACCCATCACAATAAAAGGGCT
The DNA here is from genome assembly GCA_013435795.1 of Chlamydomonas sp. ICE-L. Taxonomy (NCBI): domain Eukaryota; kingdom Viridiplantae; phylum Chlorophyta; class Chlorophyceae; order Chlamydomonadales; family Chlamydomonadaceae; genus Chlamydomonas; species Chlamydomonas sp. ICE-L. The sequence continues at coordinate 147,025,234 of JACBWV010000610.1, read as the reverse complement.
GAGTATCCTCCACCCAGCTAAAAAAACAGGGCCAAACCCCACCCAAGCTTCGAATAATTTCACAGTTGTGTCAGAGAAGCTATTAAATCTACCATGATAGCTAGCCCCTTATCCACTAACCGACATTCACGTCATTGACAGAGCAGTATTAAAAAAGTTCAACCCTGGTGCATCCTTACCAGATCTTTTTCCGAAAGAGCACTCCACCTCCCTAAAACAGAGGAAGGACTAGGGAGTGCCCTCCTTACTCACCCGAAGACACCAGCCATTACTGCAACAGCCCTCACCAGTCCCTGCTAACGAACAAGTCAACGCCGAATCCTCATAGAGACTCGCCTTAATAAACTCAACCTTCCATCCTATGCCTACGTCGATCTGTTCGTATCCCGACAAGCAAACTTAAGGATAGGTCCCCGAGCCGCCAGAATGGAACTACTATTTAAGAAAGATGACATAACCATTTCCTGTTGGCTGACCCAGAATTCTTGTACAAATGAACAGACACCTCTTTGTTTCCTTCCTCGGCTCAACCGGCCCAACATCCCTGCTATCCCCATGACCGCCATTCCTGACCTGGCCACTATTTAATACCTGACCTGTCACCCCCCGGGGAATCACCCTTGTCAGCACTACAAGATCGCTATCTTACTCCACCTTACACACAAGTTATAACAACCAACAACAACGGTCCTCGACGCCTCCCCCCCCGCGCATCCCTCTCCGCCCTCCACCCGTCGCCTCCCACTCCCCTGCCCCCCATCCTTCCCTCTCATGCCCATGCGCAGACACCCACGATAACGTTCAATCTCCGGCTTCTATTGAACCCTCCAACCCCCACATCCAGCGTTACCCCACCCACGCCCTGTTCCGCGTACGCCTCGAGGCGGATTCCATTGGGCCCTGGAAGGAAACAAATGCGTGGGCGTGGCCAGCCGACGAAGGCGTCACGCGCCACACAGCAGTGGGTTGCCCGCCGTGATGCCTGGGAGCAGCCACCTACTTTTTCTTCTGTTGTGTTTTTTTGTTTTTTTTTTTTTTTTTTTTTTTTTCTTTTTTTTTTTTTTCCTCTTTGCCCATCGGGTAGCCACGTCTTCACTCCACCTCGAAATTACCGGCTATTAGACTAACTCCACTCACACCTGACGGATCCGGGCATGCCCTCCAGACGCCGGACTGCCATGGCGATGCCTCTACTACGGACCCACTACACGCCTGCATCAGAGTGCGGGGCAGGGCTCTACCCTGCCGCCCCGCTCTTGTGTGTCCATGGCCCCACTCACGCACAACCGACGTATACCGACACGAATGGTATACGATAACCACGCACATTTCCATCCACTTTTCAATGCGTATGTGCCTTTTGGACCTGGCAATATCCACTTTTTGCTCCTTCCCCCTCAGCGAGGTGACCCATAGAACTCCCCCTAAGGCAAGGGCATCCAGGATTATGGCCCCCTTGTCCCCTTGAACTGCCACAACCGAAGCACCCGATGGGTCCAACCATCTCAGCCTCTATCCCCTCGGATCTCAACTCTGGCTGCCTCTCCCCCCCACTCCGTCCATCTCCACTGGTCTGTCTGGGTAATTCCAAGCCTGCCCACTCAACAAAACCGAGCCACCCACTGTCCCTCCTCTCTGACAATGAAGGAGGAACTACCGCGTAGTGTCCGACGGGGTGCTGACCAATTTTACATGAGCCGGCATTATCACTGTCTTCCTTCGATAGATCACAGCCGTTCTTTCAGCAGGTGCTAGCTTGGCCGAACTTTACTCGGGACGGGGCTACGTGTGGCCATTCAACAGCACAAGACACAAGTGTCTGGAGAGTGATCGTGGGAAATTACTTCTTAGACCTACGGCCCCTGATGTCCTGCGGACTTGCTGCTCCCCCCCCCTCTCCACATCCTGGATTCCCTACCCTCCCCCCCCCCCACCCCTACCAACCCCCCCTCACCACCACCCCCCCCCCCCACCCCCCCCCCCCCCCCCCCCGACCCCCCCCCCCCCCACCCAGCACCCCACAATTTTTACACAACATAAACACAAACCACAGTCAAAAATAAAAAAAAAAAAAAAACAAAAAAACAAAAACAAACCCACACAACAAAAACACCCGTTGGAACAAAAACAATAAAAAAAAACCAACCGCCTTGCGTAACACTTCTCTTTTTCGACAACACAAACAAATTTTTTGTGGGGGTGTGGGGTGTGGGGGGTGGGGGGGGGGGGGCGGTGTGGGGGGGTGGGGGTTGGGGGGGGGGGGAGGGTGGGGGGGTAGGGGGGGGGGGGGGGGGGGGGGGGGGGGGGGGGGGGGGGGGGTGTGGGGGGGGGGGGGGGGGGGGGGGGGTGGATAAAAAAAAAACAATAACCAAATTTTTTTTTTGTGTCTTGGGTTTTTTTCCCAACCTAACTCTCCGCAACCCCCCACAAAACCAGCCGAGTCCTGATTTATACTTGATTGTGGGCCCATCTAAAATCCCTCACACACACTAACCTAATCTAACGTTATCACCAGCCCCGTCCTATTCCTAATCCGATTTTTACGTGAAACTGGTCCCTCCTGCCGCCTTTCTCATCTGGGAGCCCTTATATCTACACTCCTTTCCCTTCTCCATTGTCCGTACTTCCGGGCACAACCTCACTCAACTTTTTGGCCCCCCATCCACTCACCAACACCCCTCCTTTTTACCTACTTCCCCTGTTTCAACTAGACACCTCCTAGGCTAGGGTCACAGATATCGTCTATAAGGTCCAACAGGGCCCTCGTCCCCTAGGTGCGTCTCTGTCGTGCGGGACCCGTCCCCATCAACCCTGGGGAATAGGGGACAATCCTATCCCGGGAGTACTGGTTGCCCAGACCCCTTCCCGCTCCTGCACAATTACCATTACCCGTGTCTTCGCTTTCCACTTATTCCAAATTATTCCTCACATCACAAACTCCTTATCTGCAATGCCATCACTTCAACCACACTCATTCACCGCATCCTGCATGGCCTCACCCCCATTTTTGTACAGGTCCCGTCCCCCACCGGTTTGGAAGACGGGCGCTTCTGGCCACCGCCAAGTGCAGGCCTGCGACCTGTACTACTTTATGACAACTGGGGAAATCTCCGCCACCCTTTAGGTCTCGGTGCCCCCACGCTTGTCAATCCGGCCACCACCCATGGCGATATTCCCCCCCGCAGCTAGCATTAACCTACACAAAGGTAAGTCACCTTAACTGGCCCCATAGCTGCCAACTTGGCCCCACCTTTCAGGGATTAATGCACCACTGGGTCGATTATACAATCCCTTTTCCCACTTCCATCCTGCAAGTCACACTTTTGGCCTAAGCCCCCCCTACCATCACTCAATACCTTAAAGCGTGGGAGTCACTGGGGTACCGTTCACACTTGAGTTGACTGTCTGGCCAGACTCTTATTCCCATCCCTCCCCCCACCCACAGGACCTTTCTGCCCAACTTGCTCCACATGTGGTTTCGGACGTGCCCAGCCCGGGCCACACTTGGCGGGCTTAGGCCACCCGCGCACTTACAAGGGGGCTTACTACAGACGATAATGACCGCGCGCAGCTGCCGATCATCCCACACGGCCTTTGCCCCGGAGAGCCCTGGATACCTCACTCTCCGCAGAGTCATGTAGCACTGGACGCTGCAAGGGAAGGGACCTCTGGGGGGTTGGGACAAACGTCTCCCTGATGTTCGCCCTCACTATTACCTGTGTCCACCGCGGCACTGGAAGAGAATGAGGACCCAGATCTTGCCTCCTCCCTGCACATAGACTTCTACCTGTGTCTCTAAAGACATGAATGGGTTTTGGCTGGATAGCTCGACTACCCCTGTCCTAAGTTTACTCCTTACATGCCGATTTGGCTTAGTGAAAATGGCTCCGCTCGTGGAACTCAGTCACGTAGACGTTATCCGTTGGAACAAATGGTATATTCCCCCTTTTTTGACCTATTACTGCCACTTTGCTTCGCAGATCTGTGCTTCATTCCCCCACCCTTGCCGGCACACCGTCCCTAACTATTTCTTTCCCATCCTCGTTAGCGTATTTTACCCGTGAGACCGTTTTTATGGACCTAACACAGGGTCCGTACCCGGGGACTGCCACAGGCCGTCTACCACTCGGTTATTTGTAGCCAGTTGAAACGTGTCCTAATTTGGGTGTTCACAGAGGGTCTGCACCCCCATCCAAACAAACCCCCCCGTATTAGATGTGCCACCCTGGTCAAGATGTCGCGCTACGGTGCCTGGGTCAGGAAACCGGTGGTAATTCTTTTAGACTGATGGCCCCCCCCACCCCTTCTACCCCCCCGAGCCTTGCCTATCGCTGCCTCCCCAGCGCTTCCCGCTTTCTTACCCTTTTTCCTCTCATCCCCCGTCCCACGCCACCGCCGTCCCCCCCACCGTGTCACCCTTCATTTTATCCCCCATTTCACCCCAGTCTGTGACCCCACACGCAACACCGGTTTCCTTTTACCACGGCACCCCCTGTAACCAATTTCAATTTTCACAATTTTAAATTCGATTTCATAAACCTGCAAAAAAAAACACACCTGCCCATACCTCGCAGCGTGTACTGCCACCGCCCATTTGCACAACCACCAAAAAACTTAAACCATTATGCAACTACTGACTACCCGAGCCCTGACGCACACTGCCACAACGATCCCCAATTTCGGCACCCTACACCCAATAATCCACCTTAAACCATACCGGCACTGCCCATAAACCCTGCACCTGCATGAGCCCATTTGCCACCAACCACCCTGAACCCTACTGCATGGCAACCGAACATTGCACACCCACACCTTAACCCTTACCTGAACCTGTACCTGCCCATACTTGCACCTGCGCACCTCCTTTCTGCACAGCCAACTTGACCCTCGGAGGCCCTCCGGTCATGATCATCCCTCAAGCGACTGAGTACGGCCGATGCTCAAAACTCAACCCATACCCACATACCCAATCTCACACCCACACCTGAACCCACACTCACACTCACACCCACACCTGAACCTGAACTCACACCCGCACCTGCAACCCCTCTGTCTGCGTAGCCAAACTTGACCCTCGGAGGCCCTCCGGTCATGATCATCCCTCAAGCGACTGAATATGGCAGATGCCCAAAGGATGCACCGGTGGGATTGATCTGTGATGCTGGTGCTACAGCAGAGGATTTCTATGATTCGCCCCTCACACAGAATGTCCAAGTGTGTGGGCACCCATTCTTCAAGAACACCAAGTCAAATTCCTTTCGTGTGCCCATCTTGTCGGCATGCAACATCACAACAAGATACCCAGGTTAGTGACTACCCACAGGACCCCCCCCCCCCCCCCCCCCCCCTGAATTCTTTTTCTTTTTCTGTTTCTTCTTCTGTTTCGTTCTTTTTCTTCCTCTGTTTTGTCCTTTTTCTTTTTCTTTCTCCGTTTTCTTCCTTTGTTTTGTTCCTTTTTATTTTTCATTTCCCCCCTCTGTTTTCTTAATTCCTGTGTCTAAATGTGACCTGACCAAGAATGACACAAACACAAATAACGTAAGTTCCTACAGCAGCCAGCTAGTGCCTGCACTGTGTAGGTATACCTTCGTATTCAATCACATTATTTGGGAAGTGTGTGCCTGAAATGTGTTTTTTGGTGGAGCCTCCCCTTCTGGGGGACGAAAAAAAACCAGGGTCACCGCGTTGTCCGTTTGACCACAAGAAACAAGAAACAAAAAACCTTGGCCCTAGCTGTCTCGTACACCCTGGCTTCATTCTGGTGCACTTGATTCTGTTGCCAGCTGTTGCTCCGATAGCTAACACTCTCCGCCAATTTCCCTCGTCGCTTGCAATGCAAGTATGACTTGTCAGGATGCATATCATTTATATATATCTATATATATATATATATATATATATATATCAATGGTATAAATTAATCACTTGCAATACGCCTATGACTTTTCAGGATGTATATAAATTATATCATTTATATATATACATATATATATACTAGTATGGTAGCCCGTGTGGCCGGTGGCCACACCTACACTCCCTCTCCCCCCACACTCTTAGACGCACACCTCTTCTCTCTACCTTTTCCCCTTCTATTTCAGCTGTGGCCTCCCCCCCTGTCATACACGTATTCCCCCCCCACCCCCCCCACCCCCACCCCCGCACACACACATGCAGACCCACAGTATCCTCTACTTCCCCCGGCCTCTTCCTACCCAATCCACACACACTCTCTTTCTCTCAGCTTCGCCCCCAAAAAGCCTCCCTTCCCCCAACCATCAACACGAACACACACTCTCCTCCTCCCTACCTCATACCCTTCACTCCGGCTGTGGGATTTAATCTTGCAGAAAGAGGGGAAAGTGCAGACCAACATCTTGGGAACGCTCAGATCCCGATAACCCCAAGAACACAGGACCAGTGCAATTCCAAAGCTACAAACTTGCAGTTTCATCTTCTCGTGCAGTGCCCCAGCTGATACTCAGTCAACTCTTGGAACAGCACAAATCGTATTTCACGATATTCGATACAACGAAAAGAGCTTTCAGATGTGGGATGGGAGGTGCAAGCGTGAGAGTCTGCAGAGGGACGGAATAGCCGTGGCGATCTGAACTAAGTCGAATTAATCGCAACAACCAGCCAACCATGACGAAGGCGATGCGATGGCATGGCGAAAGTGCGCATGCGTGAGATGAACGGTGGCAACGCTCGCAGGCGGAGAAAAAAAGCATGACGATCTGTAGGTCTGGCTTGATTATGAGTCTGGCGTAACTCCTGAGGTTGGAAAGCAAAGTCTTCACGCCTGGCTTGGTTAAGAGCAGCTTAGCAGCTTCGCCTTCATCCTGAGGCATGGGTTCGCGTTGTTCACGTCAGGCTTCATTATGAGCCTGGCGTAACTCCTCGGGTCGGGCAGCGTGGGCATCACGTCGACTCTTGTTGGCTCTGCTCGGCTCTGTCCAGTTCTTCCTTGCTCATGCAAGCTCGCTTTGAGCGCTGGCTAGCGGTGTTGCTTTGAGCGCTGGCTAGCGGTGTTGCGGGCCCTCCTGTCCATTGGGACCGTTGGCATGCATCATGGTCGCATGCTCCGTGAAGAAGCAATTAACTGAAACGACTATTCTGAGCGCCATGCAAAGCGAGGGTCAGCAGATGACCTCCGAGGAGAGGATCTTCTGGATCTAAATTGCTAGCAGTCATAGCATGGGAGGCAAATGTGGGGATGAAATGAGCGCGCGCGCAGTTTTGGTATTTGAACATTTTGCTGGGCGGGGTGTTGCGAGTTGAGTATGACAGAAAGTCGGTTGCAAGTCGGTACACTTAGCACGCCCATGGCACTTGGGTACGCGATGATGACACGACCACGACCACGACCACGACCACGACCACGACCACGACCACGACCACGACCACGACCATGATTTCTTTACATATGTAGATATCAATTGTATAAATTAATCACTTGCAATACGCCTATGACTTGTCAGGATGTATTTAAATTATATCAAATGGATCCATTGGCTGAACACAGAAAGAATGAGGGTGGTGGATAGAGCACACATCCCTCGCTCAATGAGACACTGTCAAATGTGTGGGTTCCAAAAACCTGAGGATGAAATGCATATGTTTGAGTGCCCTTTTTATAATGATATTCGCCTCCGCTACCAGAAGCTGTTTACAGATATTTATAGGCATGTCCATGAGGATACCAACTTAACCGTATGGAATGTGGAATTCTGCGATTCCACATTCAGAACCTTTATGAATGGAAATGGCACTAAGTCTTTTTGGAGCAACCTAGCCGACTATCTTTCTACTTGTAGAAGAGCAAGACAGGAAGCCCTGGACTGCTTAGTGGCACCGTAATTTATCATCCCTTTTTTTCTTCTTCTTGTGACTTCTCATTTGTTAGCTTCTTACCTCCGCCACTGTAAGTGGTTGAGATCTGGGTCCGGCTCTAAGGGGTTTAATACCTACGCCACCAAAACGGTGGTTGGGAGTTTGGTTTGTTTGTCCTCGACACACCCCTGATGTAATGGGGTTTTTGCTTTGTGGGTGCTTTTTCTTTTTGTTTAAAGCACAGAGTCTCATACACCCTCGCGGTGTCAAGTAGACTTTAACATGTAATGTAATGTAATGTAATGTAATATATATGTATGTATCAATTATGTAAATTAATTGCTTGCGGCGCGCAGGGAAGGAGGGGGGGAGGGGGGGGGGGTCGTGAGTTGCTAAACAGTTTCAGCTCTCTGCCTATACAATTGACTGAATTCCCTTAGTCTGCAGGAACCTTGTTTTGTCTATCTAAGGCAAGGCCTCGATGATCTTCCTCCACTCTGCCACAGTCAGATTGTATGTATGTTCCAGTCCAGGGGTAGGCCAAATAGGCTAAAGGGTCTTGCCCAACAGTTAGGAAGGGCTTAAAAAGAAAAAGCACTGATGAACTGAACCCCAAACAATCGTTTTACCGATGGGGGCCCTGAGTTCGTGCTACAGTGATCATTTAATTCTACAATATAATAGACAGATTGTCATTTGGTGGTAGGAGGATGCCTGCCCATGGCCTCTAGACAGTATTGCCCTGCAGTAATGGATGAGTGATTTAGTAAGAGGATTGAATAAAACACAATGCAACACCACTAACTTAGTTAGTCATCACTTAGCCACCCACTTAGTACCTGTGTACAGCTTACTGAATTCCTTTTGCCTGTAGGAACCGTCACAATCAAGTTCTCTGTTACCAACAGTGCGGGGTTTACCTCAAGGGTGGAGCGGACGTTGGTTGTGGAGTCTGTATGTTTGCCTGGTTCGAGGCTGTGCAACAACTTGGTGGATTGCTCTGTCCTGGGGTATACCTGCGAGAGTGAGCTGGCTATAACTGATTTGGGAGGCAGAGTTGAAGCACGAGGGCCCATTATCAGCCTTGTGACCTATCCCTTCCTCGGGGGAAGTATTGAGGTGAGAATAGATTTGGCTCTTTGGTGGGGGATGGGATGGGATAGGATGGGATAGGATGGGATGGGATAGGATGGGATGGGATGGGATGGGATGGGATGGGATGGGATGGGATGGGATGGGATGGGATGGGATGGGGATGGGATGGGATGGGATGGGATGGGATTGGGATGGGATGGGATGGGATGGGATGGGATGGGATGGGATGGGATGGGATGGGATGGGATGGGATGGGATGGGATGGGATGGGATGGGATGGGATGGGATGGATGGGATGGGATGGGATGGGATGGGATGGGATGGGATGGGATGGGATGGGATGGGATGGGATGGGATGGTTATGAGATGGGACTGGGATTGGGATGGGATGGAGGGATGGGATGGGATGGGATGGGGGGGGATGGGATGGGATGGGACGGGAATGGGATGGGATGGGATGGGATGCGGATTTGCGTGATGGGAGGATGGGATGGGATGGGATGGGATGGGGATGGGATGGGATGGGATGGGATCGGGATGGATGGGATGGGATGGGATGGGATGGGATGGGATCGGGGGATGGGATGGGATGGGATGGGTGGGAGGGATGGGATGGGATGGGATGGGGGATGGAGACTGGGATGGGGATGGGATGGAATGGGATGGGAGGGCTGGGATTGGGATGGGATGGGATGGGATGGGGGATGGGATGGGATGGGATGGGATGGGATGGGATGGGATGGGATGGGGATGGGATGGGATGGGATGGGATGGGATGGGATGGGATGGGATGGGATGGGATGGGATGGGATGGGATGGGATGGGATGGGATGGGATGGGATGGGATGGGATGGGATGGGATGGATGGGATGGGATGGGATGGGATGGGATGGGAGGGGATGGGGTGGGATGGGGATGGGATGGGATGGGATGGGATGGGATGGGATGGGATGGGATGGGATGGATGGGAGGGGATGGGCTGGGATGGGATGGGATGGGAGGATGGGATGGGATGGGATGGGATGGGATGGGATGGGATGGGATGGGATGGGGATGGGATGGGATGGGATGGGATGGAGGAATGGGATGGGATGGGATGGAGGATGGATGGGATGGGATGGGATGGGATGGGATGGGGATGGGATGGGATGGGATGGATGGGATGGGATGGGATGGGATGGGATGGGATGGGATGGGATGGGATGGGATGGGTGGGATGGGATGGGATGGGGCGGATGGGATGGGATGGGATGGGAATGGGATGGGAGATGGATTGGGATGGGATGGGATGGATGGATGGGATGGGATGGCATGGGATGGGATGGGATGCGGATGGGATGGGATGGGGATGGGATGGGATGGGATGGGATGGGATGGATGGGGATGGGAATGGGGATGGGAATGGGATGGGATGGATTGGGATGGGATGGGATGGGATGGGGACTGGGTGGGATGGGATGGGAGGGATGGGAATGGGATGGGATGGGATGGGAATGGGTGGGATGGGAGGGGATGGGAGGGATGGGTGGGATGGGATGGGTAGGGGAGGGCTAGGGGAGGGGATGCGGATGGGATGGGGATGGGATGGGGAATGGGATGGGATGGGATGGGATGGGATGGCGATGGGATGGGATGGTGATGGGATGGGATGGGAGGGGAGGATGGGATGGATGGGATGGGATGGGAGTGGGATGGGATGGGAGGATGGGATGGGATGGGATGGGATGGGATGGGATGGGATGGTGATGGGATGGGATGGGATGGGATTGGGATGGGATGAGCGGATGGGAGGGATGGGGATGGGATGGGATGGGATGAGGATGGGATGGGATGGGATGGGAGGGAATGGGATGGGCGGGGCGATGGGATGGATGGGATGGGAGGGATGGGAGGGCGAGGGGAGTGGGAGGGAAGAGGGGTGCGGAAGAAGGGGGTGTTGGGTAGGGGGTGGGGAGTGAGGCGATGGGTCCAGGGGCGTGTGTGTCGGGGTGGGGGCTGTGTGGGGGGTTGGCGGGGGGGACAGGGAAGGGGGGGGGGGGGTTATATAATTACTGCACGAGGTCCAGAAGTGGTATTGGCTCTTTGGGGGGAAGAAAGAATAGAAGGAAGTTATGCAGCCTAAGGAGCCAGGATAAAGGTATATAAATATGATGTATTGGCGTTCTACACCAAATATCGGTGTAGTGTTGTGGCGGAGGGGGCGGGGGAGATGACGCCGTTAAGCGGGAGGCGATTTTACGGGGCGAAGAAAGGCGTAAAGCGCGAGACAGTCACTGGAAAAGAGGGCGGTACAGGAGGATAGGGGCATACAGGGACCTAGAAAGGGACGGGTGCAAGCCTTACGAAAGGGATGTTGGACAATGGTGCAAGGGAGTGGCACAGATTGGGGGATAGCTCGGGAACGTTAACCTATACAATGACCACTCCCAAACACATTACCTGAAAGTCAATACGAATGGGGCTCATATCGGCTTGTCCGATTGACCTCTGTAACTAAGATAACTCTTAAATGTGCCTCCCTATTCAATGAAGGAAAACAAAGGTTGCAGGTTCCAACGAATCCGGTCCGTCTATTATTTAGGAGTGGTCATTGCCAACATTCCTGCTGACCTTCCTACTTTTTTGAACAGGAACAATATGCAGCCCCCCAGGAGTCCCCATATGCTTTCTCGCCTCTATATTTACAATGTATGTATGCATGTATGTATGTTGCAGTCCAGGGGTAGGCCTAATAGGCTAAAGGGACTTTCCGAACCGAGACAGGAAGGGATAAAAAGAAAAAGCATTGATGAACCAAAAATAAAAAAAGAAGAGATAAAAGGAAAAGACACACAAGACCAATGGCTTAAGTAGGTACTTTAAGAACCGAGAAACGAACTAGAGATGAAAAGAAGAAAAAAGAAGGAAACAAAAAGCAGATGAACCGAGACCGAACCGAGATAAAAAGAAAAAGCATTGATGAACTGACTTTCCGAACCGAGGACAGACCGAGGAGGAAAAAGAAATAAAGAAGGGGAGCGCAAAACCCAGACAGCAGCACCCCAAGAACCGATGAGTTACTATAAAAAACAAACAAAACAAAGCATTGAGTGGAAACTGAAACCGCAAAAACAATCATCCCATGAAATTTCAATTTGTATTTAAAAATACAAGTTACAAATTATAAATTACATGAAATTGAATTTTTATACAAGCACAGGTGAAACTCTTGAAAGTGGAAACCCCCTATGCCTCTGCAAGGGATATCATACAACAACTGACCACCAACACACACCAAATACCAAACACATAAAAAATTCAACCAACATTAAACACATACCACAAAGGTGAAGCGTGTGGAAACTCCCTATACCTTCTGCAACGGCTCCATCCCAACAACTGATCAGCTATGTGAGCCCGAACGCGAAGCACTTGCCTTGATTCAGCGTAGTGGTGTGAATGCCACATTGAAGGATGCGAACAATGTGACCCAATACAGTGTGGCCTTGTCCAGACGCTGACTCGGCTGGCATGGGGAGAAGCCATTGCCTCTGCAGCAGTGGTGAGTTGCGGGCAATTGATGGACTGAATCTCCGGTGTAGCGGTTTGTGTAGTAGGTAAGACCAACTCTCGGCGGTGGACAACGTTATATGCAGCGTAGCCTACGTCTTAGCGAGCAATAGGCCAGCCGGAATTAAATGCTCTAATGGTGTCAGTGAGGAGGGACTGAGAGAAGGGTATTGTCCGACCACGCCCAGCACCGGAAAGAGGTTTCCGGAAGACAGGAAGAGACGTTAGTGGAAAGAAAGTGAGAGCGACAGGGGTCAGGGAGTCAATTCAAATGGGTCTCACGATGGGCGGGTCGGGAGGTACTGTATAAAACGGACATATATATTTTAAGAATGTCAACAGAACTGATGCATCGGTGGGAGAAGCCCTGTATTGCCAGTAGTAGTTGGAGCAGCCATTGATGATACAACGTACCAAAAAAGTTTAAAGTGAGGAAGAATTGGTGTCAAGTCAGATGCATAACGGTACTTCTTGGACTGCTGTGGACAGGATATTACATAAGTGTGGATTCTCGGCATTC
>JACBWV010000610.1:146999740-147007240 GCA_013435795.1 Chlamydomonas sp. ICE-L | reverse complement strand
TAAACCAATACCATGCTGTATTTACAGAGGTAATGAATGTATTGCTGTGGATTTATGACCTGGTTCTCCTCTCCCAAATTTTGTGTTGCAGCTGACCAACTATTCCTTGGCTGAGAATGTTGTTGATGCAATTAACAGCGGCAACATGAGTAGAAGAGAGTTCATGCAGGCCCAGAACAGGGTTACTACTGCAGTGCTACCCCAGCCAAGCCTTCAAGACGCAAATGTTGAGTTGTTTAATGCGACGCTGTACACTCGTTTGAAGACATATCCCCCTCAGCCACCCCCTCGCCCTCCGTCTCCTCCACTACCCCCTTCTCCCCCACCTACACCACCATCTCCTCCATCACCACCTTTGCCTCCTCCTCATCCACCCGCTCCCCCTCCCCCGCCCATGCCCCCCCCTACTCCCCCCCCTTCACCCACTCCACCGCCACCACCACCCGCTCCCCCCTCCTCCACCCGCTCCCCCCTTCTCACCTTTCCACAACCCCTTCACCCTCCCACCTTTCCCCCTTCCCCCGCCACCAAAAATCCCCCTTCCCCGCCGCCCTTCCCATCTCCCCCCCCCACCCCCACCACTCCCCCCTCCTGCACATTGCCACCACACTTTCCCACCCGCTCCCCCCCCCCACCATCAACCCCCCCTCCTCCCGCCCCTCCTCCTCCCTCTCCACCTCCCCCACCTCCAACCTCACCCTCCCCACCTCTTCCCCCTTCCCAACCATCAAATCCCCCCCCCCCCTGCCTCCTCCTTCCCCCCCTCACACCAACCACACCACCACCACCACCACCACCAATAATCTCCTTCCCCTCCTCCTCCACCCCCGTCCTCCCCACCGCCGTCTTCTAGCCCTGTAACACCCCTCAACCACCACCTTTGCCATCCTCCACCTCCCCGCATCGCCTCCATTCCCCCCCCGCTACCTCCCCGCTCCCCCTCCACCCCCACCCCCTCCACCGCCACCACCATTCCCCCCCCCTCCACCGCCACCCACCCCCTCCACCTCCCTCCCGCCCTCCCCCACCTCCTCCTCCCCATTCCCGCACTCCACCTGTCCCGCCCTCCACCCCCCTCCTCTTCCCCCATCTCTCCACCACCTGAACCCGCCCCCTCCTCCTCCCGGCCCTCCAACCCTCCCTCACCCATCCAACCCTCCCTCCCCTCCCTCCCCCACCTTCCCCCCCCCAAGTCCCCCCCCACCTGATCCTGTGAGCGTGCATGATGTGTATGCTGACATAAGGATACACAAGTACACTCCAAGCACAATGGACCTGGGCAATCTGACAGCATTTCATGCAGCACTCGCAGTTGCAGCAGGTAAGAGCAACCTTTTTCATTTACCCTGACCTCACTATAGCAGGACTGTTGGTTACTATGCATACTGGTATGAGATATATTCTGCTGTGTTGCTCACTATTTTGACATGGTAGCATGATTGCCAGGAAGAGGTTGAGAGAAGAGGTTGCAACGGACTTGCCCTGCTAAAACATAAAATAGTATCATATATGCCAGACAGACAGACAGACAAACAGACAGACGACAGACAGACAGACAGACAGACGACAGACAGACAGACAGACATACGACCAACATACAGACAGACAGACAGACAGACAGACAGACAAACCAACAGCCATACAGACCGACAAACATACAGACAGACAGACAACCAGACAGACAACAGAACAGACATACAGACAGACAGACAGACCGACACAGACCGACAACAGACTGACAGACAGACAGACATACAGACAGACAACAACAGACGACCGACAGACAGACAGACATACAGACAGACATACAGACACGACAGACAGAAGACCGACAGACATACAGACATACAGAAGACAGACAGCCGACAGACAGACCAACAGACATACATACAGACATACAGACCGACATACAGACATACAACAGTACAGACATACAGACAGAACAGACAGACAGACAGCATACAGACAGACAGACATACAGACAGACAGACAGACATACAGACAGACAGACAAGACAGACAGACCATACAGACAGACATACAATACAGACATACAGACATACATACATACAGACAGACGACAGACGACAGACAACAGACACGACAGAAGACATACCGACAGACAGACAGACAGACGACAGAATACAGACAAGACAGACAGACCGACAGACGACAGACGAGACAGACAGACAGACAGACAGACCGACAGACGACAGACAGACAGACAGACAGACGACAGCGCAGAACAGACCAACCATACAGACAGACATACCGACCAAACAGACACCGCATACAACACTACATACAGACATGACAGACAGACATACAGACAGACAGACAGACAGACAGACAGACAACGACAACATACAGACAGACAGACAGACAGACAACAGCATAAGAACAAGACATACAGACAGACAGACACAGACAGAACAGAACAGACAACAGACAGACAGACCGACAGCAGACATCCAGACAGACCAGACAGCAGACAGACAGACATACAGACAGACATACATACATACAGACAGCCAGACCAGACGACAGACAGACAGACACAGACTGACAGCCATACAGACATACAGACAACAGACAGAACAGACACAGACAGACATAACAGACCGACAACAGACATAATACAGACAACAACGACAGACAGACAGACATACAGACAAGACAGACAACTACAGACAACAGACGACAAGACAGCCAGACAGACAGACAGCAGACAGACCAGACAGACAGACAGACAGACAGACAGACAGACAGACAGACAGACGACAGACAGACAACAGACAGACAACAGACAACGACATACAGACAGACAGACAGACGACAGACGACAACATACGACAGACAGACATACAGACAACATACAGACCGACAGACCACAACATACAGACACCAGACAGCCAGACAGACAGACAGCCAGACAGACAGACAGACAGACCGACAGACAGACAGACAGACGACAGACCGACAGACAGACAGACAGACAGACATAAAGAATACATACAACAGACGACAGCATACAGACCGCCAACCGACAGACAGACATCATCAGACAGACGACGACAGACAACATACAAGACAGATCAGACATACAGACAGACAGACATACGACAGACAACATACAGACATCAGACAGACCGACAAGACAGACAGACATACAGACAGACAGACATGACAGACAGAACAACTACAGACAGACTACAGACAACAAACAGACAGACAGACAGACAGACATACAGAACAGACACCGACAGACAGAACAGACAGACAGACAGACAACAAAGACCAGACAGACGACAAAACCGACAGACAGCCAGACAGACAGACATCCCTACCGACAGACAGACTAACAGACAGACGACAAGACATACGACATACAGACTACATACAGACAGACAGACAGACATACAAACAGACATAAGACAGACAGACGACAACGACGACAGACCTACAGACCGACCGACTGACATCCAGAGACAGACCAGACAGACATGACTACAGACATACAGACATACGGACGACAGACGACCGACAGACAGCACAGACCTACATACAGACAGACAGACAACAACTACATACCTACGACATACAGACAGACATACAACAGACAGACAGACAGACAGCCAGACAGACAACTACCACATACAACAGACAGACAGACAACAACAGACATACAGACAGACAAGACAACAGACAGACATACAGACAGACAACAGAACAGACAGACAGACAGACAGACAGACAGACAGACAGACAGACAACAACAGACAACAGACAGACAGACGACAGGACATAACCACGACTACAACAGACATTACCGACAGACAGACAGACAGACAGACAACGCAGACAGACAACAGACAGACAGACAGAGCATACAGACAAACAGACGAGACAGACAGACAGACATACAGACAGCAACAGACAGACAGACAGACAGACAGACAGACAGACAGACATCCAGACGACATACATACTGACAGACATCAGACAGACGACAGACAGACAACCATACAGACAGAAGACATACCGACAGACAGACAGACATACATACAGACAGACAGACCGACGACAGACAACCAGACAGACCAGACAGACAGACAGCCAGACAGACATCCAACAGACATACAGACTGACCGACCACATACAGACAGACCACAACATACAGACAGACAGACAGACAGAGACAGACGACGACCGACCATACATACAGACAGACAACCGACAGACTACTACAGACAGACATACAGACATACAGACAACACAATACAGACTACAGACCGACAACAGACATACAGACATACAGACAGACGACAGACAACATACCTACAGACAGACAGACGAACAGACAGACAACAGACAGACAGACAGACAGACAGACATCCAGACAGACAGACAGACAGACAGACAGACATACAGACAACCGTACATACAGGGAAAACAGACAGCAGCAGACATACATAACAGACGACAGACAGACAGACATACATTACAACAGACAGACAACAGACGACATACAGACAGACAGGACAGACAGACAGGACAGACAGACAGACAGACAGACATACAGACAGACAGACAGTACAGCAGACAGACAGACAGACAGACAGACATACAGACATACAGACAGACAGACAGACAGACAGACCTAATAACAGACAGACAGCCAAGACAGACATACAGACATACCAGACATGACAGACAGACAGACAGACACAGACAGACATACAGACAGACATACAACAGACAAGACATACAGCCAAGCAGCCAGACAGACAGAACAGACATACATACAGACATACCGACGATCAGACAGACAGACAGACGACAGACAGACATACATACCTACAGACAGACAGAAAGACAACAGACAAGACAGACAGACAGACAGACATAACAGACAGACATACGACGCAGACAGACAAGGAAGACAGACAGACAGACAGACAGAAAGACAGACACAGACAGACAGACTCATACAGACAGACAGACAGACATACAGACGACATTACATCCAGCAGACATACAACATACAGACAAGACACGACAGAGCCGACAGACAGACATACAGACAACAAGACGACAGACAGACAGACATACGACAGACAGACATACAGACAACATACAGACAGACAGACTAGACAGACATACTAGACTACCGACAGACAGACATACAGACAGACAAACTGTCAGACCCAGACAGACGACAGACAGACAGACAGACAGACAGACAGACAGGACTACACCGACCTACAGACAGAACTACAGACAGACCTCCAGAATAAGACAACATAACAGACAACAGACAGACAGACAACAGACGACGGACGACAGACAGACAGACAGACCGACAGACATACCAGACAGACAGACAGACAGACATAAGAATACAGTACAGACAGACACTACAGACCGACAGACAGACAGACAGACACAGATAGACAGGCAGATCAGACAGACAGACAAACATATTCATGTATAGAGCTCCCAGGAGGCTTGTTAAGATTGACACTTTTGTATGCTCCCTCTATTGTTGGCAGGCAAGTAGTTTTACCGATGCCTGCTTTGCCTCACCTCACTTTTTTGTCCCTCCAGCTTCTGAGAACCCGAATCGTCGAATGATAATTGAGGACCATGAATGGGAGAAGCACATTTAGGTGATCCAGACAAAAGATGGCAGGAGGAGGGCTGCTAGGTTGACGCACATTGTAGAACTCCATGGTTGGATGGCTCTCGCTGATACCGACTGGTTGATGCAGCAGACACACAACCCGGACACAGACAATGGTCCAAGCCCTTGGGACATGTACCTGTCTGAGGAAGCAAGTCCTGCCATGCCTCTTTATAGCATGGTCAACGAGGATGGCACCACCATGGACAGCAATGCGCTTGGGCAACATGATGCGGTATGCTAGCTGTTGTCTCAAACAAATATACTTTAACCAAATTCTGTAACTTTGTCGTGTAAACTGCCACTATATGTTTGCATGGGGTGGCAGCTTGGAGAGGTCAGGATAAATAAAAGGTCAGGGTGTGGGAGGGTCAATCAGCATAACATACACTTGATAATGGTGCTGACATCTCCATATAGAGAGTATCTGTTCAATATCTGATATGAATATCTGCGATAATATTTTGAACTAAGCAGATATGTATCTGGATACTCTCCAGATACTTGGTTGGTTCCCTGATTGCAGTAAGTTGGAACAACCTTTCTCAATTATCCTGAAATACATACTCCAGCATTCATCATTTCCTCTAAGAAAGCTGCATGTAGCATATATCAAAATCACTGATAAGTCCAACAAGTCCATAAGACCAAATAATTTATAATTCCCCATGCCCATATGCTCCATGACCTGAATGCGGTGAATGTACGCATGGCAGTACATAACACACAAATCAGCATAGTCTACGACCGAATCACTATAAGGCATGAGAAATATCCGTGCTCATATGCTCCCTTTTTTGTGTGCTATGCGTCACCATTCCGCCGCTGCATGGCAACTCATGGGTCTGGCTAAAACACATGGGCCTGGCTAAAACAGTCAGAAATTCCCCCCCCAAAACCCAGGGGGGGGGGGGGGGGGGGGGGGGGGGGGGGGGGGAGGGCACCGCGTCGCACTAGGGTCTCACAAAGTCGCTCAATTTGCTGAGCGCCGGACAGAAAAAATATTACACATGCACTCTATGACCTGAATGCGGTGAATGTCTAGTACACATGGCAGTACACATACACTCCATGACCTGAATGCGGTGAATGTCTAGTACACATGGCAGTACACATACACTCCATGACCTGAATGCGGTGAATGTCTAGTACGCATGGCAGTACTTAACACGCACATCGTCCTTGCACTTTGCAGGGTCTGCATCTAGATGAGTCACACATCGGAGACCTGGGTGTTGGTGACTTTGATACGCTGCAGATTGGAAGCAGGCGCTTGCTGCAACAGGACCCCTACACAGCGTGAGTGACTGCTCCGTTTCTTTGGTGGTGAGGTGGGGTTGAGTTGGCGGTGTGGGGTCCGGTTGGGGTGGTGGGGTTGGGGTGTTGGAGTGGGGTTACGGTGGTATGCAACATGACCCAGGATACACATTGTGAGTGCCTGCACTGTTTCTTTTGTGTGTGTTCCAGTTTCATGCACCCACCAAATCACACATACTCACACGCTGCAGCTCAGATGCAGGTAATTGCTACAACATGACCCCTACACAGCGTGAGTGCATACAACACACCCACCGCACCCATGCACCCACCAACTCACACATGCACCGCACCCATGCACCCACATACTCACGCGCTGCAGCTTGGAAGCAGACACTTGCTGCAACAGGACCCCTACACAGTGTGGGTGCATGAAACTTGAACACACCCACCCCACCCATGCACCCACCAACTCACACGCACACACGCTGCAGCTTGGAAGCAGACACTTGCTGCAACAAGACCCCTACACAGTGTGGGTGCACATAACTTGAACACACC
>JACBWV010000610.1:146882240-146994740 GCA_013435795.1 Chlamydomonas sp. ICE-L | reverse complement strand
GACCCATAGCCTGCATCCTGAGATGCAACCAACCTGCAACCGACCTATGACCGACCCATAGCCTGCATCCTGAGATGCAACCCGCAACCGACTCATAACCTAACCATAGCCTACATCCTGCGACGCAAATAACCCACTGAAGCTGCGTCTTCAATGATGCAACTGACCCTCCCTGCATTGCTTCTCGAGACGCAACGGATCCTATGACATTGCATCTTCAATGCAGGATGCAGCGTCCTAAAATACGCTGAATACAACCATTTGTTTGCTCATACATGGTGTCGCTACAAATTTGGGGAGTATTTCCAGGTATTATTAGGCACCATCTTTCTGCACCCCTGTGGCACCCCTCTCACCCATAATACACCCTTCCAATCAAAGGGTGCCGAAGACCCCTCAAATTAGCAGAGTGTGGTGCACTAGGTAGTGGGAACTGCAGACAAACATCTGGATGCTCATTAACCCAATATATGTTTCTTGACAGGTTCAACGCTTATTTGTTTGCTTATACATGGTGTCGCTGC
The DNA here is from genome assembly GCA_013435795.1 of Chlamydomonas sp. ICE-L. NCBI lineage: Eukaryota > Viridiplantae > Chlorophyta > Chlorophyceae > Chlamydomonadales > Chlamydomonadaceae > Chlamydomonas > Chlamydomonas sp. ICE-L. The sequence goes on along the minus strand of JACBWV010000610.1, from coordinate 146,994,216 downwards.
AAGTTTGGGGAGTATTTGACGCCATTTTTCTGCACCCCTGTGACTCATAATGCACCCTTTCAATTAAAGAGTGCCAAAGAGGCAAAGACCCCTCAAATTAGCAGTGTGTGGCACACTCGGTAGTTGGACCTTAGGAACTGCACACAAACATCTGGATGCTCATTAAACCAACATATGTGTAGGGAACGGCAATCTGATATCATATGATAACATGTCATCCAGTGTCATCATACAATATCATATAATGTCATACGATGCCGGGAGTCTGACTAGGCTAAAATTACCGTTTATGTACAATATCATATGATGCAATTTGTATGGTATCATATGCTGTCATAATCGCCTTTGGTCAACATGATATGATACGCCTATCCCTACATATGTGCCTTGACAGATTCAACGCTTATAATGATCCGGGTGTTCCAAGGATTGACTGCTTCCAGCTGACTCAGCAATATACACGGTCTTTTGTGATTGACATCTATGGGCAGTACACCAGCACTACAAACAGCAACAGCAGTGGAGTACATAGACGCAAGGTGCTCCAGGTAATGATAACGCCTTGTGGGGTGTGGGATTAAGGGAGCCCTGTCTTCCAGCGGTAGAGAACGGGCTGCTACGTTACCTGGACAGTGCTACCAAGGTATTTGACAGCGACCGCGAACACTAAAGCGCACCCTTAGGGATTCGAACCCTGCACCTTCTTCCTGATTTCAACGAACTCAACCATTGATCCAATTGTCAAAACGGGAGATATGATAAGGTGCTCCCGGTAAGTAACAACTTCCCTGCTTTCTCATTCATCCTGCAGACCTCTATTCAGCAGCGTCTTGTGTATGGTGCTCAGACCCTGTGCATGCATGTATGTTGCAGTCCAGAGGTAGGCCAAATAGGCTAAAGGGACTTGCCCAACCTTGATAGGAAGCGCTTAAAAAGAAAAATCATTGACGAAATGAACCCCCAAACAATCGTTAGACCTAGGTATGCCTGAAGAACCTGGGGAATGTGAAGACACGCATGAGAAAATGTGCTCCAACAACCTGCCAAAGGAAGCAACCTCATTTCCCTGTGCCCTTCCTCTCCCTTCTATAACTCAGAAATTGTACTGCCTTTCCTCTCCCTTCTGTAAATCTGAGAATGTACTGCCTTTCCTCTCCATTCCGTAACTCTGAGAATGAACTGCCTTTCCTCTCCTCTCATAACTCTGAGAATGAACGGCCTTTCCTCTCTCTTCCGTAACTCTGAGAATGTACTGCCTTTCCTCTCCCTTCCATAACTCTGAGACTGTACTGCCTTTCCTCTCCCTTCCGTAACTCAGAGAACATATTGAATTCAAGCGACTCAAGAGTTATGATTTATTAGGAGGACTTTTCCGTCCATGTAAGCACCACTACTTCCTTGGTTCCCCGAGCGAGTTCTCTACAATGTGAGTATACCAATCACGCTGCTATCATGTATATCTTCCTGGTTCATCACTGATGATGATTACATTACATTACATTACATTACATGTTAAAGTCTACTTGACACCGCGAGGGTGTATGAGACTCTGTGCTTTAAACAAAAAGAAAAAGCACCCACAAAGCAAAAAACCCCATTACATCAGGGGTGTGTCGAGGACAAACAAACCAAACTCCCAACCACCGTTTTGGTGGCGTAGGTATTAAACCCCTTAGAGCAGGACCCAGATCTCAACCACTTACAGTGGCGGAGGTAAGAAGCTAACAAATGAGAAGTCACAAGAAGAAAAAAAAGGGATAATAAATTACGGTGCCACTAAGCAGTCCAGGGCTTCCTGTCTTGCTCTTCTACAAGTAGAAAGATAGTCGGCTAGGTTGCTCCAAAAAGACTTAGTGCCATTTCCATTCATAAAGGTTCTGAATGTGGAATCGCAGAATTCCACATTCCATACGGTTAAGTCGGTATCCTCATGGACATGCCTATAAATATCTGTAAACAGATTCTGGTAGCGGAGGCGAATATCATTATAAAAAGGGCACTCAAACATATGCATTTCATCCTCAGGTTTTTGGAACCCACACATTTGACAGTGTCTCATTGAGCGAGGGATGTGTGCTCTATCCACCACCCTCATTCTTTCTGTGTTCAGCCAATGGGAACCCATTCTAAACTGTGCTATAGAACGAATCTGATCCTGCTTATGTAAGGCGGATGTAAAGGGAATCAAGCCATTCTCATCATTGCTGTTGGCTGCGAACCATTTTTGGTATCGGAGGCGTTTAAAGCCAACCCTTCTCTCATCAGGGATGTCTCTAACTGCATTGGTGTCACTTGGGTACTTAAACCTCCATGACTCAAAAACTTCAGACATAATACCTTCGACATCGACAGCCTCCAAAATGTTGATGTTTTTACTGGATCCTAGCTTGTGGAGAGCACAACGCAAGTCATGAACCCAGCCAGTGTTGGAGTCAAAAGATTCCTCAAGAGCCATTCTAATGAGATCCTCAGGTTCTTTATGTATGGTCTTGTTCCAGAAGCGCAAAGCTTGTTTAAGCCAAGCAAAACACAACGGGGTTCTACCCAGCTCTTCCATGATAATATTAGATGTAGTAGATTGGCAAACACCCAACATTTGTTTAAGTATACCTCTATGCCATTTCTCACAAGCATGGTCATTTGAGATAAGTGTGTTGTTCAGAATAGAAGGAGCCCACTCCTCACAGCCAAAATTCAGGATAGGTTGTACAAGAGAATCAAACAGGTGGGTGAGAATATCAATATTGTATATCTCCATAGTATGGCATCGCCTACGAAGCATGTGGTGTGCCTTTTGGGCCTTAGTGAGCATCCTAGAAAAAGCAGCTTTTGCACGATTGCTTGAGTCACCATCCACAAAGAGGGATCCCAAGTAGATAAAAGATAACTTTGTAGAAAGTTGTGCTCCATCATAGACAAATTTGTAATCAGGATCCATGCGGGCCTCATCACAGAATTGTTTGTTGAAAACGACAATCTCAGTTTTCTTTATATTCACAGCCATCTGAGTAGCCTCGCAGAAATCTCTGAGGCAGTCAAGCATCGCTTGCATATCTGCCGGGGATTCTGCCATTATAGCTATGATGATGATGATGATGATGATGATGATGATGATGATGATGATAATGATGATGATGATGATGATGATGATGATGATGATGCCGACCCTGATGCCGACAATGCCTATGCCGGCAACGACAATGACGACAGCGACGGCGATGGCGATGGTAATGATGATGATGATGATGATGATGATGATGATGATGATGATGATGATGATGATGATGATGATGATGATGATGATGATGATGATGATGATGATGATGATGATGGTGATGATGATGATGATGATGATGATGACGACCCTGCCGCCGACAACGCCGATGCCGGCAACGACAATGACAACAGCGACGGCGATGGCGAGAGTAATGATGATGATGATGATGATGATGATGATGATGATGATGATGATGATGATGATGATGATGATGATGATGATGATGATGATGATGATAATGATGATGCCGACCCTGACGCCGACAACGCCGATGCCGGCAACGACAATGACAACAGCGACGGCAATGGCGATGGCGATGGCGATGGTGATGATGATGATGATGATGATGATGATGATGATGATGATGATGATGATGATGATGATGATGATGATGATGATGATGATGATGATGATGATGATGATGATGATGATGATGATGATGATGATGATGATGATGATGATGATGATGATGATGATGATGATGATGATGATGATGATGATGATGACGATGATGATGATGATGATGATGCCGACCCTGACGCCGACAACGCCGATGCCGGCAAAGACAATGACAACAGCGATGGCGATGGCGATGGTATGATGATGATGATGATGATGATGATGATGATGATGATGATGATGATGATGATGATGATGATGATGATGATGATAAGAAGGAGGAGGAGTGTGAGCGATAACAATCCTCACGTCTCCCTATCGGTTACCACGTTTTCCCCATTGGTTACAATTGAGGAGTAGGAGGAGGAGAAGGAGGAGGAGGAGGAGGAGGACGACGACGACAATGACAACGACGACCATGATGATGATGATGATGATTTCATTTTTACTGGTGCCCTACTAGACTCCAAATGTGCCCGCAGCTTGACGGAGCCAAGGGGGACTTATGAACTTCATACCCACCCACCCACCCCAAAGATGACCATGAGATGAGCAACAGTGCTCCTCTTCCAATCTCTATATGGCCTGCATGGGATTATGAGTACTCCTCTTCCAAGTTTGTGAACACTGTTGCATCTCCTGGTCTACCTGCTTACAGAGATGATGAAGAATGGTCTAAAGCTCTGGCTAGCCGGTATGTTGGAATGAAGAACAATCGGATCATCGGTGGACTTCTGTTGCACACAACGCGCATGTAAGGATTGGGGCCTTGGTGGTTTGGCTGTAAAGGTGACGTCAGTTGGTCATACTGCTTTGGCTGTGGAACTTGATGGTAATGTGGGAAGTATGTCACTTGTGCAATGCATGTATTTATGGAACCTGCCAGGGGTAGCCAAATAGGTTCTAGCCCAACCTCGGATAATCCACCATGAACTGTGAAAATTGTTGGGGGGGTGGTGAAAAGTGACTTTCCGAGACAATTATCATTAGTCTTGTGATAAGTGCATGGATCTGAGGTGTAATAATGCTGCATGGATCTGAGGTGTAATAATGCTGCATGCCAATTTGTATGTACAGGGTGGATGATGCAGACTGTAGCGCTGATTCTTTATCAAACCGGCTAGATGCAACATGCTCCATCAATTTCCTGAGGTCTACACTGAGCAGCAATGGCGCCACGGATGAATTGCTTGACCAGATTTTTGACACAGATGCAGAGCGGTCATATGGCATTGATCCTGTATTCCTAAGGTGGGTGGAGCCAGAGAATCACAGTTTGATTGAAGGGATATTCATCCAACGTTTGATTCTACTCTTGTATCTGGTTGATTATCTCACGTCTATCTTGCGTCGTATATATAATTGCCATGCTTTCAGATGTAGGGACAACAACCTGCATCTTGTGCTGATCAATCTGTCCTCCCCAGCCATGTTGATACATTGCCAATCACAAATGACTACATGAGTTATTAAATATGATGTGTGTTGACATGCCATACCATGCCCCAGGTCTTCTACACTGTATGACACCAGTCTGTTGATGCACAGTCAATCACAAATGACTACATGAGTTATGAAATATGATGTGTGTTGACATGCCATACCATGCTCCAGGTCTTCTACACTGTATGACACCAGTCTGTTGGATCAATACGACTGGTACTACAACACCTCCAGCAGCTCTGAGGTTGGTCCCAATGGAGTACCTCTGGGCTTCAGGTGGCGCAACATGAAAGGATATGAGAATGGCTTCCCTGTGCTGTTCGAGAACAGGATGAGAGAGGTAAGCCTGGGGAGATACAGCCTGCGGAGATACGCCCCCTTTGCAGTGTGTGGTGTAATGGTGTGTTGGTGTAATGCTGTAATGGTGAAATGGTGAAATAATGTGTTGGTTTGTTGGTGTGCTAGTTTGCTGGTGTGCTAGTGTGCTGGTTTCTTGTGGACACTCTCCCCTCATGGCCGTACAAGTATCTTGACAGGTCAGATATACAGTAATGATGGACACTCTCCACTCATGGCCGTGCAAGTATTTTGACTGATCAGGTATACAGTAATGATGGACAATCTCCCTTCATGGCCATACAACTATGACCAAATTGCTTTATTCAAGACTACGCTACATAAAACATGCATTGCTAATTCTGCCACTCAGAATGTGCCAATATAGAGCTGCACTGATCATCATATCTTGCACACACTTACACAAACACACACACATGAATACAGAGCTACACTGCTCATCACAACTTCCTAGTGATTTCAGGGATTCCCCCCCGCTCTATATAGCGATCGCTACTTTTGACCCCGTTTTGGCCCAAATTGCCGCTATAAAGAAAAAACAAATAGGCCCTAAATGGACCTAAAAAGCAAATATACAAACGTTGTCCCTGGACGAGGCGTTAAACCATAAAGCTAGGGAAAACCGTTTTCAGATTTGAAAAAACAATCCGTGAGTGATTTATAACCTTATCACTGCTTCACCGATGTAGAGCTGCACTGATCATCAGAACTTCCCCACCACCACCACCACCACTACCACCACACACACACACCAATATAGAGCTGCACTGATCATTATAACTCCCCACCACCACCACCACCACCACACACACACACCAATATAGAGCTGAAATGATCATTATATCTCCCCACCACCACCACACACACACACCAATGTAGAGCTGCACTGATCATCAGAACTTCCCCACCACCACCACCACCACCACCACCACCACCACCACCACACACACACCAATATAGAGCTGCACTGATCATTATAACTCCCTCGTGTTTTAGAACCTTATCACTGCTTCACGGAGTTTTTAAGTCTGGTGTTTCTGTGGACATGAAACAGGAGCAAGCCTCTAATGTGATGCAATACCTCATGGATGGCAACTACTTGGATTACAAGGTAGGAGGAACTTTTCCCTGGGGGCATTTCACTGATTTGTGCCTTGGTGCCTCCTTTTTTATTATTTCATCTGTGAATGTTTGTAATAAGGTGGTTGTCAGGTAGATTGGCCCATCTTGCTAACTCTGGGTCAACAATGTGACTTATTCGTTACTTATATATATATATATATATATATATATATATATATATATATATATATATATATATATATATATATATATATATATATATATATTTTTTTTTTTTTTTTTTTTTTTTTTTACGGAGTCTGCTTTTCTGGGGGGCGGGAGCCCCCAGAGTCTCCCTATTGTCCATGTGTCGTGTTGTCCGCAGCTTAACCCTGGCCCTAACTGGCCTCTGGTCCTTTCATAAACCCTGGCTTTGGTCCGCTGCACTCGATTCCGGTGCCACCTGTCGCTCCGATAGCCAACACAATCCGCTATTTTTTCTGCGGCGCTTGCGATGATCCTAGGGCTTGCCATTCTAGATAACGCATTTTTTGGATCTCACCCGCCATCCGCCACCCGCCACCCTGTGTGCCAGACCAAGGGCCTGACAGCTGAGATACTCTCATACAACCGGGACTTGCACGTCCTCGGCTATGCCCGTGGAAACTTCAAGTGGATGCTGGATGGAAGTATCAACGTTGCCTGGGAGTTTTTAGGCCTGCCTGCTCTAGACTACCTGAAGAACAGCGACAACACGCTCCAAGCTGGTTTGAAAGTGGGAGGTTGTGGCAGTCAGGATGATGTTGATGTAGCCCCTGGGCCTGCTAAATGTACTTTTGTATATGAATGGAATTTCCCCCCAGGAGGTGTGTTTCACGACACTAACCAGGGGCCTTCAGTTCGAATGGTGTTGCCACTCCTACTTAGTGCAGGCGCACATAGGGTCGGCAGGAGATACCCACCCCCCAATCAGTGATTAAAACTGTCATGCTTACATACATATGTGTGTGTATGTAGGGTTTGTGTATGTGTGTGTGTGTGTATGTGTGTGTGTGTGGGGGGGGGGGGGGGGGGGGCTTATGTGAGTGATATATGAAGTTCATGCTTACATTGAAGACCTAGATAAGCTATGTCCACATGGAACAAAGCATACGTTTATCCTACCTGTACTGTAACATCCATGCCCAACTGCCTTGGCATGAGCAGTATTGTAACACCCATGCCCAACTGTCTTGGCATGAGCAGAACTGTAACATCCATCCTTGCCCAACTCCCTTGGCATGAGCAGAACTGTAACATCCATTTCATAAAAAAGATAACTTCTGGAGGGGCATGGTGTTAAGGGGACCCTACCGTACGTCGCAGCTGGGGAAAGTCACCATGGCAGCTCCATGCCCAACTGCCTTGGCATGAGCAGAACTGTAACATCTATGTCCTACTGCTTTTTATGAGCAGTATTGTAACACCCATGCCCAACTTCCTTGGCATGAGCACTATTATAACATCCATGCCCAACTGCCTTGGCATGAGCAGGTGTTTGGTAAGGAGCTTGTGGCCCTGTGGATTCTAATTGGCTTCTTTACCATCTACACAATTTGGTACCTTGTTGATTGCATCCGATATTATGGAAGGGCGGAGGCAAGAGATCCTGCTGGGGATGATTGGAGCTTGAAACGTGGCCTCAGTGCATTGCCTACAGACAGCAAGCTCATTTATGACATCATCTTAGTTACTGCCATGATTTCTGGAGGCATCGTGTGGTCTCTCTACATGGGCAAGTATGCTATGGAGGTACGCCATTGCCATATAACTGCTCATTTGCGCCTTCCACCTCTTCCCCACAACACCATTTGCGCCTTCCACCTCTTCCCCACAACACCATTTGCGCCTTCCACCTCTTCCCCACAAACACTTGCCTTCCCTGTTCCCAGATTGTTTTTGCGGTGCCCCCCCTTCTGGGGGCGGGAGGCCCCAGGGTCACCGCATGGTCCGTCTGTAACCTTGGCCCTAACTGTCTTGTAAACCCTGGCTTCGGTCCTTTGCACTCGATTCCTTTGCCACCCTTGGCTCCGATTGACAACACTCTCCGCCAATTTCCTGTGTCGCTTGCAACGCCGCAAGGACTTGTCTGTTCAGTTAGCTCCATTCAGTTTAGTTAGCTCCAACCTGTTCAGTTAGCTCCAACCAATCCGCGAGGACTTGCCTGTTCTGTTAGCTCCATTTCTCTCATTTAGCCCAGTCATATAGTTGCATGCCATTACCTTTTATAACTCCACGTGAAAGTTTGTTTTTTGCCAAACCACGCCTTATTGCAGTTTGAGGCCAGATATACATACAACGTGTATGACAGTGTAACTGGCAAGGCCAACTGGCTGCTCCCTATACGGGAAGATGCTGCAGCCATTCAGGGGGCAGCAACCATTGAATCGCTACAAAGTGGGTTGTTTACTGACACAACAGCTGGCATTGACAACCATCTGCTGGATTCCCTCAACATCTCAGCTCCATGGAGTGGAGGGATGGCAGGAAGGTATGATTCTCAACGCATCTCCATAGTATTGAAGCAAGATATACGATCATGGTCCACCTTATCTTGTTTCTTACACCACACATACTGGCTTTCAATATACCGGTATCTATTGTTTTACACCACACCTACTGGCTTTCAATATACCGGTATCTATTGTTTTACACCACACCTACTTGCTTTCAATATACCGGTATCTATTGTTTTACACCACACATACTGGCTTTCAATATACCGGTATCTATTGTTTTACACCACACCTACTGGCTTCCAATATACCGGTATCTATTGTTTTACACCACACCTACTGGCTTTCAATATACCGGTATCTATTGTTTTACACCACACATACTGGCTTTCAATATACCGGTATCTATTGTTTTACACCACACCTACTGGCTTTCAATATACCGGTATCTATTGTTTTACACCACACATACTGGCTTTCAATATACCGGTATCTATTGTTTTACACCACACATACTGGCTTTCAATATATCTCATTTATTTTACACCACACACCACACACACACCACACTACACACCACCACACACCACACACCACATACACACCACACAACACACATACTGTCTTTCAATATATCTCATTTATTTTACACCACACACCACACACACACCACACTACACACCACCACACACCACATACACACCACACACCACACATACTGTCCTTCAATATATCTCATTTGTTTTACACCACACACCACACACACACACACCACTACACACCACCACACACCACACACCACATACACACCACACACCACACACCACACATACTGTCCTTCAATATATCTCATTTGTTTTACACCACACACCAAACACACACCACACTACACACCACCACACACCACATAAACACCACCCACCACACACACACCACACACTACACATACTGTCTTTCAATACATCATGCAGATGATAGTGCGTCCTGTAAAGGTCATTGCTGTCCTCATTTGTTTTACACCACACCGTACACACCGTACACACCCACCACACACCACATATTACTGTTCTCATTTCTCATTGCCGTCCTCATTTGTTTGTTGTTTGTTATCTCTTAATCTCACTTTCTCACTCCCTCTTTACAGATACCTGTTGCCCGAGGCGGGTGATCAAAACATGGATGATTTGTCTTAAGTGATGTCTATGGCACACACTCTGGCATGGTACTACACTACCTATGGAATCATCCAGGCCTTTGTTATTATCATGCTCATATTGAGGTGAGACCCAAGAAAGGGTTATAGAGTCAATGACAGGGCCTGATATCTAGCTGCGAATCAGTTAGGCATGGGAATGCAAGAGTTCCCACCTTCCGGAAGAATTTAAGCTGATCAAGAAGCTAATCTATCCAGCTGATGCAATCAGAATGCCTACTGCAGTTCCACCAAATACATATTGCATGCATTATCATAAGTCACACTAGCGCCCCTAGATTTGTTTAGGACGGAATCGATTCCGGGACACGTGGCGCCCCGGTCAGTTCCGGGCAGCCCCTGGTTCCAGGTCGGGCGTCCGCGGGCGTCCGATCTCTGCTCTGGCCTGACCTGACGGGACCCGGACGCGTCCGGGTCCCGTCAGTTCCGGGTCACGTGGCGCTCCGACCTGGCGTCGTGTAACTTCCGGAAGGCGCTGGTGCGGTGATAATGCTCCCTGGTAGCTGCAGCGCCTGACTTGTTTCTGTGTGAAAGCTATTTCACCCCAGGAAACCTGCGACACCGAAGATTCAGTTCGAATGGCGTTGCCAAAGATGAACACAATTACACAAAAGCAACCACTTTCCGATCCATCTGCTGTAACTGAGTTGTGTAGCTTGCATACGCACCTTAAGACACACCACATGACTGTAAGCAAACCCTATTGCTATGACCCTGTGCAGGCTCGTCTCTAGCTTCTCCTTCCAGCACCGCCTTGGCCTAATTGGAGATACATTGGTTCGAGCTATGCCCTTGCTCTTCCACATGTTCCTCTTGTTCTTGGTTGTGTTGCTGATGTTTTCCGTGGCAGTCTACATTATGCTAGGATGGCGACGCGTGGAAGTAGCAACATACAAGGTGATTGGATAGAGGAGTCTCTATGGCTGTTGTTGCCTCAGAGTGCGTGCTTTGGTGTTCTTGTTGCGTGTGGTTGACCTGGTGCTACTCAGGGGGCAAGAATCTTGGTCAACCTGAAATATTATATCACCACGCAACTTGGGCCTTGTGGTTTGTGGGGAAAGGTTGGCATGATTCTGTTGGGGTGGTTTGTGGGAAAAGGTTGGCATGATTCTGTTGGGGTGGTTTGTGGGGAAAAATTGGCATGATTCTGTTGGGGTGGTTTGTGGGGAAAGGTTGGCATGATTCTGTTGGGGTGGATAGCTAAAATTCATGCTGGCAGTTTGATACTGTAGACACTCGAGAGATGGCATCAATTTTCATCCTGTGTATGGGTGTGTGCGGGGGGGATGATGCCATGCATGTGTGTATGGGGGGGTGTATGCCACTTCTGAGCACAGAGCACTGTAATTCTGAGCACTGAGCACTGTAACTGAGCACTACGTACTGTACTTTTCCATTTGCAAACTTGCAGGACGCACTTCAAGATACTTTCTTGAGCCTGGTTGATTACAGCCGGATGCAGGACACTACCAATGTAGGTGTCAGTATACACTAGGGGTTTAAACGTAAAACCTAAATGTAGGTGCCAGTAAAAATTAGGGTTTTAACCTTAAACCTAAATGTAGGTGCCAGTATACACTATGGGTTTAACCTTCAACCCTAAATGTAGGTGCCAGTATGCATTAGGGGTTTAACCCGAAACCCTAAATGTAGGTGCCCGTATACACTAGGGTTTTAACCCTAAACCCCAATTGTAGGTGCCAGTATGCACTGGGGGTTTCACCCTAAACCCTAAATGTAGGTTCCAGTAAGCACCAAACCATATCCCCTCAAAGAAGATGGAGGTGTCGGCAGCTTTATCCCAGCATTGTTAGGTTGGCATGAGATATCTTGGCTGAGTGGTTTGAGTGCACATATGATATATGTATTTATAGCTATTTCAGAGTATAGTGTACTGAACTGGGTCCTGTGCAAATATGAGTAAGAAGTGAGCAGGCATGTGGCGAGATGTTGGTTTGAGTGCATATATGTATGTATAGCTATTTCAGAGCATGGTAGACTGAACTGGGTCCTGTGCAAATAAGCAAAGCAAAAAGGTAGGGGTGAGCAGGCATGTGGCATAATATTGTATAATTAAATGATCACTGTAACAGGATCTCAGGCCCCCCATCGGTAAAATTATCATTTGGGGTTCAGTTCATAAGTGCTTTTTTTTTTAAGCCCCACCTATCGCGGTTGGGCAAGTCCCTTTAACCTATTTAGCCTATCCCTGGACTGTAACATATATACATACATGTGGCTGCTGGGCCCTAGATGCACAATACTGACGGGGAAGTGGCCAAGGTATGTGCATGCTTATACGCGTGCATGCTTATACGCATGCATCAAATGTGTATGATGATGTGACACAACCCGCACACCTCTAACAAAATATGTGACCGTATAACTCTATTACCAATCTTGATGTACCACCCTTCCATGACGCAGACTTGCCTTAACACAATTGTTTGGGGTTCAGTTCATCAATCCTTGTTCTTCGTAAGCCCTTCCTATCACGGTTGGGCAAGTCCCTTTAGCCTATTTGGCCTATCCCTGGACTTTAACATAAACACCACCCCTTCATGACACAGGCTTTCCTTGCTGACAGTCACAGCTTCAAGAAGCTTGTGGAATCTGATGATGACGACACCCCTCACGGCTTGATAGTGCTCCCTATTGAGCACTTTGTTGTCGGCATCATGTCTATCTTCAGCTTCTTCTTTGTGCAGAGTAAGCTGGTTACCTGTGCCTAGCCATGTAGCTTGGTAGTGTGGTGCACCACTATGGGTGGTGGGAATTCCACTTCCACTTCCACCTGGCTAACATTGGCTTGGCTTCCACTTCCACTTCCACTTCCACCTGGCTAACATTGGCTTGGCTTCCACTTCCACTTCCACTTCCACTTCCACTTCCACCTGGCTAACATTGGCTTGGCTTCCACTTCCACTTCCACTTCCACCTGGCTAACATTGGCTTGGCTTCCACTTCCACTTCCACTTCCACCTGGCTAACATTGGCTTGGCTTCCACTTCCACCTGGCTAACATTGGACTTATTTGTCCTACCAGCTCTATTTGCACTGCCGCGAATTATATATTTTTCATGTGTAAGCATCACCGATCAGAACCGAATGGCTCAGTGGCAGAGCAAAGGGGAAATATCGAGGCAGGTGCGGGGTCGCCGTCAATTATGTTATTTCATGTGTGAGCACCACGCTAGAGACTGCAAGGGATGCGCACAAGTATATGATGAAGTCAAGGATCCCCTTTCAGAGAATTAATTGGTCTACTGGTTTTACAATTTAACTACCCAACCAAGGATCTTCAATTAAATACCAAATAGCTTAGTATCCCGAACAATTTTTTTGTTTATCTTGTTTATCTTGTTTATCTTGTTTATGTTGTTTATGCTATGTTTATTATGTTTTGTTTATGTTTATGCCATGTTCATGTTTGTTTATGTTTATGCTCTTTTATGTTTTGTTTATCTTGTCCTGCAAGCGGGAAGATCTTCTTTAAATATTTGTTTCAATTTATAAATTCCAAAAGGATGGAGCTGGGAATTGGATTTGCTTTTGAAGGTCATGCTCTTGCCGTTTGTCATCATCTAGATGGCAGGAAATGTATTTGACATCATGTTGCACATTGTGTACACGGCTTATACAGGAACACAATAGGAAGCTCTGGCTTGGTGCTTAGCGATCTGAAGCTGGCTGTGTTTCCAAGCATGTGGATTCAGCTTCAGCGCCTGTTCTGGAAACCTGCAGTGGCCGTCACGGTAGGGGCAGCTGACTGACATACAAATTGAACACTGGCTTGTGTGTGTATACTCTAGCTCCCATGAGTGCGATGATATGTTTTGATGGGACAGGAACTGAGGATCGTCTTTCGCATGGCTACGACACTATCCAGCTGTCTTGTTGTGAAGTAAAAAAAGTGAGGTAGTGAAGTAAAAAAAGTGACGTAGTGAAGTAAAAAAAGTGAAGTAGTGAAGTAAAAAAAGTAACGCAGTGAAGTAAAAAAAGTGAAGTAGTGAAGTAAAATAAGTGACGTAGTGAAGTAAAAAAAGTAGTGAAGTAGTGAAGTAATAGAAACAGTTCCTGAAACTGCAACCTCCATACTAATACGATGTTGCTGTTGCTAAAGTGTCCCTCCACATAACATGCTGCATTCAATATTCAGTTCATCGTGTATTTCTTGATCTCTTGAGCCTGGCCAATAATTGTTACTTCATCCAGTCTTGTGATTGAATTGTCCATATCCAGGGAGCAACTCGCCGTAAATTATCTCATCACCCTGATGCTGATGATGCTGATGCTTGGGATGGGCCCACAACCAAGGAGGAAGCTCGCCCCAAGACATTGGAGGAGCTGTGCAAGTTCATGTCTGACAGCATCCTCCATGGAGTGAATCAGCACCACGGCGCTATGCAGCAGGTCAAGGGAGTGCACGTGGGTGATGTGTTCATTGACGAGCGTATGACACAGGTGTGTGCAACTTTGGCTGTGTCTATAAAATTAAGTAGAGGAAACCATTGACTTCCTTGGTTTGTTGACATGTGATTTTAAGCGCGCTCACACACTAACATACACACACACGCACACACATTTACACTCAGAACCTATAGCAATGTGTGAATTACTCCTCCCTTGTAATTGCAGGCCTTGCTCAAACCCCAAACCCCAAACCCTAAACCCTAAACCCTAAACCTGCCATTGCAGGCCTTGCTCATTGCGACAGCCTTGGAGATGGAAAAAAAGAAGGATGGCGTCATGAAGAAAGAGGGTCTTGTTGATTTTCAGTATCAGCAGGTTAGTCTCTTAATGTTGAAACAAACCCACTAGGTATAAGTAGGGACCGGCAAATTATGTGATGCTGACCGAAGGCAAGTATGATATCATATGATATCATACAAATTGCATCATGTAATATTGTATATGAATGGTAACTTTGGCCTAGTCAGATACATGATATCATACTGCCGTTCCCGAAGTATAAGCCCTAGCTTTAATATATAAGGGTTTGTATTCATCATGTTCCTAGGCCAAGATTATTGGCACCTTCAATCTCTTCTTATTTTCATGCACTTTTCACCTTGATCTTGACATCATTTGACTTGGTGCATTTTGATCAAGTGGATGAAAGTTATAAACATGCCCAAAAAATGATGATGATGATGATGATGATGATGATGATGGTGATTACTATATTAAATAATTCAAAATTCTGGTGAGACGGCTCGTCCGACTAATATTATATAATATTATAAAATATTACTTATTCACTAATATTATATAACATAGCCAACCCCTAGATATAGACACATCTGATCGCCATATTCTGACCTGAAGTACACAAAGCTCTTAGATGCATCTGATCGCCAGATTTTGAATTGAAGTACACAAAGCTCAGGCAGCCATATGATGCATGAGGCTATCTAGAAGGCGACATGTCCCTTGTGCCTGCCTATTGTTGTTACTGTGCAATCAGCTGCCCATAAGAGTGATATCATGGGTGTTCACTTGTTCCCCTTGCCCTTTGTGCTACCAGGTGCTTATCCGTGCACTGGAAGCTGACACTGAGCTGCACACGAGTTTAGGCCATACCCTGCATGTTCCCCTGGGGGAACTCGTGCATGGACCCGCTTTTGCAATCCAAAACAATGGTCGACCCATCGCTGAAGGTATTGAAGCTGACGATGGAACAGGAATTGAATATCCAGACCCACCGAATACAGTGGTGTTGAGAAAAACTGATAAAGATAACTGGAGGGTGGGGAGCACAGTCATCCCTTTGGAAAATGATGAGGTCGCCACCTCATGTGACATTCCCGTTGATGTGTCCTACAACAGTAACGTTCCCCTGAAGAAATCATCAGAGATTCAAAGCTTAGGAGATGGCGTCATGTCTGCAAAATACCTGCAAGCAGTCAGATTCCCGGGGCAAACCACTGTTGCCTGGGAGGGTCCCTTGAAGCGAGACGAGCTGATGAGATTGACGGTTCCGCGTACAGTGACTCAGGTGCCCTTCATGCAGCTTCCTGAGCAGACACTGATGCAGATTTTGGGAGAGGGCTTCCCTGATCCCATGGCTCCACACTGGGAACCCAAATCCGATGCACCCGGTCTGATGAATAATGTCACCTTGCCATCTGAGTATCATGATGACTTGCTTCGTACCCGCAACCAGTTGTTCAGCATGTTGTTCAGGGCTGTGGTGGCCTCTGCTAGATCGCAGCGTCTGGTGGCTGAGTGGCACGTCAATTCTTGGGATGAGACAAGAATAGCAGTTGAACACAACCTTCTCCTTGTTCGGCGTTCAGGCATGAGTGTATCCTCCCAAGCTGCCAAGTCCAGTGCATCTGCACCTACAGAGAGATTCCCAAGCTTGCACACTCCTACTCCCTCTCCCAGACTCGTAGACCTGGAGGCCGCAATTGAGGTGTTGGAGCAGGACCATCACTTGTCGTGGCACTCCAGTATGGATCCAACCACCACCGTAATCGACCCCAACCTTGCTGGGCTGTGGCCTGACATGGTGAAATTATTTGATGGAGAAGGACTGCATCCTAGGAGGAGCATGAGCTCCACACTCGTAGATACTGAAAACCAAAACAGTCATGCTAGTCCCAGATCTAAGCTCTCTTCAAGCACCGTGCACCTTCTACTCAGCAGCGATGATGAAGGGCTGCAAAGTAAGCCGTCTTCTCCACGTGCTGGTGCCATGCTAGGTCAGTTTGTCTCCTTTGCAAAGGATCCACTCCATACACCTCATTGTGGAGATGGGTGGGATAACGCATCATCAGTAGTTCCTCTGGAGAATGATAAGGTCACCCCCTCGTCTACCAGTCAAGTTGAAGTGTTCAGGGACAGCAACTGTTCCTTGGATTTATCATCGTACCTTGAAAACTTCAGAGCTGGCAGCACGCTTGAGGCAGATCCGCAAGCATTCAGTTTCCCGGAAGCGTCCCAGGGCAGCAAGTGCTCCTTGGATTTATCATCGGTGCTTGAAAGCTTCAGAGCTGGCAACACGCTTGAGGCAGATCCGCAAGCATTCAGTTGCCCGGAACTGCCCCAGAGCAGCAAGTGCTCTTTGAAGATATCGTCAGAGATTGAAAGCTTCAGAGCTGGCAGCACGCTTGAGGCAGATCGGCAAGCAGTCATTTCCACGGAAGTGTTCCAGGACAGCAAGTGCTCCTAGAAGATATCATCAGAGATTGAAAGCTTCAGAGCTGGCAACACACTTGAGACAGATCCGCAAGCATTTAGTTTCCCGGAAGTGCCCCAGGGCAGCAAGGGCTCCTAGAAGATATCATCAGAGATTGAAAGCTTCAGAACTGGCAACATGCTTGAGGCAGACCGGCAAGCATTCAGTTTCCCGGAAGTGTTCCAGGACAGCAAGTGCTCCTAGAAGATATCATCTGAGATTGAAAGCTTCAGAGCTGGCAACACATTTGAGGCAGATCCGAAAGCAGTCAGTTTCCCAGGCAAACCACTGCTGCCAAGGAGGGTCTCTTTAAGCGAGAGGAGCTGTCCACTAGCAATCCAAATCACCTAAATGTGGTTCAGGAAACCAAAGCTTGGATATTTTATTTGACCAGCACTTAGTGTGCTTGAGTTTTTGGCGGAGCCCCCCCTTCTGGGGGGCGGGAGCCCCCATGTTTACCCATTTGTCCATCCGACCGACCTACCCTGGACCGACCATCCATCCGACCGTGATGAAGCTGGACACGTCAGTCAACGGTCTCGTAACTAATTCGCTTCCGTTGCCACCTGTCGCTCACTCGCAATCACTCTCCACGATTTTTTAGCGTCGCATGCGACGCTGCATCGAACTTGTTCTATTCAGCACTGAGTGTATGTGCTACCCTTCATTTATCAGCACTGAGTGTGCTTGGTTTAAATGATTAGCACTGAGTGTGCTTGATTTAAATGATCAGCACTGAGTTTGCTTGATTTAAATGATCAGCACTGAGTGTGCTTGATTTAAATGATCATCACTGAGTTTGCTTGGTTTAAATGATCAGCACTGAGTGTGCTTGATTTAAATGGTCATCACTGAGTTTGCTTGGTTTAAATGATCAGCACTGAGTGTGCTTGATTTAAATGATCAGCACTGAGTGTGCTTGATTTAAATGATCAGCACTGAGTTTGCTTGGTTTAAATGATCAGCACTGAGTGTGCTTGATTTAAATGATCAGCACTGAGTGTGCTTGGTTTAAATGATCGGCACTGAGTGTGCTTGATTTAAATGATCAGCACTGAGTGTGCTTGATTTAAATGATCAGCACTGAGTTTGCTTGGTTTAAATGATCAGCACTGAGTGTGCTTGATTTAAATGATTAGCACTGAGTGTGCTTGATTTAAATGATCTGCATTGAGTGTGCTTGGTCTAAATCAGCACCGCTGTGTACCAAATCAGCACTGCGAACTACTAAATCAGCACTGCGAACTACAAATATAGCACCGCTATGTACTAAATCAGCACTGTGAACTACTAAATCAGGACCACTATGTACTAAATCAGCACTGCAAAGTACTAAATCAGCACTGCGAACTACTAAACCAGCACCGCTACATACTAGATCAGCACTGCAAAGTACTAAATCAGCACTGCAAACTACTACATCAGCACCGCTATGTACTAAATCAGCACTGTGAACTACTAAATCAGCACTGCGAACTACGACATCAACACAGCTATGTACCAAATCAGCACTGCGAACCACTGAATCAGCACTGCGAACAACTAAATCACCACCGCTTTGTACTAAATCAGCACTGCGAACTACTAAATCAGCACCGCAATGTACCAAATCAGCACTGCGAACTACTAAATTAGCACCGCTATGTACCAAATCAGCACTGCTTACCACTGAATCAGCACTACAAACTACTGAATCAGCACTGCGATGTACTAAATCAGCACTACGTGTGCTTGATTCATTTGATCAGGACTACAAGCGCTTGAATCGTTTATTTTATCAGCACACATTGTGCTCGAACATATATTATTTTATATTCTTTTATTTTATTCGCACTGCGTACGCTTGGTTAGCAGTGCCGATCAAATACTTACTTACTACGAACTGAATCATCTCTGCGTGTGCTTGATTTGTTGGTTGAACGGCACTGAGTGCGCCCGAATCATTTAGTTGATCAGCACTGAGAGTGATTGAGTATTTAGTTGATCAGCACTGAGAGTGATTGAGTATTTAGTTGATCAGCACTGAGAGTGATTGAGCATTTAGTTGATCAGCACTGAGAGTGATTGAGTATTTAGTTGATCAGCACTGAGAGTGATTGAGTATTTAGTTGATCAGCACTGAGAGTGATTGAGTATTTAGTTGATCAGCACTGAGAGTGATCGAGTATTTAGTTTATCAGCACTGAGAGTGATCGAGTATTTAGTTGATCAGCACTGAGAGTGATTGAGTATTTAGTTGATCAGCACCTGTTTATGTACATCATTGGTTAACAATGTTGTTGTTAAACAGGTTTTAACACTCTGAACACCTGTTGAACAACCTGAACAGGGTGCAGGAAGTCGTAGGGTGTGGGCGTGACCAAGCACATGACTCTGGTCCAGCAAGAGGCGGGGAGGGGATTCAGCAGGGAGTGCAGAGCTGCCGGATTTTTTGTGTATGAAAGGAATTTCACCCTAGGACGTGGCTCTCCCGACACAAACAAGCGACACCAAGGATTTAGTTCGAATGGCATTGCCACCCCTACAAAAGAGCTGCCGGAGTTGCGGTGAACTTTTCCTATCGCAATGTTTACTGAGACAGATGAATATATTTAGGGATGTCAAGCTTCCTATCGTACCAGATATATTATATCGTATATCGTAAAATATTGAACGATATTGTGAACTGACATTGTACGATCTTTCCAGTTATCCTGTTTATCGTACGATATATCGTGCCAACTGGCGTACTGTTACCGAACTGAAAATACGATTTGTATTATGTTTACCTCCGTCTACAGATCTGCGTCATATCTTCCTTGGGTCTGTTTAGGGTTTAGGGTTTCGGGTTTGTTTGATGCACCCAGGCAGGCACAGCTTTCTGCTCGCACCTTTTTGCTCTTAGGTAATGATAACGCCTGATGGGGCGAGGTATTAAGGGAGCCCGTCGTACGCGGGTGGGGAGCGGTCTCCTACCTCAACTGGACAAGCTACCATCGCGGTTGACGACGACCTGCAACGCCAAGAGCGACCAAAGGGGGAGTCGAACTTTTTGCTCTTACAATTCGGAGTTTGACGGTTCGATTCCGTCAGGAGTACCTCAGCCTGGGATTTCCTTGAACTGGGTCTGGGCCAGGGAATTCAGTATATCGCCCTATATCGCAGGTTTGTGGTACAATATATTGTACCATAACAGAGCACGACATTCTCGTACTTTTCTATCTTCTTCGGGACTTTTCTATCTTCTTCGGGATGACTTGATTTGTCTGTATGGACATGTAAAGGACCTGTAATATCCCGTTGATCTCATACTGCTTTTCTAAGAAAAGAGGTTTACGATGCTGTAATCGCACGTAAATCGTAAGAAAATATCGTACTTTTGAAATTGCTACATATAGATGGTAGGAATGTTAAAATTACAATATTTGACATTTGTACCATCTGTATGTACTACTTACCAAATGAGCTCCCTTGACAAAGAGACATAATGAAAAAATAAAGCTGCCAAACGAACACCCTTGACAAACAAACTCCTTGACAAATAACCGAACACCCCTGGCGTAGATACCTCCTGAAAAAATACAGCTTCCATTCCTGCCAAACGAACACCATAGATAGACAAAAGAACCTCCTGAAAAATAAAGCTGACCAACGGACACCCTAGACAAAAAAACACCCTTGACAAAAGAACTCCCTTAACAAACGAACTCCCTTAACAAAATAACATCCTTGACAAAAGAAAGCTGACAAACGAACACCCTTGACAAAGGAACACCCTTGACAACCGAAGGCACGGCTTGGTTTGTCCCTGGACGCTGGACGGCCGGCTTGGCACTAGGGTTGTTCAGGAGGACCCCCACCTCCGCGTCCCGAGACGACCAATTCTACAGCCTGCCGCAGTGCGTCCTGAGAAGCAACCGACCCTCAACCGACCCATAGCGACGCAACGGACCCTCCCCACGTTGCGCCTCAGGACGCAACGGACCCTCAAACGTTGCGTCTGCGACGCACGACGCAGCGTCCTGAACAACCCTGGTTGGCACTGGCAGTTTGCCGGCTTGGCCGTGGTTGGCATCTGGCACAGGTCGGGGCCCCCAGGTGTAAAATACTTGATGTACATGTTAGAGTTAATAAAATTAAATCGGGTCTTTCTTCTTTATCTTGAGGGGCCTTAGGTGGGTTGGTACAGGGTTAGTTTCAGAGGGGTGTCCCAGAGAGCGCTTAGACCATATTTACAAGAATTCTATTTTAATTTATTAAAAAGCTGGAAAAGAAAAGTTAATAATCAAACATCTATACGAACATATTTAATGGCCCCTTGTACCTGGGCGGTACTCGCAAGTGGGCCCTCCCCTTAGTCCCCTTAGGGAGGGGTCCCACTTGATGGCCAATTCCCCTGTACCTGGGTCGGGGCCGGTAAACCCTGCCCTAGTCCTAGGCCTAATAATAATTGATCTGACCTGAACCGAACCCTGAATCTTGACCTCGAACTGAACCGCCTGTAGCCTGTAGCCCGGGTTCTACCATTTAATTTCGCGAATTAGGTTGACTCGCCCATAATCGAGGATGCCCCACCTTACAAACAACCGCTCCAAACTCAACACAGGAGACCCAACTGAACTGCTGACCAAACAAACTGCAGCGCCAGCGCGCAAGCAGCAGCTGCTGGATGGCTAGCTGTCAAGGGTTGGTTTGGTTTGGTTTGGTTTGGTTTGGTTTGGTTTGGTTTGGTTTGGTTTGGTTTGGTTTGGTTTGGTTTGGTTTGGTTTGGTTTGGTTTGGTTTGGTTTGGTTTGGTTTGGTTTGGTTTGGTTTGGTTTGGTTTGGTTTGGTTTGGTTTGGTTGGTTTGGTTTGGTTTGGTTTGGTTTGGTTTGGTTTGGTTTGGTTTGGTTTGGTTTGGTTTGGTTTGGTTTGGTTTGGTTTGGTTTGGTTTGGGTTGGGTTGGGTTGGGTTGACCATTCCATTTCCGATGCCCTCGCCTGCTGGCCTCGATCCCGTTTCGTGTCTACGCCTTGTTCTATTTATTTATCCGTCTCGAGCTTCGTTGCCACTGATTGCAGCTTTAGCGGATTGGCTGCCTGGATGTGGGAATTTTGATTCCAACGTTGACCCCCCCACCCCCCAAGTTGGCTCGATGCCGACAGCTACCTTCTTCGAGTCGCTTCACTCCATGATGCATGCCCTCTGGCCTCCCGTTCCGTGCACCTGGCCTGGCATGCACTCGCCTTGCGCTGAGTTGCTTTCGGTTTTTGTTGCCCGCGTGGAATCGAGACGACACGAGGCAGCACCAAGGTGACACGAGACGACACGAGGCAGCACCGAGGTGACGAGGCAGCTGGGTGCGTGGAGGGGTTGGACCACGACAGGTAGGGGCGCGTGGCAGGTGGAGGCGGGTGGAGGGGGGGGGGGGGGGGGGGGGGGGGCGCGCTGCCATGAGAGCCTGCCTGTAGACCATCTTCTTCATAGTCGGCTTGCCTTTCTTGCATGCTGTGCATCAGCCTATGCGACCCGACACGGTTTATCTAGTCGATTCTGCCCGCGCAATTCTCAACTCGTGATCCGATCGTTCCTGCCCCCATCCTCCAGAGCTTGGCTTTTCCACTAGTCCAGGCTTTTCCACTATTCCAGGCAGCTCCCCTGTCTGCCTTTTCCTCCAAACGCAATGCAACCTAGGGCTCCTTGAAGCTGACTCAATCAATTGTACAGAAGTGCTGGAATATAAGGGTGTAGTAGCTCATGGCAGCGACCTAGAAGCTGCTCAGAAAAGGCAAAAAGAAAAGCCATGGACCACTCGTCTGCAAGGAGCACGGTGATCGCAAGGAGGGTAGCAGCTCTTTCTGAATTGCTAGCATGAGATAGCTGCATGCATGTACGATGAGATAGCTGGATTGCATGGTTTCTGTGGGTGTGTCCCCTCTTTTTTCTCTGGCCCACGTCAGCCCCATGCCCAACAGCAAGGGCTGGCTGCATGGGCTGCATGCAGCATGCGCACATATTTCTGGTTACCTGCATGCAGCATGCACCCGAATGCATGATCGTTTTTATTAATTCTGTATAATTTTTGGCGGGGCCCCCTCTCCCGCCCCCGGCTTACCCATTTGTCCGTTTGACCGACCGAAAAATTTCTTGCCCGCCCGACACGTCAGCCAACGGTCGCGTAACTAACTCGCTTCGGTCAGCTCCATCGTTGCCACCTTTTGTTCCGTTGTCAACACACTCAGCCAATTTTCCGCGTCGCTGTTGACGCTGCATAGAACTTGTGTCATTTTTTGTCAGTTGATCCGGGTTCAAGTGTGTCTTTTTTTGCCTAGTTGATCTGGTTCAAGTGTGTCATTTTTGCCTAGTTGACCTGGGTTCAAGTGTGTTATTTTTGCCTAGTTGACCAGGGTTTCAGTGTGTCATTTTTGCCTAGTTGACCAGGGTTTCAGTGTTTCATTTTTGCCTAGTTGACCTGGGTTCAAGTGTGTCATTTTTGTTAACGTTTGGAATGTCCAAATGTTACACCTGGACATATTGCAGCCAAATTGTAAACGTTTCTTCCGTTCCAAATGCCACATCTGGACATCGTGCAGCCCGGATTTAAACGTTAACGGCAATATCCTTAGGATCCACTGGACCAATTGGAGTGCCAGAGGGGTAGATCCCCTCCTAGCTGGCTTAGTAAAACAAGTTACAAATTCACATTCTTCACGTCAATGGTGCGTTCTCGTTTTCAAACATCTACTTAGCACATCAATGGTGATGACAACTCTTGCAGAGCAATGCATCGAAAACAGGGTACTACAAAGCGCACACGGCAGTGTTTTATGCGCACGCTTTTTGAGCCCCACTGCGCGTTTCGCACAGTTTTTCCACCCGCCCTGTGGGCGCAGCGCACAGTTTTTGCGCTTTTTGCACAAGAAAGCGCTGAGCAATTTGTCATTTGTGCGCTTTAAGCGCTGACTAATTTGACAAAAAGTAGTACCCTGATTGAAATCCAGTATCACTTTGGCATGCTGTTTTGCTTAGATTAACAGCGATTGTGAGATACAATGCCTTGGCCTGAATGTACACGTGCGTCACTGCGGCTGAAGGAAATGCGGCAAAATTTATTACAACAGAAACAACGAACAACACGTGTGCGACATAATCTTAACCATAACCAAAACTGGGGGGGGGGGGGGGGGGGGGGGGGGCTTTAGGGCTTGGTTAGCATTTGGTTACCGAATTCGACCAAGACGCGACAACTTTGTCCCGTGTGAACGAAAAATGTTTGGATGTACAACAGAAGTCAAAAGTTAACCCGTAATACAGACCCAAACCTGTCTCGTCTGACCGACCTCTTAGCTTCGGTTAGATGTTCGTTAGACCGGAACTAAACTTTATCCCCCCCCCCCCCCCCCCCCCCCCTAGTTGGTCGGCCCCTTAGGGGACTTAGGCGATACTTCCGCGATTTCATCACATTCTCAAATTAGGTAGAGAAAACCGGCCAAATTGGCCAGTTAAACTGACTGCCCTGACATCTACGTGAATCGTGTTCGATTCCCGTCGGGGGCGGATTACCACGGAGGGCACTTTTTGCGTATGGATCTCAGGGTTGCGGACCGTGGGCGCGGCGTTTTCATTTTTCGTTGCCCTCCTGTCAAATGGACTCAATCCAGGGACCTGGAGCATGTCTACGATCTCCATGCCTCTCGCAGCTCATTGCATCAAGCGCATTATGCTTGACAAGGAAATCTGCTGTTTCGCACTAGTTCCTGCAGGTTGCGCAGTAGCAACTGTAGCCTCGGGAGTTACTGCACCTGCCTCCATGGAACTTCGGGAGTCAGTGAGCTATTCAGTGCATTAGCCTTTCAGGCCACCAAGTTGAATAATAATGCCATGCCATGCTATATTGATTCTTGACCCCCCAAATATTAAATTGTTCGGATAAGTAAGCAACTGCTTGTGTATCTTTCACCAAGGAGGCTGCCACTGCTTGACGAACATTACACCGCCCCCGGGGCCGACCTCCAGGGGACCCGCCAGGGCACCCTACTATTTGCTAGCCGCCCCCCTAGGACCTATGCGATACTTACGCGAAATCGTCAAATCTTCACATTTCCCAAGAAAACGGTCAAATCAGCCGGTTAACAGAGTCTGACCGACCTCCAGGGGACCCGCCACATGAAGAGCACATCAGGGTACTACAAAGCGCGCGCGGCAGCGTGTTTACGCGCACGCTTTTTGAGCCCCTCTGCGCGTTTCGCACAGTTTTTTCAACTCCCTGTAGGGGCAGCGCGCAGTTTTTGCGCTTTTTGCACTAAAAAGCGCTGACCAATTTGACGTTGGTGCGCTTTAAGCGCTGAGCAATTTGGCAAGAAGTAGTACCCTGCACATCGCCTCCTTCGTTTAAAGAAAGATTGATCTATATTTATCAATCATGTTTGCTTGAGTGGACCTAGGCATGGGCTTCACGGCTGCCATAGCTCATGTAGACCAATGCATAGATGCTAAGTGAACAACTCTAGCAATCTGTAGTCAAGGAAGCAAACATGGCACCAACCACACCCTAATCCTCAATCTATATTTAGCAATCATGCCACAGCCTAATATTGAATCGTACAGCTGGCCCGTTGGCCCCTAAGTATGGTGGAGAGTGTTGGATATAGGAGCGGCAGGTGGCAACGGAATCGAGTGCAGCGGACCGAAGCCAGTTAGTTACGAGCCACTTAGTTGAGACAGTTGGCTTCATGTGGTCGCACGGTCAAGCGGACAACGGGGTGACCCTGGGGGCTTCCGCCCCCCAGAAGGGAGCCCCACCGAAAAACGATGCATAGCTTAAGCCCCTAAGAACCCATGTGTGTTTGGGAAAGCGCCATCTCACTGCCCTTCCTCTTTTTCTGAGCTGGCCCATTCTGCTCAGCAAACTCGCCCACCGCATCGAAGAATGCTTGCGCTGGGGCTGATGCTGGGACCACCGGGGCATACCCTGTTGTGTGAGCAGGGGCTGATGCTGACACCTGGGCTGCAGTAGGGGCACAGGCCAGGGCTTGTGCTGGGGCTGATGCAGGTACCGTTAGGGCACACGTTGTGGCTTGTGCTGGGGCTGATGCTGGAACCATCGGGGCATACCCTGTTGTGTGTGCGGGGGCTGATGCTGGTACCATTGGGGCAAACGTTGTAGCTTGTGCTGGGGCTGATGCTGGAACCATCGGGGCATACCCTGTTGTGTGTGCGGGGGCTGATGCTGGTACCATTGGGGCAAACGTTGTAGCTTGTGCTGGGGCTGATGCTGGAACCATCGGGGCATAACCTGTTGTGTGCGCTGGGGCTGATGCTGACACCTGGGCTCCAGTAGAGGCACAAGCTAGGTCTTGTGCTGGCGCTGATGCTGGTACCATCGGGGAAGACGTTGTGGCTTGTCCTAGGGTCGATATTGGCACCACCGGGGCTTGTGCTGGAGCTGCTGCTACCAACATCTGGGTATACCCTGGGGCTGATGCTGCCAACATCTGGGTATACCCTGTGGCTTGTCCTAGGGTCGATATTGGCACCACCGGGGCTTGTGCTGGAGCTGATGCTGCCAACATCTGGGTATACCCTGGGGCTTGTCCTAGGGCTGATGCTGCCAACATCTGGGTATACCCTGTGGCTTGTCCTAGGGTCGATATTGGCACCACCGGGGCTTGTGCTGGAGCTGATGCTGCCAACATCTGGGTATACCCTGGGGCTTGTCCTAGGGCTGATGCTGGCACTAGCATGGCAGTTGATGGGGCTTGTGCTGGGGCTGACGCTGGCACCATCAGGGCACCGCCTGGGACCTGTCCTAGGGCTGATGCTGTCAACATGGGGGTATACGCCATGCCTTGTGCTGGGCTTTGTGCTGGGGCTGATGCTAGCAACAGCGGGGAATGGTCCGAGGCTTGTGCTGGGGCTGATACTGTCACCACTGGCGCATATGCTTGAGCTTGTCCAACGGCTGAGGCATGCACCATCAAGGCATATACTGGGGCTTGTGCGCGGGCATGTCCTGGCACCATTTGGCCTTGTCCTGGGGCTTGTCCTAGGGCTGATGCTGCCACCATCTGGGCAGTCGTTGTTGCTTGTGCTGAAGCTTGTCCTAGGGCGAATGCTGCCACCATCTGGGCGTATGCAAGGCCTTCTGCATGGGCTTGTCCTAGGGCTGATAGTGCTACCATGGAGGCATACCCTGGGGCGTGTGCTGGCACCATTTGGCCTTGTGCTGAGGCTTGTCTTAGGGCTGATGGTGCCACCATGGAGGCATACATTGAGGTTTGTGTTGGGGCTTGTGCTGATCCTATCACCTGGGCTAAAGTTGGGGCATAGGCTTGGCCTTGCACTGGGGTTGTTGCTGCCACCATCGGGGAAAAGGCTGACGCTTGTGTTGGGCCAGACGCTGCAATGCCGGCTACATCCTGGGCAAAGGCAGGGGCTTGGGCTAGCTGCTGGGCTTGGGCTTGGGCTGCCACCCTTGCTGCCATCTGGGCCCAGGCTGAGGTTTGTGCTGAGGCTGATGCTGCCCTCATCTGTGCCCAGGCTGTGCCTTGAGCTGGGGCTGATGCTACCACCATTGGGGAATAGGCTGGGCCTTGTGCTCGGGCTGACGCTGTCATGCTGGCTACAGCCTGGGCAAAGGCAGGGGCTTGGGCTTGCTGCTGGGCTTGGGCTTGGGCAGCCACCCTTGCTGCCATCTGAGCCCAGACTGAGGCTGATGCTGCCCCCATCGGTGGCCAGGCTGTGCCTTGTGCTGGGGCTGATGCTGCCACCATTGGGGCGTAGGCTGTGGCTTGTGCAGGGGCTGATCCTAGCACCTGGGCTACCGTCGAGGCATAGGCTGGGCCTTGTGCCGGAGCTGATGCTGCCACCCTGGCCGTGGCATAGGCTTGGCTTGGCGCTGGAGCTGATGCTACCACCCTGGCTGTCGCATTGGTGAAGGCTTGCGCTTGGCATGATGCAATCACCCCGGCTAAAGTCGGGGTATGTCCTTGTGCCTGTCGTAGGGCTGCTGCCGGTAGTATCTGGGCATATGGCGTGCCTTGTGCTTGGGCTGATGATCTCATGAGGGCTGCAGCTGGGACAAAGGATGAGCCCTGAGCAGTGCCTTGTGCTGAGGCTGAGGCTGCTACCATCGGGGCGTAGGCTAGGGATTGTGCTGGTGCTGACGATGGCAGCATCTGGGCATAGGGTGTGCCTTGTGCTTGGGCTGATGCTGGCAACATCAGAGCACCGCCTGGGGCCTGTCCTAGGGCTGATGCTGTCAACATGGGGGTATACGCCATGCCTTGTGCTTGGGCTGATGCTGGCAACAGCGGGGCATGTGCTTGGGCTTGTGCTGGGGCTGATGCTGTCACCATTGGGGCATGTGCTTGGGCTTGTGCTGGGGCTGAGGCTGGTAGCATCTCGGCATATGGTGCGCCTTGTTTTGGTCCTGATACTGTTACCATCGGGGCATGTGCTTGGGCTTGTGCTGAGGCCGATGCTGGCAGCATCTGGGCATATGGCGAGCTGTGCAAGGTGGATTGTGCTAGGGCTGATGGTGCCACCATCGGGGAACGGGACTGGGCTAGTGCTTGGGCTGATGCTGCTACTATCTTGGCAAAGGCTAGTGCTTGTGCCCGGGTTGATGCTGGAACTTGAGCTGCCTCAGGCCCACCGGCTGGGCCTGGTGCTGGGGCTGATGCTGTACCTACCGGGACTCCGCCTGGGGCTTGTCCTAGGGCTGATGCTGGGCTCATCAGAGCACTGGCTGGGCCTGGTGCTGGTGCTGGGTCTGATGCTGGCACCGTCAGGGCACCACCTGGTACCTGTCCAGGGGCTGATGCTGTCCCCACCGGGGCACCGCCTGGGGCTTGTCCTAGGGCTGATGCTGGGACTATCAGAGCACTGGCTGGGCCTGGTGCTGGGTCTGATGCTGGCACCGTCAGGGCCCCACCTGGTACCTGTCCAAGGGCTGATGCAGTCCCCACCGGGGCACCGCCTGGGGCTTGTCCTAGGGCTGATTCTGGGACCATCAGAGCACTGGCTGGTCCTGGTGCTGGGTCTGATGCTGGCACCGTCAGGGCCCCACCTGGTACCTGTCCAGGGGCTGATGCTGTCCCCACCGGGGCATCGCCTGGGGCTTGTCCTAGGGCTGATGCTGGGACCATCAGAGCACTGGCTGGTCCTGGTCCTGGGTCTGATGCTGGCACCATCAGGGCACTGCCTGGGGCCTGTCCTAGGGCTGATGCTGTCATCATTGGGGTATACGCCGTGGCTTGTGCTGGGGCTGATGCTGACACCATTGGGGTATATGCTGGGCCTAGTGCTGGGGCTTGTCCTGGCACCATCGGGCCATATCCCGGGGCTTGTCCTAAGGCCGATGCTGGCACCATTGTGGTGTATGCTTGGGCTTGTCCTGGCACCATTTGGCCTTGTCCTGGGCCTTGTCCTAGGGCTTGTCCTGGCACCATTTGGCCTTGTCCTCGGCCTTGTCCTAGGGTTGATGCTGGCACCATTTGGCCTTGTGCTGGGGCTTGTCCTAGGGCTTGTACTGGCACCATTGGGCCATATGCTTGAGCTTGTCCTAGGGTTGATGCTGCCACCATTTGGCCTTGTGCTGGGGCTTGTCCTAGGGCTTGTCCTGGCACCATTTGGCCATATGCTTGAGCTTGTCCTAGGGTTGATGCTGCCACCATTTGGCCTTGTGCTGGGGCTTGTCCTAGGGCTGATGCTGGCACCATTTGGCCATATGCTGGGCCTTGTCCTAGGGTTAATGCTGTCACAATTGGGGCATATGCTTGGGCTTGTGCTGGCACCATCGGGCCATATGCTGGGGCTTGTACTGGCACCATTTGGCCTTGTGCTGGGGTAGTTGCTGTCTCCATAGGGTCGCAGCCAGGGTCCGGTGTCAGGGCTGCTAGTGGGGGTGAGACAGGTCCATCACTGTTGCTTGCGTCGATGACTAAGGCAGGGTCAGTGGGCCCATCCGGTGTGAGAAGCCGGTTGGACCATTTGTGAACCAGTTGTGTGAGCTCGTCCTACAGGCAGGGTAGGGAGAAGCAGATGGGTTTAAGTGGTTTAAGGTTAGGGCCATTTAGGTTTAGGGTCATTTGTCAACCATTTGTGTGAGCTCGTCCAATAGGCCGGGTACAGCAGGGTAAGCACTTTGGTTTAGGCTTAGGGCTTAGGACCATTTGTGAACCAGTTGTGTGAGCTCATCCTACAGGCATGGTAAGAGGAAGCTGGTCAGTACTTGGGTTTAGATGCTTTAGGTTTAGGGTCATTTAGGTTTAGGGCTCAGGACCATTTGTCAACCAGTTGTGTGAGCTCGTCCAACAGGCCGGGTACAGCAGGGTAAGCACTTGGGTTTAGGTTTAGGGCTCAGGACCATTTGTCAACCAGTTGTGTGAGCTCATCCAACAGGCCGGGTACAGCAGGGTAAGCACTTGGGTTTAGGTTTAGGGCTCAGGACCATTTGTCAACCAGTTGTGTGAGCTCGTCCAACAGGCCGGGTACAGCAGGGTAAGCACTTGGGTTTAGGTTTAGGGCTCAGGACCATTTGTCAACCAGTTGTGTGAGCTCGTCCAACAGGCCGGGTACAGCAGGGTAAGCACTTGGGTTTAGGTTTAGGGCTTAGGACCATTTGTCAACCAGTTGTGTGAGCTTGTCCAACAGGCCGGGTACAGCAGGGTAAGCACTTGGTTTAGGTGGTTTAGGGTTTAGGGTTTAGGGTCATTTAACAACCAGTTGTGTTAGCTTGTCCTGCAGGCATGGTAGGGGGAAGCTGGTCAGCACTTGGGTTTAGGTGGTGTAGGTTTAGGGTCATTTTGGTTTAGGGTCATTTGTCAATCAGTTTTGTGAGCTTGTCCTACAAGCACGGTATAGCAGGGCCAGCACTTGGGTTTAGGTGGTTTAGGTTTCGGGTGGTTAAGGTTTGTTTAGGTCAACTTCTTGTATGAGCTCGTCCTGCAGGCAGGGTAGGGGGAAGCTGGTAAGAACTTGGGTTTAGGTGGTTCAGGGTTTAGGTGGTTCAGGGATTAAGGTTAAGAGTTTAGGCGGTTAAGGTTGGGGTTTAGGTGGTTCAGTGTTTAGGGTTAAGAGTTTAGGTGGTTAAGGTTGCGGTTCAGGTGGTTCAGGGTTTAGGTGGTTCAGGGTTTAGGGTTAAGAGTTTAGGTGGTTAAGATTGAGGTTTAGGTGGTTAAGATTGCGGTTTAGGTGGTTCAGGGTTTAGGGTTAAGAGTTCAGGTGGTTAAGGTTGCGGTTTAGGTGGTTCAAGAAAAGAAGTGCTGACCAGCTTAGGGCTGATTAAAGTCTTCCTACCTGTAGGAGACTATATTCCAAGTTCAAGTTCAAATTCAAATTCAAATTTAAGTGCTGACCAGTGTCCCCCTACCTGTAGGAGAATAGATTTCAAGTTCAAGTTCAAGTTCAAATTCAAATTGAAGTGCTGACCAGCTAAGTGCTGGCCAGTGTCTCCTACCTATAGCAGACTAGATTTCAAGTTCAAGTTCAAATTCAAATTCTAGTGCTGACCAGTGTCCCCTTACCTGTAGGAGACTATATTTCAAGTTCAAGTTTAAGTTCAAATTGAAGTGCTGACCACCTAAGCTCTGACCGGCTAAGCGCTGACCAGCTAAGTGCTGACGAGCTGAGTGCTGACCAGCTATGTGCTGACGAGCTGAGTGCTGACCAGCTATGTGCCGACGAGCTGAGTGCTGACCAGCTATGTGCTGACCAGCTATGTGCTGACGAGCTGAGTGCTGACCAGTTATGTGCTGACAAAAGTTATCCTACCTGCAGACACCCCTTGCTCTGGCGGTCGGCTTCATGGTACATGGTCCTAAACAGGCTCATGTCCTCATCAAGCTTGCGCTTGCTGTCCTTGTCTGCAGCATCATTGGGGTTGTCCGCCTCCCACTCTTCGTCAAAAGCATTCTCGATGACTGTTTCAGCTACCACTGTGTGAAGCAACTCAGCTACCTTGTGCGAGGGGGAGGGGGGGGGGGGGGGGGGGGGTCAGTGGGAGGTTGGTGGGTAGGGGTCAGTGGTTAGTTAGTAGGGGTTGGTGGGTAGGGGTCAGTGGTTAGTTGGTAGGGGTTGGTGGTTGGTGGGTAGGGGTCAGTGGTTAGTTAGTAGGGGTTGGTGGTTGGTGGGTAGGGGTCAGTGGTTAGTTAGTAGGGGTTGGTGGTTGGTGGGTAGGGGTCAGTGGATGGTTAGTAGGGGTTGGTGGTTGGTGGGTAGGGGTCAGTGGTTAGTTAGTAGGGGTTGGTGGTTGGTGAGTAGGGGTCAGTGGTTAGTTAGTAGGCGTTGGTGGTTGGTGGGTAGGGGTCAGTGGTTAGTTAGTAGGGGTTGGTGGTTGGTGGGTAGGGGTCAGTGGATGGTTACTAGGGGTTGGTGGTTGGTGGGTAGGGGTCAGTGGATGGTTAGTAGGGGTTGGTGGTTGGTGGGTAGAGGTCAGTGGTAAAGAAGAATACAGCCATTTTCGCTGAACATCCCAGCTACTACTGTGCAGAGCAACTGAGCCACCTTGTGCGAGGGGGGGGGGGGGGGGGGGGGGGGGGGGGGGGGTCAGTGGTTGGTTGGTAGGGGTCAGTGGTAAGGAAGAAGAGAGCCACGGAGAAGGTCTTGCTTCGGTTGGTTACCACAGTGGTGAGGTACATGGGGTACATGATGGCATGGGGTGCATGAGGTACATGGGGCACATGAGGTACATGGGGTACATGAGGTACATAAGGGCATGGGGAACATGAGGTACATGAGGGCATGGGGTACATGAGGTACATGAGGTACATGAGGGCATGGGGTACATGAGGTACATGAGGGCATGGAGTACATGGGGTACATGGGGTACATGAGGTACATGAGGGCATGGGGTACATGGGGTACATGGGGTACATGAGGGCATGGGGTACATGAGGTAGATGAGGTACATGAGGTACATGAGGGCATGGGGTACATGGGGTACATGAGGTAGATGAGGTACATGAGGGCATGGGGTACATGAGGTACATGAGGTACATGAGGGCATGGGATACATGAGGTACATGGGGTACTTGAGCAGCTCAGTCACCTTGTGTCACGTCGCCACTGAGTTTCTCGCCGACCGCTGGGTAATCTGTTCCACTCCGGAATACGCATTATTGTCACGACAGCTAGGCTACGGGAGCTCTTAGGACATCTAGATCTAGATGTCCTAAGAGCTTCTGTAGCCTAGCTGTCGTGACACCTTGGAAGGGAGCTTGCACGCTGTCTCAAGCTCAGGGTCCTCATCAACCTCTGCTGGTATTGTTTCTTCTTTTTTCTTTTTCGTTTGGTACAGGTCCAACTCAGGGCACCAGACTTCCCTGGTAGCCTCATCATTAGGGAACTGCAATATGGCCACCCTGAACCCAGATCAACTAGGCAAAAAATGACATATTTGAGAACCTGGATCAACAAGGCAAAAATGACACCCTAACCCAGATCAACTAGGCAAAAATGACATATTTGAACCTGGATCAACAAGGCAAAATGACACACCTGAACCCACAGATCAACTAGGCAAAAAATGACATATTTGAACCTGGATCAACAAGGCCAAAAATGACACACCTGAACCCAATCAACTAGCCAAAAAATGACATATTTGAACCTGGATCAACAGGCAAAAATGACACACCTGAACCCAGATCAACTAGCAAAAAATGACATATTTGACCTGGCAACAGGCAAAAATGACACACCGAAACCCAGATCAACAGGCAAAAATGACATATTTGAACCTGGATCAACAAGGCAAAAATGACACACCTGACCCCAGATCAACTAGGCAAAAAATACATATTTGAACCTGGATCACAAGGCAAAAATGACACCCTTGAACCCAGATCAACTAGGCAAAAAAAATGACATATTTGAACCTGATCAACAAGGCAAAAATGACACACTTAACCCAGATCAACTAGGCAAAAAATGAACATATTGAACCTGGATCAACAAGGCAAAAATGACACACCTGAACCCAGATCACTAGGCAAAAAATGACATATTTGAACCTGGATCAACAGGCAAAAATACAGAACACAGCACCTGAACCCACACTAGGCAAAAATGACATATTTGAACCTGGATCAACAAGGCAAAATGACACACGCTGAACCCGAACAGATCAACTAGGCAAAAATGACATATTTGAACCTGGATCAACAAGGCAAAAATGACACACCTGAACCCAGATCAACTAGCAAAAAATAACATATTTGAACCTGGATCAACAAGGCAAAAATGACACACCAACCTGAACCCGATCAACTAGGCAAAAATGACATTTTTGAACCTGGATCAACAGGCAAAAAAGAAACACCAAAAAAACAGCAGAAAACCGGCAAAGCACCTAACCCTCATCAACTAGGCCAAAAATGACATATTTGAACCTGGATCAACAAGGCCAAAATGACACACCTAACCCAGATCAACTAGGCAAAAAATGACATATTTGAACCTGGATCAACAGGCAAAAATGACACAAACCTAACCCAGATCAACTAGGCAAAAATGACATATTTGAACCTGGATCAACAAGGCAAAAATGACACACCTGAACCCAGATCAACTAGGCAAAAAATGACATATTTGAACCTGGATCAACAAGGCAAAAATGACACACCTGAACCCAGATCAACTAGGCAAAAAATGACATATTTGAACCTGGATCAACAAGGCAAAATGACACACCAGAACCCAGATCAACTAGGCAAAAATGACATATTTGAACCTGGATCAACAAGGCAAAAATGACACACCTGAACCCAGATCAACTAGGCAAAAATGACATATTGGAACCTGGATCAACAAGGCAAAAATGACACACCTGAACCCAGATCAACTAGGCAAAAATGACATATTGAACCTGGATCAACAAGGCAAAAATGACACACCCCTGAACCCAGATCAACTAGGCAAAAAATGACATATTTGAACCTGGATCAACAAGGCAAAAATGACACACCTGAACCCAGATCAACTAGGCAAAAATGACATATTTGACCTGGATCAACAGGCAAAAATGACACAACACGCCCTGAACCAACCCAGATCAACTAGGCAAAAAATGACATACTTGAACCTGGATCAACAAGGCAAAAATGACACACCTGAACCCAGATCAACTAGGCAAAAATGACATATTTGAACCTGGATCAACAAGGCAAAAATGACACACCTGAACCCAGATCAACTAGCAAAAAAAGACATATTTGAACCTGGATCAACAAGGCAAAAATGACACACCTGAACCCAGATCAACTAGGCAAAAAATGACATATTTGAACCTGGATCAACAAGGCAAAAATGACACACCTGAACCCAGATCAACTAGGCAAAAAATGACATATTTGAACCTGGATCAACAAGGCAAAAATGACACACCTGAACCCAGATCAACTAGGCAAAAAATGACATATTTGAACCTGGATCAACAAGGCAAAAATGACACACCTGAACCCAGATCAACTAGGCAAAAAATGACATATTTGAACCTGGATCAACAAGGCAAAATGACACACCTGAACCCAGATCAACTAGGCAAAAAATGACATATTGAACCTGGGATCAACAGACCAAAATACACACCTAACCCAGATCAACTAGGCAAAAATGACATATTTGAACCTGGATCAACAAGGCAAAAATGACACACCTGACCCCAGATCAACTAGCAAAAATGACATATTTGAACCTGGATCAACAAGGCAAAATGACACACCGAACCCAGATCACTAGGCAAAAAATGACTATTTGAACCTGGATCAACAAGCAAAAATGACACCACCTGAACCCAGATCAACTAGGCAAAAAATGACATATTTGAACCTGGATCAACAAGGCAAAATGACACACACACCTGAACCCAGATCAACTAGGCAAAAAATGACATATTTGAACCTGGATCAACAAGGCAAAAATGACACACCTGAACCCAGATCAACTAGGCAAAAAATGACATATTTGAACCTGGATCAACAAGGCAAAAATGACACACCTGAACCCAGATCAACTAGGCAAAAAATGACACACTCCAACCCAGATCAACTAGGCAAAAATGACACACCTGAACCCAGATCAACTAGGCAAAAATGACATATTTGAACCTGGATCCAACAAGGCAAAAATGACACAGACAACTCCGACCACCCAGATCAACTAGGCAAAAATGACATATTTGAACCTGGATCAACAGGCAAAAATGACACACCTGAACACCCGATCAACTAGGCAAAAAATGACATATTTGAACCTGGATCAACAAGGGCAAAATGACACACCTGAACCCAGATCAACTAGGCAAAAAATGACATTTTGAACCTGGATCACAAGGCAAAATGACACACCTAACCCAGATCACTAGGCAAAAATGACATATTTGAACCTGGATCAACAGGCAAAAATGACACACCCTGAACCAGATCACTAGGCAAAAAATCATATTTGAACCTGGATCACAAGGCAAAAATGACACACCTGAACCCGAATCAACTAGGCAAAAAATGACATATTTGAACCTGGATCAACAAGCAAAATGACACCCTGAACCCAGATCAACTAGGCAAAAATGACATATTTGAACCTGGATCAACAAGGCACAATGACACAAAACCGAACCCGATCAACTAGGCAAAAATGACATATTTGAACCTGGATCAACAAGGCAAAAATGACACACCTGAACCCAGATCAACTAGGCAAAAAATGACATATTTGAACCTGGATCAACAAGGCAAAATGACACACCTGAACCCAGATCAACTAGGCAAAAATGACATATTTGAACCTGGATCAACAAGGCAAAAATGACACACCGAACCCAATCACTAGCAAAAGACATATTTGAACCTGGATCAACAAGGCAAAAATGACACACCTGAACCCAGATCAACTAGGCAAAAAATGACACACTCGAACCTGGATCAACAAGGCAAAAATGACACACCTGAACCCAGATCAACTAGGCAAAAAATGACATATTTGAACCTGGATCAACAAGGCAAAAATGACACACCTGAACCCAGATCAACTAGGCAAAAATGACATATTTGAACCTGGATCAACAAGGCAAAAATGACACACCTGACCCCAGATCAACTAGGCAAAAAATGACATATTTGAACCTGGATCAACAAGGCAAAAATGACACACCTGAACCCAGATCAACTAGGCAAAAAATGACATATTTGAACCTGGATCAACAGCAAAAATGACACACCTGAACCCAGATCACCTAGGCAAAAAATGACATATTTGAACCTGGATC
Organism: Chlamydomonas sp. ICE-L; assembly: GCA_013435795.1. Lineage (NCBI taxonomy): Eukaryota > Viridiplantae > Chlorophyta > Chlorophyceae > Chlamydomonadales > Chlamydomonadaceae > Chlamydomonas > Chlamydomonas sp. ICE-L. The sequence goes on along the minus strand of JACBWV010000610.1, from coordinate 146,956,560 downwards.
AACGCAAAATGACACACCTGAACCCAGATCAACTAGGCAAAAAATGAACATATTTGAACCTGGATCAACAAGGCAAAATGACACAAAACCTGAACCCAGATCAACTAGGCAAAATCATCATTTGAACCTGGATCACAAGGCAAAAATGACACACCTGACCCAGATCAACTAGGCAAAAATGACATTTTGAACCTGGATCAACAAGGCAAAAATGACCACACTGAACCCAGATCAACTAGGCAAAAATGACATATTTAACCTGGATCAACAAGGCAAAAAATGACACACCCTGACCCCAGATCACTAGCAAAAAGCATATTTGAACCTGGATCACAAGGCAAAATGACACACCGAACCCAGATCAACTAGGCAAAAAATGACATATTTAAACTGGATCAACAAGGCAAAAATGACACACCTGAACCAGATCAACTAGGCAAAAAATGACATATTTGAACCGGATCAACAAGGCAAAAATGACACCCTGAACCCAGATCAACTAGGCAAAAAATGACATATTTGACCTGGATCAACAGGCAAAAATGACACACCTGAACCCAGATCAACTAGGCAAAATACATATTTGACCTGGATCAACAAGGCCAAATGACACACCTGAACCACGATCAACTAGGCAAAAAATGACATATTTGAACCTGGATCAACAGGCAAAAATGACACACCTGAACCCAGATCAACTAGGCAAAAATGACATATTTGAACCTGATCAACAAGGCAAAATGACACACATACTGAACCCAGATCAACTAGCAAAAATGACATATTTGAACCTGGATCAACAAGGCAAAAATGACACATAACCACCTGAACCCAGATCAACTAGGCAAAAAATGACATATTTGAACCTGATCAACAAGGCAAAATGACCCAACCCTGACCCCAGATCAACTAGCAAAAAATGACATATTTGAACCTGGATCACACAAGGCAAAATCCACGACCTGAACCCAGATCAACTAGGCAAAAAATGACATATTTGAACCTGGATCAACAAGGCAAAAATGACACACCTGAACCCAGATCAACTAGGCAAAAATGACATATTTGAACCTGGATCAACAAGCAAAATGACACCACCTAAACCCAATCAACTAGGCAAAAAATGACATATTTGAACCTGGATCAACAAGGCAAAAATGACACACCTGAACCCAGATCAACTAGGCAAAAAATGACATATTTGAACCTGGATCAACAAGGCAAAAAATGACACACCTGAACCCAGATCAACTAGGCAAAAATGACATATTTGAACCTGGATCAACAAGGCAAAAATGACACACCTGAACCCAGATCAACTAGGCAAAAAATGACATATTTGAACCTGGTCAACAAGGCAAAATGACACACTCTGACCCCAGATCAACTAGCAAAAAATGACATATTGAACCTGGTCAACAGCAAAAATGACACACCTGAACCCAGATCAACTAGGCAAAAAATGACATATTTGACCCTGGATCAACAAGGCAAAATGACACCACCTGAACCCAGATCAACTAGGCAAAAATGCATATTTGAACCTGGATCCAACAAGGCAAAAATGCACACCTAACCCAGATCAACTAGGCAAAAAATGACATATTTGAACCTGGATCAACAAGGCAAAAATGACACACCTGAACCCAGATCAACTAGGCAAATAAATACATATTTGAACCTGGATCAACAGGCAAAAATGACACACCTGAACCCAGATCAACTGGCAAAAATGACATATTTGAACGGATCAACAAGGCAAAAATGACACACCTGAACCCAGATCAACTAGGCAAAAAATGACATATTTGAACCTGGATCAACAAGGCAAAAATGACACACCTGAACCCAGATCAACTAGGCAAAAAATGACATATTTGAACCTGGATCAACAAGGCAAAAATGACACACCTGACCCAGATCAACTAGGCAAAAATGACATATTTGAAACCTGGATCCAACAGGGAAAAATGGACACAACCTGAACCCAGATCAACATGCAAAAAATGACATATTTTGAACCTGGATCACAAAGGCAAAAATGACACACCTGAGATAAATAAATATCTGTGATTTTGTATGTTTTTTTTTGCCACTGCCTTTGTCACAGGCCTGTTGTGATCGTCAGGCGTTGTCTGAGATAAATAAAATCTGTGATTTTGTATGTTTTTATTTTGCCACTGCCTTTGTCACAGGCCTGTTGTGATCGTCCAGGCGTTGTCTGAGATAAATAAATATCTGTGATTTTGTATGTTTTATTTTGCCACTGCCTTTGTCAGGCCTGTGTGATCGTCCAGGCGTTGTCTGAGATAACTAAATATCTGTGATTTTGTATGTTTTTTTTGCCACTGCCTTTGTCACAGGCCTGTTGTGATCGTCCAGGCGTTGTCTGAGATAAATAAATATCTGTGATTTTGTATGTTTTATTTTGCCACTGCCTTTGTCACAGGCCTGTTGTGATCGTCCAGGCGTTGTCTGAGATAAATAAATATCTGTGATTTTGTATGTTTTATTTTGCCACTGCCTTTGTCACAGGCCTGTTGTGATCGTCCAGGCGTTGTCTGAGATAAATAAATATCTGTGATTTTGTATGTTTTTATTTTGCCACTGCCTTTGTCACAGGCCTGTTGTGATCGTCCAGCGTTGTCTGAGATAAATAAATATCTGTGATTTTGTATTTTTTTATTTTGCCACTGCCTTTGTCACAGGCCTGTTGTGATCGTCCAGGCTTGTCTGAGTAAATAAATATCTGTGATTTTGTATGTTTTTATTTGCCACTGCCTTTGTCACAGGCCTGTTGTGATCGTCCAGGCGTTGTCTGAGATAAATAAATATCTGTGATTTTGTATGTTTTTATTTTGCCACTGCCTTTGTCACAGGCCTGTTGTGATCGTCCAGGCGTTGTCTGAGATAATAAATATCTGTGATTTTGTATGTTTTATTTTGCCACTGCCTTTGTCACAGGCCTGTTGTGATCGCCAGGCGTTGTCTGAGTAAATAAATATCTGTGATTTTGTATGTTTTTATTTTGCCACTGCCTTTGTCCAGGCCTGTTGTGATCGTCCAGGCGTTGTCTGAGATAAATAATATCTGTGATTTTGTATTTTTTATTTTGCCACTGCCTTTGTCACAGGCCTGTTGTGATCGTCCAGGCGTTGTCTGAGATAAATAATATCTGTGATTTTGTATGTTTTTATTTTGCCACTGCCTTTGTCACAGGCCTGTTGTGATCGTCCAGGCGTTGTCTGAGATAAATAAATATCTGTGATTTTGTATGTTTTTATTTTGCCACTGCCTTTGTCACAGGCCTGTTGTGATCGTCCAGGCGTTGTCTGAGATAAATAAAATCTGTGATTTTGTATGTTTTTATTTTGCCACTGCCTTGTCACAGGCCTGTGTGATCGTCCAGGCGTTGTCTGAGATAAATAAATATCTGTGATTTTTATGTTTTTATTTTGCCACTGCCTTTGTACAGGCCTGTTGTGATCGTCCGGCGTTGTCTGAGATAAATAATATCTGTGATTTTGTATGTTTTTATTTTGCCACTGCCTTTGTCACAGGCCTGTTGTGATCGTCCAGGCGTTGTCTGAGATAAATAAATATCTGTGATTTTGTATGTTTTTATTTTGCCACTGCCTTTGTCACAGGCCTGTTGTGATCGTCCAGGCGTTGTCTGAGATAAATAAATATCTGTGATTTTGATGTTTTTATTTTGCCACTGCCTTTGTCACAGGCCTGTTGTGATCGTCCAGGCGTTGTCTGAGATAAATAATATCTGTGATTTTGTATTTTTTATTTTGCCACTGCCTTTGTCAGGCCTGTTGTGATCGTCCAGGCGTTGTCTGAGATAAATAAATATCTGTGATTTTGTATGTTTTTATTTTGCCACTGCCTTTGTCACAGGCCTGTTGTGATCGTCCAGGCGTTGTCTGAGATAAATAAATATCTGTGATTTTGTATGTTTTTTATTTTGCCACTGCCTTTGTCACAGGCCGTTGTGATCGTCCAGGCTTGTCTGAGATAAATAAATATCTGTGATTTTGTATGTTTTTATTTTGCCACTGCCTTTGTCACAGGCCTGTTGTGATCGTCCAGGCGTTGTCTGAGATAAATAAATATCTGTGATTTTGTATGTTTTTATTTTGCCACTGCCTTTGTCACAGGCCTGTTGTGATCGTCCAGGCGTTGTCTGAGATAAATAAATATCTGTGATTTTGTATGTTTTATTTTGCCACTGCCTTTGTCACAGGCCTGTTGTGATCGCCAGGCGTTGTCTGAGATAAATAATATCTGTGATTTTGTATGTTTTTATTTTGCCACTGCCTTTGTCACAGGCCTGTTGTGATCGTCCAGGCGTTGTCTGAGATAATAATATCTGTGATTTTTGTATGTTTTTATTTTGCCACTGCTTTGTCACAGGCCTGTTGTGATCGTCCAGCGTTGTCTGAGATAAATAAATATCTGTGATTTGTATGTTTTTTTTTTTCCACTGCCTTTGTCACAGGCCTGTTGTGATCGTCCAGGCGTTGTCTGAGATAAATAAATATCTGTGATTTTGTATGTTTTTATTTTGCCACTGCCTTGTCACAGGCCTGTTGTGATCGTCCAGGCGTTGTCTGAGATAAATAAATATCTGTGATTTTGTATGTTTTTATTTTGCCACTGCCTTTGTCACAGGCCTGTTGTGATCGTCCAGGCGTTGTCTGAGATAATAAATATCTGTGATTTTGTATGTTTTTATTTTGCCACTGCCTTTGTCACAGGCCTGTTGTGATCGTCCAGGCGTTGTCTGAGATAATAAATATCTGTGATTTTGTATGTTTTTATTTTGCCACTGCCTTTGTCACAGGCCTGTTGTGATCGTCCAGGCGTTGTCTGAGATAAATAAATATCTGTGATTTTGTATGTTTTTATTTTGCCACTGCTTTGTCACAGGCCTGTTGTGATCGTCCAGGCGTTGTCTGAGATAAATAAATAGCTGTGATTTTGTATGTTTTTATTTTGCCACTGCCTTTGTCACAGGCCTGTTGTGATCGTCCAGGCGTTGTCTGAGATAAATAAATATCTGTGATTTTGTATGTTTTTATTTTGCCACTGCCTTTGTCACAGGCCTGTTGTGATCGTCCAGGCGTTGTCTGAGATAAATAATATCTGTGATTTGTATGTTTTTATTTTGCCACTGCCTTTGTACAGGCCTGTTGTGATCGTCCAGGCGTTGTCTGAGATAAATAAATATCTGTGATTTTATGTTTTTTATTTTTGCCACTGCCTTTGTCACAGGCCTGTTGTGATCGTCCAGGCGTTGTCTGAGATAAATAAATATCTGTGATTTTGTATGGTTTTATTTTGCCACTGCCTTTGTCACAGGCCTGTTGTGATCGTCCAGGCGTTGTCTGAGATAAAAATATCTGTGATTTTGTATGTTTTTATTTTGCCACTGCCTTTGTCACAGGCCTGTTGTGATCGTCCAGGCGTTGTCTGAGATAATAAATATCTGTGATTTTGTATGTTTTTATTTTGCCACTGCCTTTGTCACAGGCCTGTTGTGATCGTCCAGGCGTTGTCGAGATAAATAAATATCTGTGATTTTGTATTTTTTATTTTGCCACTGCCTTTGTCACAGGCCTGTGTTGATCGTCCAGGCGTTGTCTGAGATAAATAAATCGTGATTTTGTATGTTTTTATTTGCCACTGCCTTTGTCACAGGCCTGTTGTGATCGTCCAGGCGTTGTCTGAGATAAATAAATATCTGTGATTTTGTAGTTTTTATTTTGCCACTGCCTTTGTCACAGGCCTGTTGTGATCGTCCAGGCGTTGTCTGAGATAAATAAATATCTGTGATTTTGTATGTTTTTATTTTGCCACTGCCTTTGTCACAGGCCTGTTGTGATCGTCCAGGCGTGTCTGAGATAAATAAATATCTGTGATTTTGTAGTTTTTATTTTGCCACTGCCTTTGTCACAGGCCTGTTGTGATCGTCCAGGCGTTGTCTGAGATAAATAAATATCTGTGATTTTGTATGTTTTTATTTTGCCACTGCTTTGTCACAGGCCTGTTGTGATCGTCCAGGCGTTGTCTGAGATAAATAATATCTGTGATTTTGTATGTTTTTATTTTGCCACTGCCTTTGTCACAGGCCTGTTGTGATCGTCCAGGCGTTGTCTGAGATAAATAAATATTGTGATTTTGTATGTTTTTATTTTGCCACTGCCTTTGTCACAGGCCTGTTGTGATCGTCCAGGCGTTGTCTGAGATAAATAAATATCTGTGATTGTATGTTTTTATTTTGCCACTGCCTTTGTCACAGGCCTGTTGTGATCGTCCAGGCGTTGTCTGAGATAAATAAATATCTGTGATTTTGTATGTTTTTTTGCCACTGCCTTTGTCACAGGCCTGTTGTGATCGTCCAGGCGTTGTCGAGATAAATAAATATCTGTGATTTTGTATGTTTTTATTTTGCCACTGCCTTTGTCACAGGCCTGTTGTGATCGTCCAGGCGTTGTCTGAGATAAAATAAATATCTGTGATTTTGTATGTTTTTATTTTGCCACTGCCTTTGTCACAGGCCTGTTGTGATCGTCCAGGCGTTGTCTGAGATAAATAAATATCTGTGATTTTGTATGTTTTTATTTTGCCACTGCCTTTGTCACAGGCCTGTGTTGATCGTCCAGGCGTTGTCTGAGATAAATAAATATCTGTGATTTTGTATGTTTTATTTTGCCACTGCCTTTGTCACAGGCCTGTTGTGATCGTCCAGGCGTTGTCTGAGATAAATAAATATCTGTGATTTTGTATGTTTTTATTTTGCCACTGCCTTTGTCACAGGCCTGTTGTGATCGTCCAGGCGTTGTCTGAGATAATAAATATCTGTGATTTTGTATGTTTTTATTTTGCCACTGCCTTTGTCACAGGCGTTGTGATCGTCCAGGCGTTGTCTGAGATAAATAAATATCTGTGATTTTGTATGTTTTTATTTTGCCACTGCCTTTGTCACAGGCCTGTTGTGATCGTCCAGGCGTTGTCTGAGATAAATAAATATCTGTGATTTTGTATGTTTTTTTTTTGCCACTGCCTTTGTCACAGGCCTGTTGTGATCGTCCAGGCGTTGTCTGAGATAAATAAATATCTGTGATTTTGTATGTTTTATTTTGCCACTGCCTTTGTCACAGGCCTGTTGTGATCGTCCAGGCGTTGTCTGAGATAAATAATATCTGTGATTTTGTATGTTTTTATTTTGCCACTGCCTTTGTCACAGGCCTGTTGTGATCGTCCAGGCGTTGTCTGAGATAAATAAATATCTGTGATTTTGTATGTTTTTATTTTGCCACTGCCTTTGTCACAGGCCTGTTGTGATCGTCCAGGCGTTGTCTGAGATAAATAAATATCTGTGATTTTGATGTTTTTATTTTGCCACTGCCTTTGTCACAGGCCTGTTGTGATCGTCCAGGCGTTGTCTGAGATAAATAATATCTGTGATTTTGTATGTTTTTATTTTGCCACTGCCTTTGTCACAGGCCTGTTGTGATCGTCCAGGCGTTGTCTGAGATAAATAAATCATTGTGATTTTGTATGTTTTTATTTGCCACTGCCTTTGTCACAGGCCTGTTGTGATCGTCCAGGCGTTGTCTGAGATAAATAATATCTGTGATTTTGTATGTTTTTATTGCCACTGCCTTGTCACAGGCTGTGTGTGATCGTCCGGACGTTGTCTGAGATAAATAATATCTGTGATTTGTATGTTTTATTTTGCCACTGCCTTTGTCACAGGCCTGTTGTGATCGTCCAGGCGTTGTCTGAGATAAATAAATATCTGTGATTTTGTATGTTTTTATTTTGCCACTGCCTTTGTCACAGGCCTGTTGTGATCGTCCAGGCGTTGTCTGAGATAATAAAATATCTGTGATTTTGTATGTTTTTATTTTGCCACTGCCTTTGTCACAGGCCTGTTGTGATCGTCCAGGCGTGTCTGAGATAAATAAATATCTGTGATTTTGTATGTTTTTATTTTGCCACTGCCTTTGTCACAGGCCTGTTGTGATCGTCCAGGCGTTGTCTGAGATAAATAAATATCTGTGATTTGTATGTTTTTTATTTTGCCACTGCCTTTGTCACAGGCCGTTGTGATCGTCCAGGCGTTGTCTGAGATAAATAAATATCTGTGATTTTGTATGTTTTTATTTTGCCACTGCCTTTGTCACAGGCCTGTTGTGATCGTCCAGGCGTTGTCTGAGATAAATAAATATCTGTGATTTTGTATATTTTTATTTTGCCACTGCCTTTGTCACAGGCCTGTTGTGATCGTCCAGGCGTTGTCTGAGATAAATAAATATCTGTGATTTTGTATGTTTTATTTTGCCACTGCCTTGTCACAGGCCTGTTGTGATCGTCCAGGCGTTGTCTGAGATAAATAAATATCTGTGATTTGATGTTTTTATTTTGCCACTGCCTTTGTCACAGGCCTGTTGTGATCGTCCAGGCGTTGTCTGAGATAAATAAATATCTGTGATTTTGTATGTTTTTATTTGCCACTGCCTTTGTCACAGGCCTGTTGTGATCGTCCAGGCTTGTCTGAGATAAATAAATATCTGTGATTTTGTATGTTTTTATTTTGCCACTGCCTTTGTCACGGCCTGTTGTGATCGTCCAGGCGTTGTCTGAGATAATAAATATCTGTGATTTTGTATGTTTTTTTTTGCCACTGCCTTTGTCACAGGCCTGTTGTGATCGTCCAGGCGTTGTCTGAGATAAAATAATATCTGTGTTTGTATGTTTTTATTTTGCCACTGCCTTTGTCACAGGCCTGTTGTGATCGTCCAGGCGTTGTCTGAGATAAATAAATATCTGTGATTTTGTATGTTTTTATTTTGCCACTGCCTTGTCACAGGCCGTTGTTGATCGTCCAGGCCTTGTCTGAGATAAATAATATCTGTGATTTGTATGTTTTTATTTTGCCACTGCCTTTGTCACAGGCCTGTGTTGGATCGTCCAGGCGTTGTCTGAGATAAATAAATATTTGATTTTTGTTTTTGTTTTTATGTTTTTATTTTGCACTGCCTTTGTCACAGGCCTGTTGTGATCGTCCAGGCGTTGTCTGGTAAATAAATATCTGTGATTTTGTATGTTTTTATTTTGCCACTGCCTTTGTCACAGGCCTGTGTGATGTCCAGGCGTTGTTGAGATAAATAAATATCTGTGATTTTGTATGTTTTTATTTGCCACTGCCTTGTCACAGGCTGTTGTGATCGTCCAGGCGTTGTCTGAGATAAATAAATATCTGTGATTTTGTATGTTTATTTTGCCACTGCCTTTGTCACAGGCCGTTGTGATCGTCCAGGCGTTGTCTGAGATAAATAAATATCGTGATTTGTATGTTTTTATTTTGCCACTGCCTTTGTCAGGCCTGTTGTGATCGTCCAGGCGTTGTTCTGAGATAAATAAATATCTGTGATTTGTGTTGTTTATTTTGCCACTGCCTTGTGCACAGGCCTGTTGTGATCGTCCAGGCGTTGTCTGAGTAAATAAAATCTGTGATTTTGATGGTTTTATTTTGCCACTGCCTTTGTCACAGGCCTGTTGTGATCGTCCAGGCGTTGTCTGAGATAAATAAATATCTGTGATTTTGTATGTTTTATTTTTGCCACTGCCTTTGTCACAGGCCTGTTGTGATCGTCCAGGCGTTGTCTGAGATAAATAAATATCTGTGATTTGTATGTTTTTATTTTGCCACTGCCTTTGTCACAGGCCTGTTGTGATCGTCCAGGCGTTGTCTGAGATAAATAAATATCTGTGATTTGTATGTTTTATTTTGCCACTGCCTTTGTCACCAGGCCTGTTTGTGATCGTCCAGGCGTTGTCTGAGATAAATAAATATCTGTGATTTGTATGTTTTTATTTTGCCACTGCCTTTGTCACAGGCCTGTTGTGATCGTCCAGGCGTTGTCTGAGATAAATAAATATCTGTGATTTTGTATGTTTTTATTTTGCCACTGCCTTTGTCACAGGCCTGTTGTGATCGTCCAGGCGTTGTCTGAGATAAATAAATATCTGTGATTTTGTATGTTTTTATTTTGCCACTGCCTTTGTCACAGGCCTGTTGTGATCGTCACAGGCGTTGTCTGAGATAAATAATATCTGTGATTTTGTATGTTTTTATTTTGCCACTGCCTTTGTCACAGGCCTGTTGTGACGTCCAGGCGTTGTCTGAGATAAATAAATATCTGTGATTTTGTAGTTTTTATTTTGCCACTGCTTTGTCACAGGCCTGTTGTGATCGTCCAGGCGTTGTCTGAGATAAATAAATACTGTGATTTGTATGTTTTTATTTTGCCACTGCCTTGTCACAGGCCTGTGGTGATCGTCAGGGGCGTTGTCTGAGATAAATAAATCTGTGATTTTGTATGTTTTTATTTTGCCAATGCCTTTGTCACAGGCCTGTTGTGATCGTCCAGGCGTTGTCTGAGATAAATAAATCTGTGGATTTTGTATGTTTTTATTTGCCACTGCCTTTGTCACAGGCCTGTTGTGATCGTCCAGGCGTTTCTGAGATAAATAAATATCTGTGATTTTGTATGTTTATTTTGCCACTGCCTTTGTCACAGCCTGTTGTGATCGTCCAGGCGTTGTCTGAGATAAATAATATCTGGATGTTGTATGTTTTATTTTGCCACTGCCTTTGTCACAGGCTGTTGTGATCGTCCAGGCGTTGTTGAGATAAATAAATATCTGTGATTTTGTATGTTTTTATTTGCCACTGCCTTGTCACAGGCCTGTTGTGATCGTCAGGCGTTGTCTGAGATAAATAAATATCTGTGATTTTGTATGTTTTTATTTTGCCACTGCCTTTGTCACAGGCCTGTTGTGATCGTCCAGGCGTTGTCTGAGATAAATAAATATCTGTGATTTTGTATGTTTTGTTTCAAAATTTGCCACCGTCATTGTCACAGGCCTGATGTGATCGTCCAGGCGTTGTCTGAGATGCACACGCAAGCCATGACAAGCAGTCTGGACATCAGCGCTGTTGGGAATGTGATATTCACCCAGTTCAAGGTGCGCGAGCCAAACAAGACACTGATAGCAATGCTAGCAGACGACCTCCGGGACGGAACTGCCCAGCAGGGGACCTCCCTGCGGGACTACATAGCTCAGCTGAGCAGTGAGAGGCGTCATCACGAGGTGAACATCCGACTGGGGACCTGCACCTGTGCAGACCGCGGAGCCCGGGGCATCATATGCAAGCATATGTTCGCCATCTTTGCAACAACAGGCTTAACTTTCCGAGACCTTCCGCTCAGCTTGAGTGGGGCACCGTACTTGGTGAGTTACATGGGCTTACTTGTAGGGACTTACATTGGCTTACATTTAGGGAATGGCAATATGATATCATACGATATCATGTCATCACATGATCTCATATGATGACGGCAGTCTGACTGGGCTAAAGTTACCATTTATATACAATTTCATATGGTGCAGTTTGTACAATAGCATATGATTGTATACTCGCCTTTGGTCAACATCATATGCTATGCCGGTCCCTAGTCATATCTAGGAGGCGGCTATGTTATATAATATTAGTGAATAAATAATATTATATAATGTTAGTCGGACGAGCTGTCTCACCAAAATTTCGAATTTATTTCAAAATTTAATATTATTGTGACACTATAATAATAATAGTTTTTATACACTAATATTAGTTGCCGTTCCCTAGCCATATCGCATCGTGCAGCTTTCAGTAGCCTTCATTTGGGTAATTCAAGCATTCAAAAATGCAAACATTCAAACATTCAAAAACCTTAACCCTAAACCCTTGAACCTCAGGTGATAGACGACGATGTTGTCAGGGCAATGGCTGAGCTACCGGCGGAAGATGAGGAGGATGCGGAGCTTGACACAGCGTGCGAGGTCCCTTACAAGGTGACTGAGTTTGCAATGTACCACCTCAGTGTGGGTTATAGGGGGTGGGGGTGTTCACTGCTGGTGGCACTGTAGTCGGTGATAGACGAGGACGTTGTCAGGGCGATGACTGAGCTACAAGGGGAGCATGAGGAGGACGCTGAGCTTGACACAGCGTGCGAGCTCCCTAACAAGGCGACTGCGTTGGCCATGTACCACATCAGCGTGGGGTATAGGGGGTCGGGGTGTTCACTGGTGGTGGCACTGTAGTCGATGATAGACGAGGACGTTGCCAGGGCGATGACTGAGCTACAAGGGGAGCATGATGAGGACGCTGAGCTTGACACAGCGTGCGAGCTCCCTAACAAGGCGACTGCGTTGGCCATGTATCACATCAGCGTGGGGTATAGGGGGTCGGGTGTTCACTGGTGGTGCCATTGTAGTCGATGATGACGAGACTTCCAGGGCGATGACTGAGCTACAAGGGGAGCATGATGAGGACGCTGAGCTTGACACAGCGTGCGAGCTCCCTAACAAGGCGACTGCGTTGGCCATGTACCACATCAGCGTGGGGTATAGGGGGTCGGGGTGTTCACTGTTGGTGGCACCGTAGTCGATGATAGACGAGGACGTTGCCAGGGCGATGACTGAGTAAAAGGGGATGGGCAAGGGATGACACGGGGGGTCGGAGGGTGGGGGGGGGGGGGGGGCCCGGGGTGGGTGGCGGGGGGGAAAAAAAAATGGATGGAGGAAGCTGAGATGGAAGTAGCGTGAGAGATAACTAACAATTGGAGAAGGAGTGGAAAGTATAAATAAGCAGTGGGGTATAGGGGTTAGGGGTGTTGTAGACCTGGAGCCCTTGGTTGTCGCTTGGTTTAAATTTCGGTAATTATGCTCTGGTCGCGTGGGTCTCTTTTAGATTCTCTCTCTCTCTCTGGACAGGGATCCGACCGTTCAGGGTGACGGGCGCTTTTCTCGTTTTGTGCGCTCCACCATCCGGGGTAACGTCTGTCACCGGTTGTGGCTCTGGTTTTCATTGCGGAGGAGCCCTACCAGTTCGGCCCAGGGCCTCGCGGGTGTTATGCCCTCCGTCTCCCGTCTCGGACCTCGGCTTAGCGCCTTTTAGCATGTCCTCATCCAGGCACTCTTCCTCTTTCTGCGTTGCTTGGGCCCTCATCGAGTATCTTCGCGTTCCTCCCCGCCGCTCCCCGGTTGCGCCGGTCGTGTATGCCCAGGCGGTTGCGCGCCCTATCCCTCAGGTGTGCTTTTTCGCCTCCATTTAGAGGGGTTCCATCTCGTTCCCGTCGCCTGCTGTGTCTGTATCGGAGTTTTTTTCCTGTGGAACCCCCCTTTCCCCCCCTTCCCCCCCCCGAGCTTTGTGGGTCAACTTACTGTTTGGCCTACAGCCCCGAAGGTCCCTAACCTGTGGCCATGGGAGGGCCGTTTCGCCGTTGCTCCCCCCTTCTCAATCAGATTTCAGTGCCCTTCCAACTGCCTTACGCTTGACCTCGCTCTGGTCTTTTTCGTCGCTATGGCTCCCCATTGGATGTGTCTCTATTCCCGCTTTCCCCGGGTCTAGAACACCTTTGGGCGTCCTCCGGCGAACTCATGGAGTAGCTCGGGGACCACACGGGTCGCCTATGCGTCTTACTGACCCTTGGGCGCTCCCCGGATCGCGATTGACCTCCGACGCGGGCTATTCTTGAGGCGGACCTCTTCACGCCGGCTTCCTCAGCATTGGGGCCAGCTAGTCGCTCGACTTCCGCCTTTCTAGTCCTCCTTCAAGCGTGGGTGCAGCCGCCCGGGGTTAATTGCCCCTGTGGTTTTCTTTTTGGTCGTTCTTCACTGGTGGTGCACCGTAGTCGATGATAGACGAGGACGTTGCCAGGGCGATGACTGAGCTACAGGGGAGATGAGGGGACGTGAGCTTGACGCAGCGTGCGAGCTCCCTAACAAGGAGACATGCGTTGGCATGGATCACATCAGCGTGGGGTATAAGGGGGTCGGGGTGTCAATGGGGTGGCACGTAGTCGATGATAGACGAGACGTTTGCCAGGGCGTGACTGAGATAAAAGGGCGAGCATGATGAGGACGCGAGCTTGACCAAGCGTGCGACTCCCTAGCAAGGTGACTGAGTTGTGCAATTTACACATCAGCGTGGGTTATAGTTGTTTTTGGCGGAGCCCCCCTTCTGGGGGGGGGAGCACCAGTGTTACCCATTTTGTAGCCATCCCATCCATCATCCATCCATCCATCCAGTCCATAAATCTGCCTGAACGCCACGAGAAGCCGGACACGTCAGCCAAACGGTTAGTAACTAACTCGCTTCCGTTGCCACCTGTCGCTCCATCCCGATCACTCTCCGCCATGTTTTAGCGTCGCAGGCGACGCTGCATAGAACTTGTTTTAGTTGCGACTGGTTGTGAAAGGAATTTCTCCCCGGGAACTAGGTCTCCCGACACAAACCAGCCACACCAAGGATTCAGTTTGAATGGCATTGCCACTCCTACAAAAGAGTAGGTGCACGTTATAGGGGGTGGGGGTGCTCACTGGTGGTGGCCCGGTAGTCGGTGATAGACGAGGACGTTGTCAGGGCAATGACTGAGCTACAAGGGGAGCATGAGGAGGACGCTGAGCTTGACATAGCGTTCGAGCTCCTTTTCAAGGTCACTGAGTTGATTTCATGTGTGTGCAGTTTCGGCATTGCGTGGAAATAATCGCACACATTTACCTTGCATTTAACCAGCTTGGCTGTGGTATCGCACTTGGTGATATACAAGGACGTTGTGAGGGCTATGGCTGAGCTACCGACGTAGGCTGATGAGTAGGGACTGGCATATCATTTGTTTATGACCAAAGGCAAGTATGATATCATATGATATCATACAAATCAGGGTACTTCATTTTGTCAAATTGGTCAGCGCTTAAAGTGCACAAACCTCAAATAAGTCAGTGCTTTTTTGTGTAAAAAGCGCAAAAACTGCGCTGCGCTCACAGGGGGTTGAAAAAACTGCGCGAAACGCGCAGTGGGGCTCAAAAAGCGCGGGCAAAATCGTGCTGCCGCTCGCGCTTTGTAGCACCCTGATACAAATTGCATCATATGAGATTGTACATAAATGGTAACTTTAGCCCAGTCAAACTGCCGGCATCATATTACATCATATGATGGCATGATATATATGATGGGTCATGGTGTGTCATTTTTGCCTTGTTGATCCAGGTTCAAATATGTCATTTTTGCCTAGTTGATCTGGGTTCAGGTGTGTCATTTTTGTTGATCCAGGTTCAAATTGTTTTTGCACAGGATCCGGATTGATTTGAACATTTTTCAAAATGTACCTTTGTGCACACAGTATCCGGCTTGTTTCTATGATGTTATGTATTCTCCCTAGCATTGATCATATGTTTGGCTTCATGTATGTAACAGCTTCCAGGCAGCTCTCCTGGGCAGGGGTGAGGGCAAGGGTGGGGAATCAATACCGACGGCGTCATCAACATCATCAACAACAACAGCGGCAACAACAACAACAACAATAGTAGGGTGCCCTGGCGGGTCCCCTGGAGGTCGGCCCCGGGGGTGGTGTAATGTTCGTCAAGCAGCAGTGGCAGCCTCTGAGTGATAGATGCACAAGCAGTTGCTTACTTAATACTTATCCCAGCTTATCCGTACAATTTAATATGGGGGGGGGGGGCAAGAATCAATGTAGCATGGCATGGCATTATTATTCAACTTGTTGGCCTGTAAGGCTAATGGACTTATTAGCTCGCTGACTTCCCGAAGTTCCATGGAGGCAGGTGCAGCAACTCCCGAGGCTACAGTTGCTACTTCGCAACGTGCAGGAACTAGTGCGTCAAACACAATGCGCTGATGCAATGAGCTACGAGAGTCACGAAGAAGCGAATTCTTCAAGGGGAAATCGTAGACATGCTCCAGGTCCCTAGATTGAGTCCACATGACAGGAGGGAAACGACAAATGAAAACGCCGCGTCCACAGTCCGCGACCCTGAGATACGTACGCGAACAAATGCCCTCAGAGGTAATCCGCCCCGATGGGAATCGAACACGTGTCGGTAAGATTTCAGGCACTTTTTTCCAATCAGATTAACCGGCAATTTTGACCGGCGTTCTGGGGAAATGTACATTGATTCTTGACCCCCCCCAATATTAAATTGTACGGATAAGTAAGCAACTGCTTGTGCATCCATCACCAAGGAGGCTGCCACTGCTGCTTGACAAACATTACACCACCCCCGGGGCCGACCTCCAGGGGACCCGCCAGGGCCCCCTACTATTTTGAAGTATCGTAATTCCTAAGGAAAATCCCTGCGGGCTGCATGATGCCAGGTGGCATTTGGGAAGGAAAACACGTTTACAATCGGGCTGCACGTTGCTATAATGGAATATGGAATGTGGAATTCTGCGATTCCACATTCAGAACCTTTATGAATGGAAATGGCACTAAGAATTTTCGGAGCAACCTAGCCGACTATCTTTCTACTTGTAGAAGAGCAAGACAGGAAGCCCTGGACTTCTAAGTGGCACCGTAATTTATTATCCCTTTTTTTCTTCTTCTTGTGACTTCTCATTTGTTAGCTTCTTACCCCCGCCACTGTAAGTGGTTGAGATCTGGGTCCTGGGGGTTTAATACCTACGCCACGAAAACGGTGGTTAGGAGTTTGGTTTGTTTGTCCTCGACACACCCCTGATGTAATGGTTTTTTTTGCTTTGTGGGCGCTTTTTCTTTTTGTTTAAAGCACAGAGTCTCATACACCCTCGCGGTGTCAAGTAGACATGTAATGTAATACAATGTAATGTTGCTCAGATGTACCATTTGGGACGGTAAGAAACGATTAACATTGGGCTGCACGATGTCCAGATGTAACATTTGGACATTGCAAACGTTTACAGTGGGGCTGCTTCTTTAGCCTGCCCGATTATAGTATCAGGCTGAACTTTCTCTTGCATTACTTCAGCACATAAAATACAGATAAAACCCAGATCAACTAGGCAAAACTGACACACTTGTACCCAGGTCAACTAGGCAAAAATGTCACATTGCAACCCAGATAAACTAGGCAGAAATGACCCATTGGTGCACAGTGATGCTGACTACTACACTATATGAAACCTAACATAATGGCATATCCATTTTTTCTTTTTCTTTCCTTCTTTGTGGACATGACAAACTTGAACCCAGACCAACAAGGCAAACAATGACACACCTGAGCCAAGGTTAACTAGGTAAAAGTACGTGTTTAACAGAATTAAGTGTTAGACGGAATTAAGTGTTTAACAGAATTAAGTGTTTGACAAGACAATGATGACACCACTGACCTGCTTGTCCCATGAAGCCTTTGGACAGCCTGAAAGGGGAAGACAAGTTTGACATGTGTCATGAACAAAAGTTGTATTTGAGTTTGCGCACCACGTATCATTATCCTAGCCTCATGTTTCCTAATAACAAAATGAAAGGGAAAATAAATATTTTCTCCAGGACAAGTCCTATGAAGCATCGCAAGCGACGCGGAACATTGGCGGAGTGTGCGTGTTTGCAGCGGAGCGAAAGGTGGCAACGGACTAGAGCTGACCGAAGCCAGTTAGTTATGAGACAGTTGGCTGACGTGTCAGGCTTCAATTTTCAGTCGGTCGGACGGTTGGACAAACTGAAAACGGGGTAACCTTGGGGGCTCCCGCCCCCCAGAAGGGGGGGCTCCGCCCAAAACATAATTCCTGCTTTTCTACAATGAACTTGTGTAGTGAAAATAATGTTAAGTATCCTCCCAAGCACAATTGTCTTTTTTAAATTAGCTCAGAGCCAGGCTAATATACCTGCAAATTTTTAGCCACCACTTTTACTCTGCGGCTCCCTGCCAATGCTGCTGATCTTGGAGGACTAGGGTCTGGATCTGATCCTTGTCAGTAGTGCCAAACAGCTTCATCAACAGCTTATTGTCGATCAGGGATTCAAATTCGGCCCTTCTGTCTGGAAACTTGAGCTCAGATTCTGGCCTCCTGTTGTAAGAATCGGACGTGGATATGGATACAATAAAAGTACTCTTGAAGTTTACATTCAATTCAGGTTAATTTGTCAGGGTTTGGAGCTTCCAAGATTTCAGCAATGGATTCACAAGGTAACGTTTCTCATTGCTGTCGTTTGTTTGGGACCCTGTAGCATTTATATATTTATCTGCAATTACACTTGCATGCTGCACATGGGGATTGGGGTGCTAGTTTGTATCGCTTGTTTGAAGTCGGTTGGGCAAGTCCCTTAAGCCCAATATTTGAATTCGGTTGGGCAAGTCCCTTAAGCCCAATATTTGAAGTCGGTTGGGCAAGTCCCTTCAGCCCAATATTTGAAGTCGGTTGGGCAAGTACCTTCAGCCCAATATTTGAAAAATAAAAAATATTTAAGTTGGGCTCGATTGTTTGAAGTCGGTTGGGAAAGTCCCTTTAGCCCAATATACAAACCTAGACCGTGTCATACATACAATATATGGCACTGCTGCAGATACTAGACTAGGTCATCATATATATTTTTGCCGGTATTGCAAGGGCACCAACGCATATGAATGGGTGTCACAATATAGGGGGATGATCGATGGACTTAGCCAATTTTTGATAAACATAATAATGCATGTTCAGATAATCAGCTTGCCCATGAGGGTGTGTACATATGGCTTGTAACCTTTGATTTGTACAAGTCGAGCATGGCTTATTGACTGTTGCGCAATGTGAAATGTACTTTTAGGGCATGTACTGATGTGCATGGCAAGGTGGTCATCTTAGGCTTCTATGCTTGTGTATTTCTCAAACCTTTTAGTGGGTGCTTGTGCCTACATGCTACATGGGTATAGGGTCGATTTTGCCTGGATTTGCCTAATTTCTGATAAGCATAATAATGCATGTTTAGATTATGTTTTGGGGTCGGTGAATCCAAGCTTGATCCAAATGTATCAGACTTTATTAGATGATTTTAACGGCACCACTGACCATCCACGCGTATACATATCGACTTCCAGTTAATTTATAAATGGTTCCAACACTTGATGGAAGTCAGATCCCCTCAGTATTCAGACCACATATGTTGGGTCAAAACTATAGAATATACAGTTTGGGTGCATCACAATTTGACTCTTGTGATTGCTTTAGCCACACCATAAGGTTTGGCAGCCAGAACTCAGCTATGCAACCATACATTGAGGTGCCCATACAAACTCAGCATCAATAACGACCACGACCACGACCACGACCAATAACTCAGGTTTGGTTGGCCTGGATTCAGCATTTATAATTGCGGCAGACTCTGTAATAATTACTGAAAGCAACCTATCCACAGGCGATGGCCGCTCTGTTAAGTGACAATGCAGCCTCGCTTTCTTCTTTGAAATATGGAAGGTTTACTTGACCACACACTAAACGTATATGTGCTCCCCAGTTTGTGTTGGTCCTATGGTATGCAACTCCCCTGCAAGTATTGGTAAAACAATTTGAAATGACATGGCGTGATGTGATGCGGCGCGGTGCATAGTGGTTTGGTGTGGTGTGTGTGTGTGTGTGTTGGGGGGGGGGGGGGGGAGGTATGGTGTGTGTGGTGCGGGGGTGTGGGGAGCGGGGTGTGGGTTGTTTGTGGTGAGTGGACTGTGGGCTGTGGGGTGGGGGGGGTGAGGGGTGTCGTGTAGGGTGCTTGTAGGGTGTGGGGTGTGGGGGCCGCGAGGTGTGGTGCGTGTGGTGTATGGGTGCGTGTTCTGTGGCGTGTGCGTGGGGAGTGGGGGGTGATGTGTGTGGGGGCGGGGTGGGGTGGGTGGGGGGTGGGGTAGGGGGGGGGGGGCGGGAGGGGGGCTGTGGGCTATGGGGTGTGATGGGGGGGTGGTGGGTTAAGGGTGGAGTGTGTGTGGAATGATGGAGTGGAGTGTGGGGGGCTGGGTGTGGGGTCAGAGGGTGTGGGGTGTTGCAGTTGAGGGTGTTTGTGGGGGATGTGGGATGTGGGTGCGGTGAAATGGCTGGGGTAGGGGGTGTGGGATTGTGAGTTGTGGGGTTAGTGGGTGTGGGTGGGGGCCGGTTGTGGGGTGTGGTGTTGGGGTTTATTTGTGGGGTGTGCGGTAAGAGTTGGGGGTTGAGTTGTGGGGGGGTGTGGTGGTGGTTGTGTGGGGTAAGGGGTGTGGGATGTGTGAGTTGGGGGGTGGGGTGATGGGTGTGGGGTGAGGAGGTGTGGGGTAGGGTGTGGGAGTGTGGGGTGTGTGTGTGAGGGGTGTGGGGTGGTTCGGGAGGGGTGCGGGGGGGTGTGGGGTCAGGGGTGTGGAGGGTGGGTGTGTGGTGTGTTTGTGGGGTGTGGGGTGTTGAGGGGGGTGTGTGTTTGGGTTGTGGTGTGGGGTGTGGGGTGAGGGCGGGTTGTGGGATAAGGGGAGTGTGGGGTGGAAGAGTTGTGGGGGTTGTGGGGTGTGGGGGGTGAGTGTGGGGCGTATAGGATGTGAGTGTGGTTCGGAGGATGTTGGTGTGGGGGTGGGGGAAGTTAGGTGTGTTGGGTGTGGGGGGGGTGGGGGGTGTGGGGTGTGGGGGGCCGTGAGGTTGGGATTGAGGTTTGGAGTGAGAATTGTGGTGGTGGGTGGGTGTGTGGTGAGTGGGTGTGGTTGTGTGGTGTGGGGGTTGGGGGCGTGGGGGTAGGGTGTGAGGCCTTGAGGTGATGGGGTGTGGATGTGTGGATTTTGGGGATAGTGGGTGTTGTGTGGGGGGGGGGGGGGGGGGGGGGGGAGGTGGTGGAAGGTCGGGATGAGGGGGGGGGAAGGGGGGGGTGGGGGGGGAGAATGCGAGTGTGTTTTTGTGTTTTTGTACTTGTGAGTTTGTGGGGGTGGGTTGATGTGGGTGTGTTTATGGGGTTGTGTTTGTGGGTGTGAGTTTGTGGGGTGTAGGTTTGGCTTGCAGGGCCATGTGGAGAGGGGAAAGAACATTTTTGATCAGTGCTTGGATGGTATCTTTTGGTGACTGATTTGGATTAATGGATGCTCATGACAGTCAGCATGATTTCTATTAGGATACAGGGTTCAAAACGATGACAGCCATGTGATGTATTGAATAAGGTCAAATACCTGTATGCACTGGTTGCTTTAGACTTGGCGACAGCCCTGAATTGTGCCATTACTTCATCAAGTCCTATGCTGTGATTGCTGTCCAACTCAAGTTCACCATCCTTGGATAAGCCAAAGTTCATTGATGAGTGTCTTCCCATCTTGTACAAAATTCTGCAAGCACAACACAGAGCCTTGTTATTGAATGTTATGGGCATCAGCTCTTGCTCTCATGCATGAGTACTGAGTACTGAGTAAATATTGATGGTGTCATTTGTGGTGTTGTATGCTGGTGGTGGGGGGCTGGTAAGTCTGTGTTTTTGTATAAGATTGCTTGAGCGGGTGGGTGGGTGGGTGGGTGGGTGGGTGGGTGGGTGGGTGGGTGGCATTTGCATAAAACATTCGAGGTGTGCCTTGATGTTAAGAGAGTGGCCTTGACATGCACATATATGAATACTCCAAATGTATTGCATATCATTATATGGATTTGGTGCGTGTTGTTCCATACGCATGCATGGAATGTTTAAAATATTGACGTGTGAGTTGGTGTGTGTAAGTGAGAGTCAGTGGGTGTTTGTCTGGTGATGGGCGAGAATGGCAAGTACTCCCAATTACACACACAGACTGGAGCAGTATACCTAATGCACTCGCGACATCAAAATACTGAGCGGGTGTATATGTTGAAAATTGCAAGGCAATATGTATTACTTTACTGATCCTGAGGATCCTATCACGTGATTTCAGTAATTAGATATAATTCCTGGAATCATCTAATGACTGGAAACGGATAAGGAATCTGTCCCAAACTGGATAATAAATAATTATCTGTCCCAAAAACAGAAGTACTTGAGCGGAAACAATCTGAAGTACAAAGAGATGCACAGACTTCCATGAACAAAACGAATCAAACTTGATTGAGCACTGTCAGCATCATTGAGCATTGTCCCCATCCTCAGCACTGCAAAACCTGAAAATATGGAATATTGGTAATCACCGGGATTTGTCAACGCTCCACAATTTGGCCTGAGGACCGAAAACTAGGCATTTGGGGAAAGCCCTTTTCCCAAATGGTTTCCCCACTTTTTCTGACCCATACCATACAGTTCCTCTAATTAGTCTTAATTTTTGAGGTCGGGGAAGTCCCTCTCCATGTCTATTTGGATACCTATGGAACACACATGCATTGTGAGGACAAAACCGTACCTGTCTACTGCTCTAGCAGCCTCCTCTGGTGTGGGGTAAGTTGATGTATAGAGATAGCTCCTCCGAATGATCTCAGGGAGCTCAAGTCGAGCCATGTCATTGAGATGCACTTTTCCCATCCATTTATCTCTGTTTGCTACAACATGTTTAAACCTTTCAGACTCCATGATCATAATATTCTGTGGGGAGATTATTCTTCACTATCATCCATAGGATGCATGGAATAGCTGTCGGCAATCATGAGGACGGCTGCGTGCCAGTATCGTCACAGTGCATCCCCCAAGCACTGCTCACTATCCTGGGTAGGGGCACAAAAGGGACGGTTTGAAAATCTAGTTGGACGCCCATGTAGACTGTAGGGTACTTGTCGAGACTTGGGAGTCGGGAGGCAGGATAGTGCTGGTGAAACGTTAAGTGGCGAAACGTTAAGTGGGACGCAAGATTGGGATGACGATTAGCGAGCAACATAATCAGCTGTTGGCGTGATCCATTTGTCGAGTGCGGCTTGAAGACAGGCAGTTATGGCGTGGGCGGGCGTGGGCTCGAGGACCTGGTTTGGCGAACCCTCTGGGCGCCTCAGGGCCAAGTCGGGCCAAGTGGTCGCCCTCTTCTAGAGGGCCCTCTGCCCTCTTCCTCCTGGCGCCTGTCGCACGGTTTGTTCTTATCATCTTGTATCAGCAGCTTCGAGGCAGCTCCTTGAGACAGCTACTGTGCATCACCTCACTATAACAGCAGTTCTGGACTGCTGATTGTGTCAGCTGCAAGGTGCAGTGCAGTGGTGCACTAGGTTTCGCTAGGTACATGCAAGCTGGGGAGCTCCTAAGAAGCTGTTGCTTGTAGCCTGCTTGTTGCTGCAAATGAAAGCTTTTGTACGTGACCAGGTTCCAAACCTGTCATTTGTGGATCATATGGTGCCGACAAATTGTAGGAGAGGTACGTAAGGAAGTGCACCAGGGTAATTCAATATTACTTTTGAGCGCTGACTTTCTGACACCCTCTGCGCCTTAAGCGCAGTTTTTTGCAATCCCTTGTGGGCGCTGCAAGCAAGTTTTGCGCTTTTTGCACAACAAAGCGCAGTTTTTTTGTTTTCAAGTGTGCTGAAGCGCTGGCCAATTTGGCCTTTAGAAGTACCCTGAAGTGCATAAACATGATGCGTAATTTGTGGTGGCCTAAATAAGAGCTGTGACAAGCAGCCTTTATTTGGAGGATGGGGCCTTGTGACCAGCAGGTTTAAAAAATCTTAGAGTATCATTTCAACAAAATCCAGAAGATTTACATCACAATTTCTCTGGTAGCTACATGGGTGCATCTCACGCACGCATGTACGTGCTGAGTGTACAAGTGCATATATATATATATATATATATATATATATATATATATATATATATATATAGAGAGAGAGAGAGAGAGAGAGAGAGATAGTTGTTACAGTCCAAGGGTAGACCAAATAGGCTTACGCTCGCATAGAGATTATTTAGAGCCGCCCTCATCCTGTCCGCACTTATCAAGGGCAGGCTACACAACCCATATCAACATAACAGCTGGCCACAAGGGTGCATCCGCTTTTTAATGTCAAGGTGTAGGCCGAAAACGTAATGCACTGAGTGCACTAGCGCATCAACATATTTATAATGGTCGCTCTAGTCCTGGTCTTGCATATCCACTCCTGTATCATGTAAGATGGGTTTAGAGGTTCATCTATCATGGATGCATGCACTGAGTGCACCAGCGCATCAACATATTTATAATGGTCGCTCTAGTCCTGGTCTTGCATATCCACTCCTGCATCATGTAAGATGGGTTTAGAAGTTCATCTATCATGGATGCATGCACTGAGTGCACTAGCGCATCCCGAGATTATGAATCGCCGCCATCATCCTGTTCATATGCACCAATCACGTGATGCAGAACTTTCTCACCTATCCCCCCAGTCAATATTACATGCTTTAACTATATATGGCAGCTTCTAGCCAGCTAGCCACTTAGGTTGGGCTTGTTGCTGATTGACTGTGCCAATCATGCAGCTATCTAGTGTAAATTACCAATATAAATTACATTTCATTACACCTGCAAACTTGGGGTTCGACCAAGTGGCCGGGGATCTGGCTAGAAGTTGCTGTGCGCAGCGATAACAAGAAGCAGTGCTGTCAATACCATGAATACTCTAAGGATCCCCATCCTGTCCCTGGCACCTATAACATAAATGAAAATTCAAAGACATGGGAATCAACAGGGGGATTGGCTTGGCCTCCTCCAGCCTGTGCCTGGAAGAAGGGGAGGTCCAGCACCTCCTCCAAGCACTCCTCCAAAGGCACGGTGCACACCTGCAGTAGTAGGCTGTGAATGAGGGGGAGATACATTAGTGGATGGGGGATGAAGGCAGAGATGGGGAGGGGTATCATCACATCCTCAAAAATAAAATGTGCACACAACTTGTTTGCTAACCCTGGGCTGTCCTTAATGTACACACACATTTAAGGTTTGGCAAGTTCCTTCAGCATATATACCCCTGGCTACCCCTAGGGCCCTGGGCTTGGACATTCACACACACATGTGGAGTCATGAATCTGACCTTAGGCAAAAAGAGAAAATAAAAACTCACAATGAAGGTACATGAAAACAAGGCACAGAACGACAATGAAGGTACAGAACGACAATGAAGGCACAGAACGACAATGAAGGCACAGAACGACAATGAAGGTATCATGAAAAAGCCCCAATCTGTCTTAATTCTTTAGGCCCAACCTACCTTGATGCAAGGAGAGGGATCACTTGGCGACCACTGTACTATGGTGCCAGGTGGACTAGGCAATACGCGCTGCCCTGGACATGGCGGTAGGATGCTGCATCTTTGTCAGAATCCTGCCGGCCTGGGTTTAGCCCCTGTACTGAATCACCAGGTAGACCAGGCACTACTCCTCCCACATGGGCTAGGCTGGGGGTACTATCTGTGGGGTCTGCCTGCTTGGGTTGGGCCCCTTGGCAACGCCAGGTATACCAGGCAATATATATCCCTCACAGCCTAGGTCGGGGACAGCTTCATAAGGAGGGTACCAGCCTGAGATGGGCTCCTGCTCTTTCATTTTTGGGCTACGCATGGCAGCATCCAACCAGCTCCAACAGACTGCCAGCAGGCAGGCACGCCGTTTAGTCCGACGCTTTCAGTTGCATTGAAAGGCCTGTAATGACAACTTTCAGACGCACTAGCTAGCTTCAGGTTTAGTCCAAGGACGGAGGAAATTAGCTGCCTAGAAGCTGCTACGGGTAACCCAAATATGAAACAGTGGCGCATGCCACTAAGGAGTGTTCTGTATCGAGGGGATTCTCACCCAAGGAGGTGGATATAGCAGTGTTTCTACCACCCATGGACCTGTACAAGTCTTCAAATTGTCTAATCGGCTTAGCATGCTCTCTGCTTTCCAGGGGTATCGCATAGGGGGACATGGAATTGGGTGACGGTGAGTATAATATGCCAGATGACTCTAGGGGCGCATCTATTGTGCATGCACACATGTACTGGCTTCACTAGCGCATCAACAGATTGTTACTGTTTTCCCATATCCTGTCCGTGTGTTTCAAGTTAGTGTGCTAGTGCATCAAGATATTGCAAATGATTGTTCTATCACTGTTTATTTTGGGACGACGCATGGCAGCTTCCAGCCAGCTCCATTAGCCAGCCGCTGGGTTGAGCCCCAAGCCTGCAGCTGCATTAGAATGCCTATCATGTCGCTTTAACACCTCACTAATACCAGTCAAGCCCCCCCCCCCCCCTCCCTCACCCTGCTCTCACCAGCGCACCCACCCACTGGACACAGGCTGTAAAGATGCACTAGCTAGCTTTATCTTTGGCCAAAGGACAGGAAAAAGGGAGCTGCCTAGAAGCTGGTACTCATACCTACACAAAAAATGCGTCCTAGTATTGCCCGTACATGTCAAGAGTACCACAGAGATCTCCCCTCAACATAGTAGATTGCTCTAGGGGTGAATCTTTCATGGATGCATGCAAGCATGCATGCATGCACTGAGTGTATAACCAAATCAATATATTGTCAATGGTTCCCCTTATCCTGTCCGTACGTATCATGCAATGCATCAAGAAACTGACAATGATCGCCCTCATAATGTCCAGAAGTGTCATGAACATGATATGAAACTGAGAATTTCCCTGAACACAATAGAAGGCCAAAGCTATCTGCAATGCATGCACTGAGGTTACTAGTGCAACAGTGTATACATTGATATTGCTTGCCCTAGTCCTGGCCGTATGCACCAAGAGCATGATAGATACGGACGCTAAGTATGCTCCCTGGTTTTACATGGGGGGACCTCGAACTGGAATATGGTGAGCAGCCCAGAGTTGGCTGAAAAACCATGAAACAATCAAATCCAATATAAACGACGGCATTGGGATGGTCATACTAAGCTAAGGCGATACTGTAAATATAGCGAACACACTAGGTAACACCATTTTTTTCACTCAAGTGATTACTTAACCAACCCCAGCAAAGTGATAAGCTTTTCATTTATTCACCATTATGACATTAAGCGCATTATTATTGCCCGTCTGTCCTGAGGTGGCATCATCACTTTGTGGCCCCTATTATCGTCTACATTAGAAGCAGCACACACTTTGACATGAGCATACTAACCCCCCACAGTCAATGGAATATGTCCATCTGTCAGCAAGATACAGTACCAGCCACTATTTCCACCTATTCAAGGGAGGATCATACCGTATCGTAATACATCTGTATAACCCTCAAATGTGGAGGTCAATGTCTTACTGCACTGCTGTAATCAACAGAAACATGCACTTCTCAACCTTGGCATCATTCAAGAGTAATCCATCCTGTCACAGTGCTACCTGGTTACAGCTTCCTGAGCCAGCCACTGGGATGGGTGACACCCAACTGCTTTTAGACAGCTGATTGGGTCAGTTTCAAGGTGCGATGTTTATTGTTAGATTGGGGTGAATAGCCAGTCAGGGGATCTGCCTAAATGCTGCTGCTCGGAGCTGAAGAGAAAAGCCCTGCCTGGTTACCTTGCCATCACTCATTTTTTTAGTTGTGAAAGAAATTTCACATCAGGTGGTGGGTCTCCCGACACAAACCAGCGATACCGAGGATATAGTTTGAATGGCGTTGCCACTCCTATCTACAAAAGAGGAGGCACACTTAGGGTCGGTGGGAGATACCGACCATCGGCCAAACGAACATTCACCACTCCCCTTGCTAACCACGGCAGACAAGCCCCCTGCCATGGTCGTTAGAGGCAGAGCCAAGGAGACATAACTACGTAAGTAGGAAACGACCACGAATCAAAAGCAATCCATCATGTTGCCCGGTTACCTTGCCATCACTCAAAGATAATCCATCCTGTTACGTGTTCGGTCTCACTCTTGACCTCAGCCTGTTGCATCTCGTCAGTCAAGGGGGCATTCCCTGGTGCTCCCAGCTCCATACGGGGCTGCAGTGTACTCCTGTTTGACAAGTCTAGAGGGAGGGGCATCGGGCCAGCCAGCTGTGCGTGGCTTGCACCCACACCCTGCTGAGTGTTATGACCCAACTGAGGATGGCTTGTACCCACAACTTGCTGAGTGTTACTACCCAACTGAGCATTTGCTTGTGTTTCCATGTCCCCACATGCTACATCATTTCCTATCGCGTAGGGGCCATGTGTAGATAGTGCGCATGTTGCTGGAATCCCCATAGTACACTGCACATGCTGACTTTGAGAGTGGACAGGCTCTTGTTTTACCTGTGCGTAGGGGCCATGTGTAGATAGCATGTATGTTGCCGAATGCCCATGCTGCTGC
The DNA here is from genome assembly GCA_013435795.1 of Chlamydomonas sp. ICE-L. NCBI lineage: Eukaryota > Viridiplantae > Chlorophyta > Chlorophyceae > Chlamydomonadales > Chlamydomonadaceae > Chlamydomonas > Chlamydomonas sp. ICE-L. The sequence continues at coordinate 146,928,581 of JACBWV010000610.1, read as the reverse complement.
CTGTGTGACCGCTGCAAACAGGGATTCTGGGAGTTGGGAGCTTGACTCTCTAGCCCTTGCTGCTGCTCGCTGCTGTCTACTGCTGCTGCGGTTGCTGTTGCATGGTGCCGCTGCTGCCCACCCCGAGCATGCTCTCCCTCCCCCTGGTCTCCCCCTGCTGGCTGCTCCACCTCAATTTCTCCCCCCTCCCCTCTTGGAGCGAGCCCCATCCTGGAGTGCCTGGTTGAGTAACTCCTTTTGCAGCTCAGCGATCTGCTCATCCTTACTCAGCAGCTGCTGGCGGTTAAGGTCAGTCATCTGCAGGGTAGGACAAACCGTCATTTTTGCGTATGTTCATCAAATATGTACTGCATGGATAGGCATCGTACTTAGTGGTGACCGTCCACTATTCTGTAAAAAACAAAATCTTAAAAATCCACTATTCTGTAAAAACTTAAAAATCTAAAAAACAAATCTTAAAAACTTAAACTTAAAATCTTAAAAACTTAAAATCTTAAAAAAAATCTTTAAAAAAAATCTTAAAAACTTTAAAATCCACTATTCTGTAAAAACTTCTGTAAAAAGTTCTGGTTCGATATCTGAAGAGCTAAATGTTTTGAAAATAGGTCAGTCACCTGCAGGGTAGGACAACCAAGTTCCTGCCGCTGCGTATAAGGTACTGATAGGGAAGCTACCCATAGGCTACTTACTGCCACATGGAATATGAAGATCATCTATCTACCTTTTAGTAACATCTGTCTATCCTATAGTAACATCTATCTGTCGCATAGTAATGTATATCTATCACATAACATGTATGTATACATATCAAATAACACCATACATATTTTATAGTTATATCACAGTATCTGTAGCAAACCAGGCTTATCACCTTCACACCTCCTGGAATTGCTGGTCCAGCCGGATAAAGGGCCCTAGATCTTCACTCTGCTTGAGTTTCAGTTTGTCCACCTCTTTTCTTGTCTTGGAGAGCTCCTCAGAGACCCTGGGGATGGAAAAACACAAGAATGGGATAAATAAATAGTACGCCTTGTTACGAGGAGTGAGGTTGAGGGGGCCAGCCCGTTTGCTTTCACTGGGGCCAACCACCAATAGGGGGGGGGGGGGGGGGGGGGGGGGGGGGGGGGGGGGGGCTATCCTCCCCCTGGGGGAGGGTTTTGGGCCTGTTCCATGTGTCTTCTGCACGTGACAATGGAGTGGAAGGAGACAGTGGCATGGGTGTGGAGTTTGGTGCAAAGCTTGAGGGCGGCTACTCTGGAGATACCTAAGCGGGTGAGGTTGGGAAGTGCATTGATAGGTATGGTCCCTGTGGTACCCAATGTAACAACTGAGTACATCACTTCATATCCCTGATCTTTCAGAGCCTGTGATAGGGTCTTGTGTTGATTTTCCTTTTCCGCATATTTAACCAAGTGGTTGGTGTCAGAGCAGAAGCCGACTTCAACTATGTGGTTGGGGGGACATGAGGTGGGATCGGAACATGTTTGTTGATCAAAAGGAGGTCTGGTCTGAGTTTGTCCCAGGTGGTTTGGGCCATGTTAGGGGGTTTCAGCCACGAGGGCAGCCTGTTCCCCAGTACCTCACTTGGGAGGTCCTCTAGTTTGCCAGCATCCATGTACATAAGTTTCCCCCCCTGTTCCCCTTTGGACACTGCTTTTTGTATTAATTTTACTGCAAGGTTATGCCGATTAATATACATCCCAGTAAAGGTTGGGTGCTTGCAGCCCGTCAGCGTGTGACTTGCCTCATCTTGGCATGTGTGACAAATGGGGCAGGTGTCTGATGAAGGTGTATGGGGGCTACTACCATATGGCATTTTCCATCAGTAGGCCAGCTTCTTGTTCCATAGACGGCCCTACCTAGCCTCATGGATTTGAATCTTCTGCCAACAGAGGACGGATGCCTGCTGCCAGAAGTAGTGTCTAGCATGTGGGAGATGCTCAGGTGATGCTATGGTCCACATGTACATTGAGGCGTGTATGCCACGCATGTTGGTCCCCCTGTAGGAATTTTGGTGGGGAGGTTAGCCTTGACCCCCCTGGTGAGGTTCGGTGTTGCTATCCTAGGGGGCAGGGTGCCGTCAGCTGCCACCGGAGGCTGGACAGATGGCCAGACATGGTCCATGTGAGCCACTTCTCCTACATTGTCAGTGACAGAGGTATTTCTAGGGAAGTGGGCAGCTTTCTTGGCCAGCTTATCTGCGTCCTCATTGCCATGGATACCTACATGGGACCTCACTTTGGCCAGAGAGGTGGGGGTGCCATTAAGGACTCTGGCCAACAAGAATGGGATAACAGCATTATTTTTCTTTTCAGCTACAGGCAGCAGCTTTTCAGCTACACACAGAAGCTTCTAGGCAGATCCCTGGGCCAGCCACTAGGCAAAGCACCAATGTGTCAACAATACAGGAAAGCTTGTATTGACAGCTTCAAGGTGCACTAGGTTGCAACTGGATTGGCTGGCTAGGCAGTGAGGGATTGACCTATAAGCTGCTACTCGTAGCTGAAGAGGAATGCTATGGATTAAACCAGTCAATCTTGACTGTTCAGGTTAGGCAAGCCCCATTTTTATATATGCCTACCCCTGGACTGGAACAGACGAAACACACAGATACGCTGATAGTCAGGCAGTACATACATGTATATGTATATGTACATGCATGTGTGCATCCATATAAACACACATATAAACACACACATACACACAGATGCATCAAAATCATGTTATGCACCCATCCATGCATGCACCCTCCACCCATGTGTGGTGGGGGAACATCCCTCCAATAAGTGATGCACTTGTTGGCTGTTATTGCATTATAGGTTATATGGCACCGGGTTTGTCTTCTACTTGCTCGCCTTGAGAAATCCTTATCTTGTTTACTGCGTTCCTTGATCAATGTGGCAAAGTTTTTATACGCCACATCCAGAGACTGGCGCAGCTGCTGCACCTCCTGCTGTTGCACCTGCTGCTGCTGCACCTCCTGCTGCAGCACCTCCTGCTGCTGCACCTCCTGCTGTTGCACCTCCTGCTGCTGCACCTCCTGCTGCAGCACTCCCACATCAGAGGACAGCGGCAACCTACATCCCCCTAGGTGTAGTCGGGTACCAGCAGTACCAGCAGCTCCTGTCGCCATAGTGCCTGCACGTGCGTTAAAAGTGTATGCAGTACCAGTCAATGAGACATGTAGCGTTTATGTGTTTGCTTGTTTGTTTTATGTGACGTGTTTTGTTTGTTTGTCTTGTTCATGAGCCCCCCCCCTGGCATAACCACCCACCACCTGCGGGTGGGTGTCCACCTCATGTGTGACCACCCACCACCTGTGTGCCCACAACCAGTGCTTCTACGCATGGCAGCTTCCAGTCAGCTCCATTAGCCAGCCACTGGGCCAGTCCCGAAGTGTTTGGCTGCATTCGAATGCCTTTCATGCCAGCTTCCAGGAAAACTAGCTAGCTCCAGGTTGGGCCAAAGGACAGATAAAGGGAGCTGCATACAAGCTGCTACGCGTTGCCCAACAAAGAAACAGTGCCCACAACCACCACCACTGGCAGCTACTCCAGCTCTAGAGCCTGCGGGTTGATACTACATGGTTACCTTTAGTTTGTTATATCATATATGCCTTACCCTATGGGGCAACTGAGAATGGAAAGGAAGATAGAAAAGAAGATGGAACAAGTGAGAATATGTTATGATTATGTACAGATGCGAGGGGAGTAGGAGGATGACTGGTGGCTCCCCTGAGGCCAGCTGATTCAGTTCAGTGTTGGTTGGGGTGGGAAATGGGAAAAGGTGTAACCCTTTCTCTAACCCAGCCCAAACCAGGGGCAGAACCTTGGTTGAAGTTAAAAACACTATGGCTTACTTTTCATTTGGGTTGTGGGGGCATGCAAGGGAGGCTGGGTGGTGACTGGTGGCACCGCTGCAGCCAGCGGATTGGCTTCATTGTCGTTGTGGTTCCTTTTCAGTCCCCTTTTGCGAACTCCCTCCTCTCCATTGCCGCTAACCTCCAACTCTACAGGAACGAGGAGTACCCTGCAGTGGGTGTAGGTGGTGGGGCGAGGTCAGTTGGTTAGCAGGGTGGGTGGGAATGGGGTAATATTTAGGGGTCGGCAATATGATATCATATGATATCCTATGATGCCGGCGGTCTGACTAGGTAACTTTGACCTGGGGCATCACATCATATGATATTAAATCATATGATTTTTGTATGATATCATATGATATCATACTCGTCTTTGGTCAACATCATATGATTTGCCGTTCCGTAGTTATATTACATGGTCTACTGGACCCAGGAGTAGCCAAGCGTGTTGATGACTCAGAAGCTTAGTGGTGCAAGGTTAGTTGGTTGGGTGGGTGGGAATGCGGTTATATTACATGGTATAATGGAACCAGGGGTGGCCATGCGTGCTGATGACTCACAAGCTCACACACGACTAAATAACACACTTTTAGTCAGGTTGATTTCCTGACGTGGATATAGGTGGTGGGAAGGGGCTAGTTGGTTAGTGGGTGGGTGGGTGGGTTGAGAGAGGTTAGTTGGTTAGTTGGTTAGTCGGTTGGTTATATTATATTTTCTAACAGCCTTTGGGCTACTCAACATCTACACTGCTGACAGATTTCATGTCTTCAAGTCTGCTGATAATATAACCACAAATCCATCATGCATCTTTTAAGTGAACTTGCTTATTTGATAATCAAAAATGGCCAGACAAGTGCTTTACAACCTGGTAGACTGCTTGTCTGTTTTCCGCTGCCAGCGCCTCCTTCTAGGCAGCTCCCTCAGTCCCAGAGACTGCTACTAAGCCAAACCAAACATGCCAGGATTGCTGGAAAGCTCACGATATCAACTTCCAGATGCACTAGGTTGCTTTGGATGTAGAGTAAGTACGAGGAGCTGCCTAGAAGCTTCTGCTCGTAGCTGAATAGGAAAACAGTGACCTGGTGCCCAACAGCTTGCAAATATACAACAGAGGACCTGGGGTCAAGCATAATAAGGGCACATTACGCCATCTTACCTGCCATGACCTATGTTCAAGGCGTCCTTGTCAGTAGGGATGTGTTGATCTGCTTTCTCAGCCTGTTCTGCTTCATCAGGCTGATTTGGGGTGCCGTCCAGGTCTGCTAAATTAGGGTGGGGCTGGCTGCTGCCTAGATTTCCAGGCTCTCCTTGATCTATGTGTAAGGCTTGGGCCTTACTTACTGCGGCAAGCTCCGTGTTGCCAGGGAGCATATTCCCTACAGGGTGTGCTCGGACAGAGCCAATCCTGGGGCCAGCATTAACGCCAGCATGTCTGGATCTGAAGCCCATCTCAGCTTCGGCCAAGTCCTGTATGGGTGTAAGTGCGCAAGGTGGATTGGGGACCACTAAACAGCTACGTACACACACACCTTCTGGTCATGGTGATGGTGATGCATATGCCAAATAGGATATAATTGCTTCAAAGCTACATTTGGTTTAATGTAAGTAGAAGTAGGGTACCTGCTATATAGAAAGACGCGCCTAAGTGCTGTGTGTGTGTGTGTGTGTAATGCTATTTAACCAAATCTGTTTCTGCTCCTAGCCAGATCTTAGCCACTTCTAAACTGAGACAGAAGGGCAATTCAAATATGAACAGCCACATTTGCAAGAGAATACGTACAACAACATTGGTATGAGATTTGTTTTCGCATGAGTTCTGGCTTGAATTGATTATTTACATTCTGATCTTCTAACTTGTAACAAGAAAGTTCATCTATCTGCATAGCACGAACTCGGTCATTGCGATTTGTTGGGGTTCAGTTCGCCATTGCTTGTTTATTAAACTGCCTTTCCTGTTTGTAAGGTTGGACAAGTCCCTTAAGCATATTCGGTTATCCATGGACTGTGCACATACATGCATACCCTGTCCAGTTCCCCCTGGCAGTGCAATATTAATCCAGGGCAAGCCATATCAGTAATTATCCATAGTGTACCCTGGACTGTAACACACTCACATACACATGTGTTTGGGACAATAAAACAAAAAAAGTTAAAATTTAACTGAATGAATAATAACGGTACTGCAAATCAATCAACCAAAATCAACTCTGCCTCAAACTAACAAGGCTACTTCAAACTATAACACAATGCCTAACACATGAGCACCTAAAACCCCGAAATATATGAAAATGAAAGTACCAGTAACTAAAAATGTTGCAAACCTAAGAATAGTCGTATCTGCAAGGAAATCAAGAGCACCTACCTCTTCCCCTGTTCCCTGAAGGGCACTATCATCCTCTTCACACTCTGGCATGGACGTATCTGCTGCTCCAATGTGAGAAGAACGCTGTAGGCTGCCCCTGAATTATTGTTGTTGTTGTTGTTGTTGTTGTTGTTGTTGTTGTTGTTGTTGTTGTTGTTGTTGTTGTTGTAGTTGTTGTAGATGTTGGTTGATGTTGTTTTTGTTGTTGCTGTTTTTGTTTTTGTTGTTTTTGTTGTTGTTGCTGTTGTTGTTGTTGTTGTTGTTGTTGTTGTTGTTGCTGTTGTTGTTGTTGTTGTTGTTGTTGGTGGTGGTGGTGGTGGAGTTGTAGTAGTTGTAGTAGTAGTTGTTGTTGTTGCTGTTGTTGTTGTTGTTGTTGTTGTTGTTGTTGTTGTTGTTGTTGTTGTTGTTATTATTGTTGTTGTTGTAGTTATTGTTGTTGTTGTTGGGGGTGTTGGTGGTGGTAATTGTTTCGGTATTGATTCCTTTCCCACCCTTGCTCTCACCCCCGCCCAGGGGATCTGCCTGGAAGCTGATGCGTACATGTAATAAATAATAGCTAGAATACCAGCAAAAAACCATTGTAAAGACAAGCAGATCATGATTGCAACACTGACCTGCTGCTGTCATCGATTATTAGGTTGCTCACACTTGGCCCTGGACATAAGGCGGGGGGCTGGAATGATCCGGGAGGGCACATGCTTGTGCCTTGTAGCCTTTGAACAGCCTAAACGGGCAAGACACATTTTTAATCAATAAATCAATTCAACGAGAAGCAAGACAGCAGAGAAGGGAAGAGGTAACATATTTAAGAACAAGCAAGCAAATAAGTTGACAAGGACATGGGGTGGTGATCAAACCTTGCAAGAAAGTACCTTCCAAACAAGCCTGTGGATAAGGTGATAGCATGTGGATGTTTGCCAAAAGGACAAGGCACCCCCATCCTTCTACTCTACTTGTCTTCTCATCTGGGATGAGATACTACAGATTTCCCAGATGATAGCATGAACAGGAAAATACAGACCTTGCTACCAGGAACTTGTGTACACAACAATGAAAACTATTCTTTCAAACACTCATATATACAATTAATCTGTATATGTAGGAAATATCAGAGCCAGTTTAACATACCTGAAAAGCCTGGTTGTTAGCTTTTACTCCCGAGCTTCCCTGCCGATGCTGCTCATCTTGCAAGACGAGGGCCTGGATCTGATCCTTGTATGTCAGTAGTGCCAAACAGCTTCATCAACAGTTCATTGTCGATTAGCGATTCTGATTCGGCCCTTCTGTCTGGGAAGTTAAGCTCAGATTCCGGCCTCCTGTTCGGGCGTGGAGATTAAAACACAGTAGTATGCTTGGAGTTACCATACAATTCAGGTTAATGTTCCCAGGTTTGGAGCTCCCAAGATTTTAGCAATGAATTCACAAGGTGACGTTTCTCATTGCTTGTGAGCCCTTATAATATATTGGCTTCTCTACAATAACCCATGCATACAACACATGGGCATGTACCTGTTATCTATAAATGTTCCCAATTGTTTGAGGTCGGTTGGGCAAGTCCCTTTAGACCAGTATGCTAACCCTAAAACGTGACATGCATACGATACATGGCACTGATGCAGATAATACACTGGGGAATAAGTAAGTGCATCAGAGTTTTACCTGTATTGCATGGCACTGATGCAGATAATACACTGGGGAATAAGTAAGTGCATCAGAGTTTTACCTGTATTGCATGGCACTGATGCAGATAATACATTGGGGAATAAGTAAGTGCATCAGAGTTTTGCCGGTATTGAAAAGACAACAAGGCATGTAAATGGATGTCACAATCTAGGGGGATCCAGATAGGCTGTATGGATTTTCCCAATTTCTGTTAATCATAACAATGCATGTTTATATTATGATATTGAGTCGGTGAATCCAAGCTTGATCCAAATTTAAAAGAATTTATTAGACAATGTTTATTATTTCAAAGGCACCACTGACCATCCACGTATCTACATAGAGACTTCCAGTTAATTTATAAATGGTTCTAAAACTTGATGGAAGTCAGATCCCCTCAGCCACAAGGACACAATGTTGGGTCAGAAGTGTAGAATATACAGTTTGGGTGCACCAAAATTTGACTCGTGTGATTGTTCTAGCCACATCATAGGGTTTGGCAGCCAGGCCTGAGCTCTGCAACCATACATTGAGGTGTCCAGACAAATTCTGCATCAATAACTCAGGTTCGGTTGGCCTGAATTCAGCATTTATAATCACAGCAGACTCTGTATTAATACATGAAAGCAACCTACCCACACGCGATGGCCGCTCTGTCAAATGACAACGCAGCCTCGCTTTCTTCTGTGAATAATGGGAGGGTTACACGACCATGCACTAAACGTATCCTTGCCCTCCACTTGTATTGTATTGTATTGTGCTGTGCTGTGCTGTGCTGTGCTGTGCTGTCATTTAATTTAATGTTTTTTTGTTTGTTTTTGTTTTTGTTTTCTGGCTGTCATTTGTATAAAACTCCCCTACAAGTATTGGTACAACAATTTGAAGTGACATGACATGACATGATGTGGTGCAGTGCAGTTCAGTGCGGTGTGTGTGTGGTGTCTGGTGCTTGCGGTGAGTGTGTTGTGTATGTGTTGCGTGTGTGGTGTGCGCATGTTGTGTGGAGGATGTGTGTGTGTTGTGTGTGTTGTGTGGTGTGGGGTGGGGTGCTGGGTGCGGTGTAGTGAAGTGTGGTGTGTACAATGTCTGGTGTGTATGTATTCAGTTTGTTGTGTGTGTCGTGTTTGTGTTGGGTGTGGGATGTGCATGTGTAGTGTGTGTGTGTGTGTGTGAGTGTTGTGCGTGTTTTGTTGTGTGGGGAGTGGGGGGTTGCTGTATGTGTGTTGTTTGTGGGGGGGGGTGGGGAGAATGGGGGGGGAGGGTGGCTGTGGGTTTGTGGGTGGGGTGTGGGTCCCGGGGTGAGGGGTGTTTTGGGGTGGCGTTGGTGGGGTCTGGGGCTGTGGGGTGCGTGTGTGGGTGCGTGGGATGTAGAAATGGGCGGTGTGGGGTGGGTGTGGTGGGGGTCGGTTTTTTTTTTTTCTTTTTTTTTCTTTTTTTGCTTTTTTTTTCCCTTTTTTTTTTTTCTTTTCTTTCTCCTTTCGGTATTTTTTTTTTTGTTTTTTTGTTTCCTATTTTTTTTTTTTTTCTCTTTTTTTTTTTTTTTTTTTTTTTTTTTTTTTTTCATTCTGTTTTTTTTGTTTCTGTTTTTTTTTTTTCTTTTCTTTTTTAATTTTTTTTTGTTTTTTGTGTTGTTTTGTCTCTTTTTTTTTTTTTTTTATTCTATTTTTTGTTTATCCCTGCTTTCCATTTTTTTTTTTCCTTTCTTTTCCTTTTTTTTTTTTTTTATGTGGGGTGTGGGGTGTGGGATGTGGGGTGTAAAGGCCGTGCGGTGTGGGGTTCAGGGGCTGTGCAGTGTGGGGTGTGTGGGATGTGTGTGCGTGTGCGTGTTTTTGTAGGGGTGGGGTGGGGTGGGGGGGGGGGGGGGGGGGCGTGTTCGATCAGTGTTTGAATAGTATTCTCTGGTGACTAATGTGGATAAATGGATGCACATGCCAGTTTATATGATTCCTGTTTGGGTGCAGGGTTCGAAACGATGACAGCCATGTGATGTGTTAATAATGGTCAATTACCTGTGTGTCCATAAGTCCTATGCTGTCCAACTCTTGTTCATCATCATCAGGTAATATGAAGTTCATTGATGAATGGCATCCCACCTTGTATACAATCCTGCAAGTACAACACAGAGTCTTATAATTAAATGGTATGGGCATCAGCTCTTGCTCTCATGCATGCGTACTGAGAAAATATCAATGGTGCCATTTTTGTTGTTGTATGCTGGTGGTGGGGATGTTGGTGGGGCTGTGTTTTTGTATGAGATTGATTGTGTGTGTATGTGTGTGTATATGTGTGTGTGTGTGTGTGTGCGTGTTGGGGGGGGGGGGGGGGGGGGGGGGGGTAGAGAGCATGCATTTGCAGAAAACATTCCAGGTGTGTCTTTATGTCAAGAGTGTGGCATTGACATGCACATATATGATAACTCAAAATTTATTGTATATCATTATATGGATTTGGTGTGTGTTGTTGCATACACATGCATGGAATGTTTTAAATATTGACGTGTGAGCTGGTGTGTGTGAGTGAGGGTCGGTGGGTGTTTGTTTGTGGATGGGTGAGAATGGCAAGTACTCCCAGTGACACATGCTGACTGGAGCAGTATACCTAATGCACTCGTGACATTAAAATACTGAGGGGGTTTATACGTTGAAAATTGCAAGGCAATATGTATAACTGGCTTTATAACTTTGGTGAGACAGTCTGCTTTGCTTTCTAATTATGGACCACGGGGAATGTGACTGAGGCCACGTCAATATTGCATCCTATCATATATCATATAGTCACTGGATAATAAAGCATTATCTGTCCCCAAAACAGAAGTACTTGAGCAGAAACGATGTAAGGACAAAGAGGTTCACAGACTTCCATGAACAAAACAAATCAAACTTGATTTAGCACTGACAGCATCATTGAGCATTTTCCCCATCTTCAGCACTGCAAAACCTGAAAATATGATATGTCCCAGAAGCATAAATAGTTGCTATGGGTGAAAAATCAACTGATTTTTTGAACGCTCCACGATTTGGTGTATAGACCGAAAAACAGGGATTGGGAGAAGCCCTTTTCTCAAATGGTTTCCCACTCTTTCTTGCCCATACGTTATGCCGAGTTAGTCTGCTTTTCCACAGTTAGGTAAGTTCCTCTCCATGTCTACTTGGATACCTATGGAGCACATACGCATTGTGAGGACAAATCCGTACCTATCAACTGCTCTAGCAGCCTCCTCTAGTGTGGGGTAAGGTGATGTATAGAGACTGCCCCAGCGAATGCTCTCCGGGAGCTCAAGTTGAGCCATTTTACTGAGATACACTCGTCCCATCCATTTACCTCTGTGTGCTGCAACATGTCTAAACATTCCAGACCCCAGGTTCAAAATGTTTTGTGGGGAGACTATTCTAGACTATCATCGTAGGATGCATGTAAATAGCTGTCATGAGGATGGCTGCATGCCAGTATCGTCACTGAGTACCCCCCAAGCACTACCCACTATCCTGGGTAGGGGCACGAAGGGTCGGCTTGCAAATCTAGTTGAGTAGTTGGCCTCCCGAGTAGGCTGTAGGGTATTTTTCGACACTTGGGAGTCGTGATGCCGGTGAGTGCTGGAGAAACGTTAAGTGGCGTGGGACGTAAGATTGGGACAACGATAAGCTTGCATCAGAATTGGCGTGGTCAATTTGTCGAGCGGTGGCGTGGGCCCGCGGACCTGGTGGTCGTCGAACCTCAGCACCGGAACCTCAGGCCCTGAGGGCCCTCCTCCCACCCCAGGCTCCCACCCTCACCTGGAGAGGGAGTCCTCCTGAGCCAGGTTGTTTTGCCTCTCCGGCCTGGCCCTAGTGAGAAGACATGCTGGAAACCCTAATGACAAGTCGTTTCCGAGCTTTCATCATGTTCGGATCCTTCTTACTTCAGCGCATCAGTTCATCGACACGATTAAATCGCCCGAAGTATTCCAACAAAAATGCATTTGGTTCCTGAGTACACAAACTTAGACAGCTCCTACGAGCAACCAGCAGGTGCGTCTCGAACTTCCGAATTTCCTCGGCCAACAGCTTCTACTAAACTGACACAAATGCCTCGCAGCTGTTGCTGATCGCTTCTCTCAGCTTCGAGATGCTTTCACCAAGCGCTTTGGCGATGCTCCTGAGTTGATCTCAAGAGCACCGGGACGTGTCAATCTCATCGGGTAATGCAGTGAATACTTCCTTTGTAGACACGCAAATCGAGCGATCTCACGCCTCATGCTTTTAATGCAGAGAGCACATCGATTACGAGGGTTACGGAGTTCTTCCGATGGCAATCAAGCAGGTAGCGTTCGTGCTGCACCCGAGATCAATATCTCGGAGCGTTCGTGCTGCATCCGAGATCAATAACTGACAACTGTCTTTATTTCATGCAGGACACTGTGGTTGCTATCCGCAAGGGCGGAACCAAGCTGACCATCTCCAACATGAGTGATGAGTACCCAGTTGTCGAGTATGACACTGACCCCAAGCAGGTGAAGATGTCAGAAGTCACTTGGGCAGATTGTGAACACATGAATCAGAATGCGATTTTGCCCTGATAAAAATCCTTGTCTAAATGAATGCCCATCTATCTGCAGGAGGTCGACTTGAGCAATCGCACTTGGGCTACTTACTTCCTATGTGCATACAAGGCAAGTGTGGGTGGGTGGATATCAACAAGATCATGAGTGCACACATTAAAAGAGACTGCCTTGCAGATAATGGTCTTGCGAAATAAAATGTATAATAAAATGCCACCAGATATCCGAACATGCAATTTGAGGTTTAGGTCCTTCTTGGATAGAAAGATTGTCATAGTTTATTTTTCTCAGCTTTAGGCTCCCTCGTAGCAATTCAGCAGATGATTTGGATTTGGGTCTCGCAGTTAGTTTGTACCTCCACTTTTTCAGGCCCAATTTCCAACAATTCTCAGAATTCTTAGAATTTTTCAGAATTCTCGATTCTCAGCCCAAAATGTCAGAATCCTTAGGCCAAATTCTCACTTCCTAGGTACAAGCTATGAATTTCAAAGTGTTTAAAAACCCACATACAAACCTTCCGATGAATGGTTATAACACTGACTGCTCTTCATCACAGGTGTTTGATGCTGTAAATACATTACGGTCGGCTCACCTTTACCTGCCCGCGTTTTCCTCAGGGCGTGTTTGAGATGCTTGATGCACGGAAAGAGACAGCTCCTGATCCTGTTGGTCTGCAAATCATGGTCCATGGGATTGTTCCAACTGGTAAGGCTGCTTTCATGAATGGCGTGCTTCGTAGATGTTCCCATGTACCCTGCCACCACTTTGTGCATCCAGCCTTGTCATATTTACGTGATTCCAGCGTAAGAATGGTAAATAGAAGCAACCAAGCCATCATCACTGGACCCGCACTGGACCAACTTGTAAATTGTGCTCCCCTGAGTATGCACAAATGGATGTCTGTTATCTAAATGTGAAAAATGCCAGTTCATGTTCTCTATCCTCTCCAATGCCCAGGATCTGGACTTTCTAGCTCTGCTGCAATTGTGTGTTCCTGCATGCTGGCCCTAGTAGGATCCTATGGACTGTCAGCCGACAGGGCAGAAGTTGCAGAATGGGCTGCCAAGGCTGAGAATTACGTTGGAGTTGCATCGGGCGGAATGGACCAGGCCATCAGTATGATGGCCATGATGGGGGTGGCCATGTTGGTGGATTTCAACCCTGTGAGTTCAGTGATGGTGTTGTTGGTGATGACTGCATCAAAGCAAAGAGGATACATGGTGGCCTTCATGATGTTTACAATAAGCAAAGGCCATTGATGGAAAACATGTTGTCTTGAAGCAGTATCCTCGATTGTGACTCAAATGGGTACAGGCTACATCGGACCATGAAGAGTATGCACGGACCCCTTACGCAGGTCCGAGCCACTGATGTTGTCCTTCCAGCGGGTTGCACTTTTGTTCTTGCCAACTCCATGGCAACGTCCGAGAAAGCTGCAGGCGCCCACAAGAGGTTCAACATGCGTGTGGTTGAGTGCCGACTTGCTGCAGCCATGCTGGCGGTAGCTCTTGGAGCAACAAAGGAGAAGGCGGTTGAGATCAAAACTCTGAAGGTTGGACCCTCTCAATTAATGAACTGTTTGGAATGATATGTTTCTCAAGATATTCATGTTCCCCTGTACAGGTCTTCGCTTGCATGCCACTGCAGACTTGCCACTGGGTACCTTGAACTGCCACTTACAACAGGGTGTATACATTTGGTGTTCTTCATATCTGCCACAAATTTTAGGGGGGGGGGGGGGGGGGGGGGGGGGGGGGGGGGGGGGGGGGGGGGGGGGGGGGGGGCTCGACCTCAGGCTCTACTGATTAAGGGACGTCATTGGGGACCAGAATTCAGAACGCGCATCCGACCGGATTCTCTGGCTGCCGCTCGTGCGAAGTAGGGACTGACTCTCCCCCACCCGTGTACCTTGGCCCCCCCAGATCTCCCCCCCCCCCCCCCCCCCCCCCCCCCCCCCCCCCCCCCCCCCCCTGGGTTATTGTAACAACATGAACTCGACGGTATCGATTCCTATCCATATCTATAATGTGGTGCCAAAATATGTGTTAGTATTAGGGAATTTGATATCATGTCATCATATGATATATGATGCCGGCAGTCTGACTAGGTTTAAGTTACCATTTATCTGCATTTATTGACAATATCATATCATGCAGTTTGTATGACATCATATGATAGCATACTCGCCTTCGGTCAACATCACATGATATGTCCAGAGTTTGTTTTCAAATCTAAAAGAGGGTTTTTTCCTAGCTTAATGGTTTCAGGCCTCCTCCAGAAACAGCGTTGTAGTGCTTTCCATGGCTTTTTGTATATTTTTAGGGCCATTTAGGGAAAACAAAAGAAAACTTTTTTGTTTATACTTTTTTATAGCGATAATTTCACTGAAACACAGTCGAAACTAGCGATCGCTACGTATACCGGAACCAAAATCCCTGGATATGCAACTTCCAAATTATTATCCCCTCCATTAGGCTCAAGTAAAGTATTAGGTATTGATCATCTCTTTGGATAATGTATGAGCTGCTTAGTACTTGTAAACTTAGCTTTTCCGTTTAATACTAAGCCATGTACAATTGTTGGTTTAATATTGGCTTTTGAAGGATACTGTAATATTGGGTTTAGACGGACACTGTACAAGATTTTTTCTGATCACAATGTGGATAAGCAGAAGTACAAGCCCATACCCAACCCTACTCAAGCACTGTTTTGTTTTTCAACGATGTCTCACAATTCCGTCGCAGTTCCGTTACTGCATGGCTTCGCATGGGTCTAGCTAAACTAGTCAGCAATGGCCCCTCGATCCCCCTGGGCTCCGCGCGGGGTTTTGGGGGCAGCGTGTCGCACTGGGGTTGCACAAAGTCACTTAATTCGCGACGCGTCACACAAAACAAAAGTGTACTAAAACAAAAGTGTACTAAAACAAAAGTGTACTAAAACAAAAGTGTACTAAAACAAAAGTGTACTAAAACAAAAGTGTACTAAAACAAAAGTGTACTAAAACAAAAGTGTACTAAAACAAAAGTGTACTAAAACAAAAGTGTACTAAAACAAAAGTGTACTAAAACAAAAGTGTACTAAAACAAAAAAATAAAGTGAACTCAAGCGTTTCCTCCACGTTTCTGGCATCAGGATGTGGAACCCTTTGTGACTGAGAAGTTTGGAGCCGGAAACGTGCTTGCCCACGCTGCAAACGCAGTAAGAGAGCATCTCCACTCTGGCCTGTATACGCACGAGGAGGTGAGCTCGGTCTGGCTAAATCTGGTCGCAAGACTCTCACACATTTTCAATATGACATGATTCCTCCCAGTCCCTCTCTTGTTTTGTCTCTAGCCATATAATGATTAGTGATGCCATACAATATGATCAAGTTTCGAATCGATACCATACATTCAGGCTTTTACCCTTATCCAATTACCGCACCCAGTGCACACAACACATGAATGCATGCAGAAATAGTTGGGTGCCCTAAGGGCCTCTGCGGTGGTCGGCCCAAGGGTGAGTCCGTTGAAGTGGTTGTACGTTGCGTATGGTATGTGATTGACGCAGCAGGAAGACAGGATGTAGACTCTAATAGGCGCTAGAGGAAGGCAGAACGTCAGTTAGACGCGACGATGGTGCCCGTTTTACTTGACAATGCGAATTCTGCCAATGGCTCCAGTCTTGCTTCGGTGGCCGAAATGCCGTTGGCCCTCATCGCATGACGCTCACGCTTCCGTTGGGTATTGGGGATTCCCGGCAGGCGATACGCTAGAGGCAATACCTGAAATACCGCCTTGTTTTCAAGTACTGCGGAAATAATCTCACGCCGACGGCAAGAATGACGTGTTTGTTGTATTGTTTTAACCAGCTTCCACCAAACTGACTTTCCGACCATTCCATCTGACTGTTCGTCCATCTCCAAGCGGAATTATAACCGTTATAACAGGCATTATAACTAACAATCGCATTCGCCAACCGATTCTCTATGATTTCGACCATTCTAACCGGCATTTTCTATGATTTCGCCATTTTACCGACTTTCCGAGCATTTTCTCTGTTCCCATCGCTTAGGTCAGCAACCTACGACCAACAACCTCATTGGCCAACCGTTTTTCTGAAATTTTCTAGTTCCCCAGCTAAGGAATTAATCTTGACCGGCAACTGGCTCCCCGACCATTCCAACCGGCTGGTTGCCCATCTCTGGCTGAATGTTCAACCGTTCTAACAGGCAATATAACTAACAATCTCATTCGCTAACCGTTCTTCTAGAATTTTCGGCCATTTAACAGACTTTTCAACCATTTTCTCAGTTCCTATCTCATAGGTCAGCGCCTACAGGCCAACCAACTTGATTGCCAACCTCAATCTATCTATCCATCCAAACAACCTGCACCAATAATTTTGTGCTCGAGGCGCTTTCAAAACCAGGATGTGTGGTTCATTGCTACAATGACTAGGGAACGGCAATATGACATCATTTCAAATAATGCCGGCAGTCTGACTAGGCCGAAGTTACCATTTATATACAATAGCATATGATGCAATTTGTATGATGTCATATGATATCATACTCGCCTTTGGCTAACATCATATGATATCATACTCACCTTTGGCAAACATCATATGATATGCCGATCCCTAGTACTGACTCTAAGAAGCCCTCTCCCTTCTTTCTGAGCAGATTGAGACTAGCCTGGGAGCATCGCTGGAGAAAATATTTGCTGATTCAGCCATGGCTCTGAAGGTGTGTGGATGATGCAAGTCGAAGTAAATGCATAGCTATTTTTGTTACCTTGTAAAGGCATGTGTCCATGTGGCCTATCCCCTTTTCTGTTCTTTGCTATGACCTCAAAGCAGTTTCTTGAGATAATGAGTGTTTCGCACTTTTGCACCTTTTCATTTCTGCAGTTTTGTAAGATAATGATTGTTTCACACGCATGATAATGACTGTTTCAACATTTTCATCTTCCATTTGTGTAAATCTGTCCACGAGTCCCGTATTTGTGAGGTCGGTTGACCATCCCTCCTGAAAAGCTTGTTGGTCAGCTCGTCCTGCTCTCTTGTTCAAATGAAAATACAACGTGGTTCTAGTCAAGGAGTTTTTACAAGGCATTTCATATCCCGGACCACCAGCATCTGTCATATTGTTGGTGGGTAGTGAGTGGGTGGATGTGGGGGGTAGGTTGTGTATGTGTGCGTGTGTGTGTGTGTGGTGGTGGTGGTGTGTGTGTGTGTGGGGGGGGGGGGGGGGGGGGGGGGGGGGGGGGGGGGGGGGGGGGGTTCTCAATATATCTCATTCTCTGATGAGATTGAGAAATGCCAGAGCCCTTGATTATACATATAATGCAGTCGACACAACACCTGACCTCTTTGACCTCTTCATAATATCAGGTTGTTTCGTACGCCAAAGAAGTCGGGGGCTTCAAGCTGCATGACCGTGCCCAGCATGTTTATGAGGAGGCAGGCAGGGTCCACACGTTCAAGGGAGTTTGCGATGTGAGTCTTGTGGCTGCTGACGCAGTTTTTCCTCATCCAGCTTCTCCTGCATCTCTTGCAGCTGTTTATGTGCCTTTTGTACCTTCATGTCCTGTTCTTTAAACCACAGGTGCAGCCCTGGGTTGAGTGGGTTGGGAAGCCCCCTAATCACATTAGGTGGACCTGGGGCAGCTGCTTGATCCCGGCTGTTGCCATTCTCATCCATGACGAAGACGATGTGCTGGTAGGGCGAGACAGCGAGCGAAGTGCAGGTGCGCCAGCCGAATGGTGGCAACTGGCAGCACTATAATGTTTTTGAGGAGGCAGGCAGGGTCCACAAGTGCAAGGGAGTGTGCGATGTGAGTGCCCGAAATCCTCGAATATACAGACCAGATACCTTGCCAGTTCGGCACCTTCCGTTGCTGTTGTCACCAGAAAGGGCCATTGCGAATCGCCTGCTTTCCAGAATACAATATACGCGCACTGACCTGAACCAGAATACAACATACGCGCACTGACCTGAACCAGAAAACAATAGATGCGCACTGACCTGAACCAGAATACAATAGATGCGCACTGACCTGAACCAGAATACAATAGATGCGCAATGACCTGAAACCGAATACAATATACCGCGGCTCTGACCCGGCACAAGTAATTCTGAACCAGAAATAAATAATGCGCACTGACCTGAACCAGGAATACAATAGATGCGCACTGACCCTGAACCAGAATACAATAGGCGGCACTGACTGGACCAGAATAAATAGATGCGCACTGACCTGGAACAGATAGACAATAGTGCGCACTGACCTGAACCAGAAATAAACCAGAATACATAGATGCGCACTGACCTGAACAAGAATACAATAGATGAGCACTGACCTGAACCAGAATACAATATACGCGCACTGACCTGAACCAGAATACAATATACGCGCTCTGACCTGAACCAGAATACAATAGATGCGCACTGACCTGAACCAGAATACAATAGATGCGCACTGACTGGAACCAGAATACAACATACGCGCACTGACTTGAACCAGAATACAATAGATGCGCACTGACCTGAACCAGAATACAACATTTACAGCGCCACTGACTGAACCAGAATAACACTAGATGCGCACTGACCTGAACCAGAATACAATGATGAGCATGACATGAACCAGAATACAACATACGCGCACTGACCTGAACCAGAGTACAATAGATGCGCACTGACCTGAACCAGAATACAACATACACGCACTGACCTGAACCAAGAAATACAATGATGGCACTGACCTGAACCAGAATACAATAGATGCGCACTTGACCTGAACCGGAATAAAAAATACGCGCACCTGACCTGAACCGAAACACAATAGATGCGCACTGGACCTGAACCAGAATACAAGAGATGCGCACGACCTGAACAAGAAACAATAGAGGCTCACTGACCTGAACCAGATTACAATATACGCGCACTGACCTGGAACCAGAATACAAATCCGCGCACTGACCTGAACCAGAATACAAAGATGCGCACTGACCTGAACCAGGAAATACAATAGGATGCGCATGACTGAACCAGAATACAAGAGATGACCATGGAACTGAACCAGAAATAAACATACGCGCACTGACCTGAACCAGAATAAAACATGACGCGCACTGACGCGACCCAGATACAAGAGATGCGCACTGACCTGAACCAGATACAATAGATGCGCATATGACCTGAACGGGAATACAATAGAGGCGCATGACCTGAAAAAAAAACCCAGAATACAAAGATGAGCCACTACTGACCGAACAGACGACAATAGACGCGCACATGACGCACCAGAATAAATAGATGTGCCAGCCTAACCAAGAAAACAATTAGATGCGCACTGACCTGAAAACCAGAATACAATAGACGCGCACTGACCTGAACCAGAATACAATAGATGCGCACTGACCTGAACCAGCATACAATATACGCGCACTGACCTGAACCAGAATACAATATACGCGCACTGACCTGAACCAGAATACAATATACGCGCACTGACCTGAACCAGAATTACAATAGATTGCGCACTGACTGACAACCGAATACACACATACGAGCACTGACATGAACCAGAGAACAATAGATGCGCACTGACCCTGTGAACAGAATAAAAAAATACACGGCACTGACATTGAAACCAGAAAGAATACATAGATGCGCACGACCTGAACCGAATACAATAGATGCGCCATGACCTGCCCACAGAATAAACATACGCGCACTGACCTGACCAGAATACAATAGATGCGCAAGACCTGAACCAGAATACAAGAGATGCGCACGGACCCTGAACCAGAATACAACATACCGCACTGACCGAACAGAATACAATAGAGTGCGCACTCTGACCTGAACCAGAATACAATAGCTGCGCACTGACCGAACCAAATACAAAAGACGCGCCCCTGACTGGAACCAGAATACAATAGATGTGCACTGACCTGAACCAGATACAAACATACGCGCCACGACCCTGAAACCAGAATACAAAGAGATGCGCACTGACCTGAACCAGAATACAAAGAGAGCGGCAGGACCTGAACCAGATACAATAGATGCGCACATGGACCTGAAACAGGAATACAATATACGCGCAATGACCTGAACCAGAATTACAATATAGTGCAACTGACCGGAACAAGATACCACAGATGCGCATGACTGAAACCAGAATACAAATAGATGCGCAGGACCGGAACCACAGATACCATAGATGCGCAACGACCGAACAAGAATACAATTATACGCGCACTACTGAAACTGAACCAGAATACAATATACGCGCACTGACCTGAACCAGAATACAATAGATGCGCACTGACCTGAACCAGAATACAATAGATGCGCACTGACCTGAACCAGAATACAACATACGCGCACTGACCGGACCAGAATACAATAGATGCGCAATGGACCTGACCAGAATACAACATAACGCACTGACATGAACCAGAATACAATTAGATGCGCACTGACCTGAACCAGGAATACAATAGATGCACAGACCTGAACCAGAATAAAAATACGCGCACTGACCGAACCAGAATACAATAGATGCGCAATGACCCTAACCAGAATACAAGAAAGAGATGCGCACGACCGAACCGAATACAACATACGCGCACCTGACCTGAACAGAAACAAGAGATGCGCACTACCTGAACCCAGAATACAACCTAAGCGCACGACCTGCACCAGAATACAATAGATGCGCAACCTGACCTGAAACAGAAACAATAGATGCGCACTGACTGAAACAAGGAAACAAAGACGCGCACTGACCTGAAACCAGATAACCAATAGATTGTGCACTGACCTGAACAGGAATACAAATACGCGCACTGACCTGAACCAGAATACAAATAGAGCGCACTGACCTGAACCAGAAACAAGAGATGGCACTGACCTGAACCAGAATACAATAGATGCGCACTGACCTGAACCAGAATACAATATACGCGCACTGACCTGAACCAGAATACAATATACGCGCACTGACCTGAACCAGAATACCACAGATGCGCACTGACCTGAACCAGAATACAATAGATGCGCACTGACCTGAACCAGAATACCAATAGATGCGGCACTGACGGAACCAGAATACATATACGCGCAATGACAGGACCAGGAATACAATATACGCGCACTGACCTGAACCAGAATACAAGAGATGCGCACTGACCTGAACCAGAATACAACAGACGCGCACTGCCCTTAAACAGAATACAATAGATGCGCACTGACCTGAACCAGAATACAACATATGCGCACTGACCTGAACCAGAATACAATAGATGCGCACTGACCTGAACCAGAATACAATAGATGCGCACTGACCTGAACCAGAATACAATAGATGCGCACTGACCTGAACCAGAATACAATATACGCGCACTGACCTGAACCAGAATACAATAGATGCGCACTGACCTGAACCAGAATACAACATACGCGCACTGACCTGAACCAGAATACAACATACGCGCACTGACCTGAACCAGAATACAATAGATGCGCACTGACCTGAACCAGAATACAATAGATGCGCACTGACCTGAACCAGAATACAATAGACGCGCACTGACCTGAACCAGAATACAATATACGCGCACTGACCTGAACCAGAATACAATAGATGCGCACTGACCTGAACCAGAATACAATAGATGCGCACTGACCTGAACCAGAATACAATAGATGCGCACTGACCTGAACCAGAATACAAATAGATGCGCAATGACCTGCAACCAGAATACAATAGATGAGCACAGACCTGAACCAGAATACGATAGATGCGCCACGACCTGAAACCAGATACAATTAGATGCGCACTGGACGAACCAGAATTACAATAGTATTGCGCCACTGACCTGACCCAGATTAATACACATACGCGCCACTGACTGAACCAGAAGGAATACAACATACGGACGCAATGACCTGACCAGATACAATTAGATGCGCACGACCTGAACCAGAATACAATAGATGCGCAATTGACCTGACAGAATACAATATACGCGCACTGCCGGAACCAGAAACAATATACGCGCGAACTGACCTTGAACCAGATACAAATACGCGGCACTGACCTGAACCAGAATACAATTTACCGCATGACCTGAAACCAGAATACAAGTAGATGCGATTGACCTGAACCAGAATTACAATAGAAGCGCACTGACCGAACCAGAACAATATACCGGCGCATGACTGAACCAGAATAACAATATACGCGCCACGACCTGAACCAGAATACAATATACGCGCACTGACCTGAACCAGAATACATAGATGCCATGAACTGAACAAGAACACAACATACGCGCATGACCTGACCCAGAAACAATAGAGGGCACGGACCTGAACCAGAATACAATATACTGCGCACTGACCGGAACCAGAATACAATAGATGACGCACGGAACCTGAAACCAGAATACAATAGATGCGCAACTGACCGAACCAGAATACAATAGATGCGCACTGACCTGAACAAGATACGATAGATGCGCACTGACTGAACCAGATACGATAGAGGCGCACTGACCTGAACAAGAAACAAATACGCGCACTGACCTGAACCAGAATACAATATACGCGCACTGACCTGAACCAGAATACAATAGATGCGCACTGACCTGAACCAGAATACAATAGATGCGCACTGACCTGAACCAGAATACAACATACACGCACTGACCTGAACCAGAATACAATAGATGCGCACTGACCTGAACCAGAATACAACATACGCGCACTGACCTGAACCAGAATACAATAGATGCGCACTGACCTGAACCAGAATACAATTAGGATGCCGAATGACCTGAACCAGAAGAATACATATACGCGCACTGACCTGAACCAGAATACAATAGTGCGCATGAACCTGAACAGAATACAAAATTTACGACGCACGACCTGAACCAGAAACAATAGATGCGCACTGACCTGAAACAGAATAACAATAGATGCGCACTGACTGAACCAGAATACAATAGAATGCGCACTGCTGAACAGATACAATAGATGCGCCACTGAGCCTGAACCCAGAAATACAATAGATGCGCACTGACCTGAAACCAGAATACAATAGATGCAGCCCACTGACATGACCCAGAATACAACAGAACGCACTGACCTGAACCAGAATACAATAGATGCGCACTGACCTGAACCAGAATACAACATACGCGCACTGACCTGAACCAGAATACAATAGATGCGCACTGACTGAACACAGATACAATAGATGCGCACTGACTGAACCAGAATACAATATGACGCGCAATGACTGAACCAGAATTACAATAGATTGCGCTGACAGAAACCAGAATACAACATACGCGCACTGACCTGAACCAGAATACAATAGATGCGCACTGACCTGAACCAGAATACAATAGATGCGCACTGACCTGAACCAGAATACAAGAGATGCGCACTGACCTGAACCAGAATACAATAGTACGCGCACTGACCTGAACCAGAATACAATAGATGCGCACTGACCTGAACCAGAATTTACAATATACGCGCATGACCTGAACCAGAATTACCAAATAAGCACACTGAACCGAACCAGAATACAATAGATGCGCACTGACCTGAACCAGAATACAATATACGCGCACTGACCTGAACCAGAATACAATATACGCGCACTGACCTGAACCAGAATACAATAGATGCGCACTGACCTGAACCAGAATACAATAGATGCGCACTGACCTGAACCAGAATACAATAGATGCGCACTGACCTGAACCAGAATACAATAGATGCGCACTGACCTGAACCAGAATACAATAGATGCGCACTGACCTGAACCAGAATACATAGGATGCGCACTGACCGAAACCCAGAATACAATAGATGCGCACTGACCTGAACCAGAATACATATACGAAAGCATGACCTGAACCAGAATACATATACGCGCCACTGACCTGAAACAGAATACAATAGATGCGCCTGACCTGAACCAGAATTAAATGAGGATGCGCCACTGACCTGAACCAGAATACAACATACGCGCCATTGACCTGAACCAGGAATTACAACATACGCCACTGACCTGAACCAGCATACAAAGAGCTGCGCACTGACGAACCAGAATACAATAGATGCGCACTGACCTGAACAGATACATTTAGAGACCGCACTGACCTGAACCAGAATACACACATCACGCGCACTGACTGCCTGAAACTCAGAATTACAATAGATGAGAATGACTGAACCCAGGCATACAATCTACGCGCCACTGACATGACCAGACATGACAATATACGCACTGAACCGAACCAGAACAATAGATGCGCACTGACCTGAACCAGACTACACCATACACCGCACTGTCCGGAAACCAGAATACAACGTAGCGCAAGACCTGAACCAGAATACACATAGATGCGCCACTGCCTGAACGAATACCATAGATGCGCACTCGACTGGACCAGAATACAATAGATGGCACTGACCTGACCCAGAATAAAATAGATGAGCACTGACTGAACCAGAAACAATAGATCGCATGACCTGATCCAGACTACAATAGATGCCACTACCTGAACCACGTACATTATACGCGCACTGACCCTGACAGAATCAATAGATGCGCATGACCGAACCAGATACAATAGTGCGGCATGCCTGAACCAGAATACCAATATACGCTCACTGACCTGAACCAGACTACAATATACGCGCATGACCTGACCAGAAACAATATACGCGACATGAACTGATACCAAGAATACACCATACGCGACTGACCGGAACCAGAATACCACATACGCGCACCTGACATGAACCCGAATACATTAGAGCGGCACTGCCTGAACCAGAATTACAATGATGCGCACCGTGAACCTGAACCATGAATTACAAAGAGATGAGCACTGACTGGACCAGAATACAATAGATGCGAACTGACATGAACCAGAATACAATAGATGCGCACTGCCCTGAACCCGACTACAAAGATGCGCACTGACCTGACTACAGAAACAATATACGGCAGCTGACATGAACCAGAATACAATATACGCGACTGACCTGAACCAGACACAACTACGCCCGAACGGACCTGAACCAGAATACAATAGATGCACATGACACTTTCGAACCAGAATACATAGATGCAGCACTGACCTGAACCAGAATACAATAGATCGCCGACTGAACCAGAATACAAATAGATGCGCACTGACCTGGACCAGAATACAATAGATGCGCACTGACCTGAACCAGAATACAATAGATGCGCACTGACCTGAACCAGAATACAATATACGCGCACTCACCTGAACCAGAATACAATAGGTGCGCACTGTCACAGACCTGAACTCGCGTTGGCATTGAGCTATATCCCACGCTAGAGCGAGTCAAGCAGGTATGTTCCACAGTTCTTCACAAGAGGGGGGGGGGGGGGGAGGGAAATAAGCTGCTGCATATCATCTTCGGTTTAAATAGAGCTTATCCTCAGGATCGATTTAAATTCCTTGGGTAATCTGCCACAATTCCAAACTCCCATTGAATATGAAAAGTACACCAACATGCCGTTCCAAAATATGTCTTCCTGCCCCCCCAACCCACCCCCCCCCCCCCCCCCTGGTTTGTGCCACGATTCTTAAACTTTAACTTGGTACATAGCTCTTGCCAGCAATTTGGCTGCTCGCCGTCTTTTGCAGTACAAATATGTGTTCACCTTACCTCACCTCACCTCGAATGGTTAATCTTGAACTTGGGTGCATAGCTCCAGCCAGCAATTTGGCTGCTCGCCGATATTATTCACATCTGCACATCATTCATGTCTGTACATCATTCACATCTGCTCACCATTTACTCATGGAATCTCTGGCGAGGAAATTCCATTCTCGAGGCCAAGGCCCTATGCAAGATTCCTCATTTCGAAACCTTTCACCTCCACCTTTCATTCAATACCTTTCACCTTTCATTCATTCAATCACCATTCAATCACCTTTCATTCATTTATCCACCTTTCATTCGATACCTTTCACCTTTCATGCAAATTAATTAATTATCCAAAATTCCAATTAGATCCGTTCATATTCATTCTCTTTTCATTCAAAGCTTAATACACCTTTCATCATTCATTCCACCTTTCCATTAGATACTTAACTTTCATCTCTTTTAATTCACCTTTCATTCACCTTTCATTCATTATCACCTTTATTAGATAACTTACTTCCATTTCATTACAATCACCATTCGATCACCTTTCATTCATTTATCCACCTTTCATTCGATACCTTTCACCTTTCATTCACCTTTCATTTATTTATCCACCTTTCATTCGATACCTTTCATCTTTCTTACTTTTGCTTTCAAGTGTCATTGATATTTATTATTTATAACAAAGTTCATGAGATTACCTTTAAATTTGATTCACCATTCATTCACCTTTTATTCACCTTTCATGCGATACCTTTCACCTCTCACAGAGTGAATCGGAGACACCAGAGAGCAAGCTAGCCCTTGTTGGAGCGTTGATGGAAGCATCACACGCCAGCTGTGACAAGTTGTATGAGTGCAGCTGCCCTGAGCTCAATCAGTTGGTGGTGGCAGCTAAAGCTGCTGGAGCCCTGGGAGCCCGTCTCACTGGTAGGAGGGAGGTTGGGGTTGAGGGTTGGTTGGGGGGGGGGGGAGGGGACGATAGCAGGCAATACGTTGTACCATCACTAGGGCTAGTTTTATCTGAGAGCGAGGGTCTGTATGATGCAGCGGCACAATTTTGTGTTGGGGCTTGGTATGCCGCTGCTTGCATTGGACTTTGATACGGTATGCATGTGGTGGGGGGAGGTTGGGGTTGAGGGTTGAGTTGGGGGTTGGGGAGACGATAGCAGGCAATACGTTGTGCCTCCATTAGGGCTAGTTTTATCAAAGAGCAAGCGTCTTTTTTTTTAAGTTGTGAAAGGACTTTCACCCCAGGAGATGGGTCTCCCGACACAAACCAGCAGCACCGATGATTCAGTTTGAATGGCGTTGCCACTCGTACAAAAGAGTAGGCACGCTTAGGGACGTCTGTATGATGTGGAAGCACAATTTTGTGTAGCGGCTTGGTATGCCGCTGCTTGCATTGGACTTTGATATGGTATGCATGATCTTAGTTCGGACCAATTTCAACGCCTATGCATGGTACCTCGGTTTTATGGCGTGCCGATATTTTAATCAATCCGAAACATAGTGTTTCTTTTTAGCTAAAAGCAGCAGCTTCTAAGCAGCTCCCTGGGCGCTATCTTCATCCAATCCTTAAGCAGCCTAGGCACCTGGAAGCTGATATCGTCAGCTTTCTAGTGCTCCTGGAATCTTAGTTTTTTGCCCAGTGGCAGTCTCAGGGAGCTCCCTAGCAGCTGATGCTGGTAGCCAGAAATAAAAAAATGATCAGAACCATGTTGCTGGTGTATTAAGATGTGTGTTGGTCGGCCCTTGATGGCAGACCTATGCAACGATAACTCTGGAAATTGTCAAAACATTCGTTGCCGAAAGAGGTTTGTGGTTAGAATGTCTGTAAGACCGATAGGTATTCCACCCGGAAATGGTCGTGAAGTGGTTGGGATTCCTGTAAATGCGGATAAATCGTTGATGAAATCATGTTCCTGAAACCAAGAAACCAACACAGCACCATTTGTGCATCAATAACTCTCCAAAAACAACGGTTGCCGAAAGAGGTTGGTGGTTTGCCTGTAAGAAAGGTTGGAATTCCATCTGGAAAGGGACGAAAAGTGGTTTGGATTCCTTTAAATGAGGTTAAATCAGGGATGAAAATCATGTTTCCGGGAGGGTTAGGCGGTGGGACGAGGGGGGGGGGGGGGGGGGGGGGGGGGGGGGGGCAGGCGGTAAACATACTACCTTGCACTCTTCTAAATTCAGAAGCGACGCCCACATGCGATCTTCTTTTCCTTCACTTTGCCTACTCTGTCAGTCCCCCTGATCGGTACCCCTCAATCCTTCAATCGCTTCTTCAGCTGATCTTCTATCGCTGCTCTTTCACTGTGCGATAATTCAGTACTTCCTCATACACCTTCTCTATCTCTCACTATTGTCCTCTCATCGATCCCACATCGCCCTTCCATATCCCATTTACCATTTCCATCCGCTCGCACAACTCCACTTCAACCTACAAAACATTGGGCCGACAAGCGCAGGGGCCCTTCCAGGGCACCGGCTATTTTACAATCAAGCCATGTATACCGCAAGATCAAGGGAAGATCAACTAAATTAATAAATAGTATGCCTTGTTATGAGGCGTGAGTTTGAGGGGGCCAGCCCGTTTGCTTTCACTGGGGCCAACCACCAAAGAGATGAACAAATGTCTTCCAACTTCTGTTTACTAGGTGTAGAATAAAATTATCACTGTAGCATGAACTCACGATCCCCGTTGGTAAAACGATTGTTTGGGGTTCAGTTCATCAATGTTTTTTCTTTTAAGCCCTTCCAGTCATGGTTTGGCAGTGCCCCTTAGCCTATTTGGCCTACCCCCTGACTGTAACTTTCATTCATTCATTCAATCATTCATTCATTCATTCATTCATTCATTCATTCTGTTTACTAGGTGCTGGATGGGGTGGCTGCACGGTATCTTTGGTGCGCGATGAAGATGTGGACAGCTTCATGACCAAGGTCAAGGCCACATACTACGATGCCATGATCAAGGTAAAGGCCCTACTGTCATGGTGCACGATATGCCCATACTCTGTTTTGCCAGGGTTTGCCCTGTTTTGTCAGGATTTGCCCTGTTTTGCCAGGTTTTGCCCTGTTTTGCCAGGGTTAGGAGACCATGCCCCGACCCTATAATCATTCGCTTTACCTGAAACAAGCTCCAGCTATCCTGGGGGAAACTTCAGAGGGAACCAGCTACTAGATGGTTGGATAAGCCAGGATGTCTGCTTGCAAATTCTACTTGTATCAGAGTTCTTCCGCCATGAGCATCAGCTTCTAGGCAGCCCCATGACCCAGTCACTGGACTAAGCCCCAATATTTCATTAGTACTGGAACGATGACTCTGTCAGCTTCCATCTGCACTACGTTGCTTTAAGTTTTGTCGGTTAGCAAGCCAGGGGAGCTGCCTAGAAGCTGCTGGTCGTAGCGGAAAGGAAAAGCTATAACTAGTATGATGTCACATGGCATGTGCCTGGTTGTTCCAAATGGCTAACTCCTACAAATACTGTGCTGAATACCAGCCCAATAGCATCATTAACATGTGGGCAGGCTGAAGCTCAGTTGTACCAGTAAATACATCAAATGTACCCCAGATGACGTGGTGCTATTATCCCACTCTCCACATCCACTCCCCCACATCCACACCCACGCCAGCACACCCCACCTCCACCCCCACACCCCCACCTCCACCTCCACCCCCACACCCCTGTGGGGAGCACGCGCGACATTAGGGGTCCGGAAACCCGTCCCCATGTCAAACTTTCTTGCGCGCCTCGATTATTTCAATTGAACCGCACACATCGCATCGAATGTATCCACATGAGCACTTACTGATTGAATTGTGACAATCCGAAGCAACTTTCCCCACTGAACATTTTCAAATCCGAAGCCTCGAAAATCAGCTTTCTCTAGGGAGCGCAGCTACTGCCCCCAAAGGACTGGATAGTCGAGTATTGTCCTAGGAAGTCATTGTATTCGATTTGAATCGCTGTGCATCGACCGGAGATGGAGGTCCGAGGGTCGCGAATAGCTGTAGAAACCCTTCCGATCCCCTTGTGCAACATGCCGAAGTTGCAAGGAGCTCAATTTGACACTGCATATATGTAATGGGCCACTATCGAACCTTGTGTCGTGTTTGGGAGGTAAGCTACCCATGTTTTCCCTCAAGAAGCTCATCAAGACCGACGAGTGTTGCATATGAGGGTCGACCCAGCATGGCCTAAGACGACGTAAAGCTAGCCAATGGGGTCTCATCACAATCGCAGCATCATATGTGGCATTGGCTCCCGAGGAGGACAGACTGGAGGTTTTTGAGGAACCACAGAAGAATAAGAGCCATGCATTCATTTACCCCAAACATGCTCATGCAAACACTATTGATCACACACACATCCAGCTCCCACCCCCAACTCTAGCATCACACACACACATCCAGCTTCTCACCCCCAACTCTAGCATGGCTACCAAAAAGATGTATGATGGCTATGGCAGGCTATCATTTTGATGCATTGGTGCTCCGCATCATTGGCCTCCAACACCAAGCATGGGATTCACCACACCTTCCTACAATGGCGCGCACCGCTCGCATGGAGAACACATTATTGGCTGATCCGTGAGGTCACACTGCAAGACCATGTGTCAACGTTGGCCAAGTGGGCCATCAAGAGTTCCAAATGCATGGGCTTTACCACAGAGTTGTTGTTTGTGTTCTTGGCCAATCTATAGGCGCATGAGCAGCTACTAATGGCACACCCCTCGGCCTCTCGGTTGCTTGTTCAACGTGCCGTATCTACTAATGAACTCGAGATAGAGTTCAGCTTGGTTGTCAATGGTGGTGGCTACAAGCCATTGTTGGACATGGTCATGGCTACTTGGAGCACCTAGACTTCCTGTACTTGCTACGCTGCCGTGCGGGTGAGCTAGGTATCGTCGTGCCATAGAGCAGCAAGGCTCACTATACCTATCATGAAGCCACACGGCGAGGTGACTTGGTTTGGAGCAACGGCAACTTCATCACCAGTCCAAACAACCCTCCTCACAACAAGTTCTTGTTTGCTGCCAAAGATCGAGCTATGAACGCACTTGAAATGAAGAGGGATCTCTCAGTCTGCTCATACTTCAAGTGATTGCAGTTTCATTCATGCACTTGATTAATTTACTACTGTAGGTAGTAGAAATACATTATTATCGCTTTTTAATTGGAAAACTCATATGCCATTGCTTGAATGACCACACTCTATAACTAATTGGATGATGTCAGAGGATAGAAACCATAGTTCAGCGTACACTAACTTATTAAACAATAGGGACGATATTAAATGCATAGCAAGACTACGTCTTCGAGCTCACAATTTAAATGTCGAATTAGAAAGGAGAACCTCTCATTCTTATAGAATTTGCAGGTACTTTGACATGATGGTTGACGGTAGAAGAGTAGTCAAGATGAAATGCATTTCATATTAGAATGTCCGTCATACGCTGAGGATAGAAACAATATTTTTGAGAAGAGGAACATTGAACCTGAATTGGTGGATACAAGCTCCGGTATAAAGCTGGTCATGAATGCTGATTCCTTTGAAGAATGGGAATACTTAATTCAATTGATACAAATGCGATATTACCAGTTATCGCAAAAATAAATTATCGTCCCAGCTGAGATGATTTTATTATATTGTAGAATTCAATTATCACTGTAGCACGAACTCAGGGCCCCCGTCGGTTAAACGATTGTTTGGGGTTCAGTTCATCAGTTCTTTTTCTTTTTAAGCCCTTCCTTAATGGTTGGGCAAGTCCCTTCTCTTTAGCCTATTTGGCCTACCCCTGGACTGTAACATACATGCATACACTATGAAAGTTTGGGGAATTTACTTTTTAGGAAGTGTGTGTGCCGTGAGTATAAGTGCATGATGATCATATTGTAATATTGGGGGGTGTTTGAGAGTTTTCAAGGGGCTATTTTGTGTATGTCCCTCCCAAAGATATAAGATCAGATATACGGTACCCATCATGCACCTCAGTCAAGTAAACATCTAGAAAACAGTTTTAGTGCCTCTTGTAACGATTCTGTCCCTTGACCTCCTCCACACTCACAAAAGAGGGGGGAAAGTCTCTTGAAGTTCTGACTTCAAGTCTCGCCGAAAAAGGTATTAATAACCCGGCAGTAGTTATTGCCCCCCCCCCCCCCCCCCCCCCCTCCCCCCCGGCCCGCCCAAAGGCCCACCCCTGCCAACCAAAAAAACAAAAAATGGTTTTCAATTCTGAGTGCATTTCTCGATGTTTCCGGAAGTTTAATTTCTTTTGTACTTTTTTTGTAGTACATTTTGGGGGGGTCTTCCACATGGGGCCTATTTGGGGGGTCGGGACAACGATAGGGGGGGTCTTCCACATGGGGCAGGCTTCTTGAACATATAAATAATGGATCCCCAAAGTGGCACCCCCCCCTAACGTTGTCCCGACCCCCCAAATAGGCATGCCCGTTTGGACAATCTCGTTTGTATGAGCGTGCTCCCCATGGGCCCCCCACCCCCCTCATCTACACCCACGCCCACACCCCCACACCCACGTCTATACCCACCATAGTTATGCATTCACTGGCTTGGTCAACCCACGCTCGATTGATTATCTATGTGGTTGAATGGTGCCGGTGCCTGCTTGCTTGCTTGCTCAGTGTTCAGTGCTTTTCTTTTTAAGCCCTTCCTGCACGGTTGGGCAAGTCCCTTAAGCCTATTTGGCCTACCCCTGGACCGTAACAACATACATACAGGTTATGGTTTTTAACCCTGACCTCTATGATGAACACTTGCTGGCTGGCTGGCTGGCTTGCTTGCTTGCTTGCTTGCTTGCACTGATCTTGAATGGTATGTTGAAGTGAGAATGCAAACCAAACATTTGATTGATCTGCAATATAACAGTATGAGGCTTTGAAATTCGAATGCAATTATACGTAAAATTATTATTTGAAAGTATGCATGTTGTGGTTCATCAAATGCACGTCTAGAGAACCTTGCCCCAGGTTTGGCACTATGATACAAACCCAGTGTGCTTGTTACACACATGAACTGTGGCAACCCCAACTTGTTGTATTGTATGTTTGTTACAGTCCAGGGGGTAGGCCAAATAAGCGTAAGGGAGTTACCCAACTGTGACAGGAAGGGCTACAAACAAGGCATTGATGAACTGTACCCCAAACAATCGTTTTACCGACGGGGGGCTGAATTCGTGCTACAGTGATAATTTGATTCTACAACGTAATTAAATTATCATCTCATCTGGGATGATAATTTAATTGTGCGCTTATTATCGCATTTTTTATAAATTGAATTAAGTTTTTACCACCCCTCCATGGGTAGCGACTTTGGTGCATCAGGTGTACTGCCGGACGAGCAAACCGGAGGCGCAAAACGGAGGCGCTGGGGAACCTAATGGTCCGTCTGCAAAATTGCATTTGGACCGCACCAACTGACATTTGCAAACGGCAGGTAGCTCATTAAACCAGCAGAGGCAGTCACCTCTCCGACTCGAAGCAAATTTCTGACAAGTTGTGTTCTCAGTCACGTCACCTCATCTTACAGGTAGATTTAAGTCAAACTCCGCCCCAAACCACTTCACGTTTGGACTCGGCACTTGGGCATTCAAGTCACCTTTAAGGAGATTGTCTGGTCACAGCTGGAGAGGAGACAAGGGCAGCAATAAGGTTCACGAGGGCAGCAACAAGGCACCGCACACCGCACACATAACAAACAACACTAGTGACAGCGGGGCTCCCCGTCAACATCCCCAGCGGATCCCCAATTCCCCATGCCCAACGCAAGGGCGGTCACGCCCTTTGTTCCATCCTTAGAGGAATCAGGATTCATGACCAGCTTCATGCCTGAGTTTTTATCCACCAATTCAGGTGCAATTTCACTTTCTCAAAAAACATTTTTTCTATCCTACAATATAACTAAATCACCATCCCTGTACTGTGCAGGATGGAAGAGTGAAGGAAGATGCACTGGGGGAGATTATGTTCGCCTCCAAACCCGCTAGTGGCGCAGCCATCTTGAGGATCTAAGCTTTACTTGCTGTCTCTCATCTGTGTTCATAATTCGTGTTGTCTGTGATAAATGATAAGCGAGACTTCTTCTGAAACACGTCCTTCCGCACATCCTTTATATTTGATCACATATATTTCCTGTGATATGGATTTAATCAATGTATGACCGAGCTAAAGAACGAACTTCACAGCGTGGGGGATAAAGGAGGACACCCCGGTTGTTGGCGCAGGGACTCTCCAGGCTTCACCATGGTGCCACGTATGATTGTTACAGTCCAGGGGTAGGCCAAATAGGCTTAAGGGACTTGCTCGACCGAATAGGAAGGGCTTAAAAAGAAAAAACACTGTTGTACCCCAAAACAATCGTTTAGCCGACGGGAGCCCTGACTTCGTGCTACAGCGATAGTTTAATTCTACAATACTCGAGGCGGTTGCTCTTATTCAGAGCTTCCCCATGGATCAGTATTCTCGCCCTTGGGCAAGTTTCAGTGCTGGATTGCCCATTTTCGTGCATGTTACAGCCTACAAAGCGTCTTTTGACGCTCAAATGTGAGATCAAATCAGCTCTGGATTTGTGGATTGGATTGTTGCATGGGTTTTCAGCCGACTCTGGGCTTCTCACCGTCATCCAAGTCCAAGTCCTCCCCGCGTTGGTTTTGTGATATGGTGATCTGACTTGCCATAATAGGTTGTGCATCCCTGTATTGTGTAATTGTCTATCTAGTAATGAAGGCACATGTCATTACTCAGGGTGGTGAATCTTGAGACGAGCTCGCCCCTGGATCTGGATTCTTGCCTCGTGCTACCGGGAGTTTCAGTTATTTGGATTAACCATACCACCAGAGGAAAACATTAACACTGTAGCACGACCTCTGGGCTCCCGTCAGCAAACGATCGTTTGGGGGGTTCAGTTCATCAGTTGCTGCCATGGTTGGGCAAATCCATTTAGCCTATTTGGCCTAACCCTGGACTGCAACAACATACATGCGAAGAAGGCTTGGTAACATATTTGCATGGTCCATCATGCCCGAGGTTATTCACGTACCGAATCCAGGCGGAGTAAAATTAGTGGACATAGGCAGGTTAACAATTCAATGCTAGCGTACTGAATTTTGATTGAATAGCATTATAGCAAGGGTGGACAAAGTCTGAGCTCTGAGGGTGTGTCGACTTCACGGACATGTGAATTCCAATACTAGACCTGAGTTAGGAAGATTGAAGAAGCATGTTGCTGTTAAGCAGGCAGAATCACTTCACCAGCGAAGCTTCTTCATGAACCAATTCAAATAACGTGTTTCTTAAACGGGCTGGGCATTGGCATATCATATGATTCTGGCCAAAGGTGAGTATGATAAAAAATTGTACCATATGATATTGTATTTAAATGCGTACTTAGGCCTAGTCAGGCTGCCGGCATCATATGATATCTTATTGCCGTTCCCTACATTTGGCTCAAGTAAGCTCCCTTATCCCCCCCCCCTCCCCCCCTCCCCCCAGCCCCTGGGTTCTCCTTTCCATTAACTGTTGTTCAGCTCCGTGTCCAACTCTTAATCGATTTCATTCACTGTTCCTGAATGTGTTTGTGACCCGCTGTCGGTAACCTGTCTCGCTGTCTTTTTAACAGCTATTGCTGCGGTGCATTGTTCATGCTGGCACCTTGGTTGATACTGCCGTATACGCATTCTACCCTGTACATGTCGCGAATAAATAAATAGCACACCTAATTGCGAGGCGTGAGGTTGAGGGGGGCAGCCCGTTTGCTTGCACCAGGGCCAACCGCCAATCATGATGCGAACCTGTCTTCACCTGTTAAATTACATGCTGTACTCAGGGGTATTTCAGTGCTTCATGACGGTAGTGTGCATACTGACCATGAATATGCCACTAATAGGCGTTGAAAAGCCTAACGGCGGGTGTGGCATGGCAACTATGACTGCAAGCTGCACAAGTGTGTGACCCCATGTGCATCAGATCTGTGCACCAATGGGAACTGGACGTGTCGTCTGCCGGGTAGTGCAGGACGCAGCATCCTGAGTCGCAGACGCAACATGGGAGGGTCCGTTGCGTCCCAAGCGCAGGTTCAAGATGTTGGTTGCGTCTCACCCATCAGTTGATTGGCCCACCACCACTCCATTTCCGTGGGCTACGGGTTATGTTTATAGTAGGATGCAGCCGAAGTACTTGACTGCGTCCCAGGACGCACCGAATTCGGTAGGTTGCCTACCGGATTAGGGTGCGTCCCAGGATGCAACCCCTGGGGTCCGTTTTAAGTACCCTGGTCGTCTGATCGTCTCATGCATTGCCAACCAGGTAACCAGCCCTAACATAATCTCATTCTCACTTGTTACTGCGGACATCATCCAAACAAAAAGACCAAACAACACGCTTGGTTGCCACTTGTTATCCCTGTAGTAACTTCTCTGACACCTCGAGCTTCAAATCTTGAAAGGCTAAAGGATCGATAGGCCATGCTTTCACAGTTAATATTCGTACTGAAAATCAAAATCAAATGAGAGGTTAACCTTACATTCTAAACGAGATTTCTGCTCTCTTTGACCTCACCTAGAGACACCTGTTGTGCTTTTATTTTTTAACTGATGTGCCACCCCTGCCAAACTCCCCACCAGACAAAGGACAATGTCTTCCAACTGGATCTGTGTGCTAACGAGGCGTGCATGTGGGTGTGTACGTGTTGGGTGGTGTGTGGGTGCTGGGGGCTTGAGAGCTGATGCGCAGCTTGTCCAGCTGTGCTGGTGTTGGGGATGGATGTGTTTGGATGTGTGTGTGTGTGGATGTGATGGTGAGATGGGGTATGGGTGTGTCATATGTCAATATGTGGGTGTGTGGGTGTGTGGGAGAGATGGTGTGCAGGTGCTTGAGGCTTGAGAGCTGAGGCGAAGCTTGTCCAGCTGGGTTGGGTTGGGTTGGGCTGGGTTGGGTTGGGCTGGGTTGGGTTGGGTTGGGTTGGGTTGGGTTGGGTTGGGTTGGGTTGGGTTGGGTTGGGTTGGATTGGGTTGGGTTGGGTCGGGTTGCGTAGGGTGAGAGCTAGAATCCCCTCAGGTGTAAGTGAGAAGGAGTGGCGTATCAATTGTCTTATTTATTGCAGCATCTACCTTGACTTTGCCAAGTGAATAAGTGAAGGGCCTCCTTCAATGTCTGATAAGGGTCAAATGAGTATGTCACTTATGAGTAAGGCCCTTGGCTAACACCTGTATGTATGCATGTGTGTATGTATGCATGTCTATATGTATGTATGTATGTATGTATGTATGTATGTATGTATGTATGTATGTATGTATGTATGTATGCATGTATGTATGTATGTATGTATGTATGTATGTATGTATGTGTGTGTATGCATGCATGCATGCATGCATGTATGTATGTATGTATGTGTATGTATGTATGTATGTATGTATG
This sequence comes from Chlamydomonas sp. ICE-L, assembly GCA_013435795.1. NCBI lineage: Eukaryota > Viridiplantae > Chlorophyta > Chlorophyceae > Chlamydomonadales > Chlamydomonadaceae > Chlamydomonas > Chlamydomonas sp. ICE-L. The sequence continues at coordinate 146,891,010 of JACBWV010000610.1, read as the reverse complement.
TATGTATGTATGTATGTATGTATGTATGCATGTATGTATGTATGTATGCATGTATGAATTCATGTATGCATGTATGTATGTATGCATGTATGTATGTATGTATGTATGTATGTATGTAGGTCTGTAGGTCTCTAGGTAACAGTCCAGGATAAGCTCAAATAGGCTAAAGGGCCTTGCCCAACCGTAACAGGAAGGGCCAAAACAAAGCGCTAGCTACTACCTGAAGTAAAACTTTAAGACCACCATAAACAAATGCCATCCCATCCCATACCATCCAAATCCAAGGCCCAAGACCATGCCAGCCCTCCCGTCCCAGACCAACTATGCCAGGCCATGCCAAGCCATGCCAACTTTGCCAGACCATGCAACCATGCCAGCCCTCCCATCCCAGGCCAACTATGCCAGGCCATGGCCTGCCACATCCAAGGCCCAAGCTAGCTGTGAGGCATGCTACATGCTGGGCTTAGGAAATGCTGGAACCCTGGAACCCTGGAATGAGGAGCGTTTTCCAACTTAAATGGGAAGCTTTTTGGCTGGTGGCATGCAATATCTAAGGCCCAAGCTAGGAACCATGCTACACACTTGGCATGCAGGCTGTTGTGAAGTTATCACTTCAAACAAAAAACACCACACCACCACCACCACCACTCCGACACCGCCAGCACCACACACACACACACCACCACCACCACACACACACACCACCAGTACCAGCACCACACACACACACCACCGCCACACAAACCACACACCCACACACTGAGGCAAGCTATATGCTGGGCTTAGGAAATGCTGGAACCCTGGAACCCTGGAAAGAGGAGCGTTTTCCAACTCAAATGGGATGCTCACTCTGAGCTTCTTTGGCTGGTGGCTCCTTCAGCAGTGGGCCACCACAGGAGTGAGCCAGCGTTGTTCACTAGGACTTCCAGCTCGTCATCCTGACATGCTACCAATATCACAGCCTGAGTCCTGAGACGCAACACATTTTATAGCCTACATCCCAAACGCGACCGACCCGCAACTGACCGCTAGCCTGCGTCCTGAGACGCAACCAACCCACTGAAGCTACGCCTGCAACACAACGGACACTCCCCGCGTTGCGTCTCAGGGGCACAAGACCCTTCGACGTTGCGTCTGCGACGCAGGACGAAACGTCCTGAACAACCCTGGAGTGAGCACAACAGAGGAAGTGGTCGTGAATCACTTACTCCGTCGTATAGCTCCCCAGGGAAAAGGGTTACCTAGGCCGCCATTTTGAATTAAGAAAGTGGACCGCGCAACGATGAGTTGTTGTGACGCAGGAAACAACGTCCTGAACAACCCTGGCAACTGAGGAAGTGATCGTGAATCACTTGCTCCATCGTATAGCTCCCCAGGGAAAAGAGGCCGCCATTTTGAATTGACGAAGTGGACTGCGCAACGATGAGTTGTTGCGACGCAGGACGCAACGTCCTGAACAACCCTGACAACAGAGGAAGTGATTGTGAATCACTTACTCCGTCGTATAGCTCCCCAGGGAAAAGAGGCCGCCATTTTGAATTAACGAAGTGGACTGCGTAACGATGAGTTGTTGCGACGCAGGACGCAACATCCTGAACAACCATAGCAACAGAGGAAGTGATCGTGAATCACTTACTCCGTCGTATAGCTCCACAGGGAAAAGGCTTCACCGAGGCCGCCATTTTTAATTGAGAAAGTGGACTGCGCAACGATGAGTTGTTGCGACGCAGGACGCAACGTCCTGAACAACCCTCGCAACTGAGGAAGTGATCGTGAATCACTTACTCCGTCATATAGCTAGGGAACGGCAAATCATATGATGCTGACCAAAGACGACTATGATATCATATGATATCATACACAAATCATATGATTCAATATAATATGATATGATGGCCCAGGCCAAAGTCACCTAGTCAAACCGCCGGCATCATATGATATCATATGATGACATGATACCATATGATATCATATTGCCTATCCCTACATATAGCTCCCCAGGGAAAAGGGTTCACCGTGGCCACCATTTTGATCTAACGAGGTGGACTGCGCAACGATGAGTTGTTGACACAGTCGCTCCACTGGACTTTGAAGGTGCATCTGCACAGACAAAGCAAGGAAATGGTAAAAACTCATGCATTGCAAAAAATGATTAAAAGTGGTAAAAACTCATGCATCTGCGTAGACAAAGCAAGAAAATGGTAAAAACTCATGAGTATCTCCATCATTGCCTAAGTCAAAAAACGCCTTAAGTTGGTACAATATTGTGGTACAGAGTCGTACTGGACCCAAAATGCTCGGAATCGAATTCTGTCTGGCCCACCTTTCGCGCAATTGTGTCAGCTACGCACACATGTATCTCCGGTCCGCATTCGCATGCGGTCGCGAGCAGCCTTGTACGGAAGGTCGGTGGCAGTACATCAGATGTGCGATAAATTGTGGTACAAATCCAGATCGCGCCAGACACGAGGCCGCGCGAGCTATTCCGATTCATGTTACCGCGGGACGAAAGGCTTATCAAACCCCTACCACAAGGTTGGAGGCTGCGCTTCAGCCTTGGCCTCAGAATTTACTGAGATAGCAGTACAACTCGAAAATTCACCTGATCACCTCCCAATCCCACCTCCCAACTTGAGATTTCACCCCCTTTCCCATATCAAAAACTAACTTCAGATGTGGATGTTCGAAATAAAGTTGAAAAAAGTTATTTTTGAATATTTTTGAAAATAAATTTGAATTTTGAAATTTGAAATTTCAAAAAAAAAAAGTTAGTCTTCGTGCTACGAAGCAAAGCTAAGACCCAAAATGAAACAATTCAGCTTGTGCAGCATTGTACCACACTTAGGGCACCCACAATATGTAAATAATCAGTATTTTTTGGGGTCCATATTCACCCGTACTGCCCATGTACTGCCATCCAAAAGCTGATGTGACAATTTCTTACGAGGAAAGATGTGTACAATAGGGCTACCTACTTCTATTTTACGAAAACTTGTTTTTGATAGCGATAGGCTCCGCTCCACTTCTACGTAAAATCCGTACCGACTTAGGGAGCCCCATAGTGAAAAAAATCTCATGTTTTGCTTTGCCTGCTTCCCACAACCTGAGAGAACCCAACTCTGAGTATTTATTTGTTGAACTGATGTGGTTAGGTAACTTATCAGCAAAAAAAAGTTTTCTTTGGACTTGAGGTAATAGGTGAAAACCATCCGTACCACTCAGGGTCGGACTTAGGCACACACGGAGATAGTATAAATGATTACAAATGGTAAAAATCATGCATCTGTCTGCATCTGTGTAGAAAAGCAAGGATTTGATACAAAATCATGCATGGTAAGGATGATTACAAATGGTAAAAACTCATGCATCTGCGTAGAAAAAACAAGGATTTGGTTTTAAAAAAAAATTCATGGTAAGGATGATTACAAATGGTAAAAACTCATGTATCTGCGTAGACAAAGTAAGAAAATGGTAAAAACTCATGAGTAGTATGAATGATTACAAATGGTAAAAAATCATGCATCTGACTGCATCTGTGTAGAAAAGCAAGGATTTGATAAAAAATCATGCATGGTAAGGATGATTACAAATGGTAAGAACTCATACATCTGCGTAGACAAAGCAAGGAAATGGTAAAAACTCATGCATCTGCGTAGAAAAAACAAGGATTTGGTTTAAAAAATATGCATGGTAAGAATGATTACAAATGGTAAAAATTCATGCATCTGCGTAGAAAAAACAAGGATTTGGCTGGATTTGGTTAAAAAAAAATGCATGGTAAGAATGATTACAAATGGTAAAACTCATGTACCTGCGTAGAAAAAGCAAGGAAATGGTAAAAACTCATGCATGGTAAAAATGATTTTAAATTGTAAAAACTCATGCATCTGCGGGGCATCTGCGTAGAAAAGGCAAGGAAATGGGAAAAACTCATGCATGGTAAAAAAAATGATTAAAAATGGTAAAAACTCGTGCATCTGCATAGAATAAGCAGGAAAATGGTAAAACAATCCAACATCAGGTGAAGGGAGAGAAAGTATATAAAGGGGTGCCAGAAACCTCCTTGTTTGACTTGCATCCCCCCCAGCACAAGTAACACTTAGCTCTGAGTCTCAGGTTTTGTACAGTGTGTTCATCACAAGTCAGGAGCTTAGTTCTGGCTGATAAATTGCGAGGACAAATCCTATGCAGAGTTGCAAGCGACGTGGGAAATTGGCGAAGTGTGTTGGCAACAGAACGAAAGGTGGCAACGGAAATGGAGCTGACAGAAGCCAGTCATTTATGAGTAGGGTTGGGAAGCAAACGTATATTTTCATTTTTATATGCCGTATAAACGTATGAACGTATAAACGTATGCATATAAACGTATAAAAACGTATGAGTAATTATTGCACTTCTTGGGAAAAGACTTTTACATGGGGTTAAAGGTATTGCCACGTTGCTAATTTCATTGGCTTCACATATCAACTCTCAAAAAAAATTCTCGGAATTTTTTGGTTGTCAAAATTTCAGGAAATGAAATCACGGCCAGAAAGCGTGTCGATCAAGAAGCGCGGTACCAATCTAAGGGATCCATTCAACGCCAATAATATATTAATATTGTCCATGTTCACATCATTATTTATATGCAGCTCCCTAAGTCAGCAACTGTTTTCAGACCAAGTAGACTGCAGCTTATAGGCAGTTCTGTGAGTCAGATACAGGTTTCAGTCTTTCAGACCAAGTATACAGCAGCTTCTAGGCAGCTCTGTGAGTCAGCTACAGGTTATAATAATATATGTATATAGCAATATTGCAATAGTGTCCATCTTCACATTGCACTAGGCTTGCAACATCAATACTTCAAGCTCACGTACGACCACAGCTTGTGGAATGGAAGGCTAGGTGGCGCTCTGATATGGCTACCCCACCCTGGCTATCTGAATCAAACTTTAGGCCACATTTAAACGAAATAGTACTTGTGAAAGATTAATTTTATTTCATATTGTGATAGAGGAGGTCAACAGCTTTCCGATGAGCTATCTAAATGATAAATTGAATGAAAACAAAGAAAGTTAAGTGCCGGGAACTTTTCAAAGTACAACTCGAGGGGGGGGCAAGAAAAAAGCTGCCGTACCGCACCTTCGCTTTGGATAGAGCCTATCCTCAAACTATATAAAAAAAAAAGTTTTTTTTTTTAAACAAAAATAAAGTTGTACAAAAGTTAGAGGGGTCCAAAGTTTTTTTCAACCAAAGCGGCCCAAATCTTAACTTCGCGATAAATCACGTTTGGGTAACCCCATGAAAGATGTAAGAGCATAACTGAAATGGGCTTTAAAAGATCTTTCGAATGACCCCCATTTTAGGGGGGGTAGGGTGAGGTAATTGGGTTTTAGGAGGGAGGGGGGGGGGGGTAAAAAAACTTTTAGCCAACTTTATTTCCCCCCTCTTTTTGTATGAAACGTCCACAATTCCAACTCCCATCTGAATCGGACACCATATCGAAGGTGCGGTCCAAAATCTGTCTTTCTGCCCCCCCCCTGGTACAACTCATACGTTTTTATACGTTTATACTCATACATTTCGAGAAAAAATATACGGCGTATATATACGTATGAGCTTATAAACGTATGAGTATACGTTCATACGTCGGCCCAACCCTATTTATGAGACAGTTGACTGACGTGTCAGGCTTCGCCTCGGTCGTCGGACGCACGGACGGACAAATGGGTAACCCTGGGGGCTCCTGCCTACCAGAAAGGGGGGCTCCGCCAAAAACATTAACAAACATCATAACATTTATCAAACATTTTCACCGTGGAATTCTTCACACTGGCTGCTCTGGCTAAAAAAATGCAATGGAAACATTACCAAACATCGTAACACTCATCAAACCTTCTCACTCTGGCTGATAAATTGCGAGGAAAACATTACCAAACATCGCGACACTCATCAAACACTCTCACCATGGAATTCTTCACTCCCTTTGCCTCGTATCCAAATCGCAGGAGTATTGAATTTGCCGCATCTGCTACACTCTCTCGTCGTTGAAAGTTCAGGAGATGGGCAAGAGGCGAGGCCTGGACAAGGAGGAAATATGTGGGTGGGTGGATGGATGGGTTGGTGGGTGGTTAGGTGCGTGGATGGGTGGGTGGGTGGGTGGATGGGTTGCTTGGTGGGTGGTTGGGTGCGTGGGTGGGTGGGTGGGTAGGAGAAAATATGAAATGTAAAGTCTGAATGCCTACCAGCAAGATTTACTCGTGACCACTTTGCAGCTCCAACAAACTGTTGAAAACTGGACAAGGGGGAGATATGAAATGTTATCTCTGAATGGGTACCAGCAAGTTTCACTCATGATCAGGGTACTGCATGACGCACGCTATCGAGGAGGAGGGGTAGGGTGGGTGGGGGGGAGGGGGGGGGGGGTTAGGGCTCAGGGGTGGGGTGGAGAGGTGAGGTGGGTGAGTGCTTTGTCCTTCCCTGGTCAGTCCTTTGTAGCAGCTTCAAGTGCAAAGGATGGCACTCAGGGTACTACATGACGCGCGCTATTGAGGAGGAGGGGTAGGGTGGGGTGGGGGGTGGGGGAGGGGGTGGAGGGTTAGGGCTGAGGGGTGTGGTGGAGAGGTTAGGTTGGTGAGTGCTTTGTCCTTCCCTAGTCAGTCCTTTGTAGTTGCTTTCAAGTGCAAAGGATGGCACTCAGGGTGCTACATGACGCGCCCTATTGAGGAGGAGGGGTAGGGTGGGGGTGGGGTGGGGTGGGGGAGAGGGTGTGGAGGGTTAGGGCTGAGCGGTGGGGTGGAGAGGTGAGGTGGGTGAGTGCTTTGTCCTTCCCTAGTCAGTCCTTTGTAGTTGCTTTCAAGTGCAAAGGATGGCACTCAGGGTGCTACATGACGCGCCCTATTGAGGAGGAGGGGTAGGGTAGGGTGAGGGTGGGGGTGGGGGTGGGGGTGGGGGGTTAGGGCTGAGGGGTGGGGTGGAGAGATGAGGTGGGTGAGAGCTTTGTCCTTCCCTGGGCAGTCTTTGCAGCAGCATTCAAATGCAAAGGATGGCACTCAGGGTACTTTAAGATGCGCGCTATTGAGGAGGAGGGGTAGGGTGGGGTTGGGTTGGGTGGGTGGAGGGTTACGGGTGAGGGTTGGGGGCTGAGGGTGGGGTGGAGAGGTGAGGTGGGTGATTAGGGTGGGCTCTATCCTTCCCTGGGCAGTTCTTTGTAGCAGCATTTGAGTGCAAAGGATGGCACTCAGCGTACCACATGACGCACGCTATTGTTGGGTTGCAAGAAGTGCAAAACACCAAATTTAGGGTCTAGGGTTTAGGGTTTACCCTAAACCCTTTAAACCTCGAACCCTGTAAACCCTAAACTCTAAACTGGGTTGCAAGAAGTGCCGTTACGCACCCCGAGGATGTGCATCTTGAAACTTGAACTTGGCCTTGGTTAAATAGCTCAAGCCAGCAAGTTAGCTGCTCGCCGTCTCTGGCAGCAGGGTACTACATGAGGCGCACTATTGTGCGCTACCGCGCAAGGTTTTGGCATGACACAGAGGCTGTCGACAGCAAAGCCATCAACATGACTGCCGCAACTGTGGGGACTGACAGGAGGGTGGCCCCCCCTGCACGTAGTGTTGCTGCCCCCCACAACCCCAAAGGAGGCAGTTGCGTAAAAAGCGCAACCCAAAATGTCAAAATGTAGTACCCTACTCATGACCACTTTGCCGTTCCAACAAACTGTTGATGCATTACATGATTTAGCTACAATGGAGAATGGATACCATGCTTCATTTACGAGCACTCCCCATTCACAAAAGATGCTCCATTCACACAATGTGATTCATTCGTAAAACTCTCAATTCAAGAACGACGATGCCTTGACCCATGTAGGGATGGAGAAAGAGGGAGAGGGAGAGGGAGGGAGGGATAGGGGGAGGTAAGGCGGGGGAGAGGGACAGAGGGATTGGTTGATGGATGGACGGATTGGTTTATGGAGCAGGTTTGGCTGGATAGGCAGGCAGGGGAGCTGCCTAGAAGCTGCTGCTCGTAGCTGAAAAGGAAAAGTACGTTTCATAGGCCAGGCAGATCAAGAGGCAGCTGGACTTAATACCCCTGGATTTTGATATCGCAGGCCCTGATCTTGAGCTTGAGCAAGAGACCTTGTCTCGTGCTAGTGCCCCTAGTTGTTGCTGGAAGTCAAGACAGCCAAGAGAGTGACTATGCACACTTTTTTCTTTTTGACAACGCCTCGCCATTCCGTCCATACATGGCAATGCATGGGTCTAGATTAACTCGTCAGAAATGGCCCCACTAACCCCCGGGGGCCGCGCTTTGCGCTCTGCGGGGTTCGGGGGGGCAGCGCGCCGCACTGGGGTCGCACCAAGTCACTCAATTTGCGACGCATCGCACAAAAAGGACAGGGTCACGGCACACAAACAAAACAGATTGTGTGTGGGGGGGGGGGGGGGGGGAGGGTCAAAACACACACACACCAAAAATGCATCTATCTGCATCAACACATTCTCCCCTAGCCCTACCAGGATAGTCAGGACGCACCTCGGGGTTCTCATATGCGATCAAAGCAACAACATCTCGCAACTCGGCATCTAGGCTTTGAAGGCTCGAAGAGCGCAAGCGAGATAGCGTCGTCTGAGCGTAATTTACAGCTTCTAGCACCTTCCCATGCCTGGACGGAGAAAAGCAGAGAGGAAATGAGCTTGGTATTGAACTTGAGCTCGGTTACATGGCTCCAGCCAGCAATTTAGCTGCTCGCCGTCAGAATTGCCGCTCTAAAAAGAAGAAA